>JAWRVF010000117.1:0-656254 GCA_036785485.1 Physcomitrellopsis africana | reverse complement strand
TGTAAACCAAGTTCACCCACCCTTAATTGCGTTTAATAGTCAGGTGGATTTACTTCACTTACATGTAGGTAAGATAGTTCTTAATAGTTATATTCACATATTTATATGTATTAATAAATATATACATATATATATATATATATATATATTTATATGGAGTCATCTCACTAAACTCCAAGCAATGGATTTTTAATTCATATTAATTGTCAAAATGTTTGATTACTAAGTCAGCCCTCATTAAAGGCTAAAACAGCACCTTTAGACCCTTTAACTCTGACTTTACCATGTATATTCCATTACTACATCTTAAGAGCTTTCCATAGACATAAAATTCATGCAAAACGGTTAAGAATTACAAAAGTTATGAGACCTCAAAGTTCTGTGATATTTATTCATCCATTTTTACATCCAATTTATTAATTTTCATTCATCCTATAACATTCATTTATTTTAAGTTTTTTTCATCTAAAACCTTCATCCAATATTTAATTTCATCTATCTATTCTTGTCATCCTTCCATCATCCTTCCGACCAACCATCATCTATTCATCCACTAGTACATTCATCCAACTTCAACCGCACTTATAATTTATCTCCAAGAAAAATTAGAATTATGTGTTTAGACTTTGACAATTTCTAACTAATTCAATTCAACTCAGAATTGAATGTGCCATACACCATTAGAAAGCTGATCCAATGTACTACCAGGCAAAATATCAAACTTGTATAATAGACTCACCTCGCTCCATCGGCCTTGCTCTAGCAGCCACCATTTACAAACTCACCAAAATTTGTAACTAAACTTTGAAAATTGATAAGTCATTCAATTTTTCTCCAAATTCAACAATCAAGATATTTTTATAAAATTATTGAAGTATTTTATAAGGAAAAATTATCAACTTAGCTATCCTACCTTACCTCAGACCTATAGCCCCGGAATAGCACATATAGATAGTAACCACAACCCAGCTATGCTCTAATCTTTGAAAAATCATATCTCACTCATTTTTAACCAAATCACACGTTCTAAATAGCTTTAGAAAGCCACTAAAAAGATCTATCAGGAAAAACATATGAATCAAAGATATAAACTTATCCCAAGATGCCAAATTAGATCTAGTCGCCGCCACTTGAATCCATACTTCAAAATCTTCTTCACCCTTGAAAATTCATAACTTCTTGTACACACCACCAAATCACAAACGGAAAATGGCTATGGAAAGCTAGAAGAGAGATCTATAAGAAAAAAATATTGAATCTTTTATTTAATATTAAAATATGGCCTATTAGCTAACAACAGCCAAGGAGATCTCACACCTCAATTCTAGCACCAACAAAACCTTTCCAATTATATTCTAAGAGACTAAAAGAGGGAAAAAACCCACAGACACCCACACACATTTACACACGCCTCCTCAAAAAAAGAGATTCTAGAGCAAGAAGGAGAGAGAGAGAGTGAAGGGAGAGGAGGGGCGGCCATCCAAAGCCACCCCTTCAAACCCTAGCCGCCAAGCCTCCAAAGTCAAAGGAAGAACCCTAAATGGCCCCCCTTTTGACTTTTTATCCAAATGGCCAACTTTTCTACCATACAAAGGGCTGATCCTCTTTTATCATGCCCCTTTTCACCCTTTTTATTTATTTCTAACTCCAAAAATTATCTACCAATGGTCTTCTAGACTCCTGCTTGGTAGTTCTTTATTTTCTTTTCTCTTTTCTTCTTGTTTTTTTTTTTTCAACACAATTTCATAAAAGCTTTTACAAGATTGGCTCTATGGCTTTATACATGTCTATCAACTAATTTTATAAAAAACTCACATAATTCTTTCATACTTTACCAATTCTAACTCTCAATGGTAAAAATCCATATTCTCTAATAAAAATAATTCTAATTCACTAATTTTCTTAAAAATTCTTACAAATTTATATATTTTTTTCTTCTAATATTTAAATGAAACTATTTCTAATAACATATGTTGTAATTACACCTTTTTAAACTAACATTGATTTAAATTTATTTTTTTATTTTTTTTATTTTTTTTAAAATAAAAATTAGATCAATAAACATATGAGACATGAAAGTCGGCTCATAGAGACCTATATTTGATGGTTGTAGTTTAGAGCTGTCTAACTACAAGGTCCTTATTATAATTGGACATCTTTTTTAAAAAAAATTTGTATTCCTTCTCCTAAATCTTGTTGATTTGATGTAACAATCTCGTACCTTATGACTTATTTTTTTACAACATCAATATAAATTTTTACAATGAAATCTCTTTTTTTTTTTCTATGATATTAATCACTTAAATTGAATTGTATTAATTTGCATAGGTTCTAGCCTTAATGGATATATTTTTGAGAATTTAGGAATTGTTGTTATTTCTTGATTTATTCTTCTTCAACCAAATGTTTGATTTTAATGCCTTTCAAAGAGTCAATTATTGCATGCAATTGCTTAAGTGATAAATTATTCCAAAAAATTTGCTTTTGGCATTGTTAACATTAAATCTTTGATATTGTCTTTTAAATCATATCTAAATTGATTGATAAGAGCCTTATTATTCCAATCTACATTACAAATAAGATGTTAGTATTTGACAACAAAGATAACAATTGAATGTGATTTTTATTGCAAATATTGAAATTTTATTTTTATTACCATTTTTTGAATATTTTCTCCAAATATAGCTATAAATACTTTTAAGAATGAATTCAGATTATATAGAAGTTTTGAATCTTTTTCCATCAAAGATGCAAATAAAAAAAGAATACTTTTGAATAAAAATGTGCCCATAAATTCTATTTGAGTGATTCCATTAAGGTGTCAAAAAAGAATATAATCTTAGAAAGACCTTGACTTATTGTAGAAATCCTTAAAATTTTGATCTTATTCTATCAAACTTCTCTAGAATACTAATCTTTAATTACTTCATATTTATAGTAGCAAGATTTTTAAAATTCACTTATAAGATAGATTATTTGTCTTTGCTTCTCTCAGCTATATAAGTTTTTGGGATAAATATTGGACCTCATTGTTGATTTTTTTTTTATAAGCATAGTAATAGTACTTCCATGATTGAAATTGCTAATATATGAGATTTTTACTCAAAGAGAATTAAAAAGCTTGTGAAAATCTAAAATAGTTACAAATTTATTCTCACTTCCATCAAATATAGCATCTATAGTTTATTTTACTTCTATCTTTGTAATAGAAGGTACTAACAAATCTACAAGTCAAATTAGGAAAAGATAATCTATAACCTCTAATATTAAATAGAAATTTTTACAAAGAAGGATAGTCTGCTTTCTTTAAGAAAAAAATCAATATCAAAAAATAAGAAATGTTTGTTTAAAGGTAGATAATCTAAACTTTTTAAAAATAAAATAATATTTTTTAAGATGTAAGAGTAATCCACTCACTTTGTAAATAAAATGATTATAATAAATTAATAGTCTTGTTAAATTATCAAGGATATAAATCACAATAAAACTTTGAAGAGATAATACACTCTTGTGTCATTAAAAGAAAGAAAGTAGAAAAATCAAAGATAGATATTAGATAAAAAGTAGAATGGCTATTACCAAATGTAAAGAGATTAAAGAATCTTGAACTAAGATTAGAATATAAAAAAAGGTGTTGATAAGAATAAAAATAGCTTCATTCTTATCTTTATATATACTAGCTATTAAGAAGACCATGTAGTTGTTAAGACAAGTGGCCAACATGTGGTCAAGTTGCTAAGCCAACATATAGCCAATCTTGCTAAATTAAGTGGCCACTATGTGACAAATATACTTCTATTATATATTCCTATTTTACTTCTATTTATTTAGATAATATATTTAATTGAAGCACAAAACAAGTGAAAGAAAGACAATTAAACAAATACATACTTCAAATCTCATCAAAGTTTGTTCATTAGATCTTTACTTGATAAAAAATAAAAAATAAAAGTAAAAAAAATATTATTTTATATTTAATATTTTTTATCATTTCAATGATATAAAAAAACATATAAATCTAAATTATTATGAATAAATTATGATAATTTAAAGATAAAAAATGAAAAAATAAAAAATCAATAATTATATTTTATTTCAAAGATAACTTGATTAAATAGTCAAGGATTTGAGCTTTAGCAAGACTCATAAGTGGTGTGTAGGATGTCCTAAAAGGGCCATGAGGCCTTAGCCTTATCCTCCTACCTACATCCAAGGTGCTACAATCTATATGAAAAATATGCACCTCTCTTCTTACAATTATTATTCTAGTTGCTAATCATTCTACTTTCTACTACTAAAATATCTTTTTTGCAATTTTAACTTCATCATGGTATTCAAAAACACCTAATTAGCATAAGAACGGTGTTGGGCCTTCAAATCTGGCTCCAATTTTTTATAATGGCCTTCCAAAGTAGTAAAATTATTTTTACCAAAGTCTTAAAAATATGTTATAAAAATTCTTTAAAAAATTTAAAAAATTTTTAAAAATTCTTTTATTATTTCTAAAATACTAATGTCAAATTAAGATTACTTTATCCTACCTTACTAATTTTTTATAGTAACAAAGCCAATTTAAATCAATTAAAAATCCTATTTTTTATATAAATAATTAAAAAGTCAAAAGATAATAAGCTTTCTAAGAGGATATTAATAAATTAATATGGATTTGGCTTACCAAATATTTGTAGGTGAGTGGTAGGTTGAAAATTCCACTAACAAGTTGGTTACATGTGTATATATTGGTTACTTGTATTAAAAGTTGGCCATATGGCACACATGTCGGAAACTTATTCCATAAGTTAAACATGTGCCTTATAAATTGGACACATGTGATGTAGCCTATAGAACATTGCCATGTAGTTCTTTAGTTAGATAATATATATGGAGGCAAGAGTAAGGCGTTCCTTATTCTTATCAATGCCTTTCTTGCTTTTAGTATAGTTTCAATAGTCTCTAGTCTTCTTATCTTTAGCAATAGCTATTGTAATTTCTTCTTAAATATACATTTTTTTTATTTTCTTTTATTATTTCTTTTTGATATATATCTTGTATTATTTATTTACATTCTTCAAGTTCTTATCCTTGATAGATTAATAATAATACATTTATGATATCAGATTTTTATCTTTTTTAATTAAAAATAAATCACTTTTTTTTCTTGATAAAATATAAGCATATTAGAGGTAGTAGATTATCTACTTCTAAATTGATATTCTTATTCTTGATCCTTTTTTATCTCCTTTTATAAAAAATATAAGATATATATTTTTTTTCTATTGAATAAATATAAAAAAATTTATAAAAATGAAGAGTATAATAATACGAATACAAAGATAAATCAAAGAGTTATTTCTTGCAATACATCAAGTCACTTCATCACCACAAATAGTATTAAGATTGGCTTAAAATGAAGATGTAAAGATGTTTAGAGTTATTTCAACATCTATACTTATATCAGTAACTTCTTCTATAGTAGAGCAGCCTACAAGTATTACCATCACTATTAGAAAACTAAAAATTATCTTACCTAAGAAGTTTGATGATACAAGATTAAAATTTTGAAGATTAATCTACCAAGTACAATTGGTGATTGAGCTTCAATCTCAAAACTATCCAAGTTCAAGATCACAAGTCAAGTTTATTAAAACATTACTTTTAGGTTGTACCTTATTATAATTTTCATCTTTTTTTTAATGACATAATCTAATATTAAACTATTTAGAGGTTTTCTTAGCAAAATTTTGATTCATGTATAAAGAGCATAATGCAATTCATATAGCAACTAATAAGATTTAGATCTTATGCCAAAAAAATTATTTACTATTGTTATATGCTTTATAATTTTTACTATTGGCAATTGATTTCAACTAGAATGATGTTTCATTTATCAACCAATTTTTCTATAGATTTTAATATGAAGTAAAAAAATTGATGCTAAACTTACATGATTCTCAAATATTGAGTCAAGTAATTGAATTTGCTATAAAGTACAATAGTTCATTTTTTAAATTCTAATCTACGAATTGTAAAAATATGCTATAATGTCTTTATAATTTGTTTTCTACACCAACATCTCCTTAATATATATATTTTAAAGTAGAAGATGTACAAATTGATGCAATATACTTCAAACCTCCTACTAAATTAAAAAAATCTTGAAGCCGTCAAGGAAGATTGTATTAATATTATAGAAGCAACGTAACCATAGAATGAAGAGCATGGCTATTAAAAAAGATAATGTGTTAGAAAATAAGTTTATTTAGCTATAGTAAAGACAATGCAGTTCCATTCTTATACAACATCTTATTAAGGTCATATTCTTTTTTCAAAATCCTCTCCTTATTATACAATAGACATTTGTTTAGGATCCAAAAATCATAAAGTCACTACCTTATTAGTTTTAGGAGCCTCAACTTTTTTATTTAGATGAAACATTTATTAAGAATTATAGGATATTATCAATAAAAAAAAACTAAATCAATACATGTAGAAGTCATAGATAATTCACTTTTATCTTTTGAAGATATTATATAAAAACCATTCATATAGATGTAGCAAAAAATGGTTATAATAATTTAATAATATTTAATATTATTAGATCTTCTATTAATTTAGTTATTTTGGATCAATTGTAGTTAAAAAAATATAACCTCCAAATAAATTGGATTTCTTATAATCTTGATTTTTCTTATAGTATATCTAAGAATATTTTCAATCAAATAATAAGTAATAAGTTTAAAACAATCAAATCTTTATATATAGGAGTAGGTGCATACTTTGTACATTTTTATGTTATATAAAATTCAACTTAAGAATATACTTACATTTAGCTATAGAAGGATTTCAACTTACTTTGAAGTTCTTATAATAAAATAAAAAAATGCATGAGGTGTTTAGAAATGCTTATTTTAGCAATTATAACCTTTTTAAAATTTATAAATAAATCAATTTTTATTTCTATTAATTTTAAATTATAATCTATGTAATTATAAAAAATATAAACAAGTCATAAGATATCATAAATACATCCTATCAATCCTAGAAAAAATCAAGATATATTTTATCAAATCCTAATTAAACTTCAAATAATCTTTAAATAAATCCTAAGAAATCCTAAATAATCCTTATAAAATCCTAAAATAAACCTATCAAATTGTAATAAAATTCTAAAACAATCATAACCAAAGCCTAATCAAACTTTAAAAAAATTCTAACTAAATCCTAACCAATCCTAAAGAAATCTTATCTAAATTCTAACTAAATTCTAACCAACTCTAAAGAAATTTTATCTAAATCTTAACTAAATTTTAATCAAAACCTAGCCAATCTTTAAAAATTCCAATAATATTAATTTAACTTAAGAATTATTGTTTGTGGAATTACCAGAAGAACTACTTAGATTGTCACAACCTTTATAATAATATAATTGAAATGAAGATCTTTAAGAACAACATATTTTTTCTTAAATAAATGGCAAGATATGATGCATTTGATATCACAACCTTAGAAGAGAATTTTGATATTTGGTAATATTATTAGAGATATAAACTACTCCAAAAAAATATTTCAAATGTATTATTTGAAGGAAGTTATGAAAGCTTCAACAATGATCAAATAATAAGGTGGTCTTCTTACCCTAGTATAGAACATTATTGTTGGTTGGAAAGACCTATCAACTGCCTTTAAAGAAAATAAAGATTAAAGTATGTGGCAAAGATACATCTGGCATATTTTAGACTTCTTCAATATTTAATCACACTTCTCTTCATGGAATTCATCCTTGAAAGGAGAGGTAATATCAAAGATATCCATATTTGTTAGTATATTCACTTAGATAATTAGAAATATGTAAAAGTAAGTAAAAATAATTTAAATTGATAATATCATATTAGAAGATTTTTAGAAGTTTTGAAGACACAAATTTGACTTTATAAGTATTTTTAGGTGATTGGTGGGTTGCAAATTTATCCAATAAGTTGGCTACATATTGTACATATTGGCAACTTGTATTAAATTTTAGCCATATGGCATACATGATAAAAACTTGCCATATAAGTTAGACATGTGTCCCTTAAATTAGACATGTGTTATGTGGCCTATAATACCTTGCTATGTAGCTCCTTAGTTACATAGTATATATGAAGGCAAGAGTGTGGCCTTCCTCACTTTTGTCAATGTCTTTCTTGCTTGTAGTCTTGTTTTAATAGTTGCTAGTCTTCTTGTCTTTGGCAATAGCCATTGTAATTTCTTCTTGAATATATATATATATATATATATATATATATATGTTTTATCATATCTTTTTTATATACATCTTGCTTTGTTTATTTACATTATTTAAGCTCTTGTCCTTGACACATAGTAGATTCAAAGATATGTTCAAAATTAAACATATATCTAAGAAATTTTTATAATGCTTAGTAGATAAAAATATAGTATCAATATATTTTGTTGGCTTATATTTATCTATTTAATATTAATATTTATAATAAGAGCTATATAACAATATAATGGATATAATTAATATCTTTTAAGATTTAAAAATCATTTATAAGTAAACTTGTAAAACCATTATCTAAAACTTTGAGATCTTTTTGAAAAATTTCAAATTTTTTATTAAAATAAATTAAAATAAATAACCTCTTTTTTCCTTTTTCAGGTTAAAATCTCTTACTATTTTTGTTATTTTATATTTTGTTGGATTACAAGGATATCTATAAAAAAAAAATCAATTAAAATAGTAATAATAAAGATAATTTTTTTAAAAATAGATTATAATATAATTCACTTATAGAATTAAAAAATAATATTTAATTTATACATATTTTAATAAGTAAATTATTATATATATTAAAATCTTCTAATCAATTAAAAAAACATATTTTTTAAAGTCATTTGCTTCAAATTGACTATTAGATTATAAGTTAATAAATTCTTTTTTAATATGTATTTTTTCTTTTATTTATACAAAAATATATAATATTTTATTCTGAATAAAAAAGAATATATTTTAATTAAAAAAATAAAAATAAAAATATAGGTAATAAATAACTTGTTAAAAATTAATCTTAAAGAAATTTATAAGTATATTTTTGATAAATTTATTAATATTTTTCTTTATAAAAATTTGGCAAGACATTATTGGAAAAAAAACTAATCCTATAATCAATATAAAGTTTAGTTCTTATAAAATGTGTTAAGAATTTTTAATATTTTATTGAAATAGATACTAAAAGTAAAAATGAAGGTTATTAAAAATTGAATTATTTTTTGTACTAGCTAAATAAAAATAAAACTTATAATTTCTAGATTAAATTTTAAATATTATCTATTGATATACCTACTTTAAAATATTATTAATTGGTCAATTAGTAAATTTATCAAAAATATAATTAATAATTATTAATATATTTAAATATATAATTAAAATATTTTATTTTAATAACCAAAGCATTATAAGTTCTATATTTGAGACTAAGAATACTCTATACTTGTAGATTAAGCTAAATTCTTAACATAATAAGCTTACTAATTTAATATGCAACAATTATCTATACACAATGTATAATGTTTAATAACCAAGCATCCAATGGACTTGTTGTAATTTTTTATAATGATCAAAAAACGAATGTATAAATATTAATAAAAATTATTACAATTTATGCATCTGAATTTATCAAAAATGTTATTAAAAAAAAGAAAAATATTTGAACTTAAGTATAAAAATTGCTTTTGTTAAAATTCTTACAGCACATTATTAAGTAAAAAATATAATATTCAAAATAATTTTAAAAATAATTATAATAATTTTTTGATATTATCAACAATATTCATAATATTTTTTTAAATAATTTTTCCTTTTGTTTTCTAAAAATAAGTATTGGATAACTTGTACAAAATAGGAATAAATTAAATTATGTTAGATATTTAAATTGATACATTATAATGATAAAAAAAATAGTATAAATTTATCTAAAATATTTTTTAATATATCTTTTAAAAATTTTAAAAATTTTATTAAAATTTAAATATATATATATATATATATATATATATATATATACATACAATAGAAAATATTTTTAAAATATATAATGTATTAAAATTATACAAAGTAGATATTTACAAATAAGTATTAAATATTTTTATTATATCCTAATTTTATAAATTAAGCTTGTTAAAATCATAAAAAATTCTATAAATATTTGAATAACTCTAATTTATTTGTAAAGTATTTAAATAAATAAATTATTTAGTATAAATAATTAAATATTATAACAAATATGTGATAAAATAATTAAATATTATAACAAATTTTTATCACATATTTGAACAAAGATTTAATTCAATTGCTACATTAAATTTAATACTATTTTTTTTATTTGAATTGAATATTTATTTTTATAATCATTGTATATTATTTTAGAAAATACATTGTATATATTATGAAGCCATTTTGCTAAGAGCCCAAACATGGATACAAAACTTAAAGGTTAAAGAGACATGGATTTCTAAATAGCAGGAAACACATCTAAACAACAAATGTGCAGAAAAGACATAAGTGTAGAAGTTGAGGATGAGAAGAACAAAGAGTTTGAGAGAAATGAGAAGTTTGAAAAGAGACAACTAAAAGCAAAAAGAGCACCACACAAAAGAGGAAGTTGGCTCATTCTTTCATTAATGAATGCAATTGGTATAATTTGTATATACCAAAGAAAAAAAAATAAAAAAATACATACATACATACATACACACACACACAACCATGAATAGAGTTTGTAATAAAAATGAGGGTAATAAGTAGTGTATAGCAACAATACTTCATTAACAATGGTATATATTTGCATATTAACAATACATCCATCAATCAAAATCAAGAGATGATTGAGTCCGAAAAGTCAAAGGAAGAAAAATCACTCCTTTGTCTATGCTAAACAAAGACATAAGCTAACTGCTAATATTTTCTAAAAAAAAACTTATATGCTAATTTTTTGGTTTGCTACTCTCTAATTAAGAGTGGGAATTACAATAAAAAAGAGCTCTTTCAAAAATAAAGAAAAAGAATGAGAATTTGGAATTCTAAAACATCTTTTGATAGTAACAAAGTTGAAATAGGTCTGCTGCAACTTGAAGATTTCAAATAAAAAAATCATTTATTTTACAAATACAACATATTTTTATTTAATTTAGATCAACTTTTAAGACTATATTAATATTAGAATCAACATATTTTAAGTTAAAAGAACATACATAATTAGTCCACCATCAAATGGAGTAACAATTGCTATATCGCTACATATTGCTAATAAAATCTATTATTGGTCTAAATCAAATATCAATCATATATAGCCACATGGAAAATCCACATTAAGCAAGATAATAGGGTATAGCCATACAATTGTTCCCGTAGTTGAGCATAATGCCCTTGCAATTGAGCTACCAAAAAAAAAAAAAAAAGTGTTAAAACTTAGATAATGTTCTTTAATCTATGATACCTAGGATAGGTTGCAAAAAAAGTTTGTTAGCTAGGTTTCCAGCTTGTTGAAGATTCCAACCAAATCATCAAACTAGGTGCAATTCAGCCCCATATTTTAAGTAAACTTAGAGTATTGATAATACTAGAGACAAATATGAAAGCATTGAAAAGAATCCATGCTCTTAGTGATAAGCCATAATTTTTATCTTTCATGGAATTGGCAAATTGTTATTAAAATTCTATTTATAGCTTTTATCATAGATATATAATGGAAGAAGGTTCTAGAAGATTTTAAAAGATTTTACTTGGTTTTAGAAAGATCCGGAAGGTTTTAAAAGATTCTTGATGATTTTAAGAAAGCCTTAGTAGGTTCCAAGGTTCTAAGAGATTTTAGATGGTCATAGAAGGATTTTAAGCTTGATTTACCTCCAAGCATCAAAGAAACTCTTCAATGAGCTTTGTTGCATCTAGTATATAAGAGTCAAGGCTAAGGCAATTTTTAATTTCAACAACACAATTCTTATGGTTCAACTTGGACCTTCTAGTCTTATTCTTGTACCTTGTTGTAGCTCCTTACTTTTGATATAAAATGAACCTCTTTTATTTTAGTTCTTTGAACTTTTAGAGTCTTGGTTTTATTTGAGAGGTATATCTATAATAGTTTGTTGAGACTAACATAGCATAATATTAGAGCTTGATCTTTCTATATAGAGAATAGATTATCCCTCTTCTTGGAAGTACTACAACATTCTAGAGTTTACAGATTATCCTCATCTAGACTAATATTATTTTTTATTTTTTGTATTTATTTCTTCTTATTTCATTTCTATGCTAGAAAATGAAAGATTCAATATGACATATTTTAAAGAAGCTAAATTAGAATCAATTACAAATGCTCTTGAAATATTAAAAGTCAAGATAGAGACCTTGTCTAAACAAAATAAAGAATTTTATATAATTATATATAATAGTCAAAGAATAAAACCACCTTAGCTATTATCACAAGTTATCCTAAAAATTCCATCACCAAGGTCTATTTTACTAAAAGATGTATATATTTGAGACAATAATTTAGTGTGAATAACAAAAGAACTAAGATTTAGCATGCCATATTTATTTGGTTGGAATCTTATTCTTAGATCAAATTTTTTCCTAATTTGCTCCATTATTTGAAAAGAATTCTTTCATATTACATAACTTTCAAATATTTTTGGCAGCATTTGTAAAAGCTTTTGAAAAACATGATAAGATTTATTTTGCCACAACTAAAATCTTAGCCCTTCAATAGGAAATTTATTTTGTATTTGTTTATACTTCAAAATTTTGGCAATCAGCATATAATATCAATTGAGATGAAGACACATTGATAAGTCAATTTTATTAGAGATTATGAGATGATATAAAGGATCTATTATTATCTATATTTAATCCTTAGATTCTTAATGAAGCCATTATTTAAATAGTAAAATATAATAACTATCAATTTTAATATCAACAAAAAAAAAATATAATATATAAGCCACAAATTTACACCAATTATTTGGCATCTTCTACATCTTCCAATCTTAGCAAATATTTGGGAATAGAAGATATACAAATTAATATAGTTTGCTTCAAATCCTTTTCTGAACAAGAAAAAAAAAACATTGAAAGGAATATGGCTTGTGTTTGTATTATAGAGGACCTAGCAACAAGGCTAATAATTGCCACAAAAAGCATCAACATACATATCAAATGAAGAGTGCAACCACATCATCAGATGCATTATAAGAAATTAAGGGCATCCAACCACAATAGGGACTCTACAGCTAGATTTTTTTATTTTACAAATCAAAAAAGATCTTATATTATCATTTTTATTTATTTATTTATTTTTATTTTTTATATTGCTTTACCATATCAATATGTTTGGATGATTAAAAATTCAAAATCCTTGCTTTAGTAGATTCAAGAGCCTTTGCTTGTTTTATTGACTTAGAAATTTTAAAAATCCATAAAATTCATATAGTCATTAAATCTAAGACCGTTTATATAGAGATTATAGATAGTCAATTTATACCCTTTAGAGATATTACTTATAAAATCAGTCCATTAGAAGTAATATCAAAGAATCATAGTAGTCAAATTATATTTAACATCATTAGATCTCTATTTAATTCTATCATTTTAGGACTTTATTGATTTAAAAGACATAATTCCTATATAGATTAAATATCTTGTAAAATATAATTTTTTAGAATATTACAATCTATTATTATTAAATTTGATAAAAAATACTATATACCTCATAGATCTAAAACCATAGAGCCTTTGTTTATTAGAAGTAGAGATTTTATAAAAGCAATTAAGAAAAGTATTTTTTTTGTTATTTATACAATTTTAATATTTGAAGTAGCCAATATTTTAACAATCTTTTCAAAAGAATATCAAGACTTTAAAGATGTACTTAAAAAAAAAACATACATACGTGTCATGGATACAAGATTCACTCCAATAATTATCTAATTAATATAGATTAATAGAAGTAGATAAAATAAGTTAATTTGATAATTTAAAAAAAAAAAAAAAAAAAAAAAACTTATTAAAAGCTTCATAGACGTGGAATCATCATTATACATATCTATAGATGATTGGTAGGTTAGAAACTTGGTCAACAAGGTAGCCATGTATTGCACATGTTAATAGCTTACAGAACAAGCCAAATACGTGGCGCACATGTGGAAAACTTGCCTTATAAGTTTGACACATGTCTTACAAATTAGACAAGTGTAGGAGGTCCTATAGAATACCACCACGTAGCTCTTAGATAGATAGTATAAATAGAGACAAGAGTGAAGCCTTCTTCATTCTTATCAACTCCTTTCTTATTTCTAGTCTAGTTCAAGAGTCTTATGTATTTTTTAGTCTTTGGCAATAGCCATTCCAGTTTCTTCTTGAATATACATACTTCTTTATTTCTATCTTATTATTTTACTTTGACATAGTTTTTACTAACTTATGCATCTGTTTTAGTTTGTGTCCTTGACAATACCTTGCTAAAACATTGTCTATATGAGTGTACTATTGATCTTCAAGATGGCACACAACCATTTTTTGGTTCAATTTATAACTTATTACAGAACAAACTTATAACATTGACGGAGTATATTGATAAGAATTTAGCAAAGAGTTTTATTTAATATTCAAAATCTCTTATTGGTGCATTTATATTCTTTATAAAGAAAAAAGATAGATCTTTGCATATATGAATCAACTACCATGGCCTCAATAAAGTCACAAGAAAAAATTATTATCCTTTATCATAGATATCTAGGTTCTTTGACCAATTGGGCCAAGCTAAGATCTACACTAAAATAGATCTCTCTAAAGCTTATAATCTAATATGCATCAAAGAAAGAGGCAAATTAAAGATTGTTTTTTGTACAAGATATAAACACTTAAAGTATAATGTCATGTCTTTTGTCCTTACACATACACCAACCATTTTCCAACGTTTGATAAATAATATATTTTATAAATTATTTAATGATTTTATTATATGATATCTGAATGAAATCTTGATTTATTCTATGATTCTAAAAGAGCTTAAATAATATAATTGTCTTGTCTTATAAAAATTATAAGATATTAGATTATATCCCAAATTTAAAACATGAAAATTTCATGAGTCCTAAGTAGAATTTTTTAGCTATATCATCTTAAATGAAGGCTAAATGATGGATTCAAAGAAGATTAAGACTATTAGCAACTTAAAAATTCCAAAATTAGTACATGACATCTAATACTTTTTTAAATTTATAAATTTCTATAGGATCTTCATCAATAAATATTTTTAAATAGCTGCTTTGTTTATACAATTAACATGCAAGAATAAGCTTGAATATGAATCAAAAGTTTAAAAAGCCTTTGAATGCTTAAAGATTGCATTTACTATGGCCCTATCTTGATTCATCCAAATTTTTTTAAGCTATTTTTTAGAAAAACCAATGCCTTAAACATTGCATTGAAAGCAATCTTATCTCAACTTGGAAGAAAAAAGAGACTACATCTAATTATATTCTATTCTAAAAAAAATTTAATTACATAAATTAATTATGAGATCTATAACAAGGAATTTCTTTCTATTATAGATTCTTTTCAAGAATAGTACCATTTATTTAAAAGTGCTTCACATCCAGTAACTATATATACAAATCATAAGAATCTTAAGTATTTTATATCAGCTTGTATTTTAAACTGTTATCAAATCCATTAGAGCATGTTTCTATCTTGTTTTAATTTCAATATTATGTATCAATCCAAAAAGCAATAAAGATTATCAAATACTTTATTGAAATGATCATACCTTGTGTCAAAGAAAGAAGAAACAACATACAACCAACAATAGATAACACTCTTGAAATTCAAGAAATTTTATCTTTGAGCAACTTTTGTATGAATTCTAATAGAATCTTTATTTTTTTATTAGATTTGTACAACCTTGACTATAGACCCTCTTATTTTTTATATTAAATAGTATTTTAGTAATATTCAAAATAATTTTAATGAATTTAAGTTTAAAGATAGTTTTTTCTATTTTGAAGAATGTTTGTATATTCCAAAAGGATCATAGCGCCTTTTTATTCTTCAAACATATTATGACTTTTAAGGCATTTTAGATTCAATAAAATATTCAAATTTATTTCTAGAGATTTATAGTAGCTTCAAATGTGAAAAGTTGTCAAAAAATTTGTCCTCTCCTATGATACATGCATTAGATCAAAGAATCTTTGACATTGTCCATATGGACTTCTTTAATTAATATTAATTCCAAAACAACTATAGTCCTATATCTTTGTAGACTTTATTACAAATCTCCTACCATCAAATTTCTTTGATGCCATATTTATAATTATCAACTAATTTATTAAGATGGCACATTTTATTCCTTATAAAAAAAAACCATTATTAATAAAAAAAAACCATTATTAGTAAAAAAAAAACATCCAAATTTTTTATTAATAATATTTATCAATACCATAGATAATTAAATAGTATTATATCAGATAGAAGATTATTATTTGTATCCAAATTTTGAAAGTCACTTTTTGAAATTTTTCAAATAGATATCAAGCTTTTATTAGCATTTCATTGACAAATCAATAGTAAAATAGAGCAAGTCAACTAAATCTTAGAGCAATACTTAAAATGTACCATCAATTGATGATTGGACATCTTATTTGTTTCTAGCCAAGTATGTCTATAATAATATAATTCGTGTGTTTATACAATAAATTTTATTTTATTTTAATCATAGTTTCTATCCAAAATTAGATATATTATTTATTAATAGATTCAAAAATCAAATAGTAGATAATTTTGCAAGCCGAATTGTTGATATCTAAACTACTTTGAAACTTCAGCTGGAAGAAGTTCAAAAAAGCTTCAAATAGGCAATTGATATGTAGAAGAAGGCACAACCTCCATTTTAAGTTGGCAATAAAGTATGATTACTTTGATGTAATATAAATTCTATTTAATCATTTGACAAGTTGGACTATTAAAGGTTGTAACCATTTTCTATTACAAAATAAATTAATTCTATTACTTATTAATTGAAACTACATATAAAAATTTCATCAATGATATCTTTTTAGACATAAAGTGGTAATATGTATTAGGTAATATTTTTATCTAGCATATTCAAATGTGATATAATATTAGGTAATATTTTTATCTAGCATATTAGACTTTGCAATTTTTTGTAAGAAAGTTGGAAGTAGTTTCAAAAGTTTCCAAGCTCAATTCTCATACATATATATATATATATATATATATATATATAAATTAATAAATCAAAAAATAATTCTATTTTATCTTAAGATTGCAACATGTCTTTGATTTAGCTTACATAGTAAAATATGGATAGTCAAAAAGACAATACCATACTAATTATACCATTTCAACTAAGCATTTTACATTGTCAATCTAAAGATGAAAAATCACTTGAACTAAGCAGATGCCAAAGAATATCTAGCAACTGCTCTATAATAATCATTATTGAAGTAAAATCTGTCTATAAAAGATATTCTAAAATAATTTTTGAAGGATGTTTTTACAATAAAGATATAGAAATTCAAGCTTGATCTATGATAAGAGGCGTATGAGGATAAATTTCACCCTTCAATCCAAATTATAAGACAGCTTCAATTAAGAATTTTTTGTAATTGGTAGTGTGAAGTGAAGAAAGTAAATAATAAGAACAAAAAAAGAATAAATATAAAACAACTAAATTAAATAAAATCAAGCAATTATACAATCTAAAACTAGGTCATAATCTATTTACTATATTTTCATCTAATAAAAAGTAAAAATCAAAAATAAAAGTTATATTTTAAATAGATAATTTTTTTAATCTTTCCAATGATATAAAAAAAACATGTAAATCCAAATTACTATGAATAAGTTATGATAGTTTAAAGATAGAAGATAAATAATAAAAAAAAATTAAGTGAATAATTTTTATCTCAAAGGTAATTTACTTAAGAGATCAAGAGTTTGAATCTCACTAAGGCTTATAACTAGTGTATAAGGGTGTCCTAAAGAGGCCTTGAGGCCTTAATCTTATACTCCTACCTATATCAAAGGTGCAACAACCTATATGGGACTTGTACACATCTCTTCCTACAAGGACTACATTAGCTGTTGGTCCTCCTATTTTTTATTAGTAGAGCTCATTTTTTTATATTTTTGACTTCACCATGGTGTTCAAAAATATCAAATTAGCTTTAGAACCTCGTATGGCCTTCAAATCTTGCTCCATTTCTTCATAATGGCTCCCAAGGTGGTAAAACTTATTTTTACTAAAGTCTTCAAAATTATTCTAAAAATTCCTTAAAAATTCTAAAATAATTTTAAATAAATTCTAAAAAAAAATTATAATATTTTTAAGATGATAATATCAATTTAAGACTATTTTATTCTATCTTTGTGATTTTTTATAATGATAAAATTAATTTAAATCAACTAAAAATACTATTATTTATATATATATATATATATATATAAATAAAAAGACATGAGGCTTATTTTTCATGCCTCTTCTATCTATTAAGTAACACTTATATATTTCTAATAAATAATACATGTAGATAGAAGGCCAATATAGATGTTGGTTTCAATAATTAAACATTAATTTTTATTAAAAAAATTTAAATCAGTTAAAATAATTACCTCTAAGACTTATTAAGACTCCATTTTTTTTCCATTAATACTATTTTCCTTCATTTAGCATCCTTTTAATACATCTTCACTTCAAAATTATAATTTTAGCTCTCTAAATATATTTTTTTATCCTAAAATAACTAATAAGTCAATTTGATGACTTACAAGGCGTTGGTCACTATCATTGGTTACAAAGATCAATGAATCTTTTGACTTGCAAAAGACAACTTGAATATGTAGCAAATATCATGTGATACATCTTTGACTTCTTTTACTTTTGATTAACTTTGACTTTATTTCTCCTTATAGAATTCAAAGCTAAAAGAGGAGGTGATATCATAAATATACAATAGAAGAAGATTTTAGAGGATTTTAAAAAATTCTACCTAGTCTTAGAAGATTCTAGAAAGTTCTATTTGGTCCTAGAAAGTTATAAAAGATTTTTGATGATTTTAAGAAGGCCTTAATAGGTCCTAATAGATTCTATGAAGATTTTGGAAGGTATTAAAAGGTTCTAGAGGATCTTAGATGGTCATAGAAGGATCTTAAATTTGCTTCACATCCAAGCATTAAAGAAACTCTTCAAGGAGCTTCTTTACACCTAATATGTATAGGAGTCAAGAGTAAAGGGAACTTTAGCCTCAACAACACAATTCTTGCATATCAATTGGGACCTTTTGATCTTCATCTTGTATTTGCAATAGGTTTAGTAGTTTGACTAAAGTATTAACTTTATTGACATGGGTTGATCAAAAATGTATGTGGAGCCTTGATCAAGAAGAAATATTTAAGGCCTTGAAGAGAGTATTAGGTTTAGCACAAGTGATGAGGTAGCTAGATGCTTGGCAATCTTTACAACTCCACATAGTTGGATTATATTAGAAATTGGTATGATATTGATTCAAAAAAATAATGATGGCAAAAAAATATCATTGCATATACTTTATAGAGCAATAATGATGTAAAAATCAAGTATTTATTTTATGAGGATAAATATTTAACAATAATATGGGCATTAGTTTATTTTTTCTTGTATGTATATGGCCAATGTTTTATGTTTGTGATAATTCATCAACTACTAAAATAATTGATAAAATTTAATAAGACTAATTAAAAAAAAAAAATTACATATATGACTATAATAATTTTGATTTTAAAGAAAACCTTCTTTATTATAAAAGATATTTATATATTCCAAAAGGTCAAGCACAATTATATATACAACAAGCACAATATTACTTTTCAACAACAAAATACTTTTAATAAAATAAAACTTTAGAACTTATTTCAAGAGATTTTTAGTGACCTTAATTGTAGAAAGAGGTCAAAATATTTGTTCAAACCTGTGACACTTGTTTTAGATGAAAGACTCCATATTATCAATCCTATAGATTTCTTCAACTTCTATCTATTTTAAAATAACCTTAATCATCTATTTTAATGATTTTATTACAAATCTCTTACTCTCAAATTTCTTTGAACTATATTTTTGTAATGTTGGTTGTCTAACCAAAATGCAATATTTTGTCCAACCAAAAGGGCATGGAAAGGAGGCCATGTCATATGCATTGAGGTGTAGTATCTATGACATGGCCTCCTTGACAATAACTGACATGCTCCTCTTTAATGCAAGTTCTATTATGGATTTTGTTGCCCTTGGATTCATCTTTTGCCCTTCCTTCAACCTTCTTAATGGATTTACTCTTTTCTGGTCTTGGCTTGTATTGAATTTTTTTTTAAAAAAAATTCATCTAAATCATATATTACATAAATATTAATCCAAGAATTTACGCAATAATAATAATAAATTTTAAATTATCAGAATCCATAAATAAATAAATAAAATAAGCTACAATTGTGGGAAAGAATAGACACAGTAACAACAAACAAATATAATTTTAAAAAATTATTTTTTTTTAAAAAAAAGCTCCCTCTTTGCACCTGTGAAGGTGCTGGATGTTGCTGGGGGTTGGTTTTAGACACAGCAATTGTTGATGAAAGACAAATGGTTGACATGTCCAATTGTCAGCTTTGTATGAACAACAAATGAGTTATAAATGCTTCCCTTTATCAAGATGGATGTTTTAAATACAACTCAGAAAGTGCATGAGTGAGTGTATTGTGTTTACCATTTTCAGTTGTCATGTACAAAAGTTGGAAAGTGCATAGGTATTTTGGAAGAATCATCCTTCAACCTTGTGCAGCAAACATGAGTTGTAGGCAGGGTACTAATGAGATGAGCATATTTATTGCTGTGAAATTGGAAACTACTGTGTGAAATTAGGGCTAAAATTGTTGTAAGCAACATCTCTGTGAAAGGTGATGAATGTGACAATGGTCCATGCTATACAAAAGTTACACATCTGCTAAATTAGAATTAAGAGGTCTGTGCATGTAAAAGCTTTTCTATGAAAGGTAATGGTCCAAAACCTTAACAAAGGTGACTTAATTGAGTTATATTATCTTTTGTTAGTTTCTTTTTCTATTACAAATAATAAAAAACAAATTCATTTTAATATTTATTAAATTATTACTACAGTTTTTACAATATCTCTGTTTTTATTTTTTTGAATTTCAAATTTTTTGGTACGAAAATTAAGGATTAACAGAAAAAAAATCTGAAATTTCATTTTAAAAATATAAATTTAATACAAACTCTAATCTACTTAAAAATATGTTTTAATGCTAACTTAACTTAATACTTTTAAAACCTATTTAAATTCTAAAAACCTTTAATATAAGTCAAGGTAGTCTTTAAATAATTATCACTCCTAATTCTAATACAATTATGATACTAATTTAAAAGAATCCTAATTCCTAATATAATATAAGATAAAAATTTTGATATATAATTGTTAAATGCATTCTAATTTTTATCTTATATTTTTATATAATAAATGCATTCTAATTTATATATAATAAATACATTTATTACTAATTATTCTAAAACTTAATCCTTCTATCTTTAATTTTGATTTTAAAATTTTCTTATTAAAATATTGAAGATATTTCTAAAACTAAATATTTTTGTACAAATAAAATTAGTTTTAATATTAACATTAAATAAAACTTTCTTCCACAATAAACTAAATGTTTATAATAAATCTAAAAGTATATACTTTTAATAATAAATATAATATCAATAATAAATTTTAAAAAATTAAATCAGTATATATATATATATATATTTATCTTCTTATTAAAAATTAAATAAAACAATTTAAATATTAAATTGTTTCAAAATATTAGAAATTACTTATAACCAAGTCCTACTATAAATCTAAACATAATACTTTTAAAAAGATTATTTTTCCACAAAATAACCTCGATAAAAAAATCTCCAGATTAAAATAGTATAAAGCAATGCAACTAATTTATCTTAAGATTAAAAAAACTCTACTTTAGTACTTACTACTATACTTAGTAAAAATAAATTATATATATATATATATATATATATATATAGAATTGAATTAATTATATACTTTGAATATAATTTGAATATATTGAATTAAAATTTCCATTAATTAAATTTCTTATTTTATTAAGTATATTTGTCATATTTTCTATTATTTAAAATAAATAAATAAATAAATAAAAATTCCTAAAAAATCTCATATTTATTTTACTACTATAAAAGTTCTACATAAATTATTTTCTACCACCTTCTTTGTAGGTTTAATGTGTATATATATATATATATAGACATATTTTTTTCTAATTAATTAAAAATATATGTTCTTGGTAAAAACTATTGGTATTTAATATAAATCTAAGATTATGTTTTGTTTATAATAAAATACATATTCACTACATTATTTTTGTAGTAAAAAATAATTATTTTTATTATTATAAATTACTACAAAAAGATAAGAATTTCTTCTCTAAAAAAAAAAATTGTTATAAGATACAATCCAACTCTATATTTTTCAAGATACAATATTTATTTTAAAGTATTATATTCTATAATCACTAACTAGCCTTATTTCTATCTAAATTTTCTAAGGCAATCTCAGTGAATAAATGTTTTTGTTTAAATAATTTTGGAACCAAAGATGTTTTGCAAAAACATATTCATTTTGAAAAAAACAATAATCAGAGACCTTAGTATAAATGTATCACAAATTATATCTCCTAATGCATATTTATTATTTTCATCTTTATATTAAGTTTGAAATTTTAATTCTCTAAAGAAACTTTTAAAGAGTTTTTTTATCTCTATTTATTTATTATACTATTAAATATTTTTAAAAAAATTATATGATTAATTCATATAATTTGGATAAGATAATAGTTTTTAATTCTTAAGAACATATATATATATATATATATATATTAAATTCATGTCTCTAAAGAATACATATAAAATGTTCTACATATAAAAAGTTAAAAGTTAATTCTTGTTATTGGCAAGTAATCTTATTATTGACATTAATTGAAGCATTATTATTTGAACTATTATTGACATTTAACTTATTATTGTCTTGTTATTGTTATTTGATGCAATAGAAGCATCTAATCTGCCATATAAAATGTTTGTAGTAAAAGTGACTAGAAAAATGTAGTTAATATTAACAAGCCACATATAAAATGATTCTTTCAATCTGAGATCAAATTTGTAGTTCAAGAGATTCATGATCTTTAATATAATTTTTTTCTTTTTAATGAATATTTTCATTTTTATATTTGAAACTAATATCAATATCTTATCCAATAGATTATCTTTAAAAAATTATATAAATGTATAAAAAAAAAATTAAATATAAATTTATAATACAATTATAATAATCAAATTCCATAAGAAATAATAATACTAATATGATATCAATTTTTTATTTTATTACATTATGATAAATATAGTCCTTCATTTGATAATTAAAATCTTACATATGATATTTTACTAAAATTTATTATTTATGATATTTATATAAATTATAAATTAATTACACTTTAAATACTTTTAGTTTAAGTAATTAAATAATTTTGATTTTATATAATGATTTTATTGAACTGTATACAATTTATAAAATTATCTTAATTTTATACTTATTTTGTAAATAATTAAATAAGTGATTTGATGTTATAAAATCTATGAGTCTTTTCCTTAATTTTGATCTATAACAAGAATGACACATAAAGATTTTTTAAATACTAAAACTTATTAATAAAATAACTTATGAAGTAGTTAAAATAATCCTATATATATTTTTTGATTACTTGCAATAAGTTATGCTTAGGATTATATAAAAATATTTCTTTCACTAGCTACATAAATAAATTAAAACTATTTCAATTATTTTTATAATTCTATAATACTAAGATATCATATATATATATATATATATATATATATATATATATAACATGAATATACTTATATATAGATTTTAAAAATAAATAATAATAAATTTTTATATACTCAAGCCCTTCTAATATATGACATTGATAAACTTATCTTATATTAAGAAATATAGGATACAAATGAATATGAATGGAGAATGTAAATGTAAATAAAGCTACACAAGAGAGGCAACCTTGCATTCAAAGCTCAATAACTATGTGTTGTTGTCTTTTAACTACAAGTTTAAAAAATATTCTCTTATTTTCTTAATATAAAAATAAGTTTTTTACTTATTTAAGGATAATATCCTACATTGAAGACAATGTCCTATATAAAAAGAGGTTGTGTATATTTAATAAAAATAAAAATTATCCTACTTTGAAAACTTTGTTAATGAAGATTTTGCATCCTTTTAGTATAACTTCTTATTATCTATATTTAATAATATTTCAATAAAAAAGATATCTTATTGATACCTCTCTAACAAAAGTTTTTAGTTAACTATTATTTGATCTTTTATATAAATGGATATACAAAAGTGCAATCTGTCAAAAAAATTCAATTGCTTAATTGACTCAAAAATGATCATTCTAATATCCAATTTCTTAATATTCAAGTTTTTGAACTTTTAATAAATAAAATTATTATATAGATTAGTAGTTTTTACATCTAATTTAAATTATTATTTTATAAAATATGATTTTTTTAAATACATACATTAATAATTTTATTAAAATTAATTATAAGTTTTATTATTTGAGTCTGTAAAAATAAGTATATTTGTATAATAATATTAAAAATTATAACCTTGAATACTTATTTCTTATCTTATTAAGATGAATTGTTTGTTTATTTTAATAAATGTGAAATATATTATAAAGCAAACAAATTCAGTTTATATTTTTAAAAAAGAAATTTAAACAACAAATTTCTTTATAAATTTAGTGTTCAAATATATATTTCATTAAGAACATGAATTAATTTAATTTTAATATTTAATTTTTAAGAGAAATATTAAATAATCTTAAATAAATATAAATTAGAATATAAATTTATATTAAAATTATTATGAAATCAAACTTATTTAAAAATATAATATTAATATTTTTTATTTGAAGAAAATAAATATAAGAATATTCATGATACTTTTTAATATATATATATATTTTTTGTTAACAACTAATTTGCATATAATGTATGTATAACCATGATTAAATATATATACATGCATTGATATAATTTAGATAATAATTTATCATAATTTTAATGTTAAGACTTTATATATATATATATATATATATATATATAAGTGATTAAAGAATTTTTATTTTTTATACAAATAAATTTAAAAAACCAACCAATAAAAATTAAAACCTTTGTAACATATATATATATAAATATTTCCTCATATAGATTTTGTTGTATCCATTTGATTATTCTTTTCTTTTCATACAAAATTATTAGAATTAATTTTTATGGTAGTCATAAAATATATTTGTGTGATTCATGGTTACTTTGTTTGCATTGTGATTCATTATTGTATCCTATATTTTTATATATAACACTTGCTTTAACATATCCTTTCAAAGCAGATCAAGGGCCCCATACATTCATAATCAATTATTTTCCTCTTTCTTCCCTAGGAGGTAGAGGTGAAAGTGTCAGGTATCAAATAACTTTTGGACCAGCAGGCAACGAGAATCGACGCCCGGTAATGGACGGATGATAAACCAGATGTTATTCATCTACATGGTCAACTTCTATGAACGCGTTGAGTGCAGACATTTGATCGTTGCCTAATTAATTGCTCTTGGAGCTGAAATTGGATCGCACGACACCTGTCAAAAGCAGGACGCGTCAACAAATTGCCAGGTGGCGCATGAGTTCTACGTTTAATGTATTTTTCATTATATAAATTTTGATTGGAGCACGGAATTTTTTTTGATTAATAATCTTTAATACAGTATGAGATGCACATCACACATGGTATTTTTTTATGCAGAATGTGCACTGTAATTCATGCATGACACATTAAATGATCACAACATTATACGTAATTTGAATTTCAAAAATACTAAAAAAAGATATTATGAAAAATAAAAAAAACACATTTCAATTCAAAATATGATGTGCAAATAAGCCAATTTAAGTCGGCCTTCAGTATCTACACATCATGTAAAATAAAGATGCCAATGAGTAACGTGTAGTGCTGCAACTAATCAAGAATTAGAGTTATTGCATAAATACATAATTAAAAAAGAAGAAGTTACAAACAGAATTGAAAGATATTCAGAATTTGTTTTTTAAAATATTTATTTTAAAGGGCAGTCCCCACTTGGTCTCGGGGAGCGGGGCCCTCAGTCTCCGCCTCCACGCTCTTTCTTCTAATGGTCTTGATGGCCAGCATCACCACGCTCGCTCCCTTGTTGCTGTTCTCGATTGCCCTAAATTTTGCCGTGCCTCTTCTGCTTATGCCTGGGCGTCCTCGTTCTACTGTTGCCCGTCTGGGTTTTCTGTTTTGGTCTCTGTTCGTGCGCCGGATTTGTTTAAGGTAGGGCTCTTTTACTTTGCGTCTTTCTATTATCGCTTCCGGCTTCTTCGTTCTCCTGTTCCATCTGTTCAGAGGTGCGGTGTTTTCTCTCAATTCTCCGCTTTTGGGGGGTTTCTGCGGTAGCTGTTATTAGTACCAGGGTATTGTCCTGTGATACTCTGTGGGTGCGGCCAGTGCGTCTGCTTATGTGGATTATCTCGTTGTCTTCCTGACCTTGATTGTCGCTCAATCCGTGTTTCTTGGTTGCCGCGAACAGGTAGGTTTGTTTTATGCGCAGCGTGATGGCTACGAAGAAAAGAGTTGGTGCTGTGGGTGAAGACCTCGTCTTGGGGTTCGACATTGATCGAGGCTTGTCCGGTCCGGTCACCATATGCCAGCCCATCGACATTCCCCCTCTCTTCGACTCTCCGGGTGAGAGGGAGAGATTCCTATCTTCTCATTAGCGCTGTCTTTACTCTGCCCGTGTTTCATTACTCCGATTTCGGTTTTCAAGTTTGTGATTTGGATGCTCATTGTGGTTTCCTGGATTGGTACAGGCGTGGTCAATCCCGAGTCGAAACTGTCTCATCGGGCTACTTAATTTGCTATCGTAATGATGGCAAGCCGGCGATTCAACACAGGGCCCGCATGTGTTCCTTCAGTACTTAGCACACCATTTCCAACCATTTGTCGACCCGTCTTTACTGCCCTACGATCGTCTACTCTCTGCGTTCTGTTGTGGGTTTCTAGTGGTTGCGTAATGCATGATAATGTGAGTTTTCTGAAATTACGGTGTGTTGCAACTCGCCTGCCCTGACAGGAGACGTAAATAAGTGTTTTCTTAACACTTCGTGTATTATGCAACAATTCACATGATGGAGTAAATCTTTTTTAACAGATCTAATATAATTATTGGGTCGGGAAACTCGTTCTGGATTGGACCGTCGTGTTTGAACTTGTGTTCGTTTTAGGGTTTGTATGTCGTTTGGAACGCAATTTTCACCAAAGTCTATTACCACCATCAGCCTTGAATCCGTTTAATGGTGGCATCTCACTGCTTCATGGTCGTCTGCTAGCACTGTTAAATACGTCTCCTCCGCTCAATGTTGCGTTCGATATGCCCCAATTGAGAATAGATTACTGTTTTCATTATCTCCACACTTTCTCCTTCTTGAAGCTCGAACTTGTTCAGAGGATAATTTGTAGTGATCTAAAGAACCACAGAATTCACATTGTATAAAATCCTATGATACCTATAATAGCTTAATTCTTTGATATACAATTTAATTTGGCATCTTGTGTTACCCTCAATAATTAAGAACAAATGTTGAAATATCAGATTTTGGTCATAATAGGTGGGTTTTATTATGTTTATTTTTGGAAATGGATAATAACTTATATAGATATTAAATTTAGGATATTGCTAATGCCACCACAATTTGCCATCCACTAGACATATTTCTTTAGTTTTTTTAATTCCAATTAATTTTTTTGTTAATGTTTTATATATATATATATATATATATATATATATTAAATCATGAAGAAATGGTTGTGGTGGCAATAGCAAAAAAAAAAAAATTAATTAAAATTTAACTAAATTTTTTATGGGGTTGTTGTGGTAATAGCAAAAATTGTGGTGGCATTAGTAATACTCTAATGCCACCACAAAAAGTATATATATATATATATATATATATAATTTAGAAATTTATTATATATATTTATTATATATATATATATATTATCCATAAAAATCTATACTTATATCTTAATCGTCTATATCTTTATTTGTACAAAATATATTGATTTAATTTTATTATTAATATTTCAATTTGAACCTTGATTTTTGCTCATTGTCCAAATGTATTTTTATTTATAAAATATCATTATTAGCAATACACTCTAATACAAAGATAAGTAATTTGATACAATATTTTTTATAATTGATTTTTTTTATTTTTTATTTTTTAAAAATTTTAAATGAAGATTTATTTAAGATACAAATCAAGTTATAAAAATAAATATTGTTGGCCAAATCTATACAACAAAATTCACATAAATCAAATTATAAGAATAAATATTTTTGGCCAAAAATAATTTTTTTAATATAAAAATAATAAATAACCAAATTAAATAAAAATAAATAAATAGGAATAGGTGGAAACATGTTTAATAGATAATGTCTTTTTGAAGAAATATTCAAGAAGTTTCTTAGAAATAGATTAGATCTTTTGATTTTTTCAAATATATCATATAGCTATTGAAATTTGTCTTATAAGTTTTTTTATTTTTAAGAAGCAATATTAGAAGCAAGCTCCAACTTAAACACTTAGGCTCAAAGTCTTGTAATTCTTAGCAAGCTTCTATAAGGCTTTTTTAGTAGCTAATATATATAGAAATAAGACTAATGCCATCTTTAGTCTTATCAATATCTTTTAATTGGTCTTGTATTTTTATGTATTTATCTTCTTTATGATATTATTTTCTTTGTTTTTGAGACCAATATATAAAATCATCTTTTTTTATTATATTTTATTTATCAAAAACTTACATATGATAGTTAATAGGTAGCAGAAGTATGAAAAAAAAAATTATGATTTTTTAATAACATATGTAATAAATAGAATGTTGTGTAAATAAAGATTGTCATACACAATAAATCAAGTGTCATAAACTAACATCAAATATGTAAACAAATACCAATAAAAATTGCATAACAAATATACTCTCAAAGAAAAATAAGAAATTACAACATAAGTCAAGCGTCTTTTATTCCACCACAAGAAAATCAAAGAGTGCAAATGCATGAAAGTTAAATCTTAGGTGGAAAAAATCATCTGTTTAATAAAAAATAGTAAAATAGATGAAAAATCCAAAAACATAAGGTAGACTAGTAAAACATAGACTAATCCACTATAACATTAATCCAAAGTGGCTTGGCATCCAATGCCATGTACCATGATAGACAAATATTAAGTGCCATAAATCAATATCAAATATGCAATCAAATACCAATAAGAAATGTATAACAAATATACCCTCAAGTGTCCCTCTTAGTAGATTAAGAGTCCTTTTAATCAGCTAGAACCAAAATATATACAAAATTGAAGTAATCTCATTGAGGTTGATAAACTTTGCTACAAATACAAGCATACCACAAAGTGTTATAATATTGAGTAATAGATAAGTTTTCCATGGCCATAGGTATGGCCTTTTTGAGGAATTCTACTTAATCATACAAGAATTGAACCTATGTATTATAGTCATCCATATTGACAACCATAGTTAACTTCTCATGCATTAAGTTGTACAAAATTGGCTCTTATAGCAATTCATAAAGGCTATAGGAAGCCAATGATGTTTGCTTGCTAAAATAATAATCTATTATAATCCATGGCAATATTAACTTCTAATTATGGTAGGTACCTTGAAACAATCTATACTTGCATAGATTGTATTTGAAGGTTTAAATAATCTACTTAATTAAGCCATTTGCCTCAAGATGATTCTTGAAAGTGATATGGTGATCTATTAGTACTTTAGTATATAATTTTAAAAGATCCTAGGAACTCCGTCTCTTGATCAGTCAATACTTTAGCAAGTATTCTAGATCTTGCCAATATATAATTCAAGAAAGCTATAGCTGCCAACTTTGAGGAATTTTGTGGTAGAGTCACAAATTCAAATTCACTTGCTGATATACTTCCTCATTACCAATATGTACTTAGATCCACGTGGGGTGACAATAAGTAGCTTGATAAAGTCTAAAGATCAATAATAGCCCAAATCTATGATGCATTGTTGTGTTGTAATATGGCTATAGGATGAAAGAGAAAAATAAGATTTATATTATAGAGAAGCTTAGTTGAAGACTAAGTTACAAAATTACTTTAAAAAATATAAATAAATAAAATTTTAAAAAATAAAGAAATAATAAAAGTATATAATATCAATATTATATTTTTATAAAAAAGGCTTCTATTTACTTTGTAGGGCCATAAACAAGATAAGACAAGGTAGATTAGCAAAAATATTACTATAAGCATCTTAAGATCAAAATGAAGAGTAGTTTTCAGCAAAAATTATCTAAGAAATCTTTAGATTGATATCCAAAGAGGGTTAATTATGAACCAAGGCCAAAACTAGATCCTAGGTTATAAAATCATACGCCTATAGCAGATGGAGTCTTCTTTGATTAATCAAAGAGTGGAATTTGAGAATAGACTTTAGAAAGTTTTTTTAAGCATTAGTTTTGAGTGATTTGGATAGATATTGACTTTGTAAGAGATTTGCAAAGTCAATGTTGATTTAGGTGATTCTAATTTTTATGAAATAAAAAGGGGTTTATATTTTTGAATATTTTATAAGTTTAATAATAAATCTGCAAGTGAAATTATGTAGATTTATAATTGTAGTTGTGTTGAGTACATGCTATAAGTTTGAGCTAGATCTAATAGTTCAATAGAAGGTTATTGAAGTTCAAGTGGGTTAAGATCTTGGAAATTGGATTTTGAGGGATAGTGAGGGTTTTTAAGATATCTAGCTATTTATTAGTTGGATTGAAATGGAAATTATTTGTATAGATGGTAAATTTAATTTTTTTATTTTTATATAAATTTTGAAAGGAATTAAATGGTACAAAAAGAAGATATTGGCACTAGAAAATTGGCATCAAGAATAGAGAAGGAGGCCGGCCTATATTTGAGCAAAGTTCTAGGCTTATCTTTTATTTGGTGAATTGGATCTTTTTAAAAAAATTTGTGCATATTTTCAACTTAATTATTAAAAAGTATATTAATTTTGAGTCAAAATCAATGGTTCAATCATTAGCTATTGAGAAATTAATCTATTATAAGATTTATTAGAATTTGATTAGGATTTGATTAGGATTTGTTAAGATCTATTTAAGATTTGATTATGATTTGATTAGGATTTATTAGATTTTTTTTAGAATTTAGGATTTGATTAGGATTTAATTAGGATTTAATTAGGATTTTATTAGGATTTGATTTAAGATTTGACTAGGATTTGGTTTAGGATTTGACTTAGAATTTGACTAGGATTTGACTTAGGATTTGGCCAAGATTTGAATTAAGACTTAATTTAGGATTTGACAAAGATTTGATTTAAGATTTGATTTAAGATTTGATTATGATTTAATTAAAGATAATTAGGATTTGATTAAGTTTTGATTAGAATTTGATTAGAATTTGATTAAGATTATATTAAGATTTATTTAAGATTTGATTAAAATTTAATTGGAATATATTTAGGATTATATTAGGATTTTTAGATTTTTGATTAATTATAATATATAAGTGTACTTTCTATAGCCAAGTCTAGTGCATTCTTAAATAAGATGATACATAATATAATAGTATAAGGATTACAACTATAATAATAAGATATTGAAGCTTAACTTAACTTGATTACACACCTCACACCAAAAAATATATATGGCGGCTTGTTGATATATATTAGTCTAATTGTACTAGTTATATAATATAGAATATATTTATTGTAATCCAAAATATTTAAATTCCTTGTATACTTGCCATACCAATAAGGCCTTCTAGTTTGACTTGAAAATTATTTATTTAATCCCATTTGGCCACATCAAAAATATGAGGCTATTTTTTCAATATAATCTTATTACCAAGTGTCCAACTTGATTTTGCTCCATCGTAAAAAGAATTGATAGAAATGTCTCTTATTAAAGCTTATTTAAGATTAGAAAGACCTCTTATACGTTGCTTGCAACTTAAATCTTATCAGATTCTTTATCTATTCTTTAGTCAAGTAACTCAGATAAAAAGCTTAATAATAATGCAAGATATGCTATTGCATACCAACTAAAAACTACCTCTCTATCACAATTCCTATACTATTTGATTCCAATCAGATCTTCTTTTGATAGACTTAGATCACGAGAAAGGTCATTTACATTCAAATTTGTGATGTATGCTTACTATACAATATCAAAGTTATATTCTTGTAGCAATAATATTCATCTGGCAAGCTTGCCAATAAGCTTATTTGATTCCATGAGCCACTTTAGATGTTAATGGTTAATTATTAGTATAAATTATTATATGTATAAATAAGATTATAAGTGCATAATGGTCTAAACCGCTACCAAAGCTTCTTCCTTATAAGATGAATAATTGGACTTTGTATTGTTATTACTCATAGAAAGAAATACAATGACATAATCCAATCTTTTATTATTTTTATGTATCAATATTGCTCCCAATCGTACTACACTTTAATCTATATGCAATTAAAAGGGTTTAGTAGCATCAAGGTATTAAAGTATAGGAATTGAATTCAACTTTTATTTTAGCATATCAAATGCATGTTATTGCTCATGATCCTATGTCTATTGCTGATCTTTTTTTATAAAAATAATTTATGGCTTAGCAATCAAGCTAAAATTCTTGATAAATCAAGAATAATAATTTTCTAAGCCAAGAAAAGCTCAAAGTTGTAACACATTGATTGGTGTTGGCATCCTTTGTAACTAATCTATCTTTGCTTGTTATATGCCAATGCTTTTTGAAACAATCAAATGCCTCAAGTATAGTAATTGGTCATAGAAGAATTTATACTTGTTATGCTATAAGCACAATCTCTATTACTATAAGCACTTAGATACTGCTTATAAATGCTTCATTTATTCTTGTGGATTATTACTAAAGATAATAAGATCATCAATATAGCATATGACAAATAATAATCTAGTTAAGATCTCATCCATCATCTTCTAAAATTTAGTTGATATATTCTTGAGACTAAATAGAAGATATTTTTATTAATAGAGCTAATTCTTATCATCATGATTAAATTTTCAAAATACTATCTTTATTTAATTATCCACTAATAATAATAATTAATAATGATTAAATTATAAATCAAAAATAATAAATACTTAAAAAAATTTCATCCCATTAAATAACTTCTTTAGTATCGACATTGGATACCAATTTGAATTAGTCTTATAGTTAATTGGATAATAATTTCTATACATTTGTTTCTTTATCTAGTTACAAAATACATCTTTTTTAGAAGGTATAACTATAGCACAAGCATACTTGCCATTAGAAAGTTCAATTAAATTAGTGGCTAGTAACTCTTGATATTGAGTCTAGACACTAACTTTTTTTTAATAGATTGAGCCTATAAGATTTTTAAAAGATTTTATGGTCATCTTCTAAGTAAATATGGATTAGTTTGTGTTTATATCTTTCTAAATTATTAAGACTAAAAGCAAAACAACTGCAATATAAACAAATGAAAATCCATATTTTTTATATTTCAACACTAATAAGATATAGCTCCAATTCTAATAGCCAATCATAAAACTTTGTGGTCTTCTTTTCCACCATTAGAGTACTACTACATGCTAGTATGAACTCTAATTACTAATTTGTAGTAGAAAAAAATTTCATGCTCCCAATGTCCTCACTTGGAGTTAATGAAGAGATTTCATCACTATTATTTCTATTTGAATTAGCATTATCTATAGGACTTAGAATACCTTGTAAAAAGACCTATGAGAATATGTCTTGAGCTTTTAATTTTTTAAAGTCTTAGGCCAAAGTAACAAAAATATATTGAGTACACAGCTCTTTTATTACATGTTATTTTAAATAGAAAAGTAACACCAATTCTTCTAATTTAGTGAGCTATGGCTCTATTATCCTTTGGCTATTATTATCTACCTCCAAAATAAGTGGATGATCATATTGATGTTATCATAGATATATTCCAAGTTATCACTTTCTAAAATCTTTTAGAACCTTCTTTAATCTTTTAAAATCTTTTTTAACCTTTTAGAATCTTTTAAAACCTTTCATATTCTTCTAAAATCTATTTTAATCTTTTAGAATCTTTTTTAGTCTTTTAGAATCTTTTTTAGTCTTCTAAAATCTTCTTTAGTCTTTTAGAACCTTCTTTAGTCTTTTAAAATCCTTTAAGATACTCTTTAAGATCATCTTGATGGAACAAGATCCAACTTTTAAAATTTTGCACAACAAGTACAATTCTACTTACAATTATATCCTTTTTATTATCTAGATAGATTCACTCAAATTACTTTTGTAGACATCCTTTTATCAAGAAGTGTTGAATTATGGTTTATTCCAATGTTGAAAAAGAATTTTCTAATCTTATATAATTTAGAAGCTTTTATAGAAAGATTTATTGTTACATTTGGAAATAGTAATTGAAAAAGGATGGCAAAAAAGAAGATCCAAAATCTACAATAAGGACCATACTTAGCTACAATTTATGTTATAAAATTCCAACAACTTATTTATGATTTTGATTGAAATAATAAGGCTTTTATGACTTAATTTTATTATAGCCTAAGGGACGACATAAAGAACTTATTGATTACAATGTTAAGAATTGAAAGTTTACAAGAACTCATATTTTAAATTATTATTTATAAAAATTACCTATTTGAATTACAACAAGAGAGGCAATTAATTTTTAATAATAGTTATCAAGCTATAACTACTACATCTTAAAGAATAGCAGAGAAGTCATTAATATATCATAAATTTATATAAATTGATGCAACTTAATTTAAACTATTAACATGTGCAAAGAAGGTTAAATGTTGATAAGAGAATCTATATCTATATTATAGAAGACATAATCACAAGGCAACAAACTATCCAATTAACTATAAGAAATTCAAGATATAAAATATAATATCTAAATTGAAGAAGTCAAAAAATAAAGACGTTCAACTATAATAGGGACCTTATAGCTATACACTTTCAAATCTAAATTACTAAAAGAAAATCTCTTCCTACCTCCAAAACCAATATCTTATTTTATACTTCTTATATATATAAGAACCTTAAAACAAGAGATTTCTATTTAAGTCTTTTTAGATATTGGAGTCTTATCATGTTTTATGGATAAAGGTTTTATAATCAAGTATAATTTAGTACTTGTAAAGGAGATCCATCTTGCACTTGTTGAAGCCATCAATAGATAAAATCTTACATTAGGAGATACTATTAAAGAAACTCAACTATTGGAAGTGATACTAGGAGATTAAGTATCACATATTGTCTTCATCATCATTTGATATCCAACAAATCCTATTGTCATTGAATTCTCTTGATTTGAATTGTATAATCTTAATATTGATTAGAATTTGCAAAAGATTTTTTCAAGGCCCAAATATCAAAAGAAAAAATGAAATATAACTTTATTTCTTGGAACTAAAGTAATTATATAGGCCGCAAAAAAAAGAGCTGCATTTGCATTATATACTATTCTAGTGAAAGATCCAATTGAACAACTTAAGCAAGATATTTCCAACTAATATTTTAATCTTGAAGATGTATTTGAGAAGAAAAAAAAACAGTCATTTTATCAAAGCATCGTCTTTATGATTGTGCAATCAAATTATAAGGTGGAATTCAACTTCCATTTGATCCAATTAATAATCTCCCATAGAAAGATTTTATAGCCTTGTGAGAATATATTAATAAAAATCTAGCCAAAAACTTTATTAGATACTCAAAATTGTGTGCTGGAGCGTCTATTTTGTTTGTGAAGAAAAAAGATGGTTCTTTACATATGTGCATTGACTATTGAGGTCTAAATAAGGTGATTGTAAAAAATTGCTATCTATTATTATTAATCTTAAGATTATTAGAATAATTAGGACAAGTAAAGATTTTTACAAAGATTGATTTGAGAGGCACCTACAATCTAGTCAAGATTAAAGTAGAAAATTAATAATAGACACCATTTTGTACAAGGTATGGACATTTTGAATATAATGTTATATCTTTTGGACTTATAAATGTATCTGCAATCTTTCAATATATGATGAATGACATCTTTCGAGAATGTTTAGATGGATTTGTAGTAATTTATTTATATGATATCTAGATCTTGTCTAAAAAAAATAAGACTATGAACATCGCATACGTATGGTATTGAAAAAATTACAAGAAAGTAGATTGTATGCCAAATTAGAAAAGTGCTTTTTGCTTCAACCATCAATTGAATTTTTGAAATATATTGCTTATAAAAATAAGATTTCTATAGATCCAAAGAAGATGCAAATTATTATAGAGTGGAAACAATTGTCATCAATTAAAAATATATAATATTTCTCGGTATTTGTAAATTTTTATAAAATCTTTATTATAGATTATTTTAAGATTATAATTCCATTGATATGGCTTTGAAAAAAAGAAAAATTTATTTGAGACAACAAGGCTAAAGAAGCATTTAAGAAGCTAAAAGAATCTTTTTATTTCAATTCCTATACTTATTCACGTAGATCCAACAAAACCATTTATTTTGGAAACAAATACCTTAGATTTTGTACTTGGATCTATACTATTTCAAATTAATGATAATAGTCAATTTCACCTGATAGTATTTTACTTTTAAAATTTTTTAATTATAGAGATTAATTATAAAATTTATAATAAAAAACTATTGATAATTGTTGTTGCTTTTGAAGAATGGTACCATTTGTTGGAAGGAACTCAACATAAGATTATAATATATACTAATCACAAAAGCTTGAAATATTTTATATACACCCAAGTTTTGAATTGCCATCAAGTATAATTGAGCATGTCATTATCTCAATTTGATTTTGTGATTATATATCATTTAAGGAAACTTTAAGGAAAACCATATGTTCTTTTTTGATGTTCATATTTTATACTAAGAATAGGAGATATTATATTAAATCAAAAAAAATTAGTGACATTGAAGACATTCAATTTGTACTTGAAGACATTGATAATAATTACTTATGCAGATATAACTCTCAAGTCAAAAATCTAGAAAGCAATGAAGACAGATCTATTTGTGGATAATATTAAACAACATCTAAAAATCACAAAGGCAAGAGAAAACAATAATTTCAAGTTCAAAGATGGATTGTTGTATTTCAAGGATCTCTTATATGTTCTTCCAAGTCTTATAAGACTTCAAATTCTTCAAGTATGACATGACCTTCCAATAGTTAGATATTTTAGTTTCAATAAGACCTTAAAATTAATATCAAGAAATTATTAGTGGCCTCAAATATGAAAATTAGTGAAGGAATTTATCCAATCATGCAAAATTTGTGCCCAAGCAAAGATTCCAAGATATCAATCATATAGACTTCTCCAACCACTTCCAGCTCCTAAGAGCCTATAGCAATTGTTATTCTTGGACTTCATCATAGATCTTTTGATTTCTAATGGAAAAGATTCAATTTTTGTGGTGCTAGATCATCTTACCAAGACAATATAATTTATCCTATATAATAAGATTATTTTTGGAGAAGAAACATCCAAGCTTTTTATTCACAATATTTATCAAATATATAACCTTCTAAGTAACATTGTTTTGGATTAATGACCACAAATTATATTAAATTTTTGGAAAGAACTATTTCAACTTTTGAAGGTTAAGATCAATCTTTCATTAGCTTATTATCTTTATACCAATGGTCAAATAGAACAAATAAATCAGATCTTCAAACAATATCTTCATTGTAGTATAAATTATAAATAAGATGATTGGATGAATTTCCTACCATTGGTCAAGTTTGCGTATAATAATACTAAATATTCTTTGACAAAGCAAACTCTATTCTTTTTAAACTACAGATACCACCTTAGAATAGATCTATTCTAAAATAAAGATGTAGAAAGTCCTGCTATAATAAATCTAGCTACCTATTTGAAAGCTATCTATGAAGAATTAAAATTCCAACTGTAAATAGCTCAAGACTGATATAAAGATTATATAGATATTTATTACAAGAACCAATTAAAATTTAAGGTAGGAGATTGTGTCTAGCTACTCCAGCAAAATATATAAATAAATTGACTATCACAAAAATTAAATTATCAAAGACTTTGACCATTTATAATTCTACACCAAGTAAATCTAATAAGTTTCTATCTTGAACTACCAAGTAGTATGTACATTCATCTAATTTTTTATGTCTTACTTTTAGAAACCTATTATAAATTAAGTATTGTTAGAAGAGCTCTTCTACCACCAATCCTAATTGAAGTCAATGAAGAATTTGAATATGAAGTGGATAAAATATTGGATTTGTGTATAAGACATGAACAATTGGAATATTTTATCTATTATAAGGGCTATGGAGTTAGCAAAAGAATATAAGAACCTTCAAATAACCTTAAGAATGCATCCGAGAAAGTTTGCAAATTCCATCAATAATATCTTAGAAAACCTAGATTCAATTGCTATTAAGACCTTCACTTGTATATAGTTATTTTTTCTAAGATAGAATAGATCTTGCTAGAAGCTTGCTATCTATTATGTCAAATCTTTACATTTTAAAAGATTTATAGGAATAAAAATTAAAAGATTATTCTACCATACAAGCGTTTAATAAACCATTGCGACTTTTATAATCTGTTGGATTTGAAGAACATGGGCAAGATGAAAGAATATTCTAATACCAAGTAAGGCCATGTTTGGAGTCTTTGGAGGTACGGCCTTATCATAAAAATCTTAATTCAAATACTTGAGCACTGGTAATATTCCTTGAGGTTAGGATGGTGACTCCAATTGGACCAAAAATTATGATTGGAGGATGTTTTAAAGGTCACAATAAAGAGCAAATTCTTTGATGGGACATTGCTATAACAAAAGTTTTATCTAGAGGCCATTGATGCCACTTCAAAGGTCTTATTAAATTAATAACTAACAAAGAAATGATGGAATATGTTGCTTTCCTACTTCAATAAATTTTAGATTTTTTTGCATATGTGATTTAATCACCAAATCACTTCACCTCCTTATAAAACTTGTCATTAGAAGGAGAAATAATGTCATAAATATATTCCAAGTTACCACTTTCTAAAATCTTTTAGACCTTTTTTTAATATTTTAAAATCTTTTTTAATCTTTTAGAAGCTTCCAGAGTCTTCTATATGCTTTTAGAATCTTTTTCAATCTTTTTTAATCTTCTAAAATCTTCTTTAATCTTCTAAAACCTTCTTTAGTCTTTTAAAAACTTTTAAGATATTTTTAAAAGCTTCAATAGATGCTTCATAGACTTTTAAAAACTTCCTAATTTCTTTTGTATTCAAAATCTTTCATAGGTGTTTCCATCCAACTGAAGAAGCTTTTGTAGAAGGTTCAATAGGACATAGACCTTGTAGTATAAATAAGAGGCTCTTCATAGGTCTGAGAAGTAGCATTCCAAATCATACCTAGTTTACATGCCCGAAATATAAAAGACCTATGGTAGATCATCAATGTAGGTAAAATAGCTTATAAAACATCCAGCTTATTTACCAAGAATAATGGTGATTCATCATCTTTGGTAACAATTGAGGTGGTTCAATGGTCATCCAAAATATCATCTATCTTATAATTGGAGGGTTGTTGCACTTCAGTCAGTATTGTGATAAGCATCAATAATATAATCAAATTGGTTCAAATTTAAGAAGGTCAATGAGCATAAGAATCCATGGTAATAAGTTGCTAAATTGGTGCTGATATCTACAAATAGCTCCACAAGGGTGATACCTCTATTTGATGGATGCCATTAAATAAGCTAAATAAAAGTGAACAATGGCAAATCAATTGGTATATCTACGGATTTTAATGAAGTGACAATCTTCCAATATTCATAGAAAAGCTCTAAAGAAGTATTCTATAGAGGAGGTGAGTCCTTATCATGTCTTTTAAATATCTTCAACTATGGCACACCTCGTGGTTCTATAACATTAGACATAAATATAAATGTCTCTTCCAATAGCATTAAATTGCATGAAAAATCTAATATAAATGCATTGCTACCAAACATGGTCTTTGTTGACAAAATTATAGCAATAGTTACAAACATCATCAGTATTATCTTGTAACATAGCTATAAGATGAAAGAAAAAAAAAAAAAAAATCTATATTATAGAGAAGCTTAATTGAAAACTTAGTAATAAAATTGTTTTAAAAAATATAGGTAAAATAAAAAGATGTAATAAAAAATAATTTTGTATTAATTTTTTTTTTTATAAGAAAGACTTCTATTTGCTTTATAGGACCATAAATAAAATAAAATAAGGTAGATTAATAAAAATACTACTATAGGTATTTTTAAATTAAAATAAAAGATTATTTTTAGCAAATATTATCTAAAAAAATCTTAAATTGATATTTAAAGAAGGTTGGTTGTGAACCAAGATCAAAATTAGATTCTAAAGTACAAAAGCATGCGCTTACAGCAAACAAATAGTTTTTTTTGTTGATCAAAGAGTAGGATTGGAAATCAAACTTGATAAGCTTTATTTAAATATTGGTTTTAAGATTTTTAAGTTTGTATTGACTTTGTAAGAACTATACAAAGTTAAGATTCTATTTGGATGATTTTGATTTTTGAGAAATAAAGTAGATTCACATTTTGAAGTATTTTGTGAATTTTATAGTAGATCTAAAAATAAAAATTTGTGGATTTGTGAATATAATTTTTTTATATTTGTATTATAAATTTGAGCTTAATTAGATAATTAGATGAAAGATTATTAGAATTCAAGTGGATTAGGATCTTAAAAATTAGATTTCAAAGGTCAATGAGGATTTTTGTGAATTTTAAGCAATTTGCTAGTTATATTGAAATGGTTTTTTTTAAGCTAATATTTGACTTAATTTCCAACATTTATGCAAATTTTTAGAGCAAGTAAATAATGCAAAGAAAAAACTATTGACATTGGAAGATTAATATTAAAATTGAAGAAAGAGGATGGCTAACACTCAAGCAGATTAGGAGTTTTTTTTATATGTTTATTGTCAACTAATAGATTAAAAAATAAAATAAAATAAAATAAAATATATTAGTTAATTTAATAATTATTAAGATTTTAAATCTACTACAAGATTTGATTAGAATTTATTTAAATTGTTTTAAAGTTTTTATCAAGATATGATTAGAATTTGGTTAGAATTTACTTAAATTTTTTTAAATTTTTATCAAGATATGATTAGAATTTGGTTAGAATTTACTTAAAATTTGATTAAAAAATCAATTAGGATTTTTTAAAAGATTTCTTAATAATTTCTTTATAATTTTTTTAAGATTGATTAGGATTTTTTAAAGATTTTTTTAGATTAATTAAGATTTTTATAGGATTTAATTAGGATTATTAAAGTTTATTTAAGGTTTATTTGGAAATAATTAGAATATAATAAGATATATCTAAGATTTTGTAAAGATTAATAGGATATATTTAGGATAATTAGAAGCTTATTCAAATAGTTCAAGATTACCAAAAAGGTGTTTTTAAACACCTTATGCATTGTTTTGAATTGTAAATATAACTTCAAGGTAAGATCAAACCTTTCTACATCCAAATACCTAGTGCATTCCTAAGTTGATTTTCACATAACATGATACTACCACCATCTCATATTGAAGTAAATAGCCGTGAAGAATTAGATGTGGAAGAAATATTTGATTCAAGGCTAAAACAAGGATAGTTAGAATACTTTGTATATTGGTATGGTTACAATATTAGTATATACATATGAGAGCTAATTTCAAATTTAATTAATACACTACAAAAAATACAAGAATTTTATCATTGATATTTTTTTAGATATAAAGTGGCAACATGTGTTAAGTAATACTTTCATCTAACATATTCAAATATAGTATATTTTAGACTTTGTAATTTTTTATAAGAGAGGTGGAAGTAGTTTCAAAAGTTTCACAACTCAATCTTTGTATCCATATAAACTAACAAATCCAAAAGCAATTCCATTCTACCTCAAGATTATAATATGTCTTTGATTTAGCTTGCATAGTAAGATATGGATAGTCAAAAAGATGATATCATGCCAATTAGGCCATCTCAACTAAGCATTTTACATTATCATCCTTAAAATAAAGAACTGCTTGAACTAAAAAAATGCTAAAGAATACATAGTAATTGTTTTGTAGCAATCATCATCAAAGTAGAACTTGTCCATAAAAAATACCTTAAAATAGCTTTAAAAGGATATTTTTACAACAAAGATACAAAATTTTAAGCTTAGTCTATGATAAAAAGATGTTGATCACTATTGTTGGTTGTAAAGACCAATAAATCTTTTAATTCACAAAAAAAAACTTGAGCATGTAATAGATATTATGTGACACATCTTTAACTTCCTTTGCCTTTGATCAACTTCAATTCTATCTCTCATCATGGAATTTGGAGCTAAAGAGGAAAGTGATGTAATGAACATATAATAGAAGAAGATTTTAGAAGATTTTATTTGATCTTAGAAGGTTGTAAAAAGTTTTAAAAGATTCTAGAAGATCTTAGATTTTTATAGAAGGATCTTAAGCTTGCTTCACCTCCAAACATGAAAGAAATTCCTCAAAGAGCTTCCTTGTACCTTGTATATATAAGAATTGAGGCTGAGAAGATCTTTAGTCTTAACAACACAATTCTCATAGCTTAGTTGGGACCTTTTGGTCTTATTCTTATGTCTTGTTGTAGCTCTTTGCTTGTGATATAAAGTGAATCTCTTCTATTTCATTTCTTTAAACTTTTGAAGTTTTATTCTACTTAAATGGTGTATTTGTAGTATTATGTCTTTTATCTCCAAATGCTTGTTAATATTCGATGATATAGAAGCTACCAAGTAATTGGTGCATAGCATGGTATATCCAAAGAGCATTTGTCTTGTCAATGTTGAAATAACTGACTGATATACTTCATAGCTTGATTGATTATTTTATTAAGAGTTTGAAGATCAAACATAGATAATATTAGATTCTTAACATTGTCTTATAATCTCCAATGAAATTGACTTATCAATGTATCTTCACTCCAATTCATATCACATACTAATTTCTAAAATTTTAAAGTATAAACAAATACAAAATTTATTCTAATTTTAATTGTAGGAGAATAAATCTTATCATATTTATCAAATGCTTCTACAAATGCTGCCAAAAATATTTCAAAGTTATATAATATAGAAGAATTTTTTTAAAATATGAAACAAATCAAGACAAAAATTGACTTCAAAATAAGGTTCCAGCTAGACCAATATTAGATACTTTTATAGAATATTGTTGAAATTAGAATAAAATAATAAATCATACTTGATTTATAAAGCGACAAAATTTTGAATAAATTTTATTAAACTTCTTTGTGAGGCTAATCCTTAGTTCTTTTGCTATTGACATTGAATTGTTATCTTAAATATATACATTGTCTAGTGAGATAGATCTTGGTGATGGAATTCCAAAATAACTTGTGGTAGCAATTGAGATGGTTTTTCTCTTTGACTATTATAGATAATCATATAAAGTTTTTTATTTCATTTAAATAAGATTTCTATCTTGACTCTTGATGCTTCAAGAGAATTTATAATTGAATTCAATTTGGCTTCTTTGAAATCCATCACATTAAACTCTTCACTTTTTATCATAAAAATGAAACAAAAAGAAATAGATACAACTAATTTGTAATCAAGAAAAAAAATAATTTTAAATCAAGAATAATATTGATCTAGAAGAAGATAATCTACAACCTTAAGAATACTATAGTATTTCCAAGAAGAATAATTTGTTGTCTATCTAGAAAGATCAAGCTCCAATATTATATTATATTAATCATGAATCTTTTCAATGCATCTTAATTAGTGGAATTATTAAAAATAGATTTTTAATATTATTTAGATATAAAAATATTAAGGCTACAGAATTTATTTGATTATTTAAGTATTTATTAGGATTTAAAAGATTTGCTAAGTTAAAAGAGTCTTATTAAGCAAAAAGTCATTAAATTGGAATCTTAATAAGTTTTGAAGGCATTTATTTAAGTTGGTTTAGTTTATTTTTTTTAATTGTAATAATTGATATTTAATTATTAAGACCAAAATCTTATATAGTCTTCTATTCATTTGTATTATATATTAAAAGCTTATAAATATTAAATTTATAGGTAGAAGAAGCATAAAAAAGAACTTCATGACTTTTTAGCAATTTATGTAAGAAATAGGATTTTTTTAGTTGATTTAAGTTTATTTTATTTTTATAAAAAATCATCAAGGTAGAATAAAATAGCATTAAATTTATATTAGTATCTAATAAATATTATAATATTTTTCAGAACTTATTTAAAATTTATTAAGAATTTTTAGAATATATTTTGAAGACTTTGGTAAAAATATTTTTATTACTTTGAGAGGCCATTATAAAAAATTGGAATAAGATTTGAGTGCCTTGTAATGTTTCTAAGCTAATTTGGTATTTTTAAACACCACGGTGAAGTCAAAAATAAAAAAATATATTCTTTACTAATAGAAAATATTGTAACCAGTAGCTATAATAGTACTTATAGAAAAGAAGGTGCACATGTTTTATATGGATTGTAGCACCTTGGATATAGGTAGGAAGATAAGACTAAGGCATTGTGGCTCTTCTAAGACATCTTATACACCATGTTATGAGCCTTGGTGAGGATCAAATCCTTAACTTCTTAATATAAATTATCTTTAAAATAAAATCTATTTATTTTATTTTATATTTTTTACTTCCTATCTTTAATACTTCTATGTAGTTAATATTGGTGGATGGATATGCAACAAGAGGTAGTAATATATATGGAAATATGTGAAGTTTGTGATTGGATTAGATTAAGCTTCAATACTTTATCTCCTCAATGGCGGCCTTTACCAATTATGAGATTGGCCTACAAGTGAAGTCTTGATTTTATTGGACTATTAATGACCACACTACGGGGTGCCAAATATATATTTGTTATGGTAGAGCATTTCAGCAAGTAGATTGAGTTGGTGGCTTTATCACAAAATTCCTCAAAGTTGTAGCAATGGCATTCTTAGATTGTGTTTTTATTCAATTTGGAGTTTCTATAAAAGTATTGATAGATCAAAGAAAAGAGTTCTTTGGATCTTTTAAAAAAACGTATACTAAAGCTTTGATTGATCACCATACACCATCTAAAGATCAAAGAAAGATTGATGGATTAGTAGAGAGAATGGTTCAAATAATCAAGCCTTAATTGTATAAATATGGATTATTAGCAAGCAACCACAAAGATTGAAATTTAAATTTTTTTTGAATAGCAATAGATTATTATTTTAATTTACAAGCATTTCTTATATTTTTTAGTATTTATTAGCTATTTTATGGTAGAGAGCTTATATTACCATCAGTGGTAAAAAAAAGTCAGAACCAATTGTTGACTTAAATGATCCAAAAGTTTGATTTCAAATATTACAAAATTGAATTGAATATTTTTAAACAGCTATACCAATGGCTATGAAAAATTTAGCAATAGCACAACACAAAGATATCTTAAAGCATGCGTGGTATCAAGGATACAAACTGAAATAAGATTCATAACTTAGTGAAATTTATATCAAAAGAAAATGAAAAAATAAAAATAAGAAAAAATATTTATTCAAGAAGAAATTGGAATGGCTATTATAAAAGATTAAAAAATACATAGACTCTTGAACTAGACTAGAAGCAAAAAAAGAATTGACAAGAGTAAAAAATGCTTTATTCTTGTCTCTATATTTATTATCTACCTAAGAGCTACATGGCGGTATTCTATAGAACTTTCAACACATGTTCAATTTGCAAGATATGTGTCAAACTTGTAAGACAAGTTTTCTATATGTACGCCACATATTTAGCTTGTTCTACAAGCTACCAACATGTGCAATATATGGCTAACTTATTAGCCAAGTTTCTAATCTATCAATCACTTATAAATATGTATAAAGATAAAATCATGTCTATGAAGCTTCTAAGAAGCTCTTCTATAAGATATTATTAAATTAATTTATTTTTATTTACTTCTATCTATCCGCATTAATTAAATAATTATTAGAATAAACATTATATCCGTGATATTATCCCTCTTTCTAAGAACAAGTTCCACAAGAAGCAATAATTACATATTGAGAAAGTCTAAGATACACCGAATTGTATTTGCAACATACTTTGATCTTTGTTCTATTTGAAAGTAGTTGATAGGTCTTCTTAGTGATCAATAGTGTTCCATATCAAGGCGGGAGGGCCATCCTAATATTTGATCATTATTAAAGCCTTTATAATTCACTTCAAAGAAAATATTTGAAACACCATCAAGAATAATTCTTACTTTTAAAAATATCACCAAACACCAACAGTCTCTTCTAAGGTTGTGATATTAAATGCATTGTATCTTGTTATTAATCCAAAAAAAAATATGTCATTTTTGAAAATCTTTATTTCTATTTTGTCATCTTGAAGGTTATGATAGTTGTAATATCTCATCTAATAAGTCAACAAATGATAGTTTTTTAGTTGAATTTGCTAGTTATTAATTCTCCATCTCTTTGGTACTAAAAAATTCAAAGAAATAGCAAATAATGATATGAGATAGAATAAAATCTCTATTGAACTTATTTTGTTTATAATAAAGATTTAAAAAAATCAAATATTTATTAATATTATATCCATGCCAATGTACAAGATATTTTAACCAATTTTGATGCCACCTTGAATCTAAGACCTCTTCTATCTCAAATTCTTCATTTTTGTCCACTTTTAAAGAAGATAGTGGCATTTATCTTTTTTCTTGTATATCCACTATCTTGTATGATTCGAGTAGTGATATGGAAAATATAAGATGGATCTTCATAGATTTTGGTAGATATAATTAATAAGCAACTAAATTGATCTATTCACAAATCAAAAATAGTCCAAGCCTATGATAATCCAACTTGTCATAAAGACAAATAGTCTTAATATTACCATATTTTGTTGCCTATATGGAATTGAGGCTATTCCTTACGATAGACATCTGCATTGATCTTTTGTCATTCTTGATTTTCTTTTAATTGTACCTTCATTGTTGTATATAGCTCTAACAATTAATTTTCCAAATCTTTTATCATAGGATTATTAATTTTTGAAAAGTCAAAAATATCAAGTTATAGATGATAATCATAATTAACAAATAATAGAGTTTGTTGAATAGAAGAATATATTGAATTATTGTAAGCAAACTCTATCAATGGTAAAAAAATTGTCTAATCATCTTGATGATAATTGATAATATATTTCAAATATTGCTTCAAAACTTGATTTATTCATTCGATTTATCTATCAATTTAAAAGTAGAAAGCTAAAGATAATTTTATGTCCACCTTCAATATTTTAAAAAATATTTTTCAAAATCTTGATACAAATTACATCCTTCTATCTAATATAATATCCCTTGATAATTGATAATAGCAATAGATGTTGCCAAAGAAGAATTTAGTTATTTTTTCATCTGTGATAGATTTTATACACAATACAAAATATGTCATCTTGGTGAAATGATCTACAATCAAAAATATAGAATTATTTGAACTTGAATTTAAAAGATCTGTAATATTATCCATAGAAACAGAAGACCAAGATTATTCTTATATAGATTATAGTTTAAAAAATCTATAAGATCAATAATAAAGATTTTTTAATGCTAAATAAATATTACATGGCTATACAAATTTTTTAATTGCCTTTCACATTTGAGACCACCAAAAATCTCTTAATATTAGCTCTAAAGTCTTATTATATCCAAAATATCTTGCTACAGAAAAGTTATAATGAGCTTTAAGAGCATGTAGTTGTGCTTCACTTTTTGGAACATATAAACATCTTTCAAAATAAAATAAATTATCTTTGAACTCAAACTTAGAAGTATCATGAGATTTAGATGAATTATTCTCAATATCATAAATGAGAGGATGTGAGGACATATTTAATTAGACTTATTTGAGAAAAATTGAATCAATTATCAATATTGATTTTATTACTCAAAGATGAAATTACTCCAACTTCAAGAGGATTATTTTTTGTTGATCAAAAATTGCATCTCTTTCTTTTGGTATAAGATAAGAATGTTTAGAAAAGGCACTAAATAAACCTTGTTATTTTTTAGTTGATAAGTGATAATAAACTTGAATCTTGACAAAGACATGCTCCAATAAGCTTGACAACAATTGAATACACATACTAACATGAAGTATTTAAAATTCTTATGATTTGTATACATAGTGACTGGACTAAAAGTGCCTTCTAGATGATGATACCATTCTTAAAAAGAATCCTTAATTGCAAAAAAAAAATTATCATGGATTTTGTAGTTGATCTCTATTATTAAAAAAAATTTAGAATAAAAAGCTATTAGGTGGAATTTTTTATTTGCTCCCATTTGTGACAATATTGCACTTAAAAAAAATATGATGCATCTATTTTAATAAAAAATATCTTAAAAAAATCAATACAATACAAAATTGGTACAAAAGTTAAATCTATCTTCAAAGCTTCAAACAATGTTTCTACTTATTTATTCCACTTAAGTTTGTCTTTACAAGTTAGGCATGTAAGTGGAGTTGCAACTTGAAAAAATTCTTAATAAAGATTTAATAATAATTGGCAAATTTCAAAAAGCATTGAATATTTTTTATTATTCTTAAAATATTTTAATCTATGATTGTTTGGACTTTCTTAAGATCCATCATGACACCATCATTTGAAATAATGTATATTAAGAAATCAACTTGAATAATGTGAAATACATAATTTTCCATCTTGGCATACAATCCTATATCTCTAAGTTTTTATAACACATGACAAATATATAATTCATATTCTTTTATATTCTTAGAGTAGATTAAAATATCATTTAGATAATAGATAATAAAATTATTTAAAAACTCACAAAAAATATCATTCATGAGATGTTGAAAAATAACTGATACATTTATGAATCCAAAAGATATAATATTATATTCAAAGTGTTCAAAATACAATCTTAAATTCATCTCTTTTTTGATATGGACCAAATTATATGCTCCTTGTAGATCTATTTTTGTATAGATCTTAGCTTGATTCACTTGATCAAGAAGTCCAAATATCAAAAATAAAAGATATCTATTTTTTATAGTAATCTTGTTGAATCTTTAATAATCTACATGTATCTATAGTCATCCATCTTTTTTCTTCACAAATAAGATAAAAACTCTTCTTGGAGATTTTGAATGGCATATAAAATTCTTGGCTAAATTTTCATCAATGTATTTCTTGAGCTTAGTCAACTCATTTTATAATAAACTGTAGATTGGTTCAAATGGAGGTTGAGTTCCCTCTTTGAGATTAATTGAGTAATTATACAAATAATGCTTTAGAAGAATATTTACATTCTTTTTTTTAAAGATATCTTAATAATCTTGACATTGCCTTGGAATGCCACTTAAAGTTTTTCTACCATTAGAAATAAGTGTAACATAAATAATAAAAGATAATCCTTTTTTTGTTGCATTCATAAAAGCTTTTTTTTTACAAGTATGGATTTTACTGTACTAAATTTATGGCTTTTCATTTTATTAAGAAGATTCTTATTAATGCTTTGAAAAAAATCAAATCTATAAAAAATCCAATCTATTTTAGAATTATATTTTTTTAGCCATGATACATTTAAAATTATTAGATTAGAGGAAGATTTAATTATACTAAAGATTACATAACTATTATAACTATCTATTGTTATATTTAGAGAAAGAATTTTATGAATAATATCTCCAAAAGACAGCAGACAACCATCTATGACAGTAGACAACCATCTATGTATGGGTTTAGTTTTTTGTATTTAAAGTATTCTATGACTTTTAACAAATTTTTCATCTAAAAAACACGTTGAGGCTCTTAAATCTAGCAAGGTAGAGGCTTTGTGATTTTTAGATTCCAAATACACATATATTATAAAACAAAGAGAGGATTTTGAAAAAAGAATAGGACCTTTATTAGGAATTATACAAGATTTCAACTACATGGTATCATATGGCATAATCTTCTATCTGAGAATATATTAGATATTTGACTGTAGATAATTTATTTGCAACTTATTAGCAAGATTGTATTAAGTGTTTTGTCCTTAATAAAAAGAACAAATAACATATAAATATTACAAAAGAAAAATTATACTAATAAAATCTTTCTTGTATTTAAAGAGGTTTGTATATAAAGTCCTTCTATAGTATATAAAAGATCTTTAATATCCTTTTCTTTATAAATTTATAACCAACCAATTGATAATAAGTTAGATTGTTAATAACTTTTAAGAAAAATCCATAATCTCCTTTCAAAATTCTATTTTTAAATCAAAGTTTTATTATAATTTTTTATATTTATTTTTCTACCTCTATAAAATCTTCTCTTAAAGAACCCATTTAGCTTATATAAAAGGCTCAAATTGCAACAAAATCCTTCAATAGCTTATTCACCTACAAAGATTTATTTCTTTCCAAATTTTAAAATTCAATAACTTTTGATCAAGCTATTTAATTTCTATAAAAAAAAATTTCAAAGTTTAGATAATACTCTTAAACTTCATTACAAAAAAAAATCAATCGTAAATTCACTACCAATTGTCCAATATCTTAAAAATCCTAGTAAGTGCTTAAAACCTTAGTTTAGAGATACTTGAGCACCATTTTCTTTATATTTCACAAATCCAAAATCTTAATATTATAAAATATTTTTATATAGTCTTATCACATAAATATATATACTTTTAAAAATTATGAGCCAAAATTTTATCAAATTGCCTAAGATATAATTCAAAATATAACCACTAATTAAGCAAAGTTACTTACTACCTATTGATTATAAGTTTTGACTTCAACTCCTAATATCTCTTTTATACTAGCTTAGATTTCAACAAAATATATACAAAAATTGTAATTAAGAAAGTGTTCTTTTCAATCCTAGTTGTTGATTCTCTATTATTTTATGTACGTATGAGTTATATCCTAAAATGTGATAGTAGGTATAATTTTGACATTTTAATTTTGAGTACCTATATCTCCTTTATAAAAAATAAAAACCATACAAATTTTGAATCAAAATCATAACCAAAAATCCAAACTTATTGATATCAATCTTTAATATTTGAATCCTTTCAACAAAAAAAAATCTCAATTCTTAATAAATCTTTAAGCAACCTCCTTGGGCACGACTTTTGGCCAATATTAATAGAGACTTCTATCATCTATCTCCATTCATCCACATAGATGGCCTAACTATTCTTTTTTGTACTAAAAATTTCTTTCCAATTCTTTTTCTAATAATATTTATATAATATGTCTTATAAATATCAAATAAAAGAAATAAATAAGATCTCAAGAGTCACCAATATCTAACAAAGATGACTTAAGATATATAAAAGTTATTATCAAATTAAAATCAACCTCAAAAGTCACTATCAAAAAAATAAGGTTATATAAATCTCAATAATAGCCCTTTTAAATAGATTCTTTTTAAATTAATAATCTAACTATATTTAATAACCAATAAAAATCCACTAATATGACTTTTATTTAATTGTGTCATATATATATATATATATATATATATATATATATATATTATATTTTTATATGGTAGCCAAATCACAACATGACAACTGTTTTTATTATAATTGGATAAATTTATTTTTCAACATATTGTCTTTTCTGACAACTGTAGTCCTCATTTTGTAGTTATGTCATTTCTTTGGACAATGTTAAGTAGTGTTTCTAGATTCTCTATAATATAAATACAATCCTTCTTAATGACGATGAATCTTTTTTTATTTAGTAAGAAATTTAAAACATACTATATCAATTTATATGTCTTCTACTTCCAAATACATGTATTAAGAAGATGTCGGTATTATCATTGTATTATAATAATATTGAGACTTTCTTATGTGACTCTCAAATTGAAACTCAAAAAGTTGATTGTTATACTTCATAGTAAAGTCAATTGCTTGATTCAATGGCTAAAGATTGAATAAGTTGAGTATCAATTTTTTTATCTCATATTATAATCCATAGAAAAATTAGCTAATGAGTGCATCATCATCTTATTTGATATGAGTCGCTAATTGTCAAAATTGTGAAGCATATAATATCATTGAATGATTGTTTTGTCACAAGATATAGATCTTGTTGGTTTTAACACAAATGAAAATCATATTTTTTTATATATAGATCAAAACTCCACTAAAAATATCTTTAAATTATCTAATATTGGATCATATTATTCAAAAAAAGATGAAAACCATCGTAAAGTAAAATTTGAAAGTAATATTTTAATAAACCTGACTTATGATCTTTGAGTTGGATAACTTTGAGGTTGAAGTTCAATCACCAGTTGTACTTGATTGATGAATCCTTAAAACTTAGATCTTGTGCCATCAAACTTCTCAAGCAAACTAATTTTTAATTTCTTGATGCTTCAATAACACAAACTGAAAGAAGATACATAAATTAGTAAAATTTATGTAAAAAAAAAATGATTAAATAAAAATAAGAAAGTATATATATTCAAGAAGAAATTGGAATGGATATTATCAAAGATTAGAAAATATATAGACTCTTGAACTAAACTAGAAATAAGAAAGAAATTAACAAGAGTAAAGAAGGCTTTACTCTTTTCTCTATATATATTATTTACTTAAGAGCTACATGGCAACATTCTATAGAACCTCCAATATGTGTCCAATTTACAAGACACACGCCAAACTTATAAGACAAGTTTCCTATATGTGTACCATGTACTTAACTTGTGCTATAAGCTATCAATATATGCAATATGTGGCTAATTTGTTGGCCAAGTTTTTAACCTATGAATCATCTATAGATATATATATAAAGATGAAATCACATCTATAAAGCTTCTAAGAAGTTTTTTTATAAGATATTATTAATTAACCTATTTTTACCTATTTTTATTTATTCATATTAATTAAATAATTATTAGAATAAATCTTATGTGCGTAATATTTGGATTAGAAGTAAGACGTACAAATCTCAACTTTGACAGTTTAAGATTATTGATTATATATCTACAACATGAAGCACTAACAACTTTAAATATATAAGCAAGAAGACCATCTTAAGACTTGAAGCAATCTTGTCTAGTAAAGTCTTTTTTTTAAAAGGCAAAGATAGACAAGAATGTAGAGACAACATAAAAAATTGTATTTATCTTGCTTGTGGATGAAAGACATGTTTACTATTTTGATATTTTGAATAGAAGTATAAGTGGTAGAATTTGATTTTGAAGTTTAGCTAAGAATCAATTAAAAAATATTATAATGGATCTATTAAAGATGACGCTTAATTACATCCAATTTGCCTCTTGAAGCATTCAATTAATGATGTGGTTGAAGCATTCAATTAATTGGGAGTCTAATTAATGTACTTTTTTTGCAACATATCCTATATATAATGGATTAGAGAACATTATCTAAGTTTCTAATACTTGTTTTTTTTTTGCTTAGCTGAGTTATAATGACACGATGCTTAGTTAAGGGAGCAATTGTGTTGCTATGCATTATTGTCTTGCTTAATGTGGATTTTCTATGTGGCTACATATGATTGGCATTTGTTTTAGACCAATGATAAATTATATTTGTAACATGTATTGATACAACAACTGTCACGTCATTTTATAATATGGTAGTTAAGTATCATCTTTTAACCTAGAATAGGTTGATTCTAATGATAACAAAGTCTTAAAGATTGATTTAGACTAAGTAAGATTAGACTATTAATATCCAACTTAGAAGAGATATAAAAGGGGATATTTTGGAATTGACTTGGTAGAATAAATCTTTGGTTGCTCCTCTTTCCTTCCATTCTTCTCAAATCTTATATGTAGAATGAGTTGTTGGAATGTAGGAGATGAAGCATTATTTATAGATTTTTCCTTGTTGATTTTATTTGTAATTAAAAACTAGTCCTTTCAAGGTATAGTAGAAGCTTGAATGTAGAGTTTATTTGGTATTTATTTTAGATCAATGATAAATTTTGATAGTAACATGTAGTGATATGACAATGATGATATCCAAATACCAGGTCTTCCAAAAAGTGAGTGTGATAGCTAGAATTTTATTTAAAACTCATTATGTATTGGTGATTTATGTTGCTTCTAAGATATGGTGTTTGGCCATGGCTCAAAATTTGTTTATTTTTAATGCTCACTATTGATACTCACTTTTAGAGTAATTCAAGTTTTGATGCATTGTTGCTAATTGTTGCTATAATGGCAATAGAACATCTGCATTGTGGTTTTAAGTTTGCCATACAAGTCCTAAGCCATGTCACATTGGCCGTGGCGGATTTGTAGCATGCATGGGCCTTTTCAAGAGCAACTCGATATTAAGAGTTCTTGGCGTCTTATTTTGGCGGTGCCCTTGTTGGGTCGTAGGCCGATATTTGTTGTTTAAGAGCCATGTCGCTGTTCATTTGCTACCAGGTCCACTGCCATTTGTCACTAAGATTGTCATTTTCTCTAAGGTCAAAAATTTGGGGTGATTGTACACTATGTTGTAAATTGTGTTTATTGCATTGCTGACATAGGAACCATTGGTCCCGAGATACTCATAAAGGCTGAGGATGGCTGCAAAAGGAAGTAGTGCGGGTCTAGGAAGTAGTGTGGGACAACTAGCGGGTCTAGGTGACTGTGTCATGTTGTTAAGCGGAGGTTGACGGTATCGAAAGAGGCCCAAAACTCTTCTGATATAGTATGCGGCAGGGATGGGGGAATTTCTTTGGCAAGAACAAGGCCCAGCAAAAGAGAGAATGGGTCTTTTGGGGACAAGCATCCACTGAGCATGGGGAAAAGGCCAGGAAGGAAAGAAAGAAAGGGCAACGGCAGGAGGACACGAGAGGCACGGGAGCATCTCCCTCTCCCATTCTATCATATTTTCTTGTCTGCACTCGGCCCCATGCTCTATCGACCATATTAAATCATTACTCATAGATAGATAGATAGATAGATAGATATATGAATGAATGAATGAGAGTATATATGTGTGTGTATATAGCTAGATGCGGTATTGATTGGGTCACTGTAGGCACCGAGATCTAGATTCGGAGACGGGGGAGACGGAGGGCCGCGATGAACACAGTCACCCTGCTGCAACTGCTCCGGTAAAGAGAAGTAAAACACAATCGAGCAGGATATTCCGGAGGTGCCTGGAGCAGGGCGACGTGGGTTCCTTGATCAGCTAGCCACGGTGTGTCGGTGATCTGGCGCGTACCGGAGGGGCCAGGGAGAGAGTGATGATGGATCACGAGTCTCCGGGCAGATTGAACAATTCCCCTCGGAAATGGTTTGGTTGTGGCGTGGCAGATGCTCGCGTGGGTCAATCCGTGCTGGACAAGCCCGGCGGACGGAACAGTCCCGCAGTGAGTTGTTGTTGGTGTTGTTGTTGTGGTGTCGGTTTCTGAGACGCTGATCCTGACATGTTCCGACGATAGTCGACTCCGTCGTCGTGCTCATGCTTGCTTACCAGGAGTTGACGATAGGCTGTCGCTAGAACCTCACAGTACCGCGCCTGGTCACCGGGTGCTTTGGCAGCTTTGGCAGAGTAAATCGTAGATTCTCCAGAATTTTCCGAGGTTTTTTGTGCGGGCTTGGTGTATTAGCACTGTCACGACTGGAGGATGCTTGAGTCCACAGGCTTTGACGTTGCGCAGATTTGGGGAGTAGTGGAAGAAAAGCGCGTTTCCGTTTAGTGCCCTTGGTGCAATTGGATTGTTTTTGTTGTTGTTGTAAAGACGCTGGTGTGGTATATATGGTTTGGGTTGGTTCCGACTGGTTCTGTCGGTTGTTGGATTTCAATCTCTTGGGGGGTCGTGGAGCGGTGTAGCTGCTGGAGAAGAGGCTTTCAGTGACAGGGTGATGGTGCTTCGGCAGCTTTGAGAGTTGAAACAATTGTGAAGAGGTGAGTTTCATTTCCTTGGAATTGTCTGTGCAGGGTTATTTTTTATTTTTTATTTTATTTTTAAATTAGTGGAGCTGTGTGAGGCAGATTTAGGAGCTTGAGATGGAGAGCTGGAAATACGAGGATGACGGTAGGTTTTTTAGACGACTCTTGTGGATGGAATGACATAAATTGGTTACCTATAGTCGATAGTCGTCATTTTGTCGGTACAACCCTGGTGGAAGAGGTCGGCACAGCCCTAAGAAATTAAAGGTCATATAATTTGGAAACATTCTTGCGTGGAGGATCAGCGATTATCGTATAGATTCGATGCGAGTAGGGTCCAGGCATCAATTTACGATCGAAGACATTTCTCCTTCAATGCAGTAAACCAAAAACCTTTTTATTTTTATTTTTATATTTCTGCTTACAAACGCAATTTCTTAATTAGATATGCATAGGGATGTAGCCTCTTACGTCGTAATTCAATTTCGTCCATTTACGCTCAACTTACAAAGTTGGGTGTGAAGCGAGATTGTTAGTTTGGCTTGGAGGCTCATCAGCAGTCATTAGAAGTGGTATAAAAGTCCTTCGCTCACCTATGACCACCACACAGTGTAATTCTTCCCTGCCCCGGCCGAAAACAGTCACTACTCTCTCCATTCATTACGGATCTGAATTAAGGTCTTGTGTGGTGTTTGGTGGTGTGTCGTATTACACCGGCACTTAACAGAAGCCATTTTTGATAATGCAGGGCATTTTTCTGTTAATATTCAATCTTGCACAATTGTCTGAGTCGAAGTAACGAAGGATTGACATAGCTGGCTTTGAAGGAATCGACTTGATATCTAGTTGTAGAGCTTGGGAATTTCACCATTTTGGCAGGAAGGTTGTCGTCTAAGAAAGACCTGCGAGGATTATCAAAACAGACTTCGAAATGGGGGAACCCAAGGCTATGGTAGGAGGAAGAATCACTTTCGGAAGATCATCGTCACTGGCACCTGAATATAAAAATGGGAATGAACGAGTTAAACACATTCCTGGAGACATTACTGAACTGAATTCAGCCAAGGACCTGGAACAAGTGGCTGGGCTTCTCTACTGTGCTTGTAAAGGGGATATCCATGGTCTTGAGCAATTGCTGCAAGGAGGCTTGAGCGTAGCTGCTGCTGACTTTGATGATCGCACTGCCTTGCACTTGGCAGCCTGTGAGGGCCATGTAGATGTCGTTCAGTTCCTGATTAATAAGGGTGCGGACGTCAATTGTGTTGATCGATGGGGCAGCACAGTATGATCCCTCTCTATGCTTTTTGTCGGTGTTTTTCTCACCAGTGGTTTTGGATTGTTCGAGAAGGTCATTAAGCCCTCTTTAATTATCATCGAACAACTGGGAATGCCTGAAGATCGCTCGTAATGCAAGTTACTGCTTTCTCCACTTAGAGCTGGTTAGTTTTTTGCGAAGCCTGCAGAAACTAGTGCTTCTTTAATCCCTTGTACTCGTCGATACCTTTGTGTGACAGCCATTGGCGGATGCCAAGCATTATCGCAATGAGGAGGTTTGCAAACTGCTGGAAGCGAATGGCGCCAGATCAAAAGTGAAGCACTTAACTTTCACACGATAATGCCTCATCGTTTATTTTCAACGAAGACCGTGAGGGGATTCAATTTAGATAGGTAGTAAACTGTTCTGTACACTGGAATGATTTTCTTTTGGTCAGACCATCCTCTGACGGGGTTGATACTATGTTGTAGATTTCGTCCATGCGAGTGGCTACTCAGAAAGAAATACCTGAGTACGAGATTAATCCTTCACAACTCATTAGCAATGAAACGAAGTACAAAATGCCTGCGGTAAGTTACGTGCACTAATTGTACTCCAAGTTGATCTCAGACACAATTCAGAAAGTTGGAATCTAGGCTTATGCACAACGAGGTGCTTAACTATTTGTCCCACTGTTAATGGTTAATAACTACTGCAATTATCGATCATACGAATTCTTAAGGCTTGCAGAAACAATTGCGCATCTATATGGATTGGACACGGCCTTTCACTTGAGTAACTCACGAACGCAGTTTGATAGTTACTTTGGATTTCAGCTGTGCTTTAGTAGTTCGGATGGACTGTTGTGCCAACATTTTGATAGTAGAGTGTATTGATGCCGTTTGGTTTCAGCATAGCAAATATCGAGTGTCAACATGGCATGGAACAAGAGTTGCTGTGAAGGTGCTGTCAAGTTTGAATTTTTCGGAAGAAGCTTTGTAAGAATTTCCATTTCATTTGATGTTGGTGCGCAATTTCCATAACGCTCTAACCGTATCCTTGGGAAGTTTTGGCATCACTGTTGATAAATAATTAAGTGTGAGGTATTTGGAGAGGGAGGTGACGATGAAGGGTTTGCGCTAGTACGATTTTTGAGCTGGAGCATTTACATAAGGAAGTTAGTTGATTCAATGAAAATTATACTTAATAAACTTGACCACCGTATTGAATGATAGTTTTATCCTGCAGTATGGAATTTAGAGCTGAACTTGACCTACTGCAAAAGTTGAGACACCCAAATGTGGTGCAATTTCTGGGAGCAGTAACTCAAAACACCCCAATGATGATTGTCACGGAATTTTTGCCACAGGTAGCGCTTTCATTGCATCCTTGCTGCCGTTGCTGTAAAGAGTGTGTGTGGGAACTGTTAGAAAAATATGTTTTGGAAGCATGCTGTTAAGCTGATCAGTGCTCTCGGCATTCCTCTTATGTCTCCAGGCTAGGTGTCATTGGCCCAGTATTAATGGACAAATGACAAGGCTTTTAAGTCTTTAGAAAGAGCTCTTAGGTTTTGGGAGATTTGTCTGATAGGTTGTAAGACAAATCTCCCAAAGCATTTGTATCAGTGATTTTAAAATCTGTTCTTCACTTTGATAGATGGATTTGGTCAAGTATCTCAAAGAGAAAAAACGGTTGGATCCAGAAAGAGCTGTTTCGTATGCCCTGGATATAGCCAGGTACATTGTCAACTCTTTTGCATGTATAGTTTATCCCTACTTTCAAACACCTGTAGCTGGAATGAAAGCTGTAGTGCATTGCTTTCGTGCTTTAGTCTCTTTGACAAGTATTATATTTAACTTTTTTTTGCCTTATTTCCTCGAAACAGGGGAATGAACTACCTGCATGAAAACAAACCTCCAGTAATCCACCGCGATCTCAAGCCCAGGTGAGTTTGATGTCTCATAGTGGTGGACCTTCGTTCGAAACCCTGTTTATGCAGACAAATGTTGATGGAGGGAGCCATTTGCAAGGAACAGAACACATAGTTCCAATGATTCACATAGCCAATGCTGTTCGTTATGAAAGTAGCAATAGGAAAATTTTCAGTAGTCAGTGTTCTATTCTTTGTGGTAAAGAAATGAATAAAGAAATAAATAATTATATTCTGACAAGCGAAGCGGTCCCGTAGGGAGCTTCAGCAACTTATTGAGGGACGCCAAGCATTTGAAGGTTGCTAATTTTGGGCTAAGCCTTCCGGCACAAGACTCTGCCCCTGAGACTCCTAGCAATAGTAGTATCCAGTCAACTGAGTCTCTCCGCGCAAAACCACCAAAAGGATCATCATGTAAACTCTCCATCACTCTTCATCACTCTTCATCAAACCTGGAGCAATTAGAATTTTTGTAACTGGTAGTCCTGTTTTTGTCATGCCTGGTCAGGGGTCATGTACTGATAAGTGCATAGCGCATAATGTAGCTACAGCGCTGGCAGTCCAATTGCATTTTCGCTACACCTTGTGTCGATGTCTATATAGGACCATCGCCTAATAATTGGCTCTGTGGTGATCTGTGCAGGTCGATACATGGCTCCAGAGCTCTATGCTAATTCCTTTGGAGGTGAAGAAATTGATACAAGTGTGGACGTGTTTTCCTTTGCTCTTACAGTCCAAGAGGTATACAACAGAATTGAAACTTCTACGCTGTCTTTTTATTGCTGTTTTTTCTTTTGGTTACTTTATGAAGGACTTATGTATCCAGCGTCATGTAATGTCAGTGTAACCACTTTAAAGCAGAAATTCCACTTCGACCTTATTCCCCACTCTAATTTCTAGTTTTCCACCTTGGTGCCACATAGATGATGGAGGGGTGTCCACCGTTCCATAATCTAGATCCTGAAGGTGCTGCAAAGGCGTATGCTAAAGACCAACGACCACCTTTTAGGCAATTTGCTCGGCGTTATCCAAATGACCTGAAAAAGTACGTGCGGCTTGCAAGTCCTTCCTCTGTCTCCGTGTTACCATCTTCTACTTGAATCTCAAGTTTTTCAGTTTCTTAGTACTTAAGTTTGCGTGGCATCACAATTCCTAAACATCTGACCACTTTGCTATTGCAGCTTGATTGAAGAATGTTGGCACAAAGTACCATCTAAGAGACCAAGTTTTAGTACAATTATCCCACGTCTGACGCAGATCCAAAGCGACCTGGCAGAAACAGGTTTCTTAAAAAACCTTACATCTGTAATCCGCGGCAAACTTGCTACGTAGTTTAAATGTAAAGCTCATGTGCAGGCTGTTAGAGATCTAGATGATTAACTTATAAAAACAAAGGCGTGCGCTCGCATACCCCGGTATTGTCATGCTTGAGTGGATCGGTCATGGGGACCAATATAATCGAGAATGGGCAGCGTTACATGTTACCAATCGACACTCAACTATACAGCTTCTTATCTAGAGACAACCTTCTTTTTTTTTTTTTTTCTTTTGTTTTTTTTTCCATGCAATTGAAAACTTCATTTCACAATTTCAGAATAAAATCATGGAGTAGGTTCGAGAGCTCTGTCCATGTACAAAAGTTGGTGTCTACAATAAATATGTGCACAATCACCCATGTGTTGATGGGGACAAGAAATAGCTTTTGTTCGTTGAAAAGCAATACTACTAGGTGATCCAACTAGGTCCCCAAGAACTAGTCCAGGGGGACTTTATCCACGTTAGCTTTAAACATAAAAAGAACCATACTTCTTCTGGAGAGCTACGACTTTTTACTTGCAATATAAATATCTGAAGAGAACCCCCATCCTAGGGAATAAGAAAGTGAGTTTATTTGCGGAGGTTCGCCACATTTTGTCTTTCGTTTCGCCTCATGGGAAGAGATTGCTTTACCAGAATGTGATGACATATTTCAATAATTTTTAACACCCCTTAACAATGTGAAACTCCAGATCAGCCAGGAGTTTTTCAACGGCGGTTTATATTATCCTTTGAGTCACAATGATTAATTCCATCAACTGAACTATCATGATCATTGCCACGCATCCCAACTGCAGTCAACAAGTGTTGAAGTGGCTGGAGAGGTTGGAACAGCAATGGCTGGTACAAACCATCCTGATCAAGTCAACCCTCGCAACACTCCCCATCCGAGTCACATCCGTGCTTAAACACGATACACCCAATGGATCATTCTTGTTACTGTAACTAACCCTGCAGGGCGCAACCTACAACTCGCCTGACAAGCTGATTAGCCCTGGATGGGATGCAAGATATGGCTGCACGATCCTTTGCGAGTGATCCAGGTGAAGGGTTGGTAATATTGTGGCATGGATCGATTAGCTCAGAAACAAGGATAACGTGCAATAACCTCCAACGATTTCAACTGTCTGATACAACGTTGATCTTTAGCTCGTCCTCATGATAAGTGTGAGGATTTACAAGAGAACATGGTCAGTCGTAAAGGTGATTTCTGGGCCCTCTGGAGTATGGGAGCGGATACCTGGAGCATGAGGGTTGTCAGTTACCCACATTACTCAGAAGCTGTGATACCGCCAGAAGTTTTTTTTTTTTTTTTTTTTTTTTTTTTATAATAATATTAATAATAATTTATCTCAGCGAGGAACCCTCCTGGTTCAATAATGATGCGTCATAGCAAGATGAACTTACAACACGAACCATCACCCACACCGTGCATCTGGGTTGCAGGGTTGGTTCTGGTTACAAGCTTTTCGATGTGACCCCTGCAGTAAAACGGATGCTCTACGGCTTGCAGTCTCATGACCTTTCGTAGCAAGGGATGCAAGCAAGCAGTGCCCCCATCGCCACCTCGGACATCTTTATCCCATAGCAGTGGCTGAATGCAAAGAGGCAAGCTCACTGTTGGGGGTGTGGTGTCAACCTGGTCCCACAAACTGCGCCTCGCAGTGCACCCTTCGCCTTTAACTGCACAGGACGTGCGTTTATTCCTGATTGCAGACAGCTTCCCGAACTGTCCAACAGCTCACGTTCCCGTGAGGGTGATTCATTGGTGGGAGCACCCAGCTTGTGGAAAAGCCTAGACGGTGGGATCAATCCATGGAATTATCGATGCGACATCCTTCGACAACTCCAGTTCCTCCGGCATTGCGTCACACCGATGCTGCTGTTCTCTTTTGACGATCCAAGCCGAAAGGAGTGCATGGGCACCATCTAGATAGAGACATAAATAGTTAGATAACTAGCTAGATAGCTACATAGTTAGATAGCTAGCTAGATAGATAGTTAGATAGCTAGCTAGCTAGATAGTTAGATAGTTAGATAGCTAGCTAGCTAGATAGTTAGATAGCTAGCTAGCTAGATAGTTAGATAGATAGATAGCTAGCTAGCTAGATAGTTAGATAGATAGATAGCTAGCTAGCTAGCTAGATAGTTAGATAGATAGCTAGCTAGATAGTTAGATAGATAGCTAGCTAGATAGTTAGGTAGCTAGCTAGCTAGATAGCTAGATATCTACACTCACACCCTCTCACATATAGAGATATTTGCATATCTATATATTCATATATATATATATATATATATATACGTATATGTGATGTCTATGTTGATGTGTGAATTCTCATCTCTGAAATGGGGAGTGAGAGTGGCAACAAATACAAGTTGTGCAGGTGGTGCTCTATTGTATTTCATGTGCTAAACCTGAATATTATTACAATGACAGTGAGAGTAAGAACTTCATGAAAAGTATTTCAATAACTGTGCTGACAAGGTTGATGTAATGAATTTGAGCATGTGAGGATTGCTTGAGTATTGTAAGTTGGTGTTTTTTGTAGAAAAAAAGGTTGTGTTTCAGAGAGGTTGAATTGGATCTGGATGTTGGGTGCCATGGGTGGTGGTTGGATTGTGCATGGCAAGAGATTTGGAGGTTTGTCATAATTTGAGAATGGCAATTTTAGGGAATGTAACAACTTGTTGTGATTTATGTAATAAAATTGGAATTAATAATCTTAGAAGAAGTGTTTGTACAACTTGTTTTTTTTATTACAGTTTGTTCCTCAAATTTTTGATAAATATTTCAATGAGAAAATGCATTGGTAATTCTTGTAAGTTGACAAAATGTATAAATAAATACCTTATTAGATTAAAAGGTTTATAAGTTTGAATGCAAATTTACAAAAAAATTTATAGACCAATTAGATTTCTTTGGATATTAAAATAAAATAATTATTAGAATACTGCTTTTAGTATTATTTAACAACAAAATTAGAGATATATACTTATTTACTTATATACTTAATATTTTAAAAAATGGAATGGTATGTCTTAATTATAAAAACTCAAGCACAAAATTTAAATTCTCATGACTCAGCATTGAAAATTATATAATTAAGATGATATGAAAAAATATTATTAGGATAGACTACACAATTCAACTACTTGTTCCAATTTATAGAGTTTCAAATTGATTGCATCACCAAAGGCTGTTGCCTTAATATTAATATTTATTTCAGCCATGAAATACTCACACAATAATAAAAATTACCAAACTTACAAAAATTATTTTTCGTTTTGTTTTCAACATTAAGAAAATAAAACAAGAGTGATGATTATAGCTTATATTTATATTTTGAAGAACTAGGTTTTAAAGCTTGCACCTTTAAACTTCTATTTTATAATTTTACTAATTAATAATTTATTAATGAATCAAGAAAACCAAGGGATTTATGTAAAAAATTTATTAAGGAAGTATTTAAACTCAAAGAAAAGCATCAAAACTTTAAGAAGACTTGATTTTTTTTGACATGTCAATTACACAAAGATTGAAGATTCTTGACACTTATAAATGGCTTAAAATGCACTTTATCTATCTATCTGTATATATATATCTATATGTATACACACTACTGTAATGAAAATAAAAAGGATTCACGTTCTATTGCTAAACTTTGAATATAAGTTCCAAATATTTGTAAACAAAATCACAAAAGTTAAATTAATTTACATAGTGTTTGGTTAATTTTGACATGATAGAATATATATATATGTATATATATATATATATATATATACACACACATATATAACTCCCGGTTTCTCTCACAACGATAAAACATTAAAATATAAAAACTTCATTATCAACACCAATTTATTCAGGAATTGTTTTTTCTAATCATAAAACTCCTAAATTTAGGGATGACAGTTTTATTTGTAAAATAGTCAAAGAATCAATTATATTTATATATATATATATATATATATATATATATATTATTTATTTATTTATTTATTTATTTATTTATCTAATAAAAAAAAAAACTCCATAATTCCGAAATCTTAGTATTAAGAGGTGATTTTTTTTTTTTTTTTTTTTTTTTTTGTAAATCTTATGTTATCATGTTTCAACTCTAAAAGCTTGTGAAAAGTCTATCTATAACTTATTTTTTTTAATCAGTTCATTGGTCAACAACTTATCAAAATAATTCATGTCATTACACATGTAATGCATATAGGGATTTCATAATGAAACTTAATTTAACTATTTAGAAGTTAAAGTAAAACATATTGAGATGATTACATATTATATTAAAAAGATTAATAGTCCTATTCAAACTTATAAAAATCTGGAGATTTTTGCTAGAAACGTTTAAAATATTTATAGTTCTGTTCTCTTGGTCCTAAGATGTGTTTCATGTAGGTAAATGATTAGGTTATAGAAATATTTGAAAATGTATACAATTACATTAAAAAATGAACCAATTTATTATGATAAGTTGGAAGTTTTTCCAATCATCAAAAAAATGTGATTTTTGCAAATCAATGCATAAACAACAAAGTCATGTACCACCTAAAAGTAATGTTTAACTATTTTATGATTTATTTACTTGATCCCTTCTTTTCAATAAAATATTATGTATATATATATATATATATAGAAATATAACTTTAGCATAATGCTTTCCTTTTCAGATCCTGTAGTTAAGCACCTTCACCTAGTCAATAAGAATTAAGGAGAACTGCATGGAGTGAATTTCTCAGTTTGTCTTAAAAAAATTCTGTGGGTGGAATTTTGTCGTTGTTGTTGTTGAGTCATCGAAAAGAATCTCATTTTGAAAATACAAAATTTGAACACTTTGAACAGTTTACAAAATAATATCAAATATATTATTCAATATATTGAACAGTTTACAAAATAATATCAAACATATTTTCACTTTAATTTTTACTGCAGCAACAAAGAATCCTATTCATGTATTATTTTCCATCAAGCAAGACCAAAACATAAGAATTGGAATTCAGACCATCAAACAATTTGATACAACTGTATGTCATTCTCTGGTAGTTTAAAATTGTTGTAATCTGTACATCTTTGCTTTCCATTGATATTTATTTTAATACATTTGTTTGCATTTGCAATTATTTTTATTTATTTCTTGCAAACATTTTGTCCATCTGGAATCCATTGTATAATCCACTAGATGATGACTGGTCCAATTGTCACCCACATTTAGTATTTTTATTATTATTAAAAGACTTTGTTCAAGACTGAGCAGCCTCATGAAGTTGTCCTCTATCAGTCTCTTTGTTTTTTTATGTCTCTATTTACATGTAGAGGTGTAGACTGAAACAAATGCATGTGTAAGTATAAATGGATAGAAAGGAAGTGGGGAGGGAGCATATCCCAAGGCATTCAGAATCCTGAGGAGATTTTTTGAATTGGTGGGGTCTTGGAGAGGGGATTCCCATCATCCTGTCAGAGGACTCATCTTTTGTTCTTTTGTGTTTTTTTGTGTTTTTGTGTTTTTTTTTTTTTTTTTTTTTTTTTTCCTTCCACTCATTTTTATTCCATTCATAAAGTCTGATATTTTATGCTATCCAAGATTTATCCCATTGGATGAAAATGGTTTGGCTTTAATCGGGAAATTTCTTGATACTTGTTGTAAGGTATTCTTATCTTAAATAGCCACAATCTTATAAGTTTGTCCTCATTGATTGTCTTGTGTGTTTGTCACTTCAAATATCTCCTTCAAAGATTAAAAAGAGTTTATTTGGATCCAGAATGCTCACACACAAATGCCATGAAAGAAAGACCAATTGATGTTAAATCTCTTGAAATATGTTGTTTGTTGCCATTGTTATGAATATCATTCAAAGAATGCAAACTTATAATTTCATCCATCATTCAGAAAATTGGAATTAATTTTTAAATTTGGGGGGTGGCAAAGATTACTCCATTGGATGATGACAAACAATTGGATATATTTGAGGCTGAATGTGTGACAACCCAACAATCACTGCCAACATTCATCCACTATTTCATTCATTCATCCATCCACTCTTTTCTCTCTTCGAGTATTGTAGGAGAAACCTTCCATTCTCATCCTCAATTCCACACCATCTCTATCCCTCTCCCACACACACACATGTAACTATGAGCTCCTGAAGGCAAAAGTAAATGACAAAGTCCCATATTTTGTTAAAAATTCTCTTCTCAGATATTTAAAATAAAAATAAAAAACTAGAATGAAAGTTCAAAACAGAAAACAAAATAAAACAAAGAATCCTGTATAAGAATGTGCTGAAGAAAGAGAGAGTCTAGAAGCTACTCTCACTCCTCAAATGCAATTGATAAATGATTTAGATGTGCATTTTTTAATATTACTTTACATTGGAATTGGTGGCAGAATAAAATAAGGTGTATAAAATACACAGAGAAGGGGGGGGGGGATGAGATGGAATTAAGTTTAAATGAATGGTGCCATTTTTTAATATTATTATCAGCTGAATTTCTGAATACAAATTGATCAATTTCATGCATTTTCCCATATTGTTTTGCATCATTCAGAATGTATATATATATATATATATATATATATAATCATTGTGGCAAGTGCAAAGAGTTTAAAAGGTTGAGGTGTATAAATTACATGGTTAACAATGAAAGTCATAAAAAGTATAATGATACAAATATAATAATATTAGAAGAAAAATAAAATTTATTAAATTAATTATCATGGTTTTATTATTTAAATTTTAAAGAAAGAAAGAAAAAAAGAAAGAAAAAGTAACAAAACATTTTTAATGTTGATTATGTGTAAGTGATCATCTTGGGTTTAAAAAAAAGCTATATTTCTGATTGAATGATACTAAATGACTATTTTAGACTGAAATACTTAAATTTGGAGTGTACGTAATATTGAAAAGCAACTACAGGAAATAACTATGTAATAAGTTGACATATTCATGCTTGAATGTCTCAAGGCACAATGATTTATATAAATTATAAATATGTATTCTTGTCATTGTAAAATTTTTTTTTTTTGTATCTTGTTGAATTTGTTTTTGAACATTCTTTGTTCATATTTGTATTTGGGAATTTTGATTACTTTTCAATTGTATTTGCTTTCTAGAGCCACTTCAATCTTAAATTTTTATTGTATTTCTTTGCTTTCATTAATAAAATCCATACATAATTATTACACGATTCATCACCAGGCAATTGAAAAGATAAGCAATTTCAGTGACATTTTTAAAATAAAAAGCACCATTAACTTTTGTGTTGGAAGTGGCTATTTGAATACTTTTTATGCTTCTGGTGTAACATATTCATTTTGGTTGAAGATGAATTCAAAATAATCTAAGCTCAAAAAGTTCTGCAGAGAATTCCCTACACAAGGATCACTGTATATATTTTTTCATTTATTTAAATTAAGATTAAGAAATAGCAAACATATGATTAAAAATATACATATCTTTATGAAGTGATCAAAGAATGTGAATGTGTATATATACTTATTTAAATTATTTTCTCTTTTCATTTAGCTTGAAAATCATGTTAAAAGACATAATATTTTAAAATGAAGTATTCAAAATTATTAATCCAAGATAGATCCTCTTACTCAGTCAGCCACCACCACATGTTCACTTTATCACATCAAACATAATCAAAAACTAAAATATTGTTAAAAACTATATAAATCCATGAAGGCAAAGCCATGTTTTTTTTAATCATAATCTGTTATTCACCATTCAATTTTATAAATAATGGTATCATTTTTAGAATCTAATTATTCACACAATTAAAAAAATATTAAGTGAAAGGAATAAATATTAAATTATGAAGCATATTGAATCATTAAGAAAATACAAAGTACGCTAAAAATGCTAATGAATATAATATAATCAAAAGGTAATAGACACAAAATCTAAAGTATAAATTATCAAAAAAAAAAATTGCACAGGTTTACAATAAAGGTATTTAAAAAATATTTATTAAAAAATAATTAGAATTGATTTAGGTGAGCAAGTTTCACACATTTACTACTCAAAAATAGTCTTTTAGTTGTGTATTAATTCTAAAAAGTACAAAAAAAGTAAGTTAGAAACTATTAAAAATTTACAAAAAAATATTTATACAAGTTTATTATGTATAGTATTTTTAAAATAATAAGAAATCGGCATAGAAGGAAAAAAAAAAAAAAAAAAAAAAAAAAAAAAGATTAAACTATTGTAGTGTTGAAAAGTATGCATTCTAATTTCATACATCAAACACATTCCATTGTAATGCTGCTATTTTAAGTTTGAAATTTTTTTTAACTCAGTTAAAATTATATATTATTTTAGATCAGTTATTCAAATAATTGTTACATTAGATTGAATTTTACATCAGCAACAAATTTAATGAAGTAAAATATATGTAATATATTTGGTTTTATTTTCTACATATATACATATAAAAGTAAACATGTTTTTTTTTAGATACAAAAATTTGTATATAATACAGTTTGATAAACTAAACATGACAAACAAATTCTTCTAAATTTTTAATGAATGTAATTATTAAATCTGTTGAAATTAGATTTCCCAAAGCTAACTCAGAATCTTCAAAGAAAGTAAGTTTCACACTCATTTTTAATACAGACATATACATAAAGTTATCAAAGAAGAAGTCTACATCTATCTTTCAAAAATATATCATAGTATAATTATGAAATATTAAGGAGAAAGTAATAAAAGAATTATTTATTAACTTTAAAAATAGACAGATATATCAAAAATATTACATAGAACGTTTCAAAAGATGTTTTACGATATGTATACAAAATCCTTATTATTATTTTTTCAAATAGTCCAATTATATCAAGTATATACGGTTCATTGTTGTTTTTTTTGTAAGTAGATACGTGTAAAAATTAAATATTTTTTTCATAAAATCTTAGTATTATCAATCATGTAAACTTTTATTTACAGCTGTTACAGAAGTTGCATTAGTATTGCATGTTACTTTCTTTTATAAAAAAGTATTCACTTTATCTTATATTGTCATAATTGTAAAAATAGTCATAGTAGTCAATAATCATATGTAATTCCATGATAGTGTTCAGAAATAAAGTCTCAATCAAATTGTGTATTTACTTTAACTCCTCCATTACATACAAATCAGGAAACTTCTAAACCTATATGTATCAATAAGTGGATCAGTCACAACCTGAAAAATTCATATCTCTTTTAATATCATTTCCTAGACATGGATATTGTGTTATTGTTAGAATGTATGAACTAGTTGGTCAGTTAGTTAGTTAGTTAGTTAGTTTTTTTTTTTTTTTTTTTTGACACATCCAGGGTGTACCCAATGCATTAAGTAGTGAGGGAAAAGTACAAGGCGTTCAAGGACCAGGGACCCATGAGATTGGGCAGTGAGTGAAGCTTGTTAAAATTAGTTATAAGTTAAGATATGCTAGTTGCTGAATTAGTATGCACAATTATTTTGATATGAGGAAACCATGGATTCCACATAATAGATTTTCTATGTCTGAAGCCTAGCAATTTCTTGGCCATCTATATTCTATTCCAACTATGGAGCAAGGCCACTCTCTTATTAGCTTCTTTGTGTAGGGGAGTGTATAAACTAGCTTGAATAACATATAAAACAAAGAGAATTCTCTGTTTCATTTCTTTACAGATATTCATGTTAATTACTACAATCCATAGTTTGAAGTGCATAAACTAATAAATACTACCCTCAATCGTTGAAGACTAGAAAACATTTTACATCAGAATATGTTGATAATAATAACAAATATTAAAATCAATACCCGTTTTTAATTGCAACAGTGTAGACATCATGTAATAATTCAATATTATTCAAGTTTTCCACCGATATATAAAGCTCTCGCAACTGTTAATTATCAGAGCTTATTCCTAGAAAGAGCCATTTAGAATTTGAAAAAAAATCATATTACAAAAAAATTAAAATTAAAATATATAACAAAAAAACAAAAACAAAACTCAATACACAAGTAGACAGGTACTTGTTCCAAAACATTTAAGATTTTTTTTTTTGTTTTTTTTGTTTTTTTTTTAGAAATTGAAAAAGCCACGGTCATAAAAGTTATCAATGGCAAGAGCATCACGTTTTCATTCACACAGGACAAACCATTATGTTTTTCCTTATAAAAATAATAAGATAAAAGGTTCACAAGATGAAATAATAAAGTGGTGCTGGTTTTGTCTCCTTTGCCTTCCATCTCCTACCCCCCCCCACGCACACACACACACACACACAACTCTACCAAACCCTAAGATCACATTAGGGGGGTGAGCACCTAATCTTCATAATACTCCCCCCCACTTGGAGCAGGGATGCAGTGTCGGCCAAGGGGCAAAAGGAAAGGAATGGGGGAGCGACTTCCGGACCACCAGATCACATGTGGGCCCATGGCCGTGGCCTCTTCTGACAGACTGGACTAGTTACGGAGTCGAGATGTGTATATATAGATAACTAAATGTGATGGGGGAGGTGTGAAGCTCCGCTAGCTTGGCTAGATGCTTTCGGCACAGCCTTGGAATTGTAAGCCTCAGATCTCCCTCCGCCTCTCCCTCCGCCAAATATAGTGGGGCCCTTCTATCCCCGTCTTCACTGTGGGAGGACACCTCATGGCGGCTTTTCGCCACTGCTTCAAATATCTTCCCCTTTCAAAGTCATCTCTAGCAACAGGTAGAAAAGAGGGAAATAAAAGGAAACATCACCGCAAGTTTATAGGGGAAAAGAAAGCGGCATGGGATAAGAGGGGAGTTGACATGGGTGGGGGAAAATAGCATGGCCTTCCATGTCTCTTCACCTTCTGTTACTGCCCTCAAATCCTGCAAAGATTTCATTTATTTTTGTTTTGTTTTCTTGTTTTCTTGTTGATAGTTTTGGTAAGGATATTATAATTCAAACCTGGTAACATAGTTGATTGGGAGTTTCATGGAATTGCCCTACTTCAACAACAAAAAAAGAAAAAAGAAAAAAGAAAAAAGGGAATTTCTTTTGATGATTTTGAAAGACTGTCTTTAATTTACTTGTGTTTATTGGGGAAACTATATTGTGAAGAATTGTGCACACATTGTGGGTATGCAAAGCTTTTTGTGCAGTTTGAAGGCTTGGGGGAATGAATAACTTCTCCAACTGATGCCAAAGATCAGACACATATTTGGAAGAAAAGCACAATAATACACACACACGTGTATATATATATATATATATATATATAGAACTTCTTTTTGGGGAAAATAAATAAAATCTCAGGTGCCAGCATGGGATATGTTGCAGTTAATCTTCAATTTCATGGTTCAATCAATAATTGGCTGTAAAGAATAAAGTGCACTGTCCTCCATACTGTTTTAATATTTGAAGATGACCCTCACCATTCAATCCAGCTTCAGTTTCAAACTACAGTGATTGTCCTCACCCTGGTCACCAAATATTTTTGTCACGCATTTATACAATAAATGAATATACTGTATTAGAAATAAATAACCAGACACAAATATATCTATTGTTTCCTCATCAAGATACCTCTTTGTCATCAAAAGATGTTCCAATATATAGGCTTGTGGAAGTGGATGAGATGTAACCTATTTATCCATAAATCCAATTTCATTAACTTATTTCAATGACAGCTTCAACAGAACGTAGTTTTTTACTTTAATTTCACATCTGAGCTTTAGATGATACTTGATCATGTACCTCCATGCTTACTAATGTGGATTTTATAATGATTTATTTGATGGAATCTCCGAAATAATCCATATACCAGTAACTGGTTCATTATAAATATTTTGGTAAAATAACCTGTTTACTTTCCTTTCTATAATTTCAATTATTGTAATATTTGTGTGTTTTGTGGCCCTTAATTGCTACAGCACGTGACCAGTCTTTACACCAGTGCCATTATTCAATTTTCATAACATTTGAGCATGACATTCTTTGGAAGGTCTTGTGATTTATTCATTTGGCTTCACATAACTTAAATACAAAAAAGGAAAAAGAAAAAAAAGAAACACAAACAGGAAATTTTAGTTGCAAGATTTGGAATATGTTGAAACATATATTTGTGCAAAATTGTTGCAAAACAAATATTTGTGCAAGATTTGGAATATGTTGAAACATAAATTTTAGTTGAAACATATAAACCCAAATATTTATACTTTTTTATGATTGAAATAATAGCCATTTTTCTTAAAGACTTTGAAACTTTCATTGATTAAAGATCCACCCAAAAAAAAAAAAAAACATGGGTTTCCCATACAAACAAAATGTTTCTATACAGCATGACTGTAATAATTATACTGTTATGTTTTTTATTTCAAAAAACATATACGAGTATGTGTCTGTATATCGAGATAGAGAGAAAGAGAGACTAAGTTCAAATTGCAGAGCACTGATGTGCTGGTAGTTCTCAACAAAGTAATATTGATAATCATAATCACCAACAACTTGTATGCTTTTAAAGTGTATTCTGCACAACTGGTCTTCCAATATTCCATATTTCAGCTTTTGCTGAGTATGGCCTTGTAGCATTCAAAATACACTGTTCAAAACTTAGTTTACACAGAGATAGTGATTAGTTCTTAAAAATAGAAAATCACTAAAATAGAACTAAACAAATTTGATTTGTCATGCAAAATGTTGCCATTAACAGTGTTCCCAATAATACAAAGTCAATCGTATTCAATCTTATTCCTATTATTGTTATGTACATATTTGTTAAAAACTTCATTATTCTTAATTTAAAAAAATCATACTTCATGCATAGATGAAGTGATGACCTGTGTAAAACAAGCACACAATTACTTAAAATGAACAAATCAGGTCTTATTTTATTTATCACTATAACTTAGATCGTGTATAAACCATTGTTAAAACTCATATAATATTTAATACCAGACACTAACAAATGTAATACAGATGGCACAATCAGATCATAACAATTTACCGCTTAATTATAAACACAAATTCCATAAACTATCTTTGCTTATTCTTATTTTAATCTCATGTATTACAAAGTTAGAAATGAAATTATTTTATAAAAAATGTTAACCAAATTACCTTGTATCTATCAAGTTGTGATATTTTTTATTACAAATAATGTAGTGAAAATACATAAATATATAAATAAAGATACTTGAGAAAGGAGAAGAAACGTATTGAAAAAAAAAAAAAAAAACAGAAAAAAAAAAAAAATGGTACATGCAAAAACTCACAAATATAATTTTTCTGAATCAAACACCATATACAATTGACTGTGCAACTTTTTAAAAAACTCTTATCAATGCTTGTACATGAGATTTGAAACCTATCTGAAGCACGAGGCAACATGGTAAAAAAAAAAAAAAGAAAAAGAAAAAGAACACAAATATTAAAACAAAATGCCCAGTTCAAACGTTCCCTGACATGGCTGTCTTCTACACCACGCAGTACATAAATAGTTACCGGAATATCTACGGATATACAAAGACGAATGAGACACACATCCACCCGCATTCATCCAGCACGAGCTGGGTCAAGCATCGTTGACAAGCGGTTGGAGGGCATGCCAGGGGGCGGAGCAGGCAGCGATGCGATGCGATGCGATGCAGGCTCAGGGCTTCGGAAGCAGAATCAGGGATGCTTGTGTGGGAGCCGGGGGACCGATTACAGCGAGAGAGAGATAGTATCAGATCAGCCCGTAATCAGAGACAGGTCTAATCGCGCTCACTGCAACGCTGTTTTGGTACTTACCGCCTTAGCGCCAGGTCTAGACTGGAACAGTAAGTCAGGGCTCAGCTCTTTGGAGCCCCAGCCAGTAGATTAGCTGCAAAGGAGCGCGAGTCAGGCCCAACATTTTTACTGCTGGGCGTTAGGACTCTGCTATCATATTCAATGATGGTCTAATGACACCCCAATATAATATTCCAGTTGCGTCCGAAAACCTCTGAGGAAACAGCAAACGGCCGGTTCCACGAGCCACCCTTAACAGTGCCAGACTCCTTCAGTGGCATCGCTTGCAATAAAAACTTTTTCCGTGCTAGGTTGCGATCAGAATCTGAGCCGCGCGCAGGATTACTGTAGTCTCTGATCTGATTCCCTACTATAGACGTGCTGAAGCGTAAGAAGTTGCAGTTGTTTCCTGCATCAGCCGCTTGACGGGTTCAGCCTTCGCCCTGGAGCTCGTTCTTCGGTCCTGCTACGATCGAGTTCTGTAGGCTCTCTCACCATGTTCATTTCCACCACCACCACTACCTCGTCCGAGCATTCTCTTTTTTCCCCCACCCGCGTTCTTGTCTCAACTTGCTTATTTACCGAATCTTACGCATGATCGATGCTGGGGAACGTGTAATGTTCATTGCAAGGCAGGAAAGCTTCCGATGCACCTGACAAGGAGGAGGTGTTGGAGCACTTGGGCCTAGCTTTGCAACTTTATACCAGTGTAGGGGGAGGAGTGCAATTTTTTAGGAACATGTGTGTCTGCACTTGTAGAGGTTACTGTCTCGAGGGTATTACTGCGTCAATGCTATTCAAGAGTTAATTTTTGGTGAGTTTTTAGTGGAGGGTCACGGCGGTGATTTTAAAAAGGGAGCTCGATTACTGGTGGTGGTGCGGACAGTTCTAGTGAAAGCCGGATCGTGTGTGGAGTGTTAGATTCTTCTGGATTTGAACTTTCAAGTGCCGGAGGTGAAAGCGTGGACGTCGTTCAGGCGGTATGGAGGAGTGACACCAGAGGGTTCTTTGGACAGTATGATGCGGGTGACGCGCTGTGCCTGTTTGTAGTAGGTGAAGGGGATTGGTCTTCTTTCTGGTTAGTGGGACTTGGGGTTTGTACAGTTTCGCGTCTTGGTGGCTGTGAGATTGTGGTGTGCATGGAGCTCTAATGCTGCAAGTTAGAACGAGTTGTGTGACCGAAACTACAGGAGAGAGGGAGAGAGACAGAGGGGATCTCGGCAGTTGGCAAGTGGGTTTGAAGTTTTGGTGGCAAGTAGTGACGGAGATTGGAGGCTTGTATGAAATTGGTACTCGCCATCCCAGTTGGTCGCTGAGACGACAGGCAGGCTCAGCTGAATCATCGTAGGGCTCATTCATCGTGAATTCGACGTTTCTGCTTATGAAGTGCCGTTTTATCTGAAGCACAGAGCGAGGGAGCGTTGAGCGGTTTCAATTCGAAGGTTTTAGAAGTGGATTATGCTCAAACTTCCATCACTGGCAAGGACTGATATCGTAAGATTAGGGTACTAGGAAAAGATTGAGGCTGTCAACTCGGGTGTTCAAGCAAGTGAGAATACCTCGTGAATTTTATATATTCATTCACCCCCACTCTTGCCGTCGCCAGCCGGTTTCTGTTACAGTTTCAGTGGTCGAGGGAGTGGATTTGGTCACTTGGAGAGGAAACTGCAGTAGAAGTTTCTGAGGATGTAAGCTTTGTGATGTAGTGTTTCTTTCATGAGTCTTATGTGGAGAGGAGCAAGTACAGCGTAGAGACAAGAAGGAGCTACAGGGAGTTCGGGCTACCAGCCTTTTCTCTCACAGAACAGCTAGCCGCATCTTTATCATCATCACAGGAAACTCAAGATAGTGTAGAGCGTTGATAGGGTTCATTGTTTCTGGAACATACTCTTTTTGGGGCTCATCAAAACACAGTTAGTAACGCAATTGTGGTCAGGCTCTAGCACCGCACTTATTTACACGTTCCTTACACCTTGTTAGATTCTTTGAAAGAGCCACGTGCTTTTAGAGTGCCTCTAATTACGTTGCACTAGTTAATTAGGCTCCAATTATACTTATGTTCGCGGAGATCACCAATCCATCGTATCAGAACCATGAACCATATTTGGGTGCGGTAGGATTATTCATAGACTTCTCTGCCAGATTTATTATAGACTTAGCCGGACACACTTGGCAATATCTCGGGTTTAAGATTCTGAATTAAACCACTGTCACGATGTCACGTTTGTTGATGATAGGGCATTTTGTGTGCACACAGCTTAACCTTAATATCTTGATCTGAAGCGGGTGGCCAAGTACAATCTTTTTCTTCTGGTGCCTCAATCATGACTCCTGGATCACAGAGCCACGCCAAATCTCATCGACAGTCCCAGCAATAGTAATTTATAACAAGGGGTTTGATCCTTCGGCTGTCGCACCTTAGTGATGCAATAAAGCTCGAGGCTGTGGCTGGAGATCGAGATGCAGAAATCCCAGCAGCACAGCTCCCACATGGCGCCAGGTGACACTGATTCGTTAAGAACACTTTCGTTAGATTTTCTGAGCCTGCTCGGTGAAGGCCGGGTATTTAGTGATGTCGCCTTCGAGGTGGAGGGTCGTCACGTGTACGCTCACAGGTGCGTGCTCGCGGCGAGAAGCCCTTTCTTTCGGACGATTTTCTGGGGCGATGTGCAGATGATGAGCAACACCCAACCCAAGCCCTGCATACCGCAAGTGATTCCGGTGGGGATTGTGGGCTATGATGTCTTCATGATACTACTGCAATTTCTATACAGTGGAAGCTTCCAGTTCTCGGCCCAAAGTAGTGGCCGCTTATGCCGAGACAAGTCCTGCTGGCACACCCATTGTAGCGCCGCGGTCAAGTTTGGTCTGGATATTTTGAATGCTGCGGTCTTCTTTGGCGTGGAACAGCTCTCCACCATCACTCAGGTCATTTACTTTCAAGTGGTTCTAATCAGAATGTTGAAGCTCAAATGTGCACAATTTTTGGTTTTTTCGTACCGTGTCTTGTTTTGTTTCAATTTATTTTTTCTTGTGTTCCAGTGGGACTTGTGCCTAATTCTGAATGGACTGGTTGCAGAAACACTTAGCCTCTATGGCCGAGAAAGCTTCCATCGAGGACGTGATGCGCATGCTGGTGATTGCAAGGAAGCAAAACGATTTGCATCTTTGGCATCTTTGCTCAAAGCTGGTTGCCAAATCTGGTCTCTCCCCGAAGATGCTCCTGAAGTATCTTCCAGCGGATTTAGTTCAAGAACTGCAGTTCATTCGTCAAAAGACTGGATACAACTTCGACACAACATTCGGGAGCGCAACCTCGGAGCAGAAAACCAAGCGCATGCAGAAAGCACTAGACTCGTCGGACGTGGAGCTGGTCAAGCTCATGGTGATGGGCGAAGGTCTGAATTTAGACGAAGCTTTTAGTCTGCACTATGCTGTCAGTAGCTGCAGCAGGTAATCATCTCCCTCGCTATTTCTCAACAAATCCTTTGACTGATGTGAAACATGATTAGGGCTTAGAGCTCATCATTGCTAAGAATGTTGCCCTGGGCTACGATTAGCAGAAAAGTAGTCAAGAACCTACTGGAACTGGGAGCAGCGAATGTGAACCTTCAGGACCTCGACGGTCGAACCGCCCTCCACATAGCAGCGCAGCTAGGCGATCCCGAAAAGATTGCTATGCTGTTGGACCACCATGCTGAGCCCCACACGCAAACGAATACTGGTGCAACTGCAATGGACATAGTGCAATCTGGGGCGGCTGGAATTCAATCTGCCGGACGTTACAACACCAACGCTGATCACAACAGGCTGCGTGCCTGCATGGAGCTTCTTGAACGAGCCGCGTTGGCATCGACGCCGCTCATGCATACCAGAAGCGCTGTGGAAGTGGACACGGGTAGCCCAGCGTCAATACTTACAGAAAACGGCAGCAGTACGTTGTTTCCGGAGGAGAGTGACAACTTTCAAGGCTCGATCAGTCGAATTAAGCGCGCCGGAACACCTGGGCTTCTTCAAAGCGGCAACGACAACTATAGTTCTCTTTGGAATGGGCTTCCTGGTAAAGGTATGAGACGTCCGCCACCCGAACTTGTGCCGATCTCCAGGAATGTGGCTCAAAAGGTTTCATGGTAATGGTAGAATGAATCTCATGACTCTTCCTCATTGGTATTTCTTTGGACAGTTCATGGCACAGAAACAGCTGAGAGGGGCGAAACCAGTCGTAGCCCCATTTCAAGGCTACTTCAACACAACTCTTTAGGGTTTGATTACTCCGACCATCAGCAGCTGCAATCTGAGTCTTGTAGCCTCACCAGTAACCCCACCATGCTGGAGACGTCAAGCCTGGATGAAAGACCACGCAAAATGTCGCGCTTGTTCGTGGACCTTAAGGATCTACCGGTGTTGAAGGAAGTGAGGGAAGTGGTGTTCAAGGATATCAAGGATATCACCAACGACGCACTGGAGAACTTTAAGAGGGTGCACACTCCCAATCTCACTTCTCTAGAAGAGGAAGTTAACTCCGGGTGGCAGCTCTTCCTGCAAGAGGCATCTGAAGCAGCAGCCCTTTGAACCCTTGGCTCGCTAGATCTGTGGATTCTGTTTAATTAACCTTCCTCAAGAGATTTTTACAACTTCGCCTGTAGTCTGCCGACAAGCATCGAGGCCAAGTCATTTGACTGTTGATAGCAGGTTATATTGGAATGCCACGCGGATTCTGCATGTCATCAACAACTGGTTAATACTTAAGCGTGCTTATCTGAGCCCCTTTGGAAGACCAGCTCTATGTGGAATTGTTTCAGGAAATTAATCGCGGCAGGAATAGTGTGAAGTAATTCATGAACTGGAAGAAAAGTTGGTGTGTAGGTGGGGTATGTGAAATATACTGTAGGAACAGGGGGGGTTAACTGGTCATTAGTAGTAGCCAATAAGTGTATGATACCAGGTGGTAAGGGAGAGCCTGTACAAGTGCATTTGTACAATTGAAGTCTAATTATACAAGCTTGTCGCGAACTCAGATCAGACAGCGCTTGACCCTTTCGAAGGTTCTTTTGCTCATCTCGGAGCTGACTTGGGAGTGCTTGTGATCTTCAGAGTCCTGGCTTTTCCAGTTTATTCTGCAAGCCACCAATCGTTGTTTTCACATTGTCTTAGCATTCTTGACTGTCCTGCGTGAGACTACCAACGATTTCGTGAATGATCCCCTCTTGCAAACCGACTAAGGTTATGATATACCATCGGCCATCCGAAACTATGCATGAAGTCGCTTATCCTGTTTGGCTCAGCCAGATTCTTTCGCTCGATGTCGCTTGAAGGAGACCCGAACAACATGAATTTTGGTGCAGGAACACTGGAATGCCGAACGAGGAAGCGCAAGTATGTGGACTCGGAATAACTAACGGGTTCAAGGTCACTTTCAGGTGGGTACTTGCTCTCTTTGTGTCTGGTTTGTAATATTGCTATGTGCGTCATTTCTAGGAGCACTAATTGTGCTAGTAATGAAGGGATAATTACAATATTATCTTATCAACTGGTACCTGTTGTGCAGATTCTTTGACTCCTCTATATGCATTGGTTGTATCATTTCTACAGAGAAATCATATCATGGTTGATAAAAGAGTTAATAGAAATTATGAACAAACCATCTTCATGACGTTCATTTGGAATTTCGGAATATGTAGGAAGCTCCTCGGTGGGAAAGCGTCAAGACAGACCGTCACGTTAGCACCAGAGGAACGTTTACATGCTCCATTCTCCTGCAAATCTGCGACAAGTTTTTTAAGAACGTTTGAGTTGCCAATCTCATCATCATCGTTGTAGTAACAAACATCAACATTTTACTGAAGTTGCAAAGTATATTGAAATGGGTGGATTGGCCAAACAAATTTTCTGACACGAAAGTGGAAGCACCAACAAGTAACAGTCACTCAGAGTGGGAACTTACAGGACACATCATCATAAACTCTAGAATTTTTTGAGTACCGTAGTAGAAGATACTGTAGGTGCTTGGAGATCAGAATGGAGGTGTAGCTACCTTGATATGAGAGATTTGAGTTATCCAGTACCCATGCCCATTCTGTAAGGTAATATTTTCCTGGACGATCTGTAACTCCAAAACTTGGAACATATCTATTAAGTATTTTACTTCTCTGCGAGTAGTAAACCTTCATTGCCTGTTGCAAAGAAAACACATATAAGATATCAGAATGAGCTCACAAAAGACTTACCAATTTATTTGTTCTTATGATTCGCTTACAGCCATTGGTGTAGAATAGGTGCACGTCGTGTAGTGTGCACGTTGTGTAGTGTGCATTTGTTGTTTATAACACTAAACAAATAATTGCTTACATACTGCTCAAACATTGTGGAGATATTTACCACTTCAACAGAGAACATTGGTGTTTTTTTAAATTTGTTCAAAAACTAATAATGTTATTCAGTTAAGAGTGATTTAAAAAAAACGTGTATTAATAATGAGATATTCAATAATAATATATTCTACTATATATTGTAACAAATGTCTATATTACTTGAATAAATAGAAGTAATTAAAAGGAAGTAGAAACATGTTAGGTAAATAATATCCTCCTTAAACAATTTCAAGGAATTTTTTTAGACATGGATTGGATATTTAGATTCTTATAAATATGTCACTTTGACTATTGAAACTTCTCCAATAAGTTTTTTACATTTAGAAAGTTGTATTAAAACCAACCTACAACTTGATGCCGGGGCCACAAGTATTGCACTCTTTAGGAAACTTCTATAAGATCTTTTTAGTAGCTAGTATATATGGAGGCAAGTTTAAAACTATTCTTAGTCTTGTCAACACCTTTCTTGTATTCTAGCCTTGGTTCAAGATTCTTTAGTTTCTTTTCTATCTTACAATCATATCATCTTTGTTTCTTTTTTTTCTTTCAATGACACAAGAGTATGTTGTCTTCTTAAAATTTTGTCCAAATTCATGATCTGGATAATTATATATATATATATATATATCTAGATAAAATTAAAAAATTTAAAACTATAAAAGAATCCTTGTTATAACTATACTTTACAAGAATTATAAATTCAAAAAAAAAAAAAAAAAAAAAAAAAACACAACACAACACAACACAACATAAGAAGAAGAAAAAAATATTAATTATATTTTATATTGATATAATATAAAGTTCTTATCAAAGAATCCATAGATCTATCTATTTAATTAAAAATAGAAAAATAAAATAAACTAAAATATTTATGATTAATAAATCTAGTTTTAAATTCTAATTATTATTTTATAAATTTTAAAGTAGGAATTTAAATATAATTATTATGATTTACAAGTATTAGTTAAGAATTTTTTAACTTAACTAATACTTGTAAATCATAATAATTATATTAAAATTTAAATAAATTATATTTAAAATTTAAACTAGAAATTAATAAAATTTAGAATTTTTTTTTACTATAAATATTTTTAGCAATATTTTACATTAATACATTACTTTTTCTAAGTTTTTTTTGGATGATTGTGTATTCAGATTTACAATTTTAATAGTACTTAAAATTTTTATTTCTAAAATTAAATATTTAATATATTTAATTTTTAGTATTTTATTCTTATTACTATTATAATTCTTAATAAATTATATATAGTCTTTTAAAATATAATAAAAAATAAATATTGCATATTTTATTATAAAAAATATATATTATTTTATAAATTTTAAAGTAGGAATTTATAATATTTCTTTGATACTCTTATTTCTAAGAAAAATCTAGAATATAATAGAATAATCTAAGATATGTCAAAATCTATGTTAAAATAAGTTTACACTTATTAAAACAATTAGTTAGTATGATTTAAAGATACAAATTTTTGAAACATATAAAATGATAATTAATTTTTTGGCATTTTATTACTTAATTTAAAAATATTTTAAATCTAATCATTTAAAACAATTATAAGTGCACTAATTCTAAAATGCAACACAATGTTATGGTTTGCAAAATATTTCATATTATATTTAATGACTGCAATTTTTTTTTATTTTTCATATTATGGTTAAAATATGTCCTTATTGAAGATGTTATTTTATCTGCTACTACCATAAATTCATTTTACAAGAAATAAAGTTAAAAAGAAATAAAAACATTTTTTGGATTGAGGTGATTATTTCAATAAAAATTATAAAGTTAACTTAAGATTGAATCAAGTATTTTAAATCAACCAATTCTAAAATTAACATAAGTAGAATTTGGCTCCAATTTATCTTAATTTCAATATATTTTTTTGATTAGTGGACTTTGAACATTTCAAAGACTAATTTTTAGAAAAATGACATTTTAAATATTTCTCATTTTCTAATTTAATTGAATTTATATACATGTGTGTGTTGTTATATTATGTTAGTTTGTTTTTGTATGAACTTTTTTAACCATTTATAAAACTCGCACAATATTATTCAAAACAAACTTGAGTATTAATAACAACTTAAGCGCATGTTTATTATTTTTCAAAAAGAGCAGACAGCAGAAAGGTTTCCAAACAGAAACCATCATTAGAAACCACAAAGTTGAGAATCAATGCAGAGTCTTTCCACAATCCTATAAGCTGGTTCAATGATAAGCAGAGAAGCAGTCATGACTCTGAGGATAGAAAAATTGCAAATCCAAATCAGCACACATCACATGGAATTGTGTTGTCTAGGGTGGGGGAGTGGCGGAAGAGGAGGAAACCTGTGGGCTGTCTGCCATGAACTCCCTTGAAAACCTTCTCTTCATTCATACTTGGTTCGTTTCAGTGTTGGTTTGCTTCGTTCAAGAAAACATCAAGCTGGCTACAAATATTGCTGCTCTCCGCACAGCTCACAGAGTGAACTTACAAACAGACAGACAGAAAGACACAGCTCACACACAGAGAGAGCTAGAGCGAGAGATGAAGTTTGTTTTTTGAGTCCAAGTCAAGTTGAAGCAGAGCATCACTGCACACATGTAGCAGAAGCAACACTGAGGCTGGCAGCTGAGTTGTAGTATCAGAGCTTCCTCTGCTTCTGCATTTTCTATGCTTGTTCTTTGAGCTCTCAAGTTTGGGCACACTTTGTTGTTGATGTTGTTCCAGCAACCATGGTACATATTCCATCTCTTCTGCTTGGTTCCTTCTTTGATGATGCATACGTGCGTCAATAGTTTCCTTTGATGTTTGTTGTAGTTTGGATTTTGGGACCGAACCTGGTGTTGATGATGACCTAATGGTGTTTTTCATGTACAAGTGGAAGTGGGTTTGATTGGCTTCGTCTTTTTGGTTGTTTCTGTGCGTTGAGGCGATCGTCTCTCATCTTTTGGTATCAGGTCATTTTGTGTTCCGTTTTGGCGAATTGGGTCGATGCTGGTTTCTTGTGGTTAAACTGCTCTGTTTCTCTTGAGATTGTCAGATGCGATCTCCTGAAGTTTTTCCCGTCTTTGGAGGTTTGGGTAATGAATGGTTGAGCTGCTAGGGGTTTACGTTTCCAGCGTTGGAGCAAGTCTGCAGTAACATATTGCTAATAGGGTTTAGCTGATGTCAGGTCTAGGTCTTTTGGTCGGACATTGTCGGATGAATCTTAGTGGCTTCCGCTTCAACCGAAGGCGAACTAGAGCAACATAGTATCTGAGTGCCTCTAATTCCGAAGGCATAGCTAACCATTTTATGTGTCAGGGTCATGTCGAGCAGAGCAACCTTCTTGGCTTTCAAATTTTAACTCAACTGCTGTCAAATGTGTGCCTTTCGTTGTAAAAATATATTGGTATGGGTAGCCTAGATGTATTCACCCTTATACTATCATTGAATTTAAGTATTAGACTTCTTAGCTAAAGGGACATCTTAGCTAAAAGTATTGAGTCAGTAGGTGTTAGTTCGTGTTTTTAAACTTTTTCCTCCTTTATCCTACTGGTGTGCTGTTCGCGTTGTTAAGTTGTAATGCATACTTCAAGACTTACATTTTGTTTATTACTTTCATTTGGAGAGTTAACGAAAAAATGTACAAAAAAATGAAAATAGTTGCATTTGCATTTCTAAATTTGTAGATTCATTGCGGTTTGGATGCCTGTGATGTGCTGATATTGTTCATAACTGTCCCATTATTTATCTTACTGATTCATTTTGTATCGTACACAGCTTCCGCTTTCACTTTTGAAGACAGCTCAAGGGCATCCTATGGTAAAGACTACTCTTGCCCTGTAGTTCTTGAATATATCCGAGGCCTTCAAATGCTAGATTCAAATCTACATCACGAGGAATCGAAGCCTTATACTTTGTATTTGTAATTGTATTTGTATTATGTGTCACAGCACTGGATCACCATATAAAACCATAGGGCTGACATCGTATCGTTGCTCTTCTGCAGCTTGTTGAACTGAAGAATGGAGAGACTTATAATGGTCATTTAGTGAACTGTGATACATGGATGAATATTCACCTTCGTGAAGTAATTTGCACTTCAAAGGTGAAATTCCTTCTGCTCTCGCTAGGTGCAATTTCCTTTCTACATTTCAGATTGGTGGTATTTTGACGAGTCTAAGGGTTATTCCAACTTGTTTTGATTCTAACATGGATGTTTGAGTATGATAGGATGGCGACCGCTTTTGGAGAATGCCTGAGTGCTATATTCGAGGCAATACCATAAAATATTTGCGGGTTCCTGATGAGGTTAGTCGCCACTAATTGACCCCTGATTTGCAATGTTTTCGTCAAAAGTACGAATAAAGTAACTGGTCTTTCTATCCTGGAGAAGGTGTGTTTATTTCCTCACATTCCAATGGTTGCTTGAAGTATTTTTTTTTTTTAAGGTCTTCGAAGATCACATTACTATGTTTGTCATCTTCAGGTCATCGACAAGGTTCAGGAAGAGACAGTGAAACGCTCAGGTATGACTGTTTTTTTCTGAACCAGACTATTGCGAATCCTGTGCCATTAGTTCATATGAGCTGATCTCAACGGGCTGGAAAAGGTGCTGGGTATAAGATACGCAAAATCTCTCTCTATCAGATCCACTTTAACACTCAGATTCGAATGATTCCAAGGAAGACTTCGTGATCTTTTGGTGTAAAACCAACACGAACTAGATAGTGAATGCCAAGATACTCATGGTCAGGATTATGATCATCCGTTTTAAATTGTCCTATGATGTTCCTGCCAGACCGTAAACCCACCATCAGTGGCCGCGGACGTGGTCGAGGAAGAGGTGAGGACGGAGCGGGACGGGGTGGAGGCAGAGGTGGTGATGGAGGAAGAGGAGGAAGGAGTCACCGGGAAGATGGTGCTGCTGGAGGACGAGGTGGTGGTCGTGGGGGTGGTGGAACCCGCAATGGAAGAGGTATGCTTAACATTGTGCATCCTCTATCATATTGTCTACACCGTAGTCTAGGACCCTCATTTTTCTGGACTAACTCAAAAGACTGGTCATCACAAACCAGCTATTCACCAGTTGTTACTACAGCTGAGGGGTTTACTTGTCAGGTTGTACTCGACTTCCAATTCGTGCATTTTTAATGAGTTCTTTTTTGTGTGTATCCAGTTGGTGCTGCCGGGGGGCGAAGCCAGTGAACACCACATCAGTCCAGGACTTCTCAATGTAAATTTGACACTTTGTGGTAAAGAAAGCTTGAAGAAACGGAATGTCTGTCCACGTTTATCCTATTCGTCACAGAAAAGCCTCAGTTGTAAGTTTGGTACTGCTCCTCCACCCTTTTACAAGCAGATCCTTCCAGCAGTTTTTAATATGAGAGGAGCTGTTGGGTACACATCAAAATGTGAAAAATTTGCTCCAATAGCTGAGCAAGATATGGTTATTTACGAGGTTTCAAGTAAACGCATGAATGGGAGCCCCTCAAGCTTTGTATCTCTTGATACCAATGCACATTCTAAATGGCATGAGCTCAATCTTCACTGTCTCACTTAGTGAACTTACACTGAAAGTTTGTTGCTTGATGTCTTGTTTCTACTACCATATACTTGACTTACCCCTACTCATGCAAATCTAGAGTAGTGTATCCTTATGTACCTTTCTGAGAACCTAGTTTAATTCTTCAGATTGAGTCTACTCATCAGTGCTGTCGGCACTGTGCCTTGGATTTCTACTGGAGTGTGATGTTTGCAGGGCATCGAAGGTTGTAAAATGCATGGGCTCCTCCATTCTGGAATGACGGCTCACATGTAAATTTTTTTATACATGAAGTGCAGAGTATTGATAAATTTTTAGTATTTATGGGCACTTCTTGTATTATGTGAAGAATTATTGTTCTTATTTTATTGAAATGTTATTTATGAACGTAAATATGCATATTAATTACAATTTTGATGGTGTAGTCAAATTATATACTTTTAAAGTAAAATAAATTAATGTGTACAATCAACAGGAGCTCATTCAATTTGCTTAAGTGTATACAATAAACATTATCTCTTTTAGTTTTTTTTATAGTTCATTGTTTTGTTTTTTTGTTTTTTTTTTTGTTCTTTAGATTTTTATCTGATAAGATATTAAAATGAATCAAAATAAAACTATTTTAACAAATCATTACTCTAATTTGTAAGATAAAGTTTATTCTTTTGATATCACAGTTGTAAATAGTTCTAGGCCACATAAAATATTTTTAGAATGTGAATGTAAAGAAATCATTCATATAGATATCAACTACTGAAGATTTTTCAAGCAATATCTTGATTGAAAAAATAATGAACCCAGACAAATAATTTTTAAAAAAATAACTACAATCCAATTCAATCCCAAATTTGTGATAAAATAAATAATAAAACATTCTTAAAATTTCATTTTAAAAATTTACAAAACTTATTTTAAATAACATGTTATTCTTAAAATAAAAAAAATTTACCCCATAATTATTTAGATGAATTACTAGAATATATGATATTTATTGTTAACAATCAGTACTAATTAATCATACCTCAAAAAATCAAAATTTTGTTTTTAACTTCAATACATAATAACATATTAAAGAATTATCATCAAAGGTTTCATTTGTTGACTTGTGGCTTTACCGTAATCTTTGATAGTTGTGTAGACGAATTCATTAATATTTGCACCACCCATTGTCTTATATTGCTTTATTTATTTCTATTTATAATAAGAGGTCACCTTTTATTTGCTGCAGACACCCAAATCAGAAATTTCCACGGTTCAAGCCCCACTGACGATGGAGACTCACTCCAACGAATGAAGAATGTAGATGAAGTCAGAAATTGATGAACGATGAGAACTTATTCATCCATAGTGCCGTTGTGCTGTGTAGCGAGGGGCCTCCTCCCGCTACCCTCAGAGCCCTCGTCCGAGTTGCAAACGGAGCAGGGGCTTACCTGCCATAGTCAGCGTTAGGGTTTCTATTCCCGCGACCCCTTCCGGATGTAACCATGGCTAATCGCACGGACCCGACAGCGCGGAGCGTGCATGGCACGAATCCGCAGAACCTCGTGGAAAAAATTCTGCGCTCGAAGATCTATCAGAACACCTACTGGAAAGAGCAATGCTTTGGTCTTACAGGTACCGCCATCTTTGTTTCTTGCAGTTTCCAACTTGTTTCATTGGTAAGCATGAGGTCATAGGAGGAGGTGAGGACTGTTTTTATTCTTATTGTACTAATTGTAATTCGGTTGATTTCGTTTTAGTTTTTTGTTGTTTCAATAGTTGTATTTGAATAGTAAAGAGACAATGAAGTTGCCTCGACTGTGAGAATGGTGTTACTGTCAATCAGTCGCTGATGTGGTGTAAAATGTAGTTTATAGAATATTTCTTCTTCGTTGCGGCCTAAGTTGCATTGTTGTAGATTGTATGACGATTTGAGGTTTTGACTTTTTTTTGTTAATTTTTATTCGGGTAATGAGTTGGGGGTTAAGGTTTGAATGGTTTTGATTTCGCTGGGTACGTTGTATTCCGCGGTGGGAATCTAAGAGCAATTTAAGCAAGTCTTCCGAGGCTCGAAATTATTGCATGTGAAGAAGAGGGCAATGTTATCTACAGTGGTTAGTGTGACTGTGAGCTGATTCTGGCACTTGAAGATGCTCATGATCGGCAACACGTCATGCCCACCGTCAAATTGTTTTCTGCCCAATTAGATCCTGCTAGTTTTCCTTCTTACTCTTGTCATCATTTTTTTCAGCTGAGACTTTGGTGGACAAAGCAATGGAATTAGACCATTTTGGAGGGACGTATGGAGGTAATCGTAAAGCGACTCCATTCATGTGCTTAACGCTGAAGATGCTCCAAATTCAACCAGAGAAGGAAATTGTAGTTGAGTTCATCAAGAACGAAGATTACAAGTAAGCTACTGGAACTTCATTGCTTGTAACTAATTGTAAAATAAATACTTTTGATGTGAAGTACGTGGGCAAGTAAAATAAATACTTTTGATGTGAAGTACGTGGGCAAGTAATTTTCGATGGATTTAGGGTTTTTGAACATCATAGTTTTTCATGTTTTAGAACTTTTTAATCTCCTTCTAGGACATAGGCCAAATCCAGTGGTAGCTTGTGGTACATCACTGGCAGCACTCCCGCTGATGCGTGAGTTGCATAGCATTTCAAGTTAAAGAGGGATTTCTGCTTGGTTTTCACTTGGAAGCTTACGCATATCTTGTGTTTGTTAAATCTGTCGCAGGTATGTGAGAATACTTGGTGCTTTTTACTTGAGACTGGTTGGAAAGCCGACTGATGTGTATCAGTATCTTGAACCCTTGTACAACGACTATCGGAAATTGAGACGAAGAACTTCGGAGGGTGGTAAGTAGTTTTGAATCATTTTTCTGAAATTACCTTCAAATCTTTTTTTTCACTTGCATAGTTCATTTGACATTTTCTACGTGTAAGTGACATTTTATAGTTAGTATAGTTCGCTTTTTGTTGTGCTCAGTAGTCATCGATGTACGTGTTAAGACGAAATATCAATGCAATCGCCCATTCATTTACTTATTATTTATTTAAATTATTATGGTGCAACAGGCTATATTCTCGCGCATGTGGATGAGTTCATCGACGAGTTGTTGACGACGGAGTATAGTTGTGATATTGCCTTGCCTAGAGTTCCTAAGCGGTATGTATCTAAGAACTCATAGTTTCCTAATCTAAATCATGTAGTTATTGTGTTGGGGTGTTTGGTTATAGGATCTTTGTCTTTTCTTGAGAGCATGGGAAGGACCTTCAACCCTATGATCCCGATCTTCTTATTTTTATTTGGGCTCAATCATCGTATTTTGTATTTCATGTACTTACCCCCCCCCCCCCCCCCGACGTTCTATTCTCTAATGGTAATTCATGAATTACTTTACACAAGTTAAACCCCACACGATATTCACAGGAGTATCACTATTAAGGCTGTAAGTCTACTGTGTGCTGAAGGGACGTAACTGATTCGGAAGCCATGTATCAGATGGACACTGGAGACTGCTGGACTGCTGGATCAGCGTCGGAGCGCTTTGGAAGATGATTTTGAAGAAGAGGAGGAGGAAGCTGCTGCTAATGGTCTTGAAGCTATGGATGTTGACAAAGTAAGTTAGTAGGGTTTCAGTTGGCTACTCTTTCTTATGTGGATTACTTGTTACTGCAATGCGAAAGGCAATGTGATCGATAAGTTGCAGTATTGATGCCTTCAATCGCATTCGGATTCGGATTACAGGAACATAGAAGAAGTCGAAGTCCAGTGAAAGAAAGGGAGCGAGACGAAGAACAGGATAGAGATCGTCACCGAGACTATCGGTATGTGATAAGCCTTGTTCACTTTCCATTGCGCTGGCATCGCACCTATGAGAAGTATGATGGGTTACACAAGCTCGACCTTACTGTTGAGACATTTTATTGTCAATACTATTCATAACTGTTTATTTTGAGCCCCACATTACGCTCTTAGGTGTATTATTACTGTCAATACCATTCGTAGATGTCTATGTAAACAAGGGATGATTGCAATGTGGGCTTTGGTTTAGTTGAGAATTTTAGGTTTTTTCTAGTAGGATCGATCAACCAAACACTAGAGAAGACAGGAAATGAACTTTAGCTAGTCATTTGGTTGGAAGGGCATCTGTAGAACTTTTATGTTGGTGATTTTAGATGTTTAAACAAGGAGGAATTTCATTTCGTAATCTATGGCTGTTAACTGTGTGCGAATGGCTACAGGGACAGAGATAATCGGGACAGAGGCGACCGGGATAGAGGCGATCGCGACAGGGGCCGAGATCGTGATTATGATCGTGAATATGACCGTGGTAGGGATAGGGATCGAGAGCGAGAGCGAGAGCGAGGCCGAGACAGACACCGAGACCGAGATGCCGACCGTGATTATCGTTATCGTGATCGGGACAGGGAGAAAGATCGTGATGTATATGATAGAGATCGTGATAGAGATCGTGATAGAGATAGGGATTATCATCGTCGTGATCGTGATCGTGATCGTGATCGGGTCCGCGACCGAGACAGAGAAAGATACGGTGATCGGGATAGAAGGAGGAGTCGATCTCGGAGCAGAAGTAGAGAGCGGCGTGATCGTGAAAGAGACCGTGATGCCCGCTCGCCATCTCCTGACCGCAAAAGAAGGTATGCCACCATGCGAATAATCTCCCCTTGGAGAGTTTCTAACACCCACTACTCTACGTATGCAGGTTCTATGATCACATTGTATAGTCTCAAGCTAGAATTGATCTTTATTTCCTGTATGACTACCTACAAATGAATTTTGAATCTTCGACGTAATGAGATGTTGGTATTTCTCTTGGATTGTTTGTAATCAGTCGCGATGTTTAAAAGAAGGTTTTTTTTCGTTTTTGATGAATTTGTAGTTAAGAATGCATATTGTCTGGAATAATTATCGTCTTGGTTATTGAAGGCTGTGATTTAACAAGTTATTTCAGAATTATTCCAGAGTAGGCTACACCTTATTCTTGCATTTCATTATTTTCAGGCGGGGGCGAGCTGATGACGATGGACCACTGGAGGATGGTGAGCATCGGGCAAACCCCGACGATAAGAAGGAGAAAAAAGAAAAGAAGAAAGAGGAGAAGAAGCAACCTGTTACTGATGGAACTGACCACCCCGATCCCGAGATTGCTGAAGCTAATAGGATACGTGCTGCACTAGGACTAAAGCCTCTGCGTCCTTGATTTTGTCCTGTATTACTTTTTGTGTTCTTGGGTGGGTACGGCTTTTACTTGATTGAGGTCGAAGAAAGGCGTTGTTCTTACAGAAGCCTCTTAGGCATGCTTCCACACTTCTCTGATTGCTAAAACTTTTGTGTGAAGCAACCTGTTGATTGTTAGGAGCTATAGAAGTTACTTTGTAGTTAGAGTATTGGCTCGAGCAAATTGGTGAAATGTGATAATTACGCTGGATAGAGGATGTTATTTCTTTCTCCTGAGAATTTCCTACGCGGGGAACAATTTTTCGGCTCACAGACATCTACACATTCGTGTATTGCAATCGCTCAGAGGCATATGTAGAGAATTGTAGCGCGTGTTTTGTCGAAGCATGTACTTCAGTTTACGTTAGAGTGTTTGTGAGCGTTGGATGCAGTTCACTTCAGAGTATGATGCAGTATTCCATTCAATGAACCTTAAGCCATTCCATATACCATACTGTGCATAGTTTCCGTTCAAGTTTACCGTATATCAGGGGGTTAGAAAGGGACATTGTTCGTCATAGAAGTAGTTTTTTCTTGACCAGCGAGGTCCCAGGCCAAGAGTGGAACGCGTCACGTTCAAACAACTAACCTGTATGTAAGATGCTTTCCAGAATAATAGTTCGTTTTTTCTCTGTATTCTTAGAACATCAGGGAGTCTTTATCTCGGTGTTAGCAGGCAAGAGCAGGGGTCTCACAGGGGTTTTACAGCTGGGATTTAAATCGCCGGTTTCTCAGTACCAACCTGCCATGCTTTGGTAGGCTTTTGGTAGTTACAATGACGGGCAGGCTAATGGCCGGCAGACCAATACTTTTCAAGGTGTTGAAAATATGAACACGTAAGATCGTGGAAATTGAGATTACTTAAAGGAGCATAACAAGCGAGAGATTTAGTCGATCAATTATCACAAATATCAGTGGTAATTTTATCACATATCAAGATTAGTCATCTTATCGAGTGTGAATTAAATGATTATCCAGGAAATTTACCAAAACTTCCTACTCCGTGGTGATCGACCAATCCACCTGAAGACGGACTTCTCAGTATCCTTGACGAGATTGCATATTACCCATAGACTTGAAATTCCAACGAGGATTCTTTGAAACAGTCCTATGGCGCATATGTGCTGGGAGAGCCAGCTTTAGCAACACAATGATCAAGGTCCGCATGCACTGTATGAAATATGGAATGTCTCAAGGTAAGTGAACAATTCACCTTTACAAGCTCCTAGAACTTAATAAAGTTATGCCAATAATAAACTTCCAGTCGTTGTAAGAAGTCACTGCGTATGGGCCTCAGGTTCTTGTCATCTCTAAGAGAATTTCATGAAACGTTCATGATATTCCTCGTGCACAATCGCTTCTCAGTGTTCGCTGACACTCACCTTGTTAGCCATGGGGATTCTCAGAAAAATAACTTATTTGGGATGTCGACCACTGCAGCGAGGGAAAATTCGGAATTCAGACACACATGCTTTTGTGTGCTGGGAAGCGGATCAGAAAACAGGGATCCAGATTAGTAAACGTAGCGTAGCAGGAATCGAAGCAAATAGTGTTTGGAATTAGAGTTTCAAAGGCCGCCTCCTTCCCCACAATAGTAATCCATCATTTCATGAACACAGGACGACAATTCTGCCGCAATCAAGATCCAGCGACTCTTAGTCGCCAGCATCCTGTCAGCTGGACGCTAACATTGGTACCACTCACTTGACGATTCGAAGGGCTCCTACCGTTGGTTGGCACTTGGTTTATCATTGGCATTCGAAGGAGGCAGAATGGTTTTACGGTCTCGGAAATTGACCGTAACTGCTAAAAATTGAATAACTGTCTGAAGGAGCAGCATGTGGTCTTAATTCCAAGATCAAGCAAGCAGTTCAATGTCTTAAGATTTTGTGGTCATTGGACTGGTGAAGATGTTGACTTTGCAGGAGGAAGATTTTGAAAGTGAGTAAAGTTTCGCATCTCTATAGCATGCCCTAAGTACAGACGACTCCTCCGCATGAAGGTAAACAATGCTGGTTGATTGTTGTAAAAGCAGAAGGCTTCAGTGCTGGTGTTAAAGAATCTTCACCAAGTTATTGGGTGTAAAGGTCTTGCCTGTTGAAATGAAAGCAATATGGAAAATTGCCAAACTGACACGCAAGACGAATTGAAGTGGAGCTACAACCTGCAACTATCCTACCTATTCAACTCCATAACGATTAGTAAAGCTTTTGATGTGGGTGGCAGGTGAGGTGAAGGTGGTTGTAGTTGGCAATGGATGCGTTGGTAAGACAAGCATGATCAAACAATTTTGCAAAGGCCAATACAGCAATGAATATAAGAAAACCATTGGGGTAGACTTCCTGGAGAAGCATCAGTATGTCTTTCTACCGCTTCCAGAAGTAGATGTGTGCCAGGGGCAGTTGCAAAGTCAGAGGCATAACTCAAGTGCATAACTACCTATCAGATTAACATGAAAACATGGAAACACCTCAGATCCACAAGAGGTTTAAAAATAAACCCTAATAAGGTCAACTCTATATAATTAGGGACATCGTAAATTTTGGTTCCATTAGGAATCTCTTTGAGATGAGTTCTCTCAGTACAGAAACCTTTCCACTAACCATGAAAATTTCATTAACTTCACACTCTAACCTGAACTATCTCGTACTATGCATAACTCTTACTCTTGAACCCCTTCTGCAGATTTGTAAAAGCGTTGGAAGAAGAGGTGAAATTAATGCTCTGGGATACAGCAGGGCAAGAGCAGTTCCATTCTATTACACGCTCTTACTACAGAGGTTCGTCTGCCCGAAATTATTTAGGCTGCACATTCCTCACGTCTAAATGAGCTGGAGGTATTTTAAATAAGCCAGCTAGTAGATTGGAGTCTCATGGTAAAGATCTGCACTCACATCCGTTCAATATTTGTCAAGGTGCTAAGGCAGCGGTGCTTGCATACTCAACCACGGACAGGGAGTCGTTTAATGCCATCCCTCTTTGGAAGCACAAGGTTTAAGTTGTGCCCTACTCTTAACTGGTTCCAGCGGTTCAGACTTTTATGTAGGAAAAGCACGAAAGTTTCACCAGTTTCCAACTCTATTCCACCTCCGAAACTGACTGAACTTCATGGGCTGAAATATCAGGTGGAGGAAGAGTGTGGTCCAATACCAATGGTATTAGTGCAGAATAAAGTTGATCTCCTTGAGCAAGCTGTTATTTCGAGGTGAGCTACAAATCTACATAGATTCACTTGCACACTTCCGAAGTAAAACAGCGTAATGTGAATCTTGGCACAGTAACGTACGAAGCATTGTGCATTTTGATACTTTAAGCTACTGTAACATTTACGCCTGCTGCATGTAAGCAAACCATACACCTCTGTGAGCAAGCATTATGAGATATACAGAAATCTGGATCAAGCATTGTAGTTTGATTCGACTCTTGACGGTACAGGCAAGAAGCAGAAGAATTGGCGAATGAGTTGGGGCTGAGATTTTACCGCATTTGTGTGAAACAGAACCTTTACGTATCTGATGGTTGAAAACTCCTTCCTTTCAAGCCTTACTTGATAACTGTAAGTTCATTGATGTCTGAAGTAAAAAAATATACTAGCTGCTACCACAGATTAAAATCACTTATGTGGTTGATGATGCAGTGTTTGATTATCTAGCCGAGATGTACCTACAAAAGGATCCAAGCCAATGCTCGGATACACCTCGGATCTCCATAATTGGTATGGCATCTCTACAACCTCAGTCCTTATGCATGCAATCACCAACTAGACTTCAGTGCCACAAAAGTCCACTTCGAAATACCAGTGAACTCTGGAGCAGTTATTGTGAATTAACGTCAATTAAGCGAGTTTAATAAGGGTTGGAGCGGGATGGTTTACAGGCAAACCGCCATCCGTGCCGACTCTGAACTTCCCTCCACGGATTGGGCCAGAGGTAGTGGATCCCTTGTATATAACATCGACAAAGGTCACAGACATCCGGAGACACCGTCGTGGCCGCAGTAGAATCCTGTCAGACTGCACAATACTCTAACTTGTTGAATATTTGCTCAACATGAGGTTCCGAACAGATCGACCATTCGGTCGATACGAATTAATTGTCCTCTAAAATGTGCTGAACTATAATGTCTTTGACAACTATCCTCCTGGCCAAGAGAGGTAGCACAATGATTTGCAACTGAAAACAACGGAGTAAAATGCAAATTATTAAGGCTGGTATACAAGAAGTGAAGATACGAGAGACAGGTGCAGGAGAGGACAAGAAATTGACTTGGTCCTCAATTGAAGACCCAACAAATAAACTGGTCAGCAGGCTCAAGTATTCCTCTCGACAGACTAACACAACCCCTAAACTGCAACGTTTTTCTGTTTGGGATTTATACTCCCAATCGCAGCAGTAAAATGCAGACGGATTGCAATGAGAGCAGTACTATCAGGAGAAGATATTTTGAATGCCTTGAATTGCAGTATGAACATGAATAGCAACCTTTGAAATTGATGAGATTGTCGTGATGTAAACAATAGAAAAACAAGCTCAGATATATATATATATATATATATATATATATATATATGCTTCTTCAGCCAAGGAAGCAATTCTGGAGAAGCTCTATCTCATCATCAGACTACATGATCGAAGAAACTCCCGTATTTCTTTGAGTTCTGTACTCTCTGCAGACTCAGGTCAAAATTGAACAAATCGAGCATCCCACAGCTAGGCAAAAGAAACCTGTCGAGCTTGCGAAATCCATGGCTTCCAGGACTTTGTGTGTATAAGCAATAATGTTTTCCTCCAATTTCCAGACCGTCAGTAGCCCTGAAATTTGCACAATAAAAATGATGGAGCTGCCGCATCTTGCACGAAGTCGAACCATATATCATTCCCCCTTGTGCTCCTGTACATCTATCAGAAAATTTCCATAAACTGTATCACGATGACAAATCCCGCAACCCAAATTCCGCGAGAGTTTCTTTGGTTTTCTGAAACACGCTGCCAGGCCGAATCACCTTGAATACTCCTTCCTGCGTAAGATCTACAATGGTCGACCCAGCCCGTCCCCCAGGCAATGTTCCCGCATCGAACACGAACGCACAATGGGGCCACAGATGCTCAAACTCCTCAATCCTAACAGTACTGGCGTGGCTGCTCGTATTCGCACTCGTCAGCGCCAACGCTCCACCAAATGACCTCGCCACACCTCTGATAAAATCACTATCCGGAATACGAATTCCAATACTACCAATTCCCGGATTAAGAGAATCTGATAAGAAACCAGGCTCTCGCCTTGGGAGCAGTAATGTTACAGCACCGGGCAGCAGCGCCTTGAGCAACCCGGCCGGCAATTGCGCCGTCTCGCCATACGCAGCCACCACGTCCACATCCGACACACACACCGCCAGCGGACTACTCAGCTTCCGCTCCTTAATTTCATACACTCGCCGAATGGCCTCGGCCGAGCTTGCATCGCACGCCAAGCCATACAATGTATCGGTCGGCACCGCAATAACCTGCTCGTTCCCCAGAGCCCTCACGGCCTCCTTGTAATTCTCCTCCCTGGCCATCAACACAACCCCCTCCAACGCAACTTCTTGTTGCTCCACTCCTCCATCTGATGTGGAATAATTCACTCGTCCTCCCAAGCACGCGCTCGCGAACCCTCTCCTCGCATCCCTCACCTGTTCTCTCTCAGAAACCCCAGGAAAAGCTTCGCAGCTAACACACGTACCGTTTCCGAAGCTGGGAGGTCTGAACCCACAAGCGAGCTTCACCGTTTCCAAGCTTGCGCACCGCGATGACGAAGACAATGTGGAAAAGGCCGCGGTGGAGGGATGCAGCCGCTGCAGCGCGGCGGATGAGAAGCTGGGGAGCACCATGATCGATCGCAAAAAAAGATACAACAAGATGAACCCACAAGACTGTTGGCGACAGTCTTGGCAAAACACTCCCCGATTCGGTTCTTGTTGCGTGAGAGACAAGCCCTGCGGGATTCGAACTTCCTGCCGAAGTGCCGACAAGCTGGCGGCATCTGCCGATAGCGCGGCTGTTGAGAAGGTTCTTAGACTGAAGCAAACAAGTTGTTGAGGGCGAACCTGCCTCCGACGCCAACTTCTCCTTTTGTTTTCAATCACAGTAACCTTTTCTTCGGAATAAGAGATTTCCTAAATGAGATTTTACACATTTAGCATGAATATCGAAGATTCTTTAGCATCTGCACCATTCGGTTCCAACCGTGCGGTTTGAGATTAGCAACAAACAATCTTTCGGCGGTTGGAAATAGTGAACTCTGTACAAAGATTTAAATGTGGTATGACAGAAGTGCTTGCAGCTCAGATTAATCTCTGCAAACTTCATCAGCTTTGGTTTCATATACTCTCTGTGGAATAAATGCTTGCTATTCCAGTAACTTCATGGGTATGGGCAAATCGAACACTTCTTAAAGGTAATTAACTCTAACTCAATATTCTGTCACAATTTTGACATGCTCTTCAAACTGAGTAGTTTGAAGAGAAGTGCATTGTATAATTGGCAATCCAGAATTTTCAAGTGATTCAAATGAATACAATCCATTATAAGAGTACATACAACCTGAAGGTTTCTGTACACTGCCACGATAAACTACTAACTTCTATTTGATTCATAGTATCTTCATTAGCAATTCACTTTCGTTAAACTAGTCTTTTGCCCACATCTTTAAACATGATAATTGACCGCGTTTGGTCGTGTATGAACAGAGAACTGACAACAGAAATTACGATTCATTTGTACTCATGAAAGAAGTAAAATCACGACTGATTGAAATACTTTTTGAGATCGTCATCTGGTACAAATGAAGATCTGCTAGATAATAATTAGATACAATGCATAACTGCACTTCAAGAGCAAATGACGTTCACAAACAACCATGTACAACAGCCGAAACTCGATGAACTCCACTGGCTTGTTCTCCTTGGAAGACTTCTAAGATTTCACTTCCGGAGCTCCGGCACCACTGATGCTCACCGTCTCGGCGGTATTGAGATCATTGACACTAACCCGCAACCTCGGCTACTAGATCTAACATTTTCAAATCCTCTACCACTACGCTAACTTAAAACCCACACCACTGTCGCGTTACAAAATGCAAACCTAGTGTGAGATTCAGCAAGTGACTTCGGTTGACTGAAAAGACTCTTTAGGGATTCTAGTTCTGGCTAACGATTCTTGCCCTAAATTAGGGTTAGGGCTCGCCTCTTTTTCTTCTCCCCTGTTTCAATTTGACTTGAACTGCCAGGGGTTTAGCAGGGTTTTAGCGAATTGTTATCATTTCCGACATCAACAATTGTTGCATTACTACAGTGTCGAAGGGTAGTGACCAAGTGGAAACGATGGAGACTAATCCGCTTGCAGTTCCTGCGAACAATATCATCTGTTCTCTCACGGACCCGGAGAATCGTAGTTTAGGTCCCCCGCTTGATCTTCCTCAGGATGCAGGTCCTAAAGAGCTCCATCTCCTCATCAACACGCTTCTTCAAAATGTAAGACGAACGTTTTGAATCTTCTTATTTGGAATTGGAGCGGGGTGGTTTGCTCTGGATTGAGTTCGGTAATCTTGGTTCTCAACTCTTATGAGATGAGATGAGATCAGGTCGAAGGTTTAAATCCTCCCAAGTCAGGCACAAGTTTTTACCTGCCTTGTTGTTGGCAGGAAGAGAAGCTGCCTTACGCGTTCTACATCAACGACAAAGAACTCGCTGGAAGCTTGGGAGCCCACCTGAAACAGAACAGAGGTATATCGACCTTTTTGTTTGTTTCCTAGCCGCTGTCAAGGTGGAATAGCTAATCGGTTTAATGAGAATTTGGTACATGCTGAGACAATCTGCAGTCCTTTGCATCAATGATCTCAGAGGTTGGGAATTCATGGACAGGGTTATTTCGAGAAGTGTATGGTCCGAGTTGGGAACCATTGGAGTGTATTTGAAGTATTATGACAAGCGCAAATAAAGTCTCCTTTTCAGCGTCCTTGAATGGATCCGCATGGGCAGCCCTATGTGCTTCCAGCATCACTGTCTCTATCATCTCTTGATGGGGGTGCAAATCTCTTACAGCATGGAAGTTCTGACATTTCAAGGTTCCGTGGCTCTTGCAGTATCTGTTGAACAGGTACTACATATAGTGTATCAACCACAGGCTATTTTTCGAATCAAGCCTGTCACCCGTTGTTCTGCTAGCATACCTGGTGAGTATCTGGCTCGAAAATGGTTCATTCTGCTCTTCAGACGACGAGACCTGAAGAATGCAATAAGAATTTTATATATTGTTCTCGTAATTCATGCTCGTATTCTTGTGTGACAGGGCACTCGGAAGCAGTGTTATCTGTACAATTTAGTCCAGATAGTACTAAGCTTGCTAGTGGGTCAGGTGATACTACTGTCCGATTCTGGGACATTTACACACAAACGCCTCTATTCACTTGTACGGGTAAGATTTAAACATCGGTTTCAAACTGGATCCCGACATGCTGAGAACAATGTTGTTGGTCTTTTTACTTCGAAATCCGTCTAGTGCATGCATCACTAAGATTGTTTTGGAGTTCCGTCCATCCTGAGTTTTTAAAGAAACATCTTGGGATTTTATGAGGAAATGTGTCGTTGCAATTAGTTATTGAAACGCTGTCTAAGATTTTGTTATGAAACAGGACATAAGAACTGGGTGCTATGCATCGCATGGTCGCCAGATGGCAAGATGCTTGTGAGTGGGAGTAAAGACGGGGAGCTGAGGCTGTGGGAACCTACAACAGGCAAGGCCATAGGCAATCCCTTAACAGTATGTTTTTTCTCCCTCTCCATCTACCTATACTGAAGAGTTGTGTAAGGTTCGCATGGTAGAGATGTACGTAGGTAGGGGTAAAGATATTATTTACGTGACTTGCAGGTAGAAATCGTGCCTGCTTTGAGTTATTTGCCGATCAGTGATCACTTGGCACTTTTTCAATAATATTGTTGATAGCAGAATCTGGAAAAGGTGGAGGATATATGAAATTTTGTCCTGATGTAAGAACGTATTTTCGATTTCAGGGACACAAAAAATGGATAACAGCTGTTGCATGGGAACCAGCCCATCTTCAGTCTCCTAGCCGGCGGTTTGCTAGTGCTAGTAAAGATGGCGATATTCGTATATGGGACACCACTCTGCACAAGACAGTTATGTGTCTTAGTGGCCACACACTTGCAGTAACCTGTGTAAAATGGAGTGGCGAGGGCTTTATTTATTCTAGGTGCGGCTTTGAATCGCTTAGCGTGTATTTTATTATGGATGAATCAGATAATTACTTCAACCTGCGGCCACGGTGAAAAAATAACGGTGCATTTGTGGCTTTCATACAGTTCTCAAGATTGTACGATAAAGGTTTGGGAGACTACTCAAGGGAAGCTTATCCGGGAGCTTAAGGTATGTTGCCTTGGAATATGATGGTTGAGTACAACGAGAATATATGGTGGTCCAGGCAATAAGTAACTAGTTTCAGACGTAGTATCTTACCTCGTGGGAGCTGATGCTTTTGTAGAAATATCATGTTGTTGGGTAAAGACTCGCGTGTAATGTTTTATTTTATCAAAAAAATTCTGATTCAGGGACATGGACATTGGGTGAACACACTGGCGTTGAGCACAGAGTACGTACTGCGAACCGGAGCTTTTGATCACACTGGTAAACAATATAATTCGGCTGAACAGATGAAGGAGGTAATCATCTAACTTCTCATCAAGGAACTTTCTTGTTTTTTAAGTACCAGATTGTCAGCGTGTTGGTTAAGGTTCTGTTTGACAACTTGTGGTGATTTGAAAGTTTTGGAGGATTTTATTTAAATCTTGTCATCAATGTTTGAGTTGAAAGTTTCTAAAGCAGTTCGGGGTTCAGATTTGTAAGGATTTTATCTTTTATTGGTTTTCTAGAAATTTAGCCGATCTTAGTGTCACTAGCTTGCCATATATTCTCTGGCCATAAACGTGTTCTCATAGGGTGATCTCCAGCTTTTACATAACCAACAGATCTGTAACCCTGGATCAATTGTAGGCAGCGTTGGTCAGATACAAGGCAGCGAAAGGTGAGTCACAAGAGCGTCTAGTATCAGGGTCAGACGATTTCACTATGTTTTTATGGGAGCCAGGGACAAGCAAACAGCCAAAAGCTAGAATGACAGGCCACCAACAGGTAATGATGTTTTTCATGATGCTTCTGAAAATGGCGAGAAGTCACTCGAGGTGGAATTATTAAGAAATATTACTGTGATTCAAATGCTCATGTCGATGGAAGAACGTTGGTGTCCTATATGGGTGTGTGACGTCATGGGTGAATTTCCTCGTGAATCTCAGTGTGGATCAAAATATATGTGCATATGGTGCAAGACTCAGACTCTTTTTGTTGTGACTGTAGAAATAATCCATCAGATGCACCAGTTAAATCTTTCATATGGAGTGTGAAATGAGAAATATGTGTCTTCAGTATCAAACGCTTTGTATTGGACCTTACAGGAAGTACATCCTTGGTTATCATGCTTGGCATCCTAGGCTTCTGTATTTCATTCTGAATTGAGGCTTTCGCTTTTGCAGTTGGTCAACCACGTGTATTTCTCTCCTGATGGACGCTGGATTGCTAGTGCTTCATTTGACAAGTCTGTCAAGCTTTGGGATGGATATACGGGAAAATTTCTTGCGACGTTCCGTGGCCATGTGGGCCCTGTCTATCAAATCAGGTCAGCTAGTCCTTCAGCTTCCTATTTTCATTACGTTCCAAACGCACTGACATCTATTTACAACGTTCTTGGACTCATTTGGCCGTGGTCTTTGAAAGATCTAACACTCTTTCTTGGTGCCATTATTTGTCACAATTCGATGTTGCTAGTCAAGTTTAATCTGAAGTAGTTGTAAGTTGTAAATTACCTTTGGACTCTGAACTGTGGAATGGTGTGGGACAGTTGGTCTGCGGATAGCAGGCTATTAGTCAGTGGAAGCAAAGATTCCACAATGAAGGTACACCTCTACCTCCTACAAATAAGTATCGGCATTGGAGTGACCTCTAAGTGTTATGTTTCAAGCACATGTTCTTGTTATCAGATCCACTTTTGGATGATTTTGCCTTCGTAGTTTATGTCTTTTTTAGGTTAGGATCCTATAAATACCAGTGTAAGAGTGCCGTTTTGTCAACGTTGCAGATGTGGGACATGAGGACACAAAAGCTGCGAGAAGATCTTCCAGGTCACGCTGATGAGGTATTGTCACTCAAGTGTTTGAGCTCTGTAACCACTGAAATGAGTGTCAGACTTGTTGCATTTTTATGATCTCTTAGTCTTCAATGTGGATCCAAGCTGAACACGAATCGGACTTTCAGGTTTTTGCCGTGGACTGGAGTGCTGATGGTGAAAAAGTTGCCTCTGGAGGCAGGGACCGAGTTCTCAAGCTGTGGATGAGCTGAATTATAGGTCTTATTGTCTTAAAATTAATTCGATAACGTAGCATTACTGATACACCAGACCATCCTTGTATTTGCGTGTTGAACAAGATTTATGTCTAATACAGATACAATCCTAAGTAGGTAAATTGCGGACACATGAATTCGAAAATCAATCTTGGGAGAGATCAATCCATCTTATGTTGTGGTTAAGCACCATCTCTTTTGGCATTTTTTCTTCAAATTCTTTCTTGTATGGCACAATGTTAAATGGCACTACTGGTGCCCTTGCAGCAATGCCATTCAACATTGCTGCAAGTTGAAGATACAAACATGTTAATGCAGGCCTAGTAAACATGCTGACTTATATGTGCACATTTGGCACACAAGACTTCACTTTGAATTAACTCATTAACTGAACGCCCAGCAATAAGGGACTACTAGGATCATCACTCAGATAAGACTTGGCCACACTGCCTACTTTACGGCTCCGTTAGTCTTATTTTCTTATAATGTGAAGAGAAAATCAAGGAAACTTTTTGTGGGCCAGATCCTATTTATGATTCTGGGGTGGAACTAGTGGTGATTGTGGCTTCCATGCATGCAGGAGTGTGGGCTCCTCAAGCCGGATTATGCTTTGCTAGGCTTTTGTAATTGGTGCCACGCAATATTTATGGTGTGGGGAAGCACAATCTGTTTGCTCTTTTCGGATTTGTGACCCACTTCTCAGTGTGTGTGTGTGTTTGTCTGCTGGCACCTCCTAATGATCTTGACCCCTGGCGTGTGTGCTTCTTTTAACTATCCTTCATAAATATCTCACGCATATACAAACAAAGAAATGTGTGTAAGAAAACATCTTCTACACTTCTACTTTTAATCACAATAAAATAAGGGAATTGTTAGGTGGACACCCCTTCCATACACATTCTTGCAAAAAAGAAAAAAAAAAGTTTTTATTTTAAATGAGATTTTATTTATTTATTTTTATATTGATGAATAATAACAATAATAAAATATAATTTCTTATGTTTTTATTATTCAAACAATTATTTTGACAAAAGTTTGCAAGGACAAAAGAATTGCAGGTTGACATAATATAGAATCATAAAATACATGTAGATAAGGGTATATCAAAATTTGGTATTAAAATAATAAATATAATAAGAATCATGATTTAAAATCAAAACTAGTTATTTTTTGCAAGGGTATGTATGCAAGGGGAAGAGATATCCATGCAATAGAAAAAGGTGTCCACCTGGTAGTTCCCTAAAATAATTGTTTAAAAAAATTTCTTTTATTTTCCACATACATAGATATATATATATATGTGGGGGTAACTGCTTGTCACAGCGCAGGGAACGTGTAGAGCAGGTGTGGTGGTCGAAGGTTGTTTAGGGGTCCAAACTAAGTCGGAGGAAGTGTAGAGGAGGTGGGAGCTCCCCTGGAGTTGGGAAGGCACATCTTCTTCACTCTTGTATTGGATTAGCAAACTCCGATTCTCCACATTGGGACCTGGTGATGGCCATGGCTCCTTGTCTGCACAGAGGGTGGACGTTTCTTGGATTTTGGCGAGCCCTGATTTACGCGATGAGGCCTCCCTTGTCCCTCCGGGGCTTTCCTCTTAAGCCTCACCCCCTGCTGCTTTGTGGGTAGTCTTCATGCTTTGATCTTTCCCCTTCAGCAGTTCAGTGATCAGCATGACGGTGACGAAGAAGAGAGTTGGTGTTGCGGCTCGAGGATCGTATGGTGAATTTGACATTGATGGGGGCTTGTCAGCTCCTATCACTATTAGCCAGCCCACCGATACCCCTCCTGTCTCAGACTCTCGAGGTGGGAGTGGTTGCTGTTCCCTTGTCAGTGCCATGTTTGACACTTTTATTCTGTTAGGGTTCATTATCAATTTTGGGGTTTCATTATCAATTTTTTTGGGTTTCATTGTGGCTTGTTGGATTTGTACAGACAGGGGGACTTTGGAGTGGAAGTGATCTCACTGCGTTGCTTAGTTTGCCGACGTCAACACGGTTGGCGTGATCTCACATTGACGCAATCTCCATATCTGTGCCTTCGGTTTTTGATGCACGATACTAAGCCAGTTGTCGACTAAACTATCTTTTGTTGCAAGCGCCTCTTGAATAATGTGTCCTTTTTATGTGTGACTACTGATAACATCATGCGTGGCAGTGTTAGTCTTTTTCAGGTTCTGGTGTGTTGCAGGCACTTACGTTGTGTGTAACCCGCCAGACCTGACAAAAGGCGTCAAAAAGTGTTTTTCAGACATTTTTTCAATAAATGGCAACAATTTATGTGACAGGATGAAGTTGGTTAATCGCTTGAACTCAAGCAAGGACGGGGAAATTGGTTCTGAGTTGGACTCTTGTATGCAGTTTGCCAGTTTTGAGGTGTGAGCTGGGAATCAGAACTGTGTTGAAAGTGTCCATATTTGCAGATAAAGTTTGCAACTTCTCATGTCTGAAAAGCAACGAAGTTGTTCAAAGGAACTGTTAATCTATGAGTCTCCTGAAGCGTCATTTCTCTCTCGCGTGTATTCTTTGTACAGTCTCACAAAACTGTCCATATGGTGTGTGTACTTTGTGTTACTCGAGAGGCAGTTTGAAGCCCTAAAGGAGTAGAGGGATATGTCTCTTATTTTCACTTGGGTTGTTTGTGACATTTACAGAAGATTGTAGAAGAAAAAATCTAACCCTGTTGTAATTCTTAACCAACAACAGTTTTGGACAGTTTCGGATTACTTGCTTTGGTTGTTTAGTGAATTAGGCAGATGAGGCAGGCTTATTCGTTGTCACCTGTTTCCTTTGGATGTGTTTTTCCCTTGGTATTGTGGGTAGCTGAGGCGGGTGATAGTTTAAGATATTGCTTGCAAGTGGTGCACTGTGGTCTGTTTAGTTTCAAAGAGCTTTAGCACTCACAAAACTTAGATTGATTTTTCTCCTTCCACAGTAAAGTGCGGAGGTGCAGGCATCTTCGTTGGAAACAACACTACCTGTGTCTGGGCATCAGAGATCGTATTTGTTGATGGAAGACAAGCAGGTTGTCAGCTGCAACTGCTCGTGCGAATTTTGATATGTGTAATGCGTGAATTTTTCATATTTTTTCCTTTATCAAGGCACGTGTTTTAGACAGAACTGACTCTTTGCATGACTAGTGAGTGCATTGTATTTGGCTTTGTAAGTGCTCATATACCATAGTTGAAAGTTCTAATAATATTTTGGAATAGAGTCATTAAAGTTACGAGTCATTTTTCAACCTTCGGCAGCCAATGTTGAACATGAAGTTTGAGTGTAGTATTAATGAGACAAACTTTTTCATTGCTGTAAAACTAGGGGGCCGAAATGTGAAACAATTGATAGAAATGTTGAGAACAATATCCTTGTTCAGGTGATGTGTGTGTGCATGGTCTATCTTGTAAGTGTTCTATCCACTAAACCAAATATATTTCTCTATGGATTCGGTGTCGAGACAGGGCTTTCTGACCCCTTTTTCTTCTTTGAAAAATTCTGTGGTTCTGGGTGGATAATTTTTTTGTTTTAATTGTGGTAGTTTTCACATTGGTGCTTTAATATGAATAGAACGCTTTTTGAAACCACATGGAAAAATTTGGAAAGGATAATTTTAAAGCTTCTTCAAACTTTTTGGAACCAACAATTCCTGAAAATGATTTGATATTTTTTTAATAATGTATTTTTAAGGTTCCTTTCTTAGATTTTAAATTTGTTACTTTCAAGATTCAGAATATTCTTATTATCCAATCATAATTTTCTAATTGAATCTGGTCTGTATTTTGTTTTTATCCAAAATAATCCCATGCCAAAAATGATGTATATCCAAAATTTCTTTTGGTGGTAGGTGGAATATACATTCCTAGATCCAACCAATAAACAAATACATAAATCTCCACGTCACTGATTCTAAAAACAAAGTACATTTGATCCTTAAATTCCTACACACACTTATATGAAACACCGAACAATGTCACTCCAAACTTAATCTCAAAACCATCTAAACACTGTAAAAATCATCGTCTGTTACGTAATGAAAAGCACTAATAGGATGATTTATCCACTTCAAAGGCATCACATGGTATGTACACATTCACAGACTATGCGTTTTTATGATTTTATTTTTATTTTTATTTTTTGTCTTTTTTCTTTTACTAACTCAATTTCTATTGCAACATTTTCAGCGAATGATATTTCATCCTTGTACACAAAATTAGCGACACAGACCAGGTCAAATTTTTGTAATTGCAACGTCTAAAAGGGATTTCTGCCACGTGGTGCCGCCCCGGGTTTGAATGGTCGGTAGGCGCAGGCCTTGGAAGGGACGGAAGGGGAAAGTTATGGAGCTGACCAGGAATGCACTGATCTGCCGTTGGGATTCTCGCGCAACCCTACGCGGGGAATGGCTTTTTGGGTTCATCAGCTTTTGCTTGTTCCCCGTATTGCACTCATAATGGTAGATTTTGAAGTAGCCGTGTTGAGTCAAGGGCAAGTATCCTTCCCTAGACCGTTTGCGAAAGCAATGTGCTCTGCCGATGAAGAAGCTTGCAATGCGGGAGCTGGGTGTTCGACCAAGCTCAGCAGCTGATTCTCTTACCTGGTGGCTTGAGGAAGGTGAAATGGTCGCCGGAAGCGATGACTCGAAGCGGGGATCCCTTTCTCAACCGCGCATCGCTCAGGTTCTCTCTCCAGGGCATGCATTGTTCTTTCTTTTGTGTCCTTTCGTTGCTCCTTACACGCCGCACATGCACTCCCTACGTTTCTGAATGAGTTGCTGTCGAGATTTCTAGGTTTGAAATCCTTGACTTTGGTTGCTACAAAACATGTTTTCTTGCAATTTATTGTTTTGCATGTCTGCGAGATAATTCTCGGGGTGAGAGATTCTGGGTAGATCCCACATTCTTTGCAGATTCCGCATCTCTCGAGTTGAAATTACCAGCCTCAGAGATTGAACATTGTCCGCAGCTGACACAAGTGCTGAGGCATCCTTGTGCTCGATTCCATTAAGCGTTTGTATTTAACGTTGTTAACAGTTGAAAATGATCCACTCTTCAGATTTACGAGCAAGAGCTGAAGCTTGCGGAGCTGCGGCGTAGCAAAGGCCCATTTGATCGAGCCGTAAGAGCATTGACCACGAACATTCGCGAAGCTTATGAGAATATCATTCTCGAGAATCTGCCAAGATCAGAGTCGATAGAGCAGCAGCTGTGGCGACTTCATTACAGTTTCATAGAGGAATTCCGAGCCCGTCTAGGGAAGCTCAAAGCGGCTGCTCTTGCTGCTGCAAACGTTCCTAACAAGAAGAAAGCTGTTGAGCAGCAGAAATTTGAAAGAGTAGGGGGTCAGTACAAGTGCTTTCTCGATGAAGCAACCGGGTTCTACCATGGACTGATTGCAAAGCTAGGGGCCAAGCATGGGCCCTCAGGAAAATTGTGTTCTTCCAGCAATATAACTGGTACGTGCAACTTCACTATTTTGGATGTACTTCGGGAAGTATTCACCTTTATTCTTCTGCTGGACGCCTTTCTACTCGAGAGGCAATTTGTTATTGATTTTCAATGTCTCATTGCTTTATTAGACACTCAGGCTCTGTTTTCCTGTCTTTCATCTCACTAAGTCTATTTTTATAATTAATTGCCAGAAATTAGCAGCAGCACCGATAGGTTTAGAAGGTGCCAGTGTGTCTGCCACAGATGCTACATATATTTGGGAGATTTAGCTCGTTATAAAGAACTTCACCTGGTTGTCGAAGGACGTACTGCTGATTGGTATGTAGCAGCGAATTATTATCGCCAAGCCTCCGCTTTGTGGCCCGTCGGGGGCAACCCTCATAACCAGGTACTCGTACCAAAAAAAATGTGGAGCGCTATGACAAAGTTATTGCTCCTTCTTCTTGTTTACGATTGAGCTTCATGAGTATTCATAATTGAGGATCGGGAAAATCTTGTTTCTCCTTACAGTGCTTATTGTTGATACAATATTGGTGATGCAGCTCGGTGTGCTGGCCACGTATGCAGGAGACAACCTGCAGGCTTTATATCATTATCTCTACAGCTTAGCTGTGCCTCTTCCCTTTACCACTGCTCGTGCAAATGCCAAGTTGCTCTTTGAGAAGGTATGTACTCTTCGCACCAACTTTAAGCCTGTCTCTTGAACCTTTCTCGTTCCACTCAATGATGCATGCTCATAACTTTCTGAGTTGGTTTGCTATGGCATGCTTAGCAGGTACATAATCGTTAACTCACTCGTATTGGGTGAGTGAACGTTTGAGGCTTTGAGAATCTTCTTTTTAATCAAGTTCGAAAATCTTAAATCCCATACGTTCATGGTTACTTGCAGAATCAACATCACAATTCTCAGCTTTCGAACTCACCTGATGAAGATGTGGCTATTGACATTCAAATGGCACAACCATTTGAGAGTCATACCACCAAGTCCAGCACCGAATCCCACAAAGAGTGTCCTCTTGCTAGACTGCAAAGACGGTTTCGTGTGCACTTCATTACTCTTGTTGGACTCCTTTTCAACAAATCAGGGTTCGAACCTTTCCAACCCACGTTTTCTCATCTTTGTTATGTTGGCCAATTGGGTTCGTTATTAATCTTTGTCATGCACGTGAAGCATATCCTCTTCAAATAGTTTAGAAATGTCCTAGTGCAGAGCCTCACCCTTCTATTAACGTCTTGGGCAGACTGGAGGAAGTATCTGAACTTTCTAAGCCACTGCTTCGAGAAGCGCAACTGCTGCTCTCTCAAGACAATACGCTTATTACATCCTCTTTCACCCTCGAGAAATCGAATCCTTTCAAGAATCAAGCGTTCAGCGTCATGCAACTGGTGGTATTATTAATCCTTTCCATCCACAATGTCGGGCCCAAGAAAGAGAAGAGCAGTTGCAATTCAGATGGACCAGAGATGTCACCGTTTGTGATGCAAGCCATTATATTTGCATTACAATTCACGACTGTTGTGTTACAGCATTGCACAAGAACGGAAGAGCCATGTTGCAGCCATTTGTTTCCTGCGATAGTAGTCTTCTGCAATTGGCTTGCGAGCTATCCTGACTTTGTCCAACAAATCCAGGGCGATGAAGACTGTGAAAAATCTCTTCACAGCTTTGGGAAAGAAGTATGCATACTTCTGTCTAAGTGTCTTCAACAAGTTTGTTTGGCGAAAGGCCATGAGAACGATTGCATAGCCTTTTCTGAGAAGGAGGGTCATCATGGAACTGAAACGATTCTATGGGAGGATAAAGAATTGTTCGGTATAGTTTCTTTGAAGTATTTAGACACTTCCGAGATTGCTTTGAAATCATTTGTGCAGGCAAAGAGTGGACAAAGTGCAGCTGAGTCTGCTTGCATAGTGCGCATGGAGCGTCTTACGAAAGTCTTGACGTTCCTTGGTTCCATAATTAAATCAGAATCTTTAGAACATGAAATTACTAACGTTGTCAGCAAGTTTCCATTTGGATTGGCCTCTGGGAGAGCGAGTCCTGAAAGAAATAAATATTCTCAATCCTCCGGAGCCTCGGTTAGAACAAGGGATGGATCATTGGAACCGAAAACTCAAGGCCCGTGTATTGTGCAGCGTAGCTTCGAGATAAGCCTGGCAAGTCATTGTAGGAAAGAGGACCAAATCTTTTTAAAATCCAAGGAGCAGAAGACGGAACCTGCTGGGCATCCCAAATCCACAAGACATTCATCCGGTATGGTACTCTATCCTCAAAGTTGAGCCTTACTGGTATTATCTGTTTAAATAGCTTTAGCATTCTTCGGTTGGTTTCGACTTTGGTTGGTATGCGTAGAATTGATTTGTGAACATTCGGTTCATGGATTTGCAAGGACATCTTTTACCAGCAACTCTTCAGGAATAAGCTTGCTTGCGTGGGTCGTCTGTGCGGCTCCTGCGCACCTATTTCTCTGTAAACAATTCAGTTCTGTTCAGGAGCTAAAACGTCCTGTGCAATGATATGCCTGACAAGTCAACGTCTGACACCATTGAAGTTATAGTGTGATGTCGATTCAGAAATTTCTGTTCAGCAAAACAAATATCCCTGCATTAGAATTAAAGCTTTGTAACATGTCAGTAGGAACTATTTTACAACAGTCAGGAAGTGAGCTTTGCGACAATAACCTATCGGAAACAATCGTGGAAGATCCTGTTCGCTGTAATGTAGAGCACAAAGACGACGGCGCACTGGGTTCCACTGGCCGAGGGCTGTCTCTTGGAGACTGGGTAAAAGCGCCCAACGGGTGCAACGATGACAACGTTGATCCATCCCCTGCCTTCAAGAAACGGAGTATGTCCCGGCCTGGCTTGCCAGAGGCTTCACAGCAAGCTCACATTCACTCTTCAGGTGAAGAGTCATTTATTCCAAGTCTGAGCTTCAAGTCAGCTCCTCGTGTGACACCAAATCCTCCCCATGCTCCATCTTGTAGCAATCTTGTACAGTCCGAAGCCGGTGAACCAAGAGGAATGGGACAGCCTCCAGATTTGTCAAGACCTAATGCCCAGGTAGCCATATCATTAAATCTGCAAGGCTCCATCCAAGTCCCCATTGATCTTGATTGCAAATCGCCGCTTAGTGTAGAGAAGGATGCGATCAAGGATGAAGACGTTAATCTGAGCCAGAACAAAAGACGGAGATTTGGGTGTCACGAGCCTTTGAGAAAGCCTGTTTCAGATGTTAACATAGTTAGTGAAGCAACTCATGAAGGAGAGAGCACGAAGGGAGGACATGGTGCTGATTTTGAACCAGGGAAACAGAGTCCATTGACAACAACCGCGAAGGACGCTACTTTCGTAGCTCATGTTTCGGGTGAACAAGAAACGAGCATTTCTTTTCAACTGGTGCTTGGTCAGTCCGTTCAAACTCCTGTAGGTCACATGATTGTTGATGACGCTGAACGGGCTGACTATGAATCTATTGCCACCGGAGATTCTAAGCTAGTTGCACAAGAAGAAGGCAATCAAAACCTAGCTTCTTCAGCGAAGGCTTTGGTAGACGCTCCTAAAGAAGTTTTAGAGGACAGCGACATTGGAGGTCGAGGCAAGAAAAGGAAGCATGAAACTCTATCACCGTTGCCTTCCTCAAGATGCCAGCATTGTCAAGGTGTAAGCCCAGGCGAAGGTGCAAGCTCAGAGAAGGTGAACTGGTGCGCACCCCAAAGTCGAAAACGAAACGATGTCAATGCGGGGTTTATGAGGCAGAGACAAGGATGGTGCCAACCTTGCAAGGATCCTCACCCTAGTGCCTCTTGCTATAGCCCCTCAGACGTGGACGGGAGGATGTACTGGCTTCCGGCCTCATCCAAGCGACTTCGAGTGATGAAGGAATGGGAGAGCGAGGAGGACTACAGTTGGCTTGACACATACACTCATGTTGTACCACGATCTTTATCAACACTGGCCCATGCCATGAGCGTATCCTCCTTCTCATTTTCTGAGTTTGGGATTTTCCGGGAGTATGGAGCAAGTGCAAATGGTGCCAGATGAGCTTAGGAGCTCATGTGGTAGTGACAGCGCACCAGAATGTCGTTCCTCGCACAGTTCACGCAAGGATTACTGTTATACTAACAGAATTCTTATAGGCAGGTTGAGTGAGTGCTATTCTTAATTGTCATGGGATGTGTTATCATGATAGTTTCCATTCACAAGGTAAAATTTCCCAAGATACACAACGAACCTTATGCATTTTGGGCAACAAACAACTATTTCGATCTCAGGAATCCTTATCATTCGTTAGTAAACTCGATTTAGTAGCTGCCCACTGCGTTATGGATTACTCGTGTGTTCTCTAGCGTCACAGATTCACCAAAAGTGCGATACCAGTTGGTAATCGATAGGAACGCAGTAGCTGATCTTGTCTATGAACGTGACGTAGTAGAGGATAGCTGAATTCCAACCAAAATCCAGCACCGCAGCGGATCCTGTGGGCTGAGTTCAAGGTTTGCAGCCCGCAGTTGGTGAGGAATGAAATTTTTTGTCCACGTGCCCGTCTTCCGCATTGGGAACGCCTTCAGAACCGACGGAGAGAAGCTGTTAAGTGCTGTAAGTTTTCATTCCCCAAGCATTTCGATTATTGTGTGGGTAATCCTCCCTTGGCTTGGAACTTAGTCAGCGAATGTCCCAAGAAGCTTTTCGCTCCAGAGGTTCTCCATTCTAGTGTTGATTTGCTTGACCCTTATGCATCTATCGTGTAGGTGGAAGGTTGTGTCGACATGCGTCTCCATGGTCGTTTGTTCGCTGTCGTAGAATCAGTGTATGCTTGTGGATTTGTACACTTATACTGTAACTGGCGGGGAAATGCAGGTGTTGCTGAAATATTTCAGGCTCATCCTGTGAGGGTATGGTCGTGAGATCCCACTGGGGTGATCATCCTAAGATGCCAGCTGAGTTGCAGGACGACAAAACGTAGACTTTGAAGGTATGAGCTCATCCATACTCATGACTGGTGTTTTTTCTGAACTTGCAGATGTATTAGACTCACCCAGTTTCTGTATGCTTCCCAAAAGCTGCTGTTTGATTATGAGAGTGTGGAAGGCTGATTGTGTTCACAACCTGCACCAGGCAAACAATGCCAGAGAAGCTCTGCAAGATGGATCAACTGTGGATGCATCGAGGGCTATTCTTGAATTCAAGCTGATTGCCGGTGAATGGCAACAAGGCAGGCGAGATGCAGTTCAAGAGCATTTAGGTGTTTTTTTTTAGTTATTTGTATCCATATGAGCTTTTCTTTTTTTTCTTTTCTTCTTCTTATTCTTCTTGTAGGATGCGTTGTTGATAAAATAATTCCAGAAATTATTTGATGGTTTTTTATACTTATCTTTATTTGTTTTTGTTAACATTTTGCAAATCCAAAAAATTGCATGCATTTTATACTAATCTGGGAACACCCTAGTTTTAGGAGCAAAATTAATGTAAAATGGTTTTTATGCTCTTGTCGCAACAAAATAAATTGTCTTGTTAATAGATCATTTGGTCTGTGATTCTTATTAATGGTTTGATGGATTACTTACTCAAATTTTGATATGGAGTACATGTTCCAATCTTTTTTAAAAAACAGACACATAACAATGATGGTTTTTAACGGAATGAGTATTTGAGATTTTACTAAATGAATCATTTCTGCATCACTTTCATAGATAAATCTGGTCACATCTCCTAATTTTTTTAGAAATTTAACTGAATTTCAAAATTTCACCCTGCAATCTTGCCAATCTTGCATTTTTTTGGCCCACTCATACATCTTTGGAGCCACATTTATTTAGGCTCTAAAAAACAATCCAAATATGCAAGCGGAGATTTACACTAAATGCAGCTTAGTCAATTTGATTCCTTCTTCATATTACTTTAAATCTGAAAATTAACCTATTGCAAAATGAAAAAAAATTAAACCAATCCTAGTTAAAATTTGCTACAATCTCTAAGACTCCTTTTTTATTTGAATATTATTAAAGTACATGGTTCTTAAAAAAAATGTAATTACAAATTAGATCTTCTTTTATTATTTAACTACTTGATTGATTCCATAAATCTTAGTATTTTCAATTGAAATTTCATCTTTGAGTTATAATTTTTTTTATTATTATAATAAATTAATTCAAATATTAAAATACAATTCATTTGATGTGTTTATATGTTTATTATAATAATCTTTATTTATTTATTTATTTATTTCAATTAATTTGTTATTAGAGATTTGTTTGTAAAATCTTAGTGTTTGCTATTAGTTAAGTTATTTAGAAAACATAGACATATTCTTTTTTAATACTACTTTTTGTTTTGCATATATTTTTGTTTTGTTTTTTCTTTTTTTTCCTACTTTTAACAAATGCTAGTTTTAATGCCATATTAAAGATAATAATAATAATTATTACTATTATTTTTTAATAATCCTTTAAAAATATAATAAAGTCTCTTAATAGATTAATTTTGTTAAGTATTAATATTTAAAAATATTGGTATTAATTTTTTTATTAATGGTTGATAGGATTTTAAATAATTAATTAAAAAAATTTAACATATTTTTAAACTTTAAAATAATTTTGATTATAGATGTGTATTTATATATATATATATATATATATGTATATATATATATATATTTATTTATTTATTTATACTTCTATATTAATGACTATAATTTTAATTTTAATATTAAATATTACTTTGTTTTAAACTCAATATATCATCTTTAATTTTTTATCATTCGAAAAACCTCTTCTTTTTGTTTTTTTAAACTTAAATTCTTAATATTTTTATAATATTTTTATAAAATAGTTAAGTAATAGAAAAAAATTTAAAAATAAAAAATATGTGTTTAAAGTTTGATTCTATAGATTGAACAAGTTATAAACTTAAAACTCCAAAAGTGGTCATTTAATTCTATATCCTCTTTGACTTAAACAATTATTCCAATTTTGTACTCTTCACTTGTCTTTCCAACATCTTTCTTTCAAGACTTGTATAAAAGTGAGAAATTCAAGCAAAAAGACAGCTCTAAAATCTTTTATTCTGATTTATTTTGTTCGTGTGCTTTTAGGACATAAGAAAGCATACATCTTTATCACTAATTATTTTGAATAAATACGCTATATAGAATTTAGCCTTCTTTTAAGATCTAAAAATATTAAGAAATATAAACCTTAGTAGATGAGAATTTATTCTATCCAACAACTATATACTTTTTTTTATGTACCTAGTTTTGTTTTTCTAATCTAAACCTCAAAAAAATTCACTCAATTTCTAAAATCCTTTAGAAGATTTTATATATGTTTTGCAAAGTTTTAGGCTTACTAGCTTTTTTATATTTTACAAGGCAATTTGATATGGTTTGCTCTATTTTAGAATCTATCTATATTTTTTCTTTAAAGATTTTAGCATTGTATTGCTTCCAAATTGTTCATAAATATGTAGTTAGTATAAGTGGCTACAATATCTTCATATTTCTTACTTATAAGATATCTTTCTTCAAATAATATTTATTGTAAATCAAAAGCAAGTCAAGGCCCTTTGTATGGCCACTTATTACTAAGTTGTTATAATAGATTAGTTCCATGTTTCCACTCTTTGAGCTATTTGATATTTTTGAAATTAGTAAACCAACTATTTGTATTGGTTTAGAATACATGGAGTTTGATTATTTGATTAATCTTCTTATTTTATATTACTATGCATTAATAGTTATTTTTATATACCAAATAAGGTAAATCAAGATAGATTCTTTTTTAATTCTTATTGTGTTTCATAATATTTTAAAATTTATTTGGATTAGAAAAGAAAGAATCTAAGACTGTTTAGAAATTTATACTAGAATATATTCAATATAATTATTGCTTAGAATTCTACATCTTTTGACATTATATTTATCCAAATTATATTGATTTGTTTAATAGAATTCTATTAAGTTTTATTCAATTTTTTATATTGGTCCAAAATAGATGAAGAGAGATACTTAAGTAGATTAATGACCTTTCTATTTTATAACTCTACATTCAAAAAAAAGGTACAATAGGTGAGATTATTATTTAGAATATTTTTAATAGCATTTAAGGTTTTTTGATGTGGATTCTTTTTTAGTATGAATATATTTATTGTTATTATTATTATATACATCCTTTAGGATCATTTTTTTTATATATTAAAATTTTCTTTTCTTTTTTTTCTATAAGAACTTACTAAAATCTAAAATATAATAAGAAGGTAATAAAGTGTGAAAGTAATAAAAAAAATTCAACCTATTTACTAACATTGTATAGTAGAAGACCATCTTAAAAAATTTGAAACTAATTGAGCAAGATTTTTTAAGCTATTTTATTCTATATATTTTTATTAATAAATATCAAAGTATATTCTTATTTGGCCACAATCCATGTTACATTTGTTTAAAGTCTAATTTATTATATAAATTTGATTTGTTTAGTACTTATTTTATGTATTTGTAAAACCTTGGCTTTAAAAAAAACTAAACATAAAAGGTTGAATTTTTCTTTTAGTCATATAGAATAATTTGGACGCTTGTGTTTAAGATCTTTGGCCATATCCTTCCAAACTTTTAATTTTTTTTTTTTAATACCATAGATCTTATAGCAAACTTGGATAAGGTTTTGGTTATCCAATAGATATTTGGATTTTATTTTTTATAAATTTCAAAAGATTGGGTTTGTGAGATCCTATATCATAAGAAGGTTAGTATATTAGATTGTTCTAACATTACAAGTTTGAGCATCTATTCAACTAATATTGTAATGAGAATGGTTTCTAGATCAATTAAATTCAAATCTTTGTTAATAGCACATTGACTAGCTATTTGCCATAAGACCCTAACCCTTGAGTTTATTTCTTTTCCAATTTAAAGAAACTTCCTTCAAAGTCCTCTAATAGTATGCATTTATTTTTAAGAATTCATTCTAATCTACAATAGAGTATTTAATAGATATTAAAATTATATTATTAACAATAAAAAAATCCTTTTAATTTGATAATTGTTAGTTGATCCAATAGAATTTACATACTATAAAATTCTAAATAATATTATATTTTTTCTTCTAAAACAATTCTAAGACGATGTTTAAATTATATGTGTATTGACTAATGATAAATTATTATATTTTTTTGAGGATATATATATATATATATATATATATATATAATTAAAGTATTTAGAATAAATTTTAAATTTTTATCAATTGTAAAGTAGGAATAGGATATTAAAAGACAGCCTTGTCTAATTTTACTTTGTATAAATTATTTTGGAGAAAAAAATACCTTTGATATTGATTATAACTTCAAATTTAATAAATAAGATTTTTTTTATAATTATAAATTGGTGAATAAAGCCAAAAGCTTCTATGGTTTTAAACAAAAATACTTAAGAAATCTAATCATATGCTTTGATAAAATAAAATTCAAATATTAAGAAATCTTGTCAAAAGGATTTTTTTTCTAGTGAATTACTTCATGGACTAAAACCACATTATCTAATATATGCTCAACATAGATAAATGTAGATTGATTTTGGTTAATAATGTTTACAACTATAGATTAGATTTCTAAGTTGTATAACTTTGGTTAGGATTTTGTAGGTGGTATTTAATAGCATGATGGATTTGTAATTGCAAAATATTCTTATCGCCCAATTTAAAGATTAGCATAATAAAATCCTTTAGTATAGCTTTAAAAAAGATTCTTTTGTTAATAAATTTATAAAGTATCTTTGCGTAATTATATTGGATAATTAACTAGAAAGTTTTGAATAATTCAACACCTAAACCATTTGGTCCAAGGGTCCATATATTGGCTAGGTTGTTGATTGTTTATTTATTTATTTGTTCTTTTTTTTTTAAAATTATTTTAATTATTTAAAAATAAAAAATTCTATTAATAATTTTATTCTACTACCATTTTTTTTTGGATACATTGTTCTAGAGATATTAAGAATAGAAAACAGATACTTGAATGTATTATTGGCATAGAGATTGGTAATGTTAAATCAATGGTAAACAAACTCTATCTATTTCAAAAGTTTTAGGATCTCAATGCTTAACATATTAGTTATTTTTATATTTAATAAGTATATTTAGTTCCTATGTACCAAATAAATATATAATTTTCTAAAAAAAATATATCAAATATGATTCACATTTTTTAATGTAAAATATTCTTAACTAGAAAATACATCAATATATTTTTATTATTGTTGTTATTATTATTTAACTTTGGAAAAATATTCTTAGAATTCTTTTTTGTCAATGATATGATTTAAAATCAATGTATTTATCAGAATAAAATATCAAATAGCACTATTTATTAAAATATTAACCAAAATAAGTTAAAATTGTCACTGTATCAGTATAATATATTGGCTTGATACGAACTTTTTAATTAAAATAATAATAAAACAAAATAAAATCTGTTAGAACTAAAAAAAAGTAAAATAATTGTTATAAGAGTGAGTTTGTAATTGTTTGATTTTGTTAAATATGTTTTACTATTTTTTTAATAGAGTAAATAAATTAGATAAAAAAAAAATACATTAAGTGTATTTTATAAAATAAGAAAAGTAAATAATTAAAAGTACAACCATGCTTGAACCTTCCATCATAAACACCATCACAAAAATAATGGATCTAATCCTCAAGCTTTGTTTATACAAACGAAATCAAATATCATAATTATTAAACTTATAAAAAATCACATTCAAATCATGGTTTTAAGGTTTGAATATGGACAGTAAAATCAATTCTTTGCTATTAGAAAATGATACATTGTATCATTGATGTTGCAAATCACTTGCATCAGTAAAGATACATCCATGACTTGCACCAAAAAAATTGGGTAAATATTTGTATTTTCATCAAAAAAACACAATGTATAGTATTTGACTTAACTTTTTTGTCTGATGCATAAGCATTTAATCAAGCATTTTTTATATTTTTATTTTTTAAAGTTTGTATCGCTCATAAATAAACAATAAATACATAGACCTTTTAAGAAAAAACACCTCAAGCATAGGCACAAAAAAAAAAAAAAAAAAAAAAAAAACCAAATCAAATCAAATCAAATTACAACACAATCAACAGTAATTCAAAAAACGACACAGTCAAGTGATCAAGAAATGAAATAAGCCTTGAAGATACACAACTAAAAAGGGAAAACAGCATAATCTAAAGACACAGATACCTAAAATAAAATAAAAATGAAAGCAATATAGAAGGGGGTGGGGGAACGAGGACTTTAGTAAGTAACACATTAGTAAGTAACCAGCTGGGAATAGTAACAAGCCCTGATAAGGCAGAAGGCGTGAGGCGCCATCCCTCTCTCCCCAGGATGTGATCCCCGATGACCCGGTCTCCGTGGGACTTCTTCCCTCAACGCCACACCCTCGGATCTCACCCCCACAGGGACATCGACGCCTCCAGTCCACAACCCCGCAAATGGCAACCTTGGCACCCACGGCGCCCTACCACCGCGTCCAGGCTCTGTTCGAAACACATCATGCCACCGTGGCACACTACCATTGGCCGCTGCCCTTCAACAAGAGGTCCAGTGAATGGGAATCATCCACGTGGACACCTGTCGCGGAATGTTGCATCTGTTTGCCCCGCCATCGGCGCCACCGATGCAATCCCTCCCTCTCTCAGTCTCGCTCGATGTTTCTCGCGTCAATTAATTCACATGCTCATCACTCATTTACTTCTCCGAAAATCATCGCAATCGTCGCTGGAGGCTGAGGGGGAGGGGGGAAGAGAGAGTGACCTTTCGGGGCTTTTAAGGGATTGCTTTTTCGGAAAGAGCGCGTGGGAGAAACGAATGCCGTCGGATGCCGTGTGAGTAGTGGCTCGCTCCGGGTGGTGTGTAGTTTTATCAATCGTTGGCGCTGCGGGTGGCTGCGTGGAGGGGAGGTAATGGGCGCGTGAGTAATGTTTTGGGTCTGTTGCGAATGGGGGCTTGGTGAAGAGCAGGGGAGTACAGGTGGTGTAATTGCAGGCGGCATTTTCAGGGGGGCAGAGTAGGGGTTCGTGGAGGCGCAGGGTTAGGAGTGTGGACGTGGAGGTGGACAATTGGGCTTGGGGTTAAGGTGGATTTGATGGTGGAGTGGAGGTTTACGGATTTTGGCGATGGTGTGAGAGGGGAGGAAGTGTGCCAGTTGATGTGCGGCTGTGGCAAGGGTGAAAGGGTTGAGGTCGCGGGTTGATTTTGTGGAGTGATTGACGGAGAGGGTAGGTGGCGGTATTTTCCATGGGTGGTTAGGAGGAGGAGTTACAGGCGTAGTCTCTTGGTTGCCGCTTCGTCGGCTGGAAACTCGGATTTTGATCAGGGAGGTTAAGCGGTGCTTGGAGGTGTTAATTGGACTTGGAAGTGGAAATGGGGTTGAGCGCATGAGGAAGTGGACGTCAGGGTTTTATGCTTATCGTAAGAATTTTTCGCATTACTCTGTTTCACAGCTGTGATGTTAGGTTTACACCCTTTAATATTATGAATACTTTCGTGGCGCAGAGAGTCCATTAACGTTCGGGTAATTGTGGGAAGTCAAGTCAAATTTGACTGTAGAGCTGCAATCTTCAAGCGATTGGCACCCTTAATAAATCCTGGGGCACACATTCAGAGAGAGAGAGAGAGAGAGAGAGAGAGAGAGAGAGAGAGAGAGAGAGCGAGATGGAGAAAACATTTTGTGGAGTTTGTGGAGAAATTAACTAATTCATGAATGTGGGATGTTTGCGGTGTGTACCCATCTTCTTTTGCATGCGGCCTGCATGTGAATCTGAACAAGCTCGTGGAATTTGTTTGCTTGTGCAGCATTGGATATGAATTTTATCAGCCTTAATTGCTAGGAGTCTTAAAAAGCAACCTGAGAGATTGTGAACAAAATTGTTCAGCCCTCAATTTAGGTCCAAGTACATCAAATCTGGGATTGTAGTAGCATGCGGGCATAAATGGGTGGACTCATCAGAGAACCCAATGACGTGAAAGTTGGAATGAGCTCTCATTCTCTGTAAATAGTCATTCAGAGGTTAGATTGATATATTGTATTAGTTTAAATCACTTGGGTAACTTGACGGACGCGATCGGGGGTCTGGAAGGGGTAATGAGGGATCTTGACTCGTAATGGCGATCCTGGTATCTCTCCAGCTAGTGCGCGTTGCAGGTGTGAGGGATCATCACGCTAGTGCTTATACCATCCCTGTAAGTTCTTACTTTTGAACCATCTCATGAGTATGCCAAGTGTACGAGTTCTTGAGTTTAATCTACTTAAGTAGGGAAGACATGCATGGATAATCTCAATCACATTCGGCTTATGCTATTCTAGCATTTGAAGCAATACTTGGTATGGAGTGCATTACAATTGACAGTGATGTATTTTGGTGACAGTCACGGCGGTCAAATTTGGTCTTCAACAAACGCCTTGTCCAGGGACTCGGTTTGAGGACCGCATCACAACCCAGGGTATATTTTCTGTGTTAATATCTAGTGAAGTAGTAAGTTGTAAAATCTCATTGTGAAGTCAAACATTTTGCTATTGCTCTTCACTGTGATGTTCAATTGCTAGGCAATGCAGCTTTCTGTTCTGTTGATATTAGGAATTTATGGGTCGGTATCTTGGTTGCAGGAGGGCAGCCTACAGGGAGGAGGGTCGTTTTGTAGTCCATTATGGAGCCACCTTTTGGTCTCGAAGAGAAACTCGCATGTACGAGCAGTCCGTTCCCCAACTTCCGCCTCTTCTGTTCAACCTATTCCTTATGAGCAAGAAATCAAGAAAATAGCTGTAAATGTAGCCAATTATAGTGCAATCCTGGCCAGTTATACTGCTCATCTTGTTAAGAGGTGCGTGTTTCCCTTGTCGGGACTTGATGTGTATCGTTGATCGTTGTGTGCATTATGTCTCTCCAACTCTTTGCGTATCTCCACACTATAATATCATCAATATTTGCAAATAATAATGCTTAAAACATGTCATATTCTAGCGAGCATAAGCCTGACAACAAGACAATTTTGAAAGCTAATGTGTATGTTGAATACTCACTTCGTGATTTTACATGGGATGGAATATGTGATGTGGTAATGGTTTTCTAAGGTTTGGAATTGTGACGTGGATGTGAAAAGAGAGTAAAAAGTTTTCAATTCAAGTCCCACTTGATTTTGATCCTGATTGATCTTTAATTAAAATCACTATTTGGGACTGTGAGCTCTTTCTCATGTTTATGTTGGTTCGCGATTTATTTCAGGACTGTCGATTTGTATCAGCTGTGTCCTCCTTTGGTAGCTCAGGTTGCTCCTGCCATGGGACTTGTAGCATTTTCAATATGGGGCTTGGGACCTACGACAAGATTGATACGTAAAAATATCTTCAAGGTATTCTTGGATATTCTGATTTTAGCATCAAATCGTTTTCTTTCAATACAGCACTGGTTTTACTCATTATTCATTTTTAATGTTCTTCGGGGTCTCTGTTTTTTTGGCATGTGTTCGTGTCGCTTGCATGTGATTTCATGTATTTGTTAGCTTTCTGTTTGATTGGGCTAAGTCGATTGGGTATGTACGTGCAGAGGAGTGATAAGAAGTGGGATGAGAGCCGAACTCTCAATATTATGGCTTCCTACATGCGACCCATATTGTTGTGGATTGGAATCATCCTCATTTGCAGGTATTGTTGCAGCAATGATCCGGGCGAATCATTTTTTGACTGGTTAAATTTCTATGGTAGTGTAGGCATTCAACAGTGAGTTTACTAGTAGAATTGCAGTATTTATTATAGTGAAAAGACCCAGAAGATCCTTTTGATTTGCTACAGGCATGTGGTTTTAAAATATGGTCTATTTACTCATCAGTCTTTGTGCTGTGCTGCAGAGCATTTGATCCAGTGGTACTGTCCACAGAAGCGAGCCAAATTATCAAGCAGCGGTTTGTCAACTTCGTCCGGTCACTGTCGACCGTTCTTGCTTTTGCCTTCTGCACTGCCAGGTATTGTCATTCCTATGAAAACAACTCCTGTCCAATTCATTCTTAAGTAATTTGGCAGTCTAATATGGTAAGCTTGTCTAATTCATACGGGTTCATCTGTTGCACAGTTTGACACAGCAAGTACAAAGGTTTATGATGGAGCATCAAGATGCAGCAGAGTCACGAAATGTATGTTTCCTTTTTCGGATATCTTTCCTTTCCTATTTTTGAATCCAAATGTTTCTTCTGGAATTTTATTCTTCTTTCGTTTTATTTTTTTTTATTTTTTTTGTTTTTTCTTCCCCCATAGTCAACACCATTGTTATTCTCTTTTTTATCTGCTGCTTTTTGTAATGTTATATATTTTCTGGCAACAGTGTCGTAAGAAGCCCCGGACTGCTATTGCTCATCTTATAGGTGCTGTCCTGAAGTTTCGTAGGATAAGGCATCTCTTAATGTACGTCATGTTATTTGCAGATTGGTGTGCAATTCATCGGCAACGCAGTATACACTTCTGTTTGGATAGCAGCAGTATGTCTGTTTATGGAGCTGTTAGGATTCTCAACACAAAAATGGATTACAGCTGGAGGATTTGGAACTGTGCTTATCACTCTTGCTGGCCGTGAGGTAATCTTCAAAAAATTTCATTATGTGCTGAAAGAGAGCACCTTGTTCATGTTCAAGTTGAATTTTTGGGATAAAATCCTTTTCAACAAAAGAACTAATATTTTAGCTGTGTAATAGTCTGTAATAGATATTCTACACTGAAGGGAGTGGTCTAGTCAATAGTCCCACATATTCAACAACTAACCTACGAAGTTCCTTTCTATGAAGCCATGTGTTCTTAGTTTTCCTCGATTCATTAGAGTGTTGATTTTGACGTTCGGACTAGAGTGCCAGAGTGTTCTATGATTTTGAGATAAACTGTAATGTGATATTGAGGGATATGGAACGACTTGGTAGAATGTCTCCCAAGTATTATTTCTTGGAATTATAGGATTTTATTAATATTTGTGCGCGTTACAGATATTCACGAACTTTTTATCAAGTATCATGATACACGCAACTAGGCCTTTTGTTGACAATGAATGGATTCAGACGAAGATCGAGGGTCAGGAGGTGTCTGGCACTGTTGAGGTGAGGTCTTTATCCATAAATCCGAATCATATGTTGAAGCTCTCACAAGTTAGATAGTTTTTCTTTTTCTTTTTCTTTTTTAATTTTTTTTGTAAATCTTATAATTAATCTTTAGTATTTCAAGTCCTGTGCACCACCCTTACAGTACTGACCTTTTAGAAGACAATCATGCTATGTGGTCTTCATATTGTTTTATCTACATTTTTAAGTGTTTTGCATAATACTTCATGTGTACTGGAGCTTGCTTGAACATTCGAGAGTAATTCAATATGTTTCTGACATTAACTGGTACATACGGCTCCTTGATTTGCTTGACTTATTATTGAAACATGTATAGCATGTTGGGTGGTGGTCTCCAACTGTGATTCGAGGAGATGATCGTGAAGCTGTCCATATTCCAAATCACAAATTCAGTGTGAGCGTAGTCCGCAATTTGAGTCAAAAGACTCACTGGCGTATCAAGACGCATCTGGGAATTAGCCATCTCGATGTCAACAAAATGACAGTAAGTTGGAGACCCACATTCTTGAAATTCATGCTGTAGCCTTAATTGTTTGACTTAATCTTGTGTTAGTATGTTTACAGGGCATTTGCTAAATATTGAATGCGGTATACCTTACCATATTAACTAATTATAAGCGGGAATCGTCTTGCAGCCCATTGTTGCAGACATGCGGAAAGTTCTGGCAAAGCATCCTCAAGTTGAGCAGCAGCGACTGCATCGTCGTGTCTTTTTTGACAGCATTGATCCTGAGAATCAAGCTCTGCTGGTTAGTGCTCAAGATTTCCTCATCACATAAAAAACCGTTTGTTTCACGCTTTATCATATAAAGTTATGGTACTGATAATAGTGTGAACATTACGTATATGTGCAGATCTTAATTTCCTGCTTCGTGAAGACCTCTCACTTCGAGGAATACCTGCGTGTCAAGGTTAGTTACAAAATGACATGCAGAATGTTCGTACTTTTCTGTTTCATGGGACATATTTGTGGCGATTATCGAGGTATTGTGGGTACATAATGTTGTGGGGTCAACCCTTGCAGGAGATAATCCTTTTGGATTTGTTGAAGGTTATTAGCCATCACAATGCACGCCTTGCAACTCCAATTCGTTCAGTACAACGTGTGCTGGACGAAACCGAGTCAAGGAGTGCTGGATTCCGCGACATGCGGAATGCTAATCAAGCTCAACGGCGGACTTTCCTGCTTCTAGATTCTCAAGCTGTATCGGCTTCTGACGATGAGGAAGATGACAGTGATGTCTCAGAGGATATCTCTGAAGATTTATCACAACTCAGCGCGCAAACAGTGAAGGCCACTAAAGCAGGGCCGACCAAAGATAGTGAAGACAGTGGAAGTGAAAGTGATGGAGCAGTGCAGGAGCAACGTGGTCTTAAAGCTCCAAACGAGCTTAACAAACACAAGGGAGGTGTTTCTGAAAGTGATGGAAATGCAAGAGCTGGCTCATCGAAGACTCCTGTAACAGCACACCAAATCGCTAAGGGCTCAGGTTCTAATGAAAGCATTCAGGAATCAGTCCTAACAGAAAACGCCGAAGATACTGATGTAAGTGAAACTCTTATGGATAGAATTCATGCCGGAACTGAGGAAAGGTTGGTTAAATCGCATATAGACACATCTGTACCGCAGAATCAGGGTGAGAATGGGAAGGCTACCTCGGAGCAACCAGTTGCTGGGAATCAAGTTGCAGCAGCTGACGTTGTCGTGGAGTTGCCGAAGGAGAAGGTGCCACATCTGTACTCGAACAACGTCGGTCTCAATGATGCGAGTGAGCAAGGTGCTGAGACTCCAGCGTCAGTAAAAAGTGATTCTCAGGGGAACAACAGTGAGACTCCGAAAATCAACGTCAACGTTCACAGCGACCTGACTGATCAAGACGTGGGGACTGCTGTCCAGACCGGCACTGATAGCTCCCAGGGACAAACACATACCTCGAAAGTGATTGACAAGCACGTAAGTGCTCACGTAGCGATGGAGAGTACACCGTCAGCAAGCTCAAGTGACCCGTGGAGACAGCCGTCTACCTTACAAACGAAAGAAGAAAGTAGTGTTAGTGATGGAGGTATGGTGGGAGCATCGACCCCACAATCAAGTAACGAAAGCGTTCCGAGTTTATCACCAACAAACGCCGGTGACGATCCATGGAAACAGCCATCTGCTTCGCAAGCGCAGAACACTCACAAGGCACAGCCCAGTTCTAATTTGGTAGTCCCTGGGGTTGCTATAGACGGTCCAAAACACACTCTTCCTTTGGACGAAGACATAGATGATTCGCGCACGCTCGTTGCGTTGGGAAAACCTTCCAGCAGTAAAGAGCGGCGAGACAGCTCAAGCCATGGTGTTGCGAAAGGAGCTACACCAAATGACACAAGGGAGAGAGATCGGTAACCTTAGCTTGATTTCCCCCCTCTCCCGCTTTCTAATTTTTCAAAACGATCTTTCAAGGTCTCCTTGCGACGATCTCTTCTTCGCTGCAAGGTCCATATGATCAGCCCAGTATCCCAGTCGGCTCCCCTTGTTGATTTTTAGGTTTTGGGAGGCTGCCACTTGAACTGCATTACAATGCCATTATATTTTACCACCAAGTCATTGTATTATTCTAGCATGATACTAGAATAAGTTTGATTGTTTGGGGTCAAAGGACTTCCGAGCACACATTCATGACAATTTTTATACTTTCTGTAATTTAGTGCCGTTCTTGCAAACAAATCATACTTTGTGTTTATTCTGCTTACTGCTAGCATTGAAAAGTATTTTCAACACTTATCACCAAGACGTTTGTATAAGAATTAACGTTGCGAGATAGGTGGCCTCATATCTATTGAGAAGTCGACTCTTGAAACTGTCGTCATTTCCCATGTGCTATGCTCAGACTCTCTCAGCTTCTCAGTTTCGAGCAATATTCTCGTAAATTTCTGGCCGTGTGTGTCAAACTTCGTTGCCTACATTCCAGAGGCTCGAAGACGCAGTCCCATGAACATGCGACTCGCACAAATCCTTCTAGCTGTTTGCTACCTAAGGCCATTCCAACGATCTCTCAAACAAACTGGGTTATACAAGATGTTTGAAACGATGTACTGCACAAATGAGATAGCAACGTCGAAATCCATGAAGAGCGATATCAACCGTTATAATTAGCTGGAGGGCTGGTGTTGAGTTGCTGTACTTGACTCCCAAGTCTGGCACTGAAATGCTTTGAACCGATCCGGTGCCAATCAGATGCGAGCTATTTATTATTACTGTGGCGTTCAACGGGCAAGAACCCGACACCAGTCAAACTAAGCAGCGATTCCGTGGTTGGTCGAACGTGCGCCAACACAACACAACCAGTGTGCCATGCTCGCCGTCGTCATGAGCTCGTGTCATCAACTTTCTTGCAAGTTCTATTACGAGGTTTCGAACTTGTGCAGTAATCTGAAGAAAGAGCTTTCGAAGTTGAAGTTGATTCCATGCTATTGAATACTTTCGTGTTTCTCTCCGGCATTATTTCGTCCATACTGATTCTGATAAAATCGCGTGCATGTCAGGGACTCGCACCTAGCTTACAATGATGATTCTGACCACTGCATCAGAGCACTATAGAACCTGGCTGGCGTGTTTTATTTCAAGCTTCAAGATCACCGAACCTGGTAAAAGATACAGCGTGTCTATACTGCAACAGTGGTGCACGTACTGGCTATGTTAGTGAGATCTCCATTTCTGTGCTGGATTTTCGAAAATACATTCAAATGTATCTAAGCTAACTTCAAGTAAAATATCGAGCCTCTTCGATGAATTCGGGAAAACGCAGTTCCTCGAACCCTCTAAATAACTGCACAATTAACTTCATCCGTCATGGTTGCCATATCTCCAATTGCTCGAATGAGCCGACTCGTCTGCTGCAACCTCATGAATGTCTGTCCGATGAGCTCTGGTTGCGTTGATGCAATTGTGGAAATTCACGAAGCACTTATAACATTTATTTCTGTTCAATCAGAGTTGGCTCGGAACTGAAATCGTTGAAGAATTAGCTTCAGGGCGGCGCATGATCGCACACCCTGATTGAGTGAAATAATGCTTGCTGTACAAAATAATATTATTTTAACCAGTGCTAGGGTTTTGTGTGCGCAGGCTCTACAATCAGGGCAGTGGAGCTCTTGCCAAAACCTCTGACAAGTTAATGAAAGGCAGAACAAACACGAACTTAAATTCGAAGTTGCCGACACTGTCACTCAATGCATACTTCGCCATCCTCACCAGCATACAATTGTGTGAGCACTCCCAGAGATCTCTTGGCGCGCGGATGCATGAGGCTGACTGTGTGTGGTGAAGTCATCTGGATTCGCAATAGATACTGTGTTCTAGATTCCCATATTCTGTGACACAGGCGTATCACTACGAGCATTACATCTTTGAAGTTTTGAATCGCAGTCATTGGAGAACTTGGAGAACTATGAGACGGCGAAGTTCTGCTGAGATAGGAACATGCTCATCTTCTTCAAGATTAACAAGGGAAGGAGTACTGTTACAGTTATCGAGTATCCAATATGCTTTGGCCGCGAGAAGTTGTATCGAGTTGCCTGGTTGTAGCTGCCTTTGCCTGCGATAGCATGAGCACGTTACAGAGACTTCATTCACTCTCTCACAAGTACAGTCAATGGTGTCAGCATCAGCCATATCCAGGTATCATGGTCCTCAAGTAAACGAGATACGACGCGGGGGAGCAGGACGGCTTGTTCACAAACACGCTCTGCAGTGTGCCTCAACCTCGATAAAGTTTTTGCAGCGGTTGTAACCATCTGGCGTTCTTTGGTCGATTCAGATTATTTGGTTTGCGGCGACCGTTATTCCTTCGGCCGTGGCATTAAGTGCTGACAACGAGTCTTGCTTCAAAATTTACAGATATGTCATCTATTCAACCCAACATTATTTAAATCAAGCGCTGGCTTTAGTCAAGAATGTCCAGTTTTAAGTGCACATATCGCTTTAGTGGGCATCGACACGACAGGTTTCTGTCTCTGCTTCGAACGTCTTGTGCGTCGCAAGTTGTGTGCTTATCCAATCTGTATTTCACTATTTCCTTTAAAATCTTTGATGCTGAATTATTTACACTGCTTACATGTCTTTGAAAGTTGTCGCTACTTAATTGCAAGCACTGAGTTGTAAATGATGGGTCTGAAATGCAGAGAAATTTCCAATAATCACATTGTTTTAAGTATCACTTATGTTTGGATTCAAACTCTCCAGGGGTCATGGTTTGCAGTCTGGGATTTCTCACATACGCTACGAAATTTCTTTGATATTAATGCTGGTTAGTTTGTCACGTATTAGAAGTATGGACCACTGAGTTTGTAGACATCGCTGGAGTCTGGAGAACATTGAAGCGGTCCTGAATGATGATAACCTTGTGTGACTTACACCTTATATTGGTTTCCGTATGATAGGTTACAATGTTGAGTGCTTCTTAGTATTGTCAGAACTCTCAGTGTCAGTCCGTTCCTACGGACATGAACACTAGATTTTGCACGACGGAATCGTGGACGCCAGAGCGCACAAACTTGAAATATGCCTGTAACTAATTCTTTAGCCACTAAAATTGATGATAGGTACCAGTGCACGGATTCACTAGACGTCTGCTACTCGATATGTGAACTATCTGTAACCTTCTTTTTCTTTAATTTGACTGCGGGGCGAAGAAGGGTGATGATAGTGGGTTTCGTTCAGGTTCATCTGATAGGTCTGGAGTTGTGTGAGTATGACGTCTCTATGTGATTGCATTGTTGGTGCACATGCACTGGATAATATTCTCGGTTTTGAAATTCGGGTGATGTGTACGTCATCGTTACGAGTAGTAATGGTTATAGTCCATCACAGTTGAGCAGTACAAAGTCGAATCATGAAGAAGTTGCTCTCTGCAGAGGGGTAAAAGGTATACAAATTTCTAGATGAAAAATACTTAGATCATACAAATGGTACTTAGATTCCAAATTTCCACGCCACTTAAAATTGTACTGACATCCGTTCAAGTCTTAGTCTCTTCAAAGGTCTCCAGACTTACGAACCAAGACTTTGCTTGCTTACAGGAAGCCACTGTATGTTTCGGTGAGTGAGGCTGCATCTGAGGATGCTGTACAGGTACCTCTTTCTTTCGATACCTGTAACTTCAGAGACTGTCCTTAGACCGCAATTGGAACGACAGTATATTCCTTATAAGATAAAACAAGATATGGCTTTTGTCGTGCCTCCAATGCATCACTTCGTTGAATCGTGATGTTAACCATATTTCATAGATCTATTCGTCCACGCAGTGAACAACGAGCATTAATTCCTGAGTGTCCTGTAGCAGCATTTAGTACTTTCGGATCCCTCACCAGATTCATTCTTGCGTTCTTCATCTCGAGTTCCTTTGCACATGTTTCTAATTAATTGACCACTAAATTTGTTTTGGATTAGTTCAGGTGACCACATATCCTGTGTCGTTTCTGTTCGAACCAGAAGTGCGCTCATTTTACAGCTGAAAGTTTGAACGATATCACACTGGCTTGAGCTGGTAGCTTTAAACGTTTCAACACTTTAAACTAGCTGCTCGTGTACATAAATTTTTATCATGGTTTGTGCTACTCAGGGATGGAGGTCAGCAGTTATTTTGCACACTTAAATAACGCGTCAGAAACTATTTCGGTCAGACAACAACTTATCAACTCAAGCTCAGTGAAGCCCTTAAGGTCTCATGAAAGTTCAGGTTGTACAATTAGGTGGAGAGATCTCGTTTTCAGTACTATGCTCTGACGATCCAAGAATCACTTCGGTGCAGTTTAGACTCCAGAGGCATGATGCGGAGGACTCTTCCTTCCAAAGAAACGTTATCCCAACAATGACTCTTCCTTACAATCCAGCCAAAAGCAGCTTTGCAGGTGCTACGAAACAGGTATGTGGTAAGACCCAGTACAGTGTACCCGACGTGCACGTTTTCCCTGTCGATTGCTCTCCTGGTCTGCTCTATTCACCTCTCTGTAGATCAGACTGTATCAGTCATTTTCAAGTCCACATTTGTGATGCAGATTGAACAGTAAGTGCAAAAGCCTAATTTCCCGTTCTCTCGAGACAGTTCACTCAAACCATTGAGTCTCAAGTAACATAATTTTTGTGTCATCCACTTTGACTTGATTTCATTTTTTTTTACCTTCTTTTTCTCAGTTGTAAGTTTGAGGTGTTCAGAGTGGAGCAGCAAATCTCACCATCAGTACACCAGACAAACCCTGCGACTTTACTGCGGCTGCCACTATTCGTGTTTATTACCTGGCAGCAACACTTATTCATCTAAAGATCCTGCCTCCCAGAGATCAACAAGTGTGAACCGATTCATTGAGTTCTATGACTACCCAATACTCTATCCCCGCCTGAGATTCTGGGGCTATGGTCTGAGAAGGTATTGGATCTCTGAACAGCGATTTTCTCTCTATCGCACCTCGTAAATCACCAAGATTCAGCTAGAACATTGACCAGGTAAGATTGTTGGTTTTGACGTTATTATATTCCACCATGACTTTCCCACTAGTCGTTTCTGAATATAAACAAGCAGAGAACAAGGTCTCATCGTGTTTTGTTTTTACTTTTTTGTCACAAATAAAGCAAACGATTCTATTAATACATCCACTTTTTCCTTGTTCCAGTAAGGCGCACTGGACCTTAAGTCACCGACAACGCAGATTACAGACAGGTAGGTCGTAAGCCAGCCATTACAGACAGGTAACCTGAAGTCATATCTTTCTTGCTGATCCCTGGTGTAATCATGATATCCAAGACGATTTGACCTTCGATTTCGAGGACACGGCCCTGTGACTAAAGGCCACAGTGCCACACTTGTTTTCATGCAAGTATCTCAAATATCAGCATCTTGAATTCGTTGAATGGATACTTCTCGGATAAAAATCTCCCACGAATTGCCGGAACGATCACTGTGTGCAGATTGTTTACATCAATCGTGGTTCGAAAAGAATATAGTTCACGGGATTGATTTCAACTTACTGCACACAGGGCCCCAGCATCGGCCCTCCACCAGCCAGAATGGGGGCAGCCTGTGGTGGAACCACTCCATCCAGTTCACGATGTCATGTCTTCCACTCAGCAACCCCGAAAAGCGTACTACGAATTAACAATTGGTAGCGCTAATTCCAGAAGTTTCCCCTTTTCCATTGATGAGTGCTTTTGTTCGAGATAGATCCGGTGAACAGAACGACGTGATGGAGTGCTTATCTTCTTCCTCACATAATACGAGAGTAGAGACAATGTTTCAGCCAACAAGCTTGATAGTCATGATCAAAGTGCCGTGAAAAATTGTTTCTTATGTTTGTCGGTTATCTGCTTTGGGCAGTACATCTCACCTGCTGGATGATCCACCTCGGTTTCTTCCGTGTCAAAGCAAACTTCCTTTTCTCTTTCCTTTTTTCGCTCTTCTTTGTAACGTTGTTTGCCACTTCATTCTACCATCGAAGCAAAACCTCATGAACTAACGAACTTTCAGAGATGATCTGAGCTTCCCCTGGAGGAAACGTGTGCCGCGAAGCCATGATCGTGTTCCGAATTGGCTTTTAATATTATTATTATTATCATGATTTTAGATAAAACATATGCATGACCTGTCACAGGGTGCAAGGTTCCAATCCTCCCATGTTCCAGCATCTCTTTGCAACTGCTCAGAATGGGAATCCTCAAGTGTTTCGCCAGATACGAGGTCTAGAATTTGTAAGCTTCTCTCACCCCCATGTGTCTACTAGAAAAAGGGTTCTGAGGAAAAAGCCAGGGACATGATTGAGGTCGTTGAAAGCAGATTGTTCATCATGCTGCCCACTTTATTATTTTTTACTTTCATCCAGGCTGCTTGCTCAAGTAACTGTTGTCCATTGCGCTAGAAAGCGATACTGTCAAGTTTGTCTGAAAGCCTCTCTGGCCCAATTCGCCACAAAGTAACATTTCCGCTGGAAGACTGGAGCATGGAAATTCAAATAAATAAATCGACCAATCGCTTTCCCTTGACCCTGAGGGTCAGGACCTATTTCTCAGGATCAATGGGTTCAAATACACAACTGTGTTTCACATAGAAACCAAATGTTAGAAAAATAAACAAATATATAATGAGGATGTGATAATGTAGCATTCTTCGAAATCAAGTTTTCAGCTAAGTTCAAAGTGTGATTTCCTTGAAAAATTGCATGCAAATGTGTAATTTTTTTTTGTTTAACAATGTACCAAACTTGTACAAATATAGTACTATTCTGTGCATTAATGCATTTTTAGTGATTTCTAATACCCAAGTATATGTTGGAATCGAATTCAAAATAATTTTCATTTGTATATTGGTAGGTGTTTTTTTTTTTTTTTTTTTTTTTTTTTGTATATTCTTTGAAATCAAAAAATACGATGTGCAAACTAGCACATTAATACTTTGATTTTGGTGTCGTAGAAATTTTTATATGATTCTTTTGTTCTCTGGGAATAATAGGAACAATTAATACTATAATACAAAAAAAATACTTAAAATTGATTTTTTTTTCTTTTTGAATTATCATGAGACAAGATGGGAAAACCCAATATCAAAATCATAAAAGCATAAGTGATGTTACTTCCTACACTGAAGAGATTTGCATATGGATTTCATTTTCATAAGTTTTAATCAAAGAATAGTATTATACTCTAACATGAGTTATCAGTAGGGGCTACATACACTAGGGGAGTGATTACGCTCTCCTCATCAGTACCAAAACCCTCACTTCCTCAGTCACAAAAATATGTTAAAATATACACAAATTATTAGTAACAATAATGACGATGCTAATGATAATGTAAACAAAAAAAATTGGTAGGTATAGCTATGACGTTGCTTTAGTAAATTAAATCAATGATAAGATGGTGCAAGATTCTACATCACCTTCAACATCTTGAATAGTGTTTCACGATTCCATGGAAGTTAGGCTCCAAAATCAATGAATAATAAATTACTGAACTGTATTCAACTTCTGATGTCATATTCACCTAAATATAAAAAAAAGAAAGTACTTGTTATGATATAATTGGTTCCTACGTTTTCATTTTTCAAAGAATTAATCATGATTTATTTTGAATGTGTTTGCACTTCCAACGGTTGTGACCATTACAAAAGCTAATCATCACTTTTTTATTTTGAAGTTTTTTTCCTTCTTATTGTCTCCCTTTATGTATAATCAAATTGAAAAGTTTAAACAATGAAAATTTTTAAGGTACGTTATTCTACATTATCATTGTTGAGCTTGAGAATCAAAAAAGACTATTAGCAATACCATTAATATGGAATGAAAAAAAAAATCATTTGATCCTTGATTTTTAAATAGTAAGTATAAGTGTTGACTAGAATACAAAGCATAATTTTTCTACATCTTTATTCTAGTTAACTCCAAATTCATTTTTATATAAATATTTATATTTTTCATACTTAAAGATGTAAAAATTGATAAAATAATATCTTAAACAAATGATTTGGAATAAAATATGGTAAAACTTAAAACATTCATACATATAGTTGAATTTTTTTTCTTATTTAAATAATTAATAACTCATTTAAAATTTGTTTTCTTCATCAATCCATCTGTAAATTATGAAGTATGTTAATGCATGATACAAAATTATTTGTATACACTTTAATTTATGAAATTTAAAGAAGCACTAAGCCTATTTTAAAGCCAATAAAATAAATTTAGAAAATTTAGTAATACATATTAAAGTGATTTAATATGTTTTATATTAATATAAAAAAAATATAAGTTATTTCGCAAAACCTTTTGTTACTCATTTATTATTCATCAAATAAGCTACTACAAGTATTTGCAAATTATAATTAAAATTTTGAAGTCAAACTTAAGGTTATTGTAACTTAATAGTATGTAGTATGTACTGTTAAGTCAATAAAAAAAAGTGTATCAAAGAACTTATAACTAAACATAATAACGGAATCCCATAAATGTATATATATGCTTTTTATAAACCACGACAGTTTAAAAGTTGTATTTTAACCACAACAAAGATTATTCAAAGAGATTAATGTTAAGTAAATCATATGAAATATGTTAAATCTTACACATATTGTTTTTGTATCTCATGTGGGTATAAATTTCCACCTCAATCTGTGGATTAAACAAAACCGCATAAAACAATAAAATTCATAAAAATGAAATTTACTGGTAAATTTATCAGTGGATACAAAAAATTATGCAATGTTAATTTGGAAATTGGTGTGGCATTAAAATTACAAAATCTCATGTTCAAAATAAATTATAAAAGTAAATATTAAAACTACAAGTCATTGGCATGATTTACATTTATCAATTTTCAAATTTTTATACTTTTTCTTGTAAAATTTATTGTTGAAATTATTGCATTAAATACCACAATATGTGTGCTTATTTAATTTCGATTTTAAATAGCTACTTGTAAAAATATTATAAAATTTTATTTTATTATAAAAGAATTCTTTAGAATAAGATGATTTTTAATAATGATAATCAATATCAAACTATTAATTATCAATGATTTGAATTGCTATAATTTTTTTGAATTAAAACTTAATAAAAAAATTGAAGAAACTAATTTGTTTATATATTTTTTAATTTTAAGTTACATTCTTTATTTCTTTCTTTAATTTTTGGAACCATTTTCCAAAATAAACACTTAATAATAAATTTTATTATAAAGAAAGCAAAAATAGGCTTTATCTTAATTTTTTTATAAAAATATTTTTTATTCATTTTATTTGCACATATAACCAAGTAAAAATGAAACAAAACATATAATAAATCAAAAAACATTACCATGTAAGCAAAGCAAGTAGAGAGAAAGCTATGGCCAAGAAGTCATAAAACAAGAGCAAAAGCCATCACCACCAATGTCCAAATCCCATATTCATCATTAATTCTCTTTATTTTATTTTTCTTTTTGTATGTTCTTTTTGAGTTTCCTCCACACACTCACCTCAAGTTGTTATTAGAAGTGAGGTCATGGAAACTTATTAAAATTGATGAATGGTCCAATATACTATGTTTTCATCCATCCATTATCTTATTTCTAAAGAGGGAAGGATAGGAGAAAAAGCTCAATAGGGGTAATAAATCCACTAATAGTATGAATATATATATTTAACATATTTAATTAGTTACACACAAACATAAAGATGAAGTAAGTGATTAGGTAAGATTTAGGGTTAGGTTTAGGTTTAGAGGAGTAGCCAAGGAGCAAGGAAAGCAAAAGGAAGGAGCAACATGATAAGTGGGTGAGTTGATAAGTGCCCCTTTATCACTTCCTTATGTTGTTGCAACCTACTCCTGGTGGCTGGCACCAACACACACATATAATAAATTAATATGAAAATCAACTAAAAATTAAATTATATAAATCAATCCAACCCACCTACCATTTTACATGAATGAGGGGGTGAGGAGTTCAAAGAGAGGGAAAAAGAGATTTGGGTGGGTGTATGGATGGATGACGTTTGATAAAGTGTTCATCCCATTACAACGCCTCTCATCCGAATTCGTATTCATCCACTGTTATTATCTTTAGTTTTATTAGTTTTATCACTCATGTTCCCACCTGTTCCACATGCTTCATTTTGACCTTTTTTTTGAAGCATGTGACCTCAAAGCCTTTGATCCTCACAAGTATTGGACTAATTTATTCATCCATGTGGTCTCATCCATCCTTTTTCTCTCATCCACCATCCATAGAGCTCATAAATCCAATGCCATTGTGTGGGAATGCCCATTCCAACAACTTTTAAAGACACCTCTAGACAGAAAATTAGATTTGATTGGGATTAGGGAAAGCTAATTGGATTTGGAAAGTTTCCATTCTTATTCATCCTTTTCTTATAATAGTAACTCAAAATGTGCCTTGAATCATGCAATTTTCCCAAATTGCTTTCATTTAATGGTGTGAGTTAAGACAAGCCATTTTGAAACCAACTTGTACTATCAATAATTCAATGAATAGGGGCACATTTTCCAAGTGTTGCTAGACTTATAAAATAAACTAATTCAACTCCAGCTTACCCCAAGTGGTCTAATGATGATGCTTACAATATGGTGCTCTAATCAGTATAGTAGTATTTCAAACTTCATTGTCTAACTTGAACAAATAAAAATTATATTATATTTTTCAAATACAAATGTGTAAAAACAAATCTATTTATTGTGTTAGATACATGTACTTTCAAATACTCTCTCATTATATTCAAATGTATTTACTATTGATATATTAAGAAGCTAGTTTGATAATTGTATTACTATGTTAGTAAATGTGTCAATCATATACGTTTATAGGTAATTAAAATACTTCGAATCTTTTTTTCTTTTTTTTTTTTTTTTTTTCAGAGCACATAAACTATACATTGAAGAATCTAAAATTAGTGTATTTTGTACAAATAATGAAAAATTCATCTTTACATTCAGAATTCGAAATCCTATTGGAATCTTCATGTTTTATCTTAAGAAGTAATATATACAATTACAAAAAGTGTAACCATATTTATAACTTAATTTAAAAAGTAATGTAAATATTCTTAAGTAAATTTGATTAAAATAAGGATATATTGATAAGTAGAAATCATTTGGACTTAGTATAAAATATATTCATTAATTATTTAATGATTTTTAAAATATAAAAAAATATATGATTCTTAAATTTTTTTTAAAGTATGAATTTATACTTTCCTCTTGAAATCTCACAAATAATTAACAAAAAATTATATTGTTATGTATCATGTTTTCTTGGTTTAATTTTACTTTTGTAATAATAATAATATCAAAATATATTAACATATATTTATATTTCAAATTTAAAACCTAAATTAATATTTAAAAAATATTATATGTTTACAAAGGATAAAATGAAAATTTTATACTTTAAGCTCGACTTCAATATCTATTTGCCAAACACCATGATTTTTTTTTTTTTTTTTTAGTGCAGTGTTTCTTTCTATAAACTGCATGGTGTTATTCAAGCAAGTCTTCATCTCAAAAAGAATATTTTCTAAAACTTCATTTTCTATTTCAATTAAAATTTTAAACTTTAAACTTTAAAACAACTTAATTAACATTTATGTGATACATATATTATACTTTTGTGACCATCAATTTGAAATTTGAAATTAGAATGCAAATGTATCTTTGCATAATATAAATTTTTAGTGTATAATCAACTTTTTCTGATTTCTGGAATACTGAAGAAAAATAGGATAATATTTTAAATGCTGAAACAATATTTATTGCTGATCTTCAACAAAACTGTGTATGCATTTAGTGACTGAACAATAAATTGACTTTTGATTTTATATTAGATATACTGTAGTTTTTCAGTGGGTAATGTACATATACCTGTTATTGTTTGTAGGAATCAATAATTATTTTGTGTCACAAAACATGTATTGATATATATTGAAAAAATAGATCACTAAAATCAAACATTTGTTTTAACACAGCTTTATGAAAAAAAAAGAAAAAGAAATGCAATTGTTCAATATGTTGGGATATGTACAGTGCTAATTATTTCACTTTTTTATACATATATTATCAAAATCACACATCAACCAATAGTAAGCCATTATAATTATCGACATAATATTTTTATAACTTTCAACACAAACTAAAAGTTAAATAAATTTTTAACATCTATTAACACTATTTTTTGGTACTAGATGGAAGTTTACAATGATTGAAGAGGTTTGTTTTATTATGACAGAGTCAAAGTTTAATCTATATAAGTGCCTTTTTAATTTAATACCATCAAAAAATTAACTATCTAGTTTTATAAAATCTTACATGGAATCATTTATAGTGATTTATTTAATTAAATTTTGGCCTTGTGATTAAAAATGATTTTTCAAATATAAAAACATTTACATTATCCTGCAAACATATATATATATATATATATATATATATATTCTATGATCACATCATCAAATTAAAATAATTTAAAAGTTATTAACATTCAATTTTACACTCTTGCAAACAAATCCCAAAATTCATGCATCTACAAAAACATGCCACACATCAATCAACAACAAGCACTAATAAGAACAACACACCAACCTCATCATTTCACACAACAAACAATATCAACAACAAATAATACAATAGAAGCAACACCACTTATATTAAGTCACATAAGAGACAAATCAAGACGAATCAAGGGAAACACCAGTTCTGAACCAACCTGGCAAGCAGTTGAAAAACAGGAACAAAGTACAGGGCCAAGTGTAAGAACATTGTGGAATGGAGACAAAAGGCATTGGAGGGAAAGCCACTCCACTCCACCACTCAAACCAATACAGAAACAATGGTCACATTTGTATAGTATGTGGGTGGAGAAAGGGAAGTGGGCATGTGGCGAAGGAGTGGGGGGGTTAAAGGGAACCCCAAAACATTAGGAGTGGCCATAGAGAGGGGCATTGAGAGGGGCATACCAGGGCAGGGGCAGGGGCAGGGGCTGGGCAGGGCCTGCCCGCCTTCACGAGCGCTTCAAGCAGTAGTCTCCGACAGGAGCAGCAGCAGCAGTCATCGGGTCGCACGGCGCCAGATCCGTGATCCGACGGCTACTAGACACTCGTCGATTATTATAATCGCGGTTTAATGGATCGGCATAGTGGTCCGAGAGAGAGGGAGAAAGCCAGGGAGAGGGAGACGGGACGAGGGAGTGAGGCGTTGGGCTTGGCTTGGCTTGGCCGTGCCGGGCTGGGCTTCACTACTACACTGCACTGCTCTGCTCTGCTCTGCTCTGCTCGTCCCCTCCGCTGGGTCTCTCTCTTTCTCTCTCTCTCTCTCTCTCTCTACCTCGCGCTCCCTCGCGTCTCTGGTGCTATAAACTCAACTTGAATCACACATTCGCTCATGTTGGCCAGTCTCATCTGTAACTTGCCATCGTGTGTTGCAGCTGGTTGATCGCTTGTGTTGTGTGAGCATTCATACCATTAGGGCCTATGTAAGATCAGTACAGGCGCACTAAGGGTTTGATTTGATCGTGGTTGGTAGTGGTCGTTGTCGCTCAGGTTGGAGGTTTGCAGGAGATGTAGGAAAAGGGAGCTGGTGGTGAGAGTGAAGTTGAGGATTAGGAGAAGGAGGACGGGAATGAGATGAGCAGGATGGGTAATGAAGGCGCCCGGAGAAGGGAGGAGGGAGATGTGGGATGAGTGGAAGAGAGAGCGGAGGTAGTAGAGCACGTGGTGCGTGGGATGAGGTGGTGATGAAGTGCGAGGTGAGAGGGTGGTGCCGGGTATGTGTTCATGGCCGGGTTTGAAGATGTTGGACAACGGCCCTCGAGCAACCCCGCTTCTGACGACGAGCAGAGTGGAAGCAGTGGGCGAGGGAGGAAGCGAGGAAAGCAACCAGCTTTGAGTAATCAGCTTGCAGTTCTGGAATCGGGTCGGAAACCCCGAGGGCGACCGCCGGGTTCGAAAAACAAGCCCAAGCCTCCCATTATCATCACGCGAGAGAATGGGCAGGCGATGCGGCCTCATATCCTGGAGATTGCGGGCGGCTGCGACGTGAGTGACTCCGTGGCGTCGTTCTCCCGGCGACGCCAGCGAGGGGTTTGTGTGATGGGCGCCAGTGGAATCGTGTCGAACGTAACACTGCGCCAGCCCACGACGCCTGGTGCAACTGTCACGTTTCATGGGCGGTTTGAGATAATCTCCCTCTCCGGCGCATTTCTGCCTCATCTAACTTCGCAGCCCACCACGGGGCTCACTGTGTCTCTCGCTGGGGCTGCAGGACAAGTTCTTGGGGGGAGTGTAGTTGGGACACTCATGGCAGCGGGACCTGTGCTCGTGATTGCGGCGTCGTTCCTAGGCCCGATCTACGAACGGCTGCCGCTCGACCCTGACGATGAAGGTCCATGTGGAGGGTTAACAATCGGAGGTGGAAGCTCCAACCAGCCCCCTCCGTTATCTATCCAGGCTCCGGAGCTGAATTATCCTGGGGGGTTGCAGTCGCTCTATAACATTGTCACGGCACAGAACCCCAACCTGAGTAACCAGCATCAACAATTGTCCACACAGGACGTGTTGAGCCAGTGGGCATCTTCGGGGGGCGGAGGTGGAGGTGGCCAGCAGCATGGTCATGGTCATCATCAGCGCGGTCAGTACTCATGAAGCTGGCTGCCGAAGTCTCCGGATTTCTTTGCTATTGCGGCAAGGCGGACTGGGTCCAATCATACACTGGAAGTGACCCTCCACGCCGGAGAGCTGGCGGTGTTTCCTCGGATGAGAGGCAGTTCTTAACCCTTTTGTTGAGTTAATAGCCAATATTGGACGATATAATTTGGACGGCGATTAAATCATCCGCTGCGCAGAGGCTCCTCAGGATTCTTTACCATTACAAGTGCGATAGATCGACGACGTGTTCCATCGAAATGATTTGAAATGCCACAATTGACCTCCCAGAAGCTAAGCCTTGACAGCTAGTTCCGTTGCTTTCTCTGATTCTCTTCCAATGCGTGCTTTTGTACTGGTGATGAAGAGGTGTATGAAGAGATTGCTCCTTTGGATTACAAGTAGGTCTAATTTTTTGCTAGTCTGTGTAGGCACGGCTGTTATCTTAGTCTTTTCATTCAGAAAAAAAACTCCAAACTTCAGCCGCACCCCTTTGTTGCTTATTCATACTGTGAGCATTTTGATTAATTCTCTACCATTTATTTCTTCTATTAGTTTTTCCGGGATCAGCCTTGTCTGCTTCTCAATAGTAGTGGACAGCGTGTCTTAGTGCAATATTTATAGAACTAAAATATGACCAGGGGAGAGTTAATTTGTTTCACTGTTTTTTCTCATTGTGGTCGTAGTTTTCATCAGTCTTTGGCTTTCTGCCGTAGACTTTGATGCGTAGATAGCCGAACTACATGTGTTAAGCAGCTGGTTATCTGAACCGTTGGAAGCAATTTGAAGGTTAAGTCAGAAGTGCTGTAGGATTGCCTGCCCGAGGCGTTAATTCTCAGAGAGAAAAAAGTGTTTGAAATTTTCTTTGAGCACCTCTTCTTTTCATGGGATCTGGGACCTGCTAGTTCGCTACTGTATTCATGTAATTTGCAGGCAATTTAATATAATAAGACGATTTAATGGATAGGTGCATCGTAATCATTTCCCAGAGTTATCGTATTTTTAAAGAAAAATATAGGAAATGGTTAAGGGTCATAAATGGGCGTTCTAAAGTGAGACCAATTTTGCAATTTGGTTTGCACTGCTCTAACCAGCATTTTCCGCCTAAATACCATTTCTTGCTGTGTCAGTGGTTTACATTCTGGAATTTATTATTATACTATCTGATGCAGAGAATGGATTCCGGTGGATAAGCAATGTTTGGTTTGAAGTGACGTGACCAATATCTGAGATCTCCAGTTGGGAATTAGTGGCCCTGCAGCTACGTACATTCGGTCTTGCTATTCATTGCAAATGTCATACATTTTTCCAATTCCATCTGATAGTGCGATTTGCAACATCTAACACAAAAGTTGAGGTCCCTTGTAACCTTTGTCTTGGCATCACTTTGTCATTGTCAATCGCATATCAAGGAGGAGAGGCACTTACCCTCTGTCTTTAGTAGTGACCAAGCACTGATTCTCAGTTCCTAATGCAAATCAAGAGTGTCACCTGTCAGCTGAGTATTATAACTGTTAGCAGTATGACTTAGACTCGGTGGTTAGTTACCGAATTTGATCATCTTTGCCAGGTACCTTTCTTCGTTGTCTTTTGGTACTAAGTAAAGTAGCTACGTGCCGCCGTAGCTTGAATGCATCTAATGTGATGATGAGCGCCTCTCATGCCCTAATGGAATATTTGTGTGCAGTTGTATGCTTGTGGGTCCAATAGTCTATGATGTAGAAGTGGTTTACTTCGAAATCGAGCAATCAGTTCAGACAGTCATTCACGTCCAAATTTGGGTTAGACCCCAGATGTCTTTCTTCCAACGGGATCATTTTGAGATCTGGGAGTTGTGCTGCTAATGTTGCATATTGTCTGATCTTTTCAGATGCGTCTAGCTTATCGAAGGAATCGAACTTCAGCACGCAAGTTTTTGTGCTCATCTGCGATGGCACCTCTGGTTTTGTATAAATACTTCGCTGCCGAACCGTAGTACATGTCACTGAGGGCAAATCTGAGCATTCAATACGATTCCAATGTCTGATATCTATGCAATTGAAGACAAGTTTTCTGTCAGAAGCTATTCCCATATCCCAGTGTCTGACAGAATATGTAGCTGATCTCATGGAGGAAATTGGTAAAGCAAGTCAAGGGTACCGGAATAATGTCTCATGCAGATGGTTGATATGCGTATACTTTCTCTGTCGTTCCTGAGTTATTTATCGTTATGCTGTCCCTTGAGTGATCTATGGGTTCTGTGACCAGGTGTTTGCCTAGCGGGTCACTGCTAGATCATATTACAAGTTGTTATGATTCCCCGAGGTACTAACCTTAATTGCTCCCAAGTTTCTTCTCGGCTGTGAGCTTTGCCTGTTACTCTGGTGAAGACATGAGTGATTACTCTGATATATTCCGACAGGAAGTGCACGTCTTTTAATCCAACGACTATGCTATCACAAGCCACGACACTCTTGAACAGCCATCTCATCAAATCTCACCTGACATCGTCGTGTGCATGCCAAGTTCATTGTAAAGGCCCTTGTTTTGTTCTAACGGACTCCTTGCGATTCGCTCCAACAAAGTGGGGGCAAGGGAACGGAGGGTTTATCCTACTACTCCTTTTCCAAGTTTTAAAACAATATATATATCAGGTACAATTAGAATACTTCTGTAACTCTGTCGACAACACTTTTTGTCGCTTTCATGCCAAATTTTGAAGTTTGTAAAATGTAATAAGCATTGCTTCGACATTGCAGAAGAAAGCCTGAAGGGACGGACTCATCGTCCACAGCAGCATCATCTAGGATTCGCTCCTACCAATTATAACCCTGGAATGGAGGTGTTCACAATGTGGGCCTGTTTCGTCGTTCTCGAACGATTTTAGCAATGAATCTTGCAGTGAGATCCTTCCGTGTCTTGGGGCGCCTCCTCTTAGAAACCATGCTCTGTAATGACTGACATTATTACCTATCGTGCGCCTGCTGCAATGGATAACATTACCGTAGAACACTTGATCTGCACCATACAGAATTTACCTAATTTAACTGTTGTCTTAATCGACCCATCTGGACCCACCCACGAACATGCCATTCCTCCAGGCCTCTGCAGTGGTGGCCGATATCCTGATTATTATATTCTTACTTCGACCTGGAAATCTGGGTGCCAATGCAAACTCTGTCAGGGCTATATCTCACGAGTCGCCACCCAGAAAAAGGTTTTACTTCAGCGGTAAAATCCTTGTTCTAACTCCAAGCCAGCTCTCCATGACGCACCCGCATTGACTGTGAGTCAAGAGAACACTTTACTGCAATCCGGCAAAACAATCGTAAACTATTGTAATCAAACTGACTCTTATAAAGAAGTTTTGGATCCTTCTCGTCGAGGAGGATCTGACTTTTTCCACTTGTGGACAGGTCCAGACTAGATCACACCCCGGCCCAATCCCCTTCGAAACATGACCTTAACAAACGCAGACATATCAATCTCCGCAGACTGATCATGGTCTGATTCTGACCTAACCTTGAATTCAACCTTAAATTAAAATGACTTGTTCAATCGGCTTCAGGATGACACTGCACACCTTTCAATCGGTAGTAATGAGGCCGCTTTCATTACCAACACGACATCAGGACGTTGCAACCGGTGTCCACTGCTTGCTATCCTCAAAATTTGAACCCCGGGGGCTGTTACGTTAGGGATTAATCATATAATACACTTCCGGTGCATATTATATTATCGATCACGTAAAGGGCGCTCATGGATTCAACGGTCAAACCCGACATGGTTTGATTTTGGAGGGGTTATCTATACCTATACCTTTCGTTGTGACTGACCACAACGAAACTTGTAATTCAAAATGGATTCACGTATGGGTGACACAAATAGTGTACTAAATTATTTGAATCCAATGTACTTATGTACTCAACAATAATGAGTGTAAAAAAATATATTGTAAACGCTGTTGCCAGTCACGTTGCACAAGGATGGGAATGTCATGTAGAAGGCAGGAACGTTTGAAATGAAGCTTTACTGTTTTACCTTTCCCAGTGATCGGCAAGTTTTACTGCTAGTCTCTTCAACGAATTATAATTTCGGGGCCTAGTTCAAAATCCAACCCGGAAAGCAGGCCTTGCAGTTGTTTATAATTTCAGCCTTTGTGGGAGAGGCTCCGGCCCCACCAGGGCAGCAGCGGCGACCAACGAACACTAATGAGTCATGCTTTACGCCGTTGCAATCGAGGTCCATGCACTGCACGCTTGGTGAAAGCGACCTCCGGATCCTCGCGCCCAGCAGCTCTCCGCCTGGGTCTCGCATTCTGCTAGCGCAACCCGCCGCCGCTGCTGCGTCCAGTATTTAAGCCTGCCGTTGTGAACGACTCATGATCAGTATTTTAATTGGGTGCGCTCATCCAAATCCAAATATAATTTCTGGCCTGATTAACTTAGCATGCCTAGTAATGTAACCGTTCTACCTTATTATAATGCTTTGAGACGTAAGAGCCTGGAAAATACGTATGCACGTATTGATCTTAAGATAGTTCACCATGAATGTTGACTTGTTTATCCATACTGAACCAAAGACATCATTGTTTCATTTAGGATTTTCTTACAAAAAAATAGACTGATGAAATATTGATGTCCACAGTAGCATTGTGGTTTGGTAACAGGTGAAAAGGTTACATGAATGACCAAAAGGGTCGAGGGCTACTTAAGAATATGATCCGTGGTATAAAGGAGGCCCAAAACTGTTACAAACTTTCTTACTTCCTAGAGGGACAACCCATCAAGAGTACAGGAGAAGCGTGTAGAGGATAAAATTTCTCCCCCGCTCCGTCGAAGAGAATGATGACTAACTTTTATACAATGGTCAAATGAAGGAAAATCTACATCCAGCACGGTTCATTACATCGCCTTGGCATCAGCTCTCTGAACCTTTCAATTTACGTGCTCGTTTATGGTAGGGTGGCGATGTTGGTGTTTCCTGAAACCTGGCTGGAGCCTGGAAATTTCAAAACGCATCAGTGAAAAACTGGAAAGCCACAGTAATACAAGGTGTAATTTGATTCAAGCTTCATTAACACGAACCAGTTTCAGGATACACCAGACAGAGTTAGGTTAACAGAACCATGAAATTGTTAAATCCCGATGACAATACACCGGGTGAACAAGAGGTGATTTAAGTTCAGGCATAAAACTTGAGGGAACAAAAAAGCTGTAGAGGCAAGAATAGCACAAGGACACTTACTTTTCGCTTGTGTTCACGCTTGCCCACGCGTTCACCTGCCATGTGCGATCCAAATCGGTTACAAGAGGGAAAATTACTGGACACAGCGTTTAATATGATAAAGCTACTTTTGAGAACAGACTGTTACACTTAAACTATGCCTTACTCTACCTGCAGCTACTGGACATGACAGAAATGCAATCAAATAAAACACGCTTATCTTACTACACTATATTTATGAACAACAATCGTGGAGGGCAGAGCAAATGAAAAAATAGGGGCAGGTAAAAGAGGAATGAAGAGCTGGATGAAAAATGTACCACTGCTAGGAAAACCCTCAAATTCTGCACCAGCGGCGGTTGCACGTGTTGAAACACGTTCATTTTCAAGTCCACGATGGGATCTCTGCATCCACATTCATGCGTACGATAACCAAATGAACATATGATCTTAGCCAGTCGTGAAATACAACCTCAACAACATGCTTTGTAATTAAGATCAAATATCTTTGGTTGATTAGCACGTTTCTGTGAAGCAAAATAGTTCCAGTAAAGCAAGATGGGCGACGCGACAAACCTGTGACAATTGAGTTAAGATCCTGAGTGGAAAGACTGTATTTATTACGTATGTAAGACTGAAAGCATCTATTCCAATATCTAACCTAATTCCACGTGCTCTTGCTACACAATCAACGAACTACAATACACACGAACGAAAAAATAATTAATAAATAGAATGAGAGGCGTTCGGGTACGACGCATTATTAGCAAACTGACCTTCGGCGTATTAGGAGTAGGAGGGATTTCAGCATAAGGATTCTCCCGCAACACAGCGAGCTCGCTTTCCTTGTGTTGCACCTGCTCAATGTCCAACCAAATTCATAATTATAACGTACAACGGAGAAGTGCTGTCTTAGAAGAACTGCCCAGAAGGCTCCCAAATTTCCACAAGAATCCATGTCGACTGAAGAAATTGAGACTTTTAGAAAGGACATGAGAAATGAACACCTGTTTCTGCAGTTGTAGTAGATTGAGGAGTTCCCTTCGAAGCTCCAAATGCTCAGCACATACTGCGGCTGTTGGAACCTTGGGTTTGGACCGGACCTAGAGGCTCCATTGCCCACTGATTAGAACTAACCCAAGAATTAACTTGATGGTTTTGAAATTAGTAAATTAAGGGACCTGGAAACCAGGACTAAATGAAGGAACCATGAGACGAGCTCAAAGTTTTGAACAGCAAACAAAGGCAAGCTGACGTGGAGGCATTACATTGTACTCCTCAAGCATCTGGTCGACGCGCTTCGCAATCCTCACTCCGGCTGGTGAAACTATGGAATGGATTTGTTGAGACAACCACACTCCTCTCAAGTACACTCGTGGCTGCTCACACAATCCAACAATTACCAGCCGCTTAGAGAATACCATAATACATAGAAATTACAACTTGTGAGCTCACCAGCAAAGAGGACCTGGACTGGCAATATACGAACCAGATGAACTCTTGCAAAATCGTAATTATATAAAATCTTTTTCAGACTACTACTTCCAGCATATATGTAGGAATTTTAGAATACATTTGATTTCAAAAAATATACATCAGGTGTACTTCAGTATCAGAAAGACTGAGCAATTCAACTTTACATGCTTTATCACCAGGTAGCAGGAGTTTCTCTGCTGCACTAAGAAGCATACGACAAATATAGAAATAAGATACAACAGCTCCTCATGATTAACACCAAGGGTCCGCCGCCTTAAATAAAATATAATAAATAAATGCATTGCTTTCAAAATATTTCGAATTTAAACAGTATAATTAACGGTTGTCAGAGAAGGAGCTTACCGGTCGAGGTCCAACTGGAGTAGGGGCCGCAGGGGCGGGTGCAGGTACAGGCGCTGGTACTGGGACAGGAGTTGGAGGAGCGGATACGGGTGTAGGCACAGGAGTTACTGGTACAGAGGTAGTGGATGCAACAGTAACAGGAACAGATAAGAACGAAATATCCCCAGCTGCTGCCGGAGAAGGAGAAGGAAGCCTTGCTGGTGTTGTGTCGACGTGAAGTGAATCTCTTATTGAAACTTGAGTGTCTTCTAACCCCTACATAAATAAGAAACCATACCATATTTTTTCATATGTTTAGATCCAAAGAACAGCAAGCCAGAAAAAGCACCACAATAGCCGTAAAAGCCTCACATGGATCGTTTTGAGTACTCTGTCAGAATTATGCAGGTGAATGGGAACATAAACTACACGAACACGAACAAGACAAATACATCCGCACGCTTTGCCGCGCAATCCTGCTCTGAAAATCATCGGCAATCAGCTTGAATCTATGTTAACTATTTGACGTGTCTACTTACCTTTGCTTTTAGACGAGCCTCTGTAATACGCCTTGCTTCTGCAATAACCTATCCAACGAAAGCAAATACCACGTGTTATTTAGGTACATAGACGCCAAATAAATAAAGAAATCCTTTTCAAAAAGCAAAAGATTATGTACTTGTTGGTAATTCTCTCGCAACTGCGAAAATGAAAAATTATTGGCAATCGAACTTGATGGACCTAAGCATATCAGCTATAACAAGAACTTTGGTAACAAGTGTGCAAAAAGTTGGCATCCAGTATGCATAGACTTTCAGTTATCACATGAAAAGAAAGAGCACAACCTCCGCGTCTTCACGATCTTGCTGCCGTGACTGGGACAGGATAATATTCAATGCTTTCTTCCGTTCGACTTCATGATTAACATTATAAGAATCCTGTACAGATTGATGATAAACCTCCAAGAGATAACTGAAACCGTTGAAAAGCAAGATTCACATGACACAAAACTCTGCATTCTGGTTGGATGGATGAACTTATAACGCAGAAATCTAAAACTTCTGATTCGGAAATCGTAACCTCACAGAATTAAAGCAACACAAACAGATAAACACAAATACAACCAACAACTTCAGAAGAAGAAAAATATGTGCTAAGTTCATAACCCAAATTAATCCAGAAAAAGGTCAAGCTTCCTACCTTAAAAAGGGCATGGTCGCTTAGATCGTCATTCGGACCTGCCCTAGCCTGAATTATAGTTTTGGCAGCTGCACATAAGAAGACAAGTTGGATAAGTGTGTAGTGAGCAACGGAACTTTCTAAGATTTATTTGACCACTCGGTAGTTCAAGAGATGCAACTTGACGTCATAGATTCAAGCATGTGACACGATACGCACTACCTTACCTGAGTAGTATCGATGCTTTAGCTCCTCAACTGTACGTGGAGGAGTAAAGCGGTCTGCTATGACTGTAAATCTTAAATCGAACTGCTCACACATGTCAAAGAGTCGATCTGTCTCTTCCCTGCTCCAATTCTGCTATCAAAACAAGGAAACACAATTACACGTCAATTTAGTAGTCAATGAAATTTAGACTACAATAGACTAATAGTTCTCGAGGATTAGACAGGCTGGTAACTAGTACCAAGGGCCCCATTCACAAGACGTCTTAATATTGCAGAACTTTTCCGACCAACGTGGAATCTCAGAAGAAAGAACCAGATAAATGATATACCATTGATGCCTCAAGAAATACAGGAGTATCAAATCTGGCACTGCTTTAGTCCCCGTACGTGTGTTCTGATCTTAGTTGAGGCATTTCAAGATGCTCCAATTACGATGCATCGGTATCTGGACTAAGTACAATTGCTACCGAAATATTCTATAATTACCAGTTTTCACAGGCCGTATGATGAAACTCAATGCTAACAAAAAGTTAGAAAGAAGACGTACCGGATCAACAAGCAACTGATTATACTCCTCGTCTGTGTAGCGCACACCATCCACACCCTGAAAACTCAAAAATTGTGATTCTAATAGTTAGCACCACGCACCGCACTTTGCAGCACGAGGACATATAAAAGAATGTCGGACATGTAAGGAAAATGAACCTTGTTGTATTTGGCGAATGCATAATCCCCAGAGGGTTGCGAACCATCAACAATTCGGACCTGTAAAATCAAAAACATCGTGAGTAAATTCCACTTCTCAAATGTTTCAATTTCGCCAAATACGAAGGCTACCGCGCCTGAAAATGAAGACACAACAGTTACTGCAATGACAATAATAAAGGAATACATGCACAGATAGCTTGTGACAGCGTTGGACTAGAAGGATCCCTGAGCATCTGCGATATGTACATCAAAGCAAGAAGTGCGACAAAGGACAAGTGTACCCAATGATATAGTTGCAGATTGTCCGTGCGAGCTGAGGTCGAGAAGGGGAGCCACTGCCAAGATATCTGTAATCACAGCTCCAATATGAGTAAGACGTATCATACAATCACAATACCTAGTCTCCACATTGATTCATTCCCCACAATAAAATTTAAGAAGCAGAACTGATCAAGAAAGACGCAGGGACAATGCTAATTAACCTTTTTTGTAGGTGCCGCGCGCTTCTTTATAGACACTGGGTCCAAAGTTGGCATAATAGGCGGCAAACCGCCTGTGAGAGCATATACCTGCACAAATTAGGTCACTGTCACACTCTTCGCACAAAATCTGTACAAAATTTTCAATAATCGCAGGTTCAAGACAACGTATAAAACTACCGAAAAATTCAAGACAACTTTTCAACTCCAACTAACATCAAAAAGAAAAAGAAAAAGAAAAAGAACATTACAAGCTTACCTCCCTGTGAATACCATCTGGCTTCTTGACTGCATCCTTAGGCGTTTTTCGTTTCTCAGTGCTGCCCCTCTCACCAAGTTTCGGCAACCCTAATATGTCTTTAGCGTCCGCCATAGCGCATTCAGAAATCCCCCATAGCGCTTTTCCACAACAGAGCAAATAACCTAGAACTTCAGCTCAGCCTCACCGCAAGGCATAGGGCGGTCAACCGACTACCCTACGAATGATGCCAAATTTATCAAGCCAAAAAGAATAAAGAAAGCCTTCTCCACAAGGCAATACCGCAACCTCTTGTCCTCGAGGCAACCTTTTTCTCCGAACCTTTTTCTCTGTTTAGAATTAGCACTCGGTATTTTCCTCAAACCATTGCGTACTAATCCCAAGTTGTTCCAAGTAGTTGAAACCAATCATCTGAATCAGAACCCGCAACTCTCCTGCAACCTTCCCAGCGACATTGAGACCGAGCTCCGTTTGCCCTAAACCAGAACCGCGACCTCGAGGCAAAGTCTCGACGACACAGCATCACAAGTCCAGACGGGAGAGATGAAGTTCCTCGTGCATTCGAAATCATTGGGAACTGTTCTCATCTTCGGGAACTTCAAAACATTACTGAAGTTCCCGAAGATAATGGCGCTCACCAGGTCATTATGTCGCGGAAGGTATGAGTTCGAAGCCGTCAGTGTGAATAGGGCTGGCGACGTAAACCACTGGCAACATTTAGTTTAATATAATCAGCTTTAGTAGACTGTTGTTGTGTTGAGTTTGACACTTAATTTTTCTATTCTACATCAAGGTTTTAAATACATTTTTGAGAAATTATTGAAAAAACATTAGTGTTTCATTGGAATGATGCTTTTTTAATTGTGTAATAGAATTTGTACGAACTTTACAAAAATGATAATGATTGTTATAAATAAAATTTAAGAAAAATGCAGTATAGAAGATTACCTATGACTTTTGTAATCATGAAGCTTCGAGATATTTTTGGAAATTAACATTGTTACTCATAAAACTCCAAAGTCATTTTTGAAAGGTGTGTGGAAGAATTAAAGAAATGTTGCTCAATGTTCGCTTAACACATGATAAACAACATTGATACTATAAATGGCTCTTGAAACAAGGTATCACCTCACACCTCATTGGGAACAAATAATACCGATTTTCAGTTACTGAACTTCAATATGTAAAATTAAGGAGGATCTGCAGGCTAACGATTATAGATGTATCGTTTTCACTGCATATATTTATCGGACAGTTTCTCCAAAGATATTGCTTAGTAACCACACAATGTGCTTCAACTTATTATTACTATTGAACAATTTTAGTTTCACATGTCGCTTCTTGCACTCGAAATACATGATTCAGCTACCGTTCTTCATATTTGTGCAGCATTGAGGGTATGATTTAATGCCGTTGCAGTTAAGGACTAATCTTCAGTTTTGGCGTTCTCAGAGGTTGACTGAAAGTGTGAATGTGTTTTCTGTGTTCGTCGCTAGAGCAGGGATCAGGCTTTTAAAGACTCTCGAAGGCAGAGTATTTGAGTTTGCAGTCGACGTCAAAGATGGCACAGTGAAGTCAGAGCCTCGCATAAAAATGTTCGTAGACAATGGGGTCTCCTTCAAATTTCGTTAAACCACTAAATCCAAGTCCTCATCAGGGCTTTGGATTGGATGGTCTCATTATTTAAGGTCAATATTGTCATTCATGGATCCTCCACATGACTTCTGAAACGTCCTCAAATCATCTACACCACAAGTTCAAGGAAAAGGAAACCACCCATTCGGTAACAAGAGCGCTGTACTTTTTCTTTCATTTTTCCCCGAGTCAATACACATGTTTTTCCAAATACCTGAGCCCACTATGTAAAAGAATGAATTAATGATAGACAGAAAGTCTAATAGATGTATTCACTGCAACTTCACTGAACAGATAATGATTGTAGGAACCACAGTACCTTATTGTTGTTACTAAAATTCAGCCGAGTTGGGAGTTCTGGGAAAAGGAATGACATCGCGAATGTTCTCAATTCCCGTTGAGAACTGCACCAGCCTCTCAAAACCCAACCCGAATCCTGCATGGGGAACTGCAACAAACACCCACAATTCCAGGGGTTTGAGAAAATATCTAAACCACTAAAGAAAGACTTTGGGAAAACTGATTATTCCCACATAAGATCAGTTGTTTTAGGAGCATAACATTAACCAACAAAGCATGGCCTCTCTTCACTCTCTAATAACTTTCCAGAAACAGTGCGATAATAGTAGGGGAATTCCTGTTGGAGATGTTTCGAAGAGCTTCTCAGTAGTGAATTTTAGGAATAACAAAAACTTCAGCCAAGTATTCTCTTCTGAAGATCTTACCAGAACCATATCGACGCAGGTCAAGATACCACCAGTAGCTCTCTTTACTGAGTCCAAGCTCCTCGATCCGTTTCTCTAACACTTCTAGTCGCTCCTCGCGCTGACTTCCACCTAAAAGCTCTCCCACCTGAAAGCACAACCATTCCATCACGGATTATCTCCGTAGCTGTTTTTGAATAATAGGGGTGCCTCGAGTTCAAGTAGAACTGATGTCACAACAATTGAGTAGGGCACACGCACCATCCTTTGTACAGCACATGAAAGCTGAGGCCTGACAGGTGCCAGATGATAAGGCAATCCTTATTAACATAGTCTCAGCAGTATAGTAAAAGATTCAAAAAACAAACTTCAGTTCGAACTTCACTAAATATAAGGGTTCGAAAGTACTAATGTAAGACGTACCCTAGGAACAAGGATGTCCATGGCTGCCACGGTTTTCCCATCTTCATTTTGCCTCATGTAGAAGGCCTTAATTTCCTGCTCCATATATGCAGCATAATTATGATCTCATGATTTCACAAATGGACACCAATCAGCGCTGCACTTAAAAATGTAGTGTGGAGTGGCCAGCAACAGGTAGATCAAAAGCAGATGCAATTATTCAATTGCAAAGCATGCAATGAACACTTCCAAGAATGACCTCAGTTAGCCTAGTAAAAAAATACCTTAGGGTAGTCAGTGACAATAACCGGATTACCACTGAAGGCCACTTCAGTGAGGTAACGTTCATGTTCACTCTGTAAATCAGCTCCCCATTTCACCTGCAAGGCTCTCATGTACGGTGCTTCAGTTGCAATACACCATCAGAGTGTTTAGAAGGCACCCTAACATTATTCCTAGTTCCATAAATGGAATGTGAGATCCCCATAGCAGCTCTGTCAATCTCAGGTGATTTTCACAGGCATCCTCTCGTTTCCGAAATGAGGAGGGAAGTTAGGACTAACCGGAAATTCAAACTTCTTCTTTGATTTCTGAAGAAGCTCCACTGCCTCAGTGTAGGTCACGTGCACGAAGGGTCTCTCTATTACATTCTGAAAAAACCATCGCTGATAAATCAATATTTCTGCCAAAAGAATGAAAAGTAAAAAAATGCAGGATTCTTATGGTCAGACAAGACCACAAAATTAAAGGGCTACGTGTGTAGAGTCAGGGGAGAGTCAGATGGCGGTCGATTGGAACATACAGTGAGACGGGTGATGATGCCCTTTTCAACCCACTGGTTGAAAAACTCCAAGTCTTCCTGACAATTATCCAAGATATATCTGACCTAAGGCACCCAATCACGCAAGAGTAAGCATCAATGATGAAAACTGGCGAAAGATAACAGGTCGCGTGTTAAGTGATGAATATAAAAGCGAAGCACTAAGTTGTAAAAAATCCTCGAACTTCGAGCCCAGACTTTCTATGATGAAGAAAATTACATTGGTATTTATATCATAGTATAATTAACATGGCAACGGGTATAGGGATGCTTGACATACAACATACTGAAGATAGGCTGTGGCACAAGCCATGTCATCTTTTAGGTCGGCAAATGCAAGCTCTGGCTCAATCATCTGCACTCAACAATTTTTCCCAGCAAAACCGATCCCATCAATCAAGACACCAGGTGACCAGCAGAATTTGTAACCAATCACTTGTATGACGTGCAACAAACATACTAACTGCCACCAGGAATCAAAAAGTTAATCACAGGCACTCGTCCACAGTGTAATAGCTTTCATACCCAAAATTCAGCCAAATGCCGAGTAGTGTTTGAATTTTCAGCACGGAAAGTAGGCCCAAACGTATAGATCTGCAATACGCCGAGGGAAATATCAAGAATATCAAACAGCAGAATGAGAAAAGATATCAGTTGGTCAACTTTAAGGAGTGGTTAAGGTGAACTTACGTCACACAAAGCTGTGGCATACGTCTCTCCATTGAGCTGCCCAGACACCGTGAGAAAAGCGGGCTTCCCAAAAAAGTCCTGCGATTCATTTAATAGCCCATATCAGATCTGCAGAGTTGGATGTACACCAAGCACAAGCGACTTGATAGAACTGATTGAACTCATGTCACATGCGAAAAGAGTGACTTAAAAAATGTCGAGGCATCAGATATGTTGTTAAATAATTTTATCAGATGCCTCCGGTTAGGTATCACAGATCAAAGATGCTGTATTGAGTAAAATATGACTTTGTTGGTTACCACAGACAAAGTTTGTGGGAACGAATACTAGAGAAAGAGTGAAATTGACATACCTGGGACCAGTCAATCATCCCATCCTCGGTGGTAGGTACTTGCGATACAGGTGTTTTGGTATCCTCGTGTGAACTAGGAATCTGTTGCACAAATATCAAGTGCGAATTAAAAACAGAATGTTAAGTTGTGAAGTTGGCCACGAACATTTAACCCTGATGACATCCTCGATATTTCTTCTCAGAAACTATGGTTTGACATTATTACTATTCAAGTGAAAGCAAACTATAGATCCCATGTTGACTATTTAAGATATGCATTGCAAGGGTACCAGAGTGGTAACGCAGAATTGTTCTCCAGCTCCTTCACAGTCAGATGCCGTAATGATGGGACTTGCCACCCATACAAACCCCTGCTCTCTGAAAAACTGATGAGTGGCATAGGCTAGAGCAGTTCGAACCCTAGCGACCTGCCACAAATACACATTGTAGTCAACCATGTTTATTTAAACATTGTTCGTAACACTTGATACGAATCAGTTGCGAATACAATGCCTGACAGCCAAGCTCAAAAAGTGAAAGGAAGATGTCTGACGAAGAGGGAACTTACTGCACCAAATGTGTTGGTCCTGGGACGCAAGTGAGCAACACTTCGCAGGTACTCCCGGCTCAGCTTCTTCTTCTGGATTGGAAATGAGGCAGGATCTGTACCTCCTATCTGTAAACAGAAATTGTACAGTTTATGATAAATATTTCGCCCCTGAGCGGATTAAAGGCCCAGCGATACCAGATCATGAAATGTACACACCATGGGAGAAAAGCAAGGCGGGGCAGCTTACTAGCGTCAGCTTTGTGGCCTTGAGCTCCACTTTTTGCTTGGCGCCTTGACTCTCGACAAGAATTCCTTCAACAGCCACTGAAGCACCCGTATTGACCAGACCTGCCTCAATCTAGCACCGCCTGCCCAATTTAATTACTTGGACATCTAATCACTAAAAACATATGATGCATGTGGACGCAACCATCTCTGCCGAACAACAGTAGCCTTCATGAAACACTGCCACTATCTACAGAGTACCTCTCAAGGCAGAAGAGGAGCCTGATAATACGTACTTATCCCCCAATGATCAAAACATCATTACGTAAATAAAGTAGTAGAAGTAGTAGTAGTAATAATAATAATAATAACAACAACAACTCAGTCATCATTACATGGTCTAACCCAAAAGAAATAAAATTACACAATATCATATACCTTTTCATAGCCTTCAACATCGGACAACACAACAGTCTGAAGATTTGATACAGCCGATCCGTCATTGACCTGCACATTTATTTGGACAGGAGCACAGCCACAGGAAATTTAACATGGCTAAAAAGATCGTAGCCAAGCACACCAGAACCTACAATAAGAAAAGTAGAAGCAAGCATGAAATGTTGGTGGATTAGTATTATAAACCAACAAATGCCACAATGAGTATGGATTTTCAAGTATGAATTAAGACCAAGAACAAGGTTGGAGAGCCAGGAGGCAGAGGAGCAAAGGCAGAGTCGCTGATTTAGACTGATTCTGAATCGCTGTGAGATGTGCAATGAGAAGAAGTAACCAAAAATCAGTCTCAAAAATCGTCGGGGCATCGCATATAATATAGGGTCGTTACGAAAATAAAACCACAATGTGCCTATAGCCCAAACCCGAAATTCTTATACACAGGGCATAACCCACACCAGATATCGAGGAGCTCGGATTACCTCAATGAATGTGAAAGTCTTCTGTATTCTACAAGTCCGCACCCACCCTCGCACAACCATGGTCTCCCCGACGCGTCCCAAACCCCCATCCTCGCCACCTTTAATGTCCGCAATTCGCAGCCTCTTTCTGAATTCAGGCACAGACGACGAAGGCACAGGCTCGACTCCATCTCCGCCCTCTTTATCCTCCGTTACAGCGTCAGCGGTCTCCATCACCTTCGAGCAGACGCTGAGGTCGCGGCGCACGCACGGCTCCATTTGGGACGGAATTCCGCCAAGGCCAAGCCTTGTCGAGGCAAGGACTCCAGTGAGGGGTCCAGAGCGAGCACGCAAGGGGGCTCCATGACGAAATAGGGACAGAGATGAGGAGGAGGAGGAGGCAGCGAGCGAGGAGAGAGGGGAGAAGGCGAGACGGCGAGCAGTGAAGCGAAGGCCCTGAGGGAGCGAGGACATGAGCAGGCAGGGGCAGCGCGTGCACAGGTGTGCAGCCCCTACTGCGGCGCCCGCCATAGCTCCCCCCGCGTCACAAGAAGAAGGGAATCAAAGCACAGAAAAACAAGTGAAATAGAATTGGGGAGCAAAGGGGAGGTGCAAGGTGCAAGGTGCAACGCAGATTAGCAGCACCACTCGCTGAATTGCGCAGGAGCAGGAGCTCGCGGCCAGCGTCTCCGCAATCGAGCCCGGTGAATGCCTGCTCCCGCCCTCATCTCCAACGGAAGGTCCTCCTCCATGGATGAACAATGAAGTTTCTATGGATGACTCTTTTAAATACACACGTTCATCCATATGAATTAATAAATGACGCCGTCCGGTTGGATGATGTGGTTCATCCAGGTGGTTCCTGTTGTATCACCGAGCCCCGCTTGTTTCATGCAAAGTAACGGAAAACAAAAAAAAAAAAAAAAAAAAAAAAAGAGAGAGAAGTAGAAGATGCAGAAATAAGAAATGAAATTTCAGATTAATTTTTTTTTAAATAATAGTTTAATTTATTTTATAAGAAAATTGAAACGGTGTTTTTTCATTTAAAAAGATAAAGTTAAAACCAAAGAAGGAAATAATCTTCAGTACTTGTTCTTTTTTTTTTTCTTTTTTTTCTTTTTTTCTTTTCTTTTCATTATTTGCAGTCTGCAACAATCTAAAAATATCTAAGGATGGTGGGTTGGTAGTGAGAGGATGGTGGTTAAAATCCCAACTATAAAATTTCTAATTTTACTTGAAGGATGCTAGTACAGAGATAATGATTCTCTCATGTTTCTAAAAAAATTAAAAATTAAAACAAAACCAAAAAAATTAATCCATTTAATAATTTTAATAAAAACCAAAATATTTTGTTTTGAAAGCTATATTATAATATTGTGTTGATACTAAATATTATTAGAATATGTATATTTTTAAATATTACACATTATTATTATCATTTTTAAAATATAAATATGAATTTTTTTCAATTAAAAATTTATATTTAAGGATTCTCTTTTTAAAAAATTGCATAAGTAAAGATATAATAAAATATACTTTATTAGATTTGATAAAATATACTTTATTAGATTTGATAAAATATACTTTATTAGATTTGATAAAATATACTTTATTAGATTTGATATTAAAATAATTCTAAATATATAAATATTACTTTTATATATTTTTAGAAATAATAAAATAATTTATTAAAAAGTTATTTAAATAAATTAATATAATAAAATATAATTTTTTAATATTTATATATGTATATTTATAATTGATACTATATTATTTTATATAATAAGTTTTAATATAAATAGTCTATTTTTTTATTGCATATTATTTGGAATTAAAAAAGATACAAATATTCATTAAATTCTTTCCTAAATGAAAGTATACTTGTCAAATATTGTTACGGATTAGACCAAAGAACTTATGCAAGACTATAATAAGATAATAGGATACATGAGTCTTAATATGCAATGTAAAACAAGAACAAGAACAAGACTAGAAGGTCCAAATTAAACCACAAGATATACGTTGATGAGATCAAGGAGCCCCTCAATCTTAATATCTACATTTATTAGGAATTAGGAAGCTTCTAGATAACTTTTTATAAAAGGCTTTGCTTCCAAGTCATCCTAGGACACTTCTTGAATAGTTTTCTTATTGCTTTAATGTGAAGAAACCTTAAGAACCTTCTCTTGTGACTTCCTACATTGTTTGGAAATCAAATAACATGAAGAACCTCTTCTAACAACTTCTTGGAACCTTTTACAACTTTTTAAGATCTTCTATATTTTTTAAGAATCTTCTAAAATCTTCTAAAATCTTTGCTACATAGATGTCCATGACATCACCTCATCCTTTAATTCCAAGTTCTTCAAGGAGCATTAAAACCAAAATTGCTCAAAAGCATAAAAAATCAAAGATGTGCATCATGATCTGTGCATACATATTAAAGTTGTTTTTTAAGGGTCAAAAGTCTTGTTGGTCTTTAAAACCAATAATAATAACCAACACCCTTTGTTTGAGATTAAGCTTGCACTTTTACATCTTCATCAATAAGTTCCATTTCAATGACAATTATTATTGATTAGCTACTAGATATTCTTTGACTTCTTTGTAATTTGGTCAATTCTTCCTCTCAAGATTGATAATATGAATTACTTAGTTGATATGGTCAAACTTGCAAGGTATTATCTTCTTGACTATCCATAATTGAACTACTAAATTGAAACAAATACAAATTATTGATTTCAAAATAAAATAAAATAGATTTGGATTTGCTATTTATATTATAATTTTAAATTTTCAACAACTTATTTTTCATTTTTTATAAAGAAATTCAAAAAACTTTAAAAGCCTTGTATTCATCTTTCTAAACTACATGTCATAACAAATATTACTTAGTGATGGTTACACATGTTGTTGTTTTTAGTTTAAAAAGATGTCATTCATGAAATTCTTATATCTTTTGAAATGCATTAATTTAAATTTAAATTGGCTCTTATGTTTGTTTACTAATAATATGATAGCGCCAATATACAAAGTATTATAACTGTCTTCGCCTCATTCTTGAATCAAGTATTTTTTCCACCTCAAATTCTTCATGAATATCTATTTTAATACAAGGTCATGGTACTTGTATTCTTCTTAATATGTTTGATTTTTTTATAAGACTTTAAAAAAAAAGCATAAAAAATAAGATGTATTTTCATAGATGCCAATAATTCCAAACAATAAGCAATAAGATTGATTTACTTTTCAACAAAAAATGGTCCTAATCTTTGATAGTCTAATTTGTCACATAGTCAATTGGTCCTTATATTACACCAAAAGAGCCACATTTTATCACTAATATCGAAAAAAGATTGTTTTTTTAAAAATCTATTTTATATTATTTTATTTTATTTTTAAAAATTTTATAATTGAAATTTTATAATTGAAATTTTATAATTGAAATTTTATAATTGAATATAGCTCCACCAATCTTGTAACAAATTTTTTAATAATTGGATTATCAAATTTAAGAAACAATAGCATATTTAATTTTGGATGATATCTATAGTTCGCATAAAAAGGCATTTGTTAAATAGAAGCGTGAACAATATTGTTGTAAGTAAATTCAGTAAGTGGCAAATAAGAAGTCTAATCATCTTATTAATAGTTAATGATATACCTTAGATGTTGCTCTAAAATTTGATAAACTTACTCCATTTGGCCATTGATTTGAAGGTGGAATATTGAAAATAACTTAATATTTACTCAAAGGATTTCAAATAATAATTTCTAAAACTTGGATACAAATTGGGATCTCTAATTTGATATAATATTATTTTATAATATATGATACCAATAGATATTATCAATGAAGAATTTAGTTGTTTCTTCACTTATAATTTTTTTCTTATAAGAAATAAAATATGCCATCTTGATAAATCAATTGACTATTACAAATATGGTATCAAAAGAATTAGATAGTAGAAGATCTATAATAAAATCTATAGAAATAGAAGACCAAGGTTGCCTTGCAATAGGTGGTGGTTAAAGAAGTTTGTTTAGACAATGTCAAAGATTCTTTAATCTAAAACATATATCATATAAAAGTACAAATTCTTTGATAGTTTTTTACATCTTAGGCCACAAAAAATTTCAAGAAAGAAGTTCCAATGTCTTATTGTATTCAAAATATCTAGCAATAGGAAAGTCATGACTTACTTGCAAAACACAAAGGCTTGTTGATCCCTCAAGAATATATAGATATTCCTTAAAGTAAAAGAAATTATCTTCAAACTTAAATTTTCTAAAATTATCTTAAATATTACTAGCATATTATTTAATACTAAGGACAAGATGGTTTGTAGTCAATATTGCACAAACTTGATCAAGAAGTAAAGAATCCACTAGAATTCCTTGGATTTTAAGAGTATTATTTGTTGTTGGTCATATATTGCCTCTCTATCTTTTAACGCAAGATATGATTGCCTGGACAAAGCATATGACAATCCTTATTATTTTCTTAGTCAATATGTAATGTTGAAGTCAAAACAAGATATAAACATATTCCACTAAGCTTAGCAATAATTTAAAATATAAGCTAATATGAAATATTTAAGATTCTTGTGATCTTTATATATAATCATTGGATGTAAAGTACTTTTAAGCAAATGGCACTATTTTTCAAAAAAATCCATAATATCAAGGAATTTTTTATTATGGATTTTATAATTGATCTTGGTAGCTAAAAACTTTATAGAATAAAATGAAATTGAGTGAAGTTCCTTGCCTTTTTGCTTTTGTGATAGCACATCTTTTAGCATAAAATTTGAGGTATCAATTTTTATATAAAAAACTTTTATAAAATCTGGATGTGCTAAAATTGAGGCTATAATAAAAGTTAATTTAAGATCTTGAAAAGCCTTTTCTACTTAAAGCCCCCATTCCAACCTATTCTTGCATGCCAATCAAGTAAATAGAATAACCACTTGAGAATAGTTTTTAATGAATATCCAATAAAACTTAGTAAATCTAAGAAAATATTATATATCATGTATTATCTTAGAGATTGTCTAACTTTTAACAACATGAATCGTCTTTGGATCTATTAATAAACCTCATCTGATATGATATATCCAAGAAATTTTATCTTTCATTGGTAGAATATATAATTTTTTAATTTGGCATATAAATTTGTATTTTTTAATTTTTATAATACTAATCATACATATTTTTCATATTCTTTAAAACTTTTTGAATAGATCAAAATGTCATCAAGATAGTAAACAATAAATTTATCCAAGAATTCTTAAAAGACATCATTCATCAAATATTAGAATATAGCCAATGCATTTGTTAGTCCAAAAGATATAACATTATATTCAAAAATGTCCATACCTTGTCCAAAATAATATCTTTTATTTGTTCCCTTCTTTGATGCATACTAAATTATAAGCTCTACAAAAATCAATTTTTATATAGATTTTTTTTTAATCCAATTATTTAAAAAATCTTAATATTAATAGCAATAAATAATAAGTTTTTATTATTATCTTATTTAAACCTTGATAATCAATGCACATTTATAAGAATATATCTTTCTTCTTTACAAAAAATATAGGTGCTCCAATAAGTTATTTTAAATATCAAATAAAAATTTTAGTAAGATTTTTATTAATGTACTCCCATAAGGTTGTTAACTTTGTTTGTGAAAGATTATATATTGGTCCAAATGGCAATTGAGCTCTTTTTTGCAATTCTATGGCACAATCATATAGTCGATGTTTTGATAGCATGTTTATATTTTTCTTTTCAAAAACATCCTTAAAATCTTGATATTAAATTAGAGTATCTTGTAAAATTTATTTAATTAATTTTTTAATTAAAATAGCATATATTAAAAATACAACACCATCCTTTATTTCTTACATAAAAGTAGTTGCTCTAAGAAATAAAGGTGTAACATATTTCTTTCTTTAATATCTTGGTTTTAAAGAAATTTTTTCCAAATTCTAATTAATATCAAAATTATGTAACTTGAATCAATGAAGTCCAATGACAACAAGATTTGTAGGACATTGAATAATATTAAAGACAATATACAATACTTTGTCTCCTAATATCACTTGTAATAGTTGTATTTCTTCAATAACATCTTACAATATAAGTGCTTATCCATCAATAACTTCAACAAGTACAAGATAAATCTTCTTCACTAATATTAAGTCATACTTAGTTATAAAAATTTTATTTATAAAATATGCTGAGGCTCTAGTATCCAAAAGGGCTTTAACAAAAATCTCAAAATTTAGAATTTTTATATGTATAAGAAGTATAAAATAAGATATAAGATTTGAAAGTAAAAAAAAATCTTTTTTTAATAATTAGAATTTGGTAGTGTCCAATTACATGGTCTCTACTATGAATGGACATCCTTATTTTTTGATTTAGCCAATTCTAGAATTGATATCACACTTTATACCTTAAATCTTTTAAACTTTCTTAGATAATTTGCTACTTTGTAATTAGGCTTTTTACAATATAAATACAAATTTATTTACTGACATCTATCATTCTTTATTTGTATTAGTAGTTTAAATTAAGTTGTATTAATTTACATAAATTCAAGGCCTATTGAATATTTTTTTGATATTCTCAAAGAAATGATAATTGTAATGTAATATATATTATCAAAAATCCAATGTCTTGTTGTAATTCAAATATATGATTGTTGTAAGTGATAGCTTGAGATATGAGTTCTTCTAAATTGTTAATTTGAGGCATTGTAATCAATAAAAATTTTACGTCATTTCTTAAACCATATCAAAATCAAGTCATAAATACCTTATTATTTCAATCAAGGTCACATGTAAGCTGTTGAAATTCTGCAGTATAAATTGTAGCTAAATGTGATCTTTATTGCAAGTTTTGTATTTTTTTTGTCACTCTTTTTTAATCACTATTTCTAAATATTTCTAAATATTTAAAAGCTTTAAATATATAATATTAAAATTTCTTTTCTAATAATAGAATAAATTATAAATAAATACTTTCTAATAAAAAAAATACTTATAGAAAGAACTTGAATAGACCTGTTTGGATAATGAGAAAGATATAAGAATAAATAGAGCCGTATTTATTGCACAAAGCCTCTAAAATTGGATCTTTTTCCATCAAACTTATTTGACATACTAGCATTTGGTTCTTTTATAATAATCTTTAAAACATCTGTAGAGGTCATAAGTGACACATGTCTAGTATTTGCTTCTCTCAGTTGAATAACTTCTTATTACAAACTATAAATCTCTTATTTAATTTCTTCAAATATTATATTAATATGATTTTTTTATATATTTAGATTGCATATGGATGTAATCTCTTTTCTTAAATTATCCATAAAAATTCAAATATTTACAAGAGATGCTATTACCTATATATATTAGAAATTAAAAAGCTTTCAGGTAACTTCTTGTAAAAGGCTTTGCTCCCAAGTCATCCTAAGATGCTTCTTGAGGAGCTTCTTTGTTGCTTCTTTGTTGCTACAAAAACAAGAACAAGACTAGAAGGTCCAAATTAGACCATAAGACATGCATTGTTAAGATTGAAGAACCCCTCAACCTCGATACCTATATATATTAGGAATTAGAAAGCTTTCAAGTAACTTCTTGTGGAAGGCTTTGCTCCCAAGTCATCCTAAGATGCTTCTTGAGCAGCTTCTTTGTTGCTTCAATATGAAGAAATCTTATGAACCTTCTTTTGTAACTTCCTATACTGCTTGGAAGTCAAACAACTTGGAGAACTTTCTTTGACAACTTCTTGGAATCTTCTACAATCTTCTAGGATCTTCCAAATTTTTCTTTGACCTTCTAGAATCTTTTAAAACCTTCTCTAGATGGATGTTTGTAACAAATGTAGATATATGGCATTAAAAAGAATTTTAAAATAAATATTTTAATTAAAAATATTTTTTCAAAAATAAGAACTATATAAGATAATAAAAAATCAGCATAAAAATAAATAAAGAAGAAATAAAATAATTACATAGTAATTAAAAAAATAAGATTATAGAATAATATGTTTAATGATAACAAAAAATTGATAATATAAAAAATATTTTTTTATTAGAATTTTAAAAATTATAATCAAATTTTAGTTTTTAAACAACATCATAATATTGGAAGTATAAACATATTATATAATTATTATAAAATATTATGCTAAATGGATAAAATTTATTTTTTAAGAAAAAGAATGTTAAAACTTTTATATTATTTATAAATATTTTATAAGTTTTATCTATTTTTTATTTTAATTATGATATAATTTTAAAATAAATAAATAAAAATTAATTTTTTATATATATTTTTTTACTCAAATAGTAATAATTGATCCAATATTTTATTATTATATATAGTTATAGTTTTTTTAGATAATAAATATAATTTGAATATATATTTTATATAATTAAAAGATGGTATAGAAGATCATTGTAATGCATTCATATAAAACATCCAGCTTATTTTTTTTTCTTTATCACATATTAAAATTATATATAATATGCTTAAAATATTTTAAAGATGTAATAGAAATTACTTAATTTATTCACCATCAAAATATATTTACAAAAATTATATTTCATATTTAAAAATAATATTATTTAAAGCTTTATTTTAAAACCAACAATTAAAAGATTATTCACTTATAATTGCAATGATATTTTAATTGAGCCATTATAGATAAATTAATGATATATTCAAGTATAAATATTTTTATAAAATATTAGTATTAATATATATTATTCAATTTTATAAACTTGGATTCTATATATGTATAATTAATAAATTAATTAAAATAGATATTGATAATATTATGCATATACTAAAATTTATATTGAAGAAGAACATCCTATCTAATTTAGAACCATAATAAACTTTTTGGCCCACAATCTATGAGAGTAGAAATCTAAAAATACACTTAATATCTATTTTAGATTCAAGACGATGCTAAAATCGACTAGAATATCTTGTGCATTAGTGCGAATACAATATTAGTGAATGCACATGGGAGCCATCTAGGAGTCTAATAAATGCATCAGTAAAAGTCAATGCATTTCATCGATGATATCTATCAAAATCAAGATAAAAAATCAAAAAAAAAATTGCTATAAAGCAATACAGGTTCTATAGAGGTTTCATCCTACCTTGTATCATTGTTGTTATTTCCTTAAATTTGTTTGTGCTAAAGAGATGGAAGATCAAAAACCAACGAATTTCACATAAGAGCCATTGTTTATTGATTTATTGGACGAGATATTATAACTATTACAACCTTCAAGACGATATAATAGAGATGAAGACCCTCAAGAACAACATGTCCTTCCTTGGATTGATGGCAAAATACAATGTGTTTGATATCATGACCTTAGAAGAGACTCTCGATGCTTGGTGATACTTTTAGAGGTAGGAACTACTCTTGATGGTATTTCTAATGTTTTCTTTGAAGGAAGTTATGAAGGCCTCAACAATGATCAAATAATAGGATGGTCCTCTTATCTTGGTATGGGACATTATCGATGGATGAAAGGACCTATCAACTACCTTCAAAGAGAACAAAGATCAGAGTATGTGGCAAGCACAATTTGACATATCCTTGGCTTCCTCAACATGTAATCACCACTCCTCATGGAACTCGTCCCTAGAAGGGGGGATAATGTTATAGATATAAGATTTATTCTAATAATTACCTAATTAATATAGATTAATATAAGTAGATAAAATAAGTTAATCTGATAATATCTTAGAAAGAAGCTTCCTAAAAGCTTCATAGACATGGAATCATCTTTATACATGTCTATAGATGATTGATAGGTTAGAAACTTGGTCAACAAGCTAACCACGTATTATACATATTGGTAGCTTGTGGAACAAGCTAGCCATGTGTTGCACATGTTGGTAGCTTGCGGAACGAGTCAAGTACGTGGTGCACATGTGAGAAACTTATCTTACAAGTTTGACACGTGTCTTGCAAATTAGACACGTGTAGGAGATCCTATAGAATACCGCCATATAACTCTTAGATAGATAGTAGAATTAAAAACAAGAGTGAAGCCTTCTTCACTCTTGTCAATTCCTTTCTTGTTTTTACTCTAATTCAAGAGTCTCATGTATTTTCTAATCTTTGGCAATAGCCATTCCAATTTCTTCTTGAATATACATATTTCTTTATTTCTATCTTGTTATTTTTTTAACATAATTTTTTACTAACTTACGCATATGTTTTAGTTTGTATCCTGATATTAGCTTAGTTTAATATTCATAGAAGGCATTTATTAAATAAAAACATGAAAAATATTATTGTAAGCAAATTTGCTAAGTAGCAAGTATGAAGTCCAATCATCTTACTAATAGTTGATGATAGTCTTTAAATATTGTTCTAAAATTTAATTGACTTGGTCGTTTGACCATTGATTTATAAGTAAAATGCTAAAAATAATTTAATATTTATTCAAAGAATCTTGAATAATAATTTCTAAAACTTGGATAAAAATTATAATCTTTGATCTTATATAATATCATTTGGCAATCCATGATATTGATAAACATTACTAATAAAAAATTTAATTGTTTCTTTGATTATAATTATTTTTTTGTAAGGAATAAAATGTGCCATCTTGATAAATTGATTGATGATTACAAATATGGTATCAAAAAAAATAAATGGTAGAAGATCCATAATAAAGTCTATAGAAATAAAAGACCAAGGTTGTCTTGGAATATGTAGAGGTTAAAGAAGTCTTTTCAAGCAATGTTGAGGATTCTTTGATTTAGAACATATGTTGCATGAAAGTACAAATTCCTTGACAAACTTCCACATTTGAGGCCACAAAAAAACTTAAGAAAATAGCTCTAACATCTTATTAAATCCAAGATATCTAGTAGTAGGAAAGTTATGGTGTGCTTGCAAAACATCGTCTTGAATCTAAGATCTATGAGAGTAGAAATCTAAAAATACAAAATGTAAGTGTAGATCTTCAAACCTCATCATTTATCTATGACCATTTTTATAAAACTTTTGATTAATATATATATTTAAAAATACATCAATTTATACAAAATATAGTCAAAATAAAATATTATCATTAATATATTATATCATAAAATCCTACTAAAGTAATAAATTTACAAGTAGCTTAGAACAAATAAGTAGAATTATCCTACAAATGTTTATATTTTTTTGATTTACAACAACATTTTGTTGAAAAAAACTATGTACTTATTTTATTTTATTTTTAAAAATAATATTTATAAAAATATAAAAAAAAATTATTAATATTATTAGTATGCTCAACAATATGAGTTTCAATTAGTATATGTGTATATATATATATATATATATATATATATATATATAGAAAGAAAGAAATTAATACAAGTCTTATAACTTACATCTAATTTATAAATTCTTATATTTTTATTGTAAAATTTATAAATTAGATGCAAATTACAAGGTTTTCTAAAATATATATTAAATTTATAGATTTTAAAAATTAATATATAAACTATAATATTATAGAAAAGAATTGATATTTTTAAAGTAAAAATAGGACCAATTGTATGGTAAAAAACTTTGAAAAATATAAAAAAATAATACAACCACATCCTTTTTAGGATTTAGGATATATATATAATACATATTAATTAATTCTAGATTATTTTTATTATTTATTAACTTATTTTAGGAATAATTTTGAAATTGCATGAATTTAAAATAAATACAAAAAATGATTTTAATTCTACATTAAAAATTTAATGTGTAGTAATTTATTAAAAGATAAAATAAAGTGATTTTTTTATTAGTAAAGATTACACATAAACATACTTAATCTTTTATCTAAAATAAATAAATATTTAACTAATGTTATTGTAACAAAAGTTATGTTACAATAACAAAAGTTATGTTACTTATGATAACTATTTAAATTGTACACCAATTTATTATTAGATTTGTTGTTTTAGGTTTCTACATTAATTATAAAAATTTCTTAAGTTATTAATTTTAAAAATATTTAAAAATATTTAAAAATAAAGCAAAAATATAATTTAAAATTTTAAAATTTTACTTTAAAAATATCAATTCTTATACAATTTTAAAATTGTTCAAAATTAAAAATTAATCTATATTAAAATGAAATATCTTATATAAAAAATTTAATTTAAACCTATATATTATAAGAAAATCAAGCAATAAATTTAAACTTATTCAGCAGTAGTTCTTGAATTGATAACTTGGTGTCGAAATAATAGATTAGAAGTAATTATAATAAACAAAAAGTCACAAAAATAAATAAATAAAAGTCATAAAAAATAAATAAGAGAATTGATGGTTGTATTTTAAAAAGTATATTGGGCTTTAATTTTTTTAAAGTCATAGCACTTGCTTAGAATTTAGGTGTTTTATTCCTAGTTAAAGGATATATATGATTTAGTATAAACAAAAATCTCTCTATTAAATCTTTTCTTTTAAATATATCATTTTTGACAATCAAAGATATATATGTATATATATATATATATCTGAATATAAGTAGTATTAATTCTTAAAGGTTCTATTTTTGCCTCACAAAGTATCTACAAAAAAATAAATTATTAAACTAAATACAATTAAGACAAACTCTTATCAAATTAGTCCAATTAATACTGTTAAAAACTACTAACCTTTCAATTTTTTTCTTGCTTTGTAATAAAAAAAAGATTTATTGTTTCTACTTTTATTAGTTTCAACCAATAACTTATTTTTTATGGATACCACAAATTCTCTTTTACAAACAACATAAAGAATATACATACACTCTACAACATAATGAAATTATATAATTAAAATTAGGAAATAGTTTATTTTTAATTTTATTATTTAATTTTTAGTAATAATGGTCAAGAAAACAAAAATTACAACTTTAAATTGATTAAGTGAATCAATAAAACATGATTCCAACATTTACAAATAGTCAGTTAGGAGTTTTATTTTTTCTATACAAAACTCAATTTACTAAATATATGAAACATTTATACTAAATACATGAAACATTTACTAAATATTTACTTTTATACTAAATATATGAAACATTTACATATGAGTGTGTATACAAAATCATGGATATTTGAACATTCACAAATACATCACAATGTACTGAACTGAAGTGATCTTCTTTTTTGAAAATATTACTATGTACTGTGAATGCTTTTGGAGATTATATGACTCATACAAAAACATCTCAAACATTGTTTAGATGATTTCAAGCTGATTTTGGAAATCTTCTTCCCTTGTAGTTCACAGCAGACAGCACATTCTTCTTCCATACAACACTTCTCTTGCATCTAGTATTTTATACCAAAATGATACAACTAATTAAAATTGATAGTGGACAAGTGATAAAACTCCTGTAGTGCACCCTGCCATTGTAAATTACACGATTACAATGGGAAGGCACAGACACACAAATTCATACCTCTGATATGTACTCATTATGAAATGAACCTCGCTATGACATTGCTTGCCAAGTAAGATTAAATTTCCCTCAGTAGAATCCAATGGTTTTAGAAACGAAGTTTGATGAGCGATATCCTAGTTCGATCATAACAACAATGCAACTTACACAGCTAAGAGCTTGAAGTCTACCTGAAGCTTTAAGAGAAGCATGCCTCAAATAAAGAAGGCATCTAAATTTACAATTGAGGTAGCCATCAATAAAGTAAATGATTTTTGTACAAAACAATTTTTTCAGCTGAACTAGAAAGGCTTGATCATTCTAACGCCGCCAACAACAGAGTGCAGGCAAACTGCATAACACATCGTCATAAGCACCATTGCTTTGTCCATTGCGGCCTTCGTCACATCCCCAACAACCTGCAGCTTCTCGCCTACCCCTGTCCTTCCGGGCATCTCGTGATTTTGATCCTTAAAATCTTGCTCTTTGTCTTTTCCACCCAGGATAGCTGAAACTTTGTCCAAAGACACATCAATCATTGTCCGGACACCAGAGGAAGTCATAGTTCCTGCAATGTTCAGAATCAACTCTCGATTGCTAGGAACAGCAATCACTTTTGAGATGTGTTCGATGTAATTTGGAGAAAATGTTTCTCTCGTTTTACCAACAGACTTTCCTTTCCATTTAACCAAAGAGTGGCTTGGAGATATTAGTTCTTGCTCTCCCATATCATAGAACACTTCCGAGTCTTCGTTTTCGTGAAACCTGTGGCCAAGCTGTGGAAAAGAAACCGATGCCTTGTCACCCGCGTTATGCATTGAGCTACTGGGATCGGATGTTAAGATTTCATGCGAAGTGCGCACAAAATTACCAGTCGATACATTACAAATAGTGGTCAAAAGTTCAGTGATGGGACCTTGATGTTCCGGTTTCGCCAAAGTAGCTGCGAATTCATCAAAGGCATTAATATCTTTTGTCCGATCCAAGTATACAGATACAGCAGTTCCAACAAAAGTCTGGATCCAGTCCGTCAACAGTGGTTTGCCATTGGGACTATTTGCAAATTCAAGTAAACCCTTGACAAGCCCATCTCCACTTCCAATCCCCTCGTTGCCTGGCGAAATATTAAAAGCGTTAAATTGCTCCACAACAGAAACCACGAAACTTCGAGACGCAGATGCCACCACGACCGATACGAAGCTCTTCCCAGATTCAGAAAAAAACTTCTGAATCAGCCTGTCTATTATATCTTCTTTGCCACTCCGTTTACTAGAACGAGTCCCTGCTTCATTATCGCTGGACTCAGGACTAATACCTGCCTCTTCTTGCAAACTCTCCTTCACGCCTTTCACTATTGATGAATCAACCTGCGTTTTCACAGCGTCAAACACGTTTCCAGCATTGGTCCAAGCGTGGTCATATAACTCTTCCTCGCAATCTATAGAAATTTCCACCGCATTTTCGTCGCATTCTCCTGGTGATAAAGTCCTGTCATCGAAAGAGGTAGAAGCAGCTCCAGACCCTCCTTGTGAAGTAACGGTATCCCATTTAATAATGCTTTTAGTTTCCTCTGAAACCCCACGCCCACTTGGACTGGTTAATGTGCTCTGAGAACGGTGTAGCCTTCGAGGTTGCTCCTCGTGTTTAAGGCTCACAGCAACAGGCCCACTACTGATAAGTGTCGAGAGAAGACCACGACTAACTGCAGCCGAGAGAGCGGTGATACTCTGCTGCGCCTCACGTGATGAAGCGAGTTTTAAAAGCTGCTTAAGGGTTTGAGGCACCTCGTCTTCTTCGGAAACAAGAAATCTATGTAGATCGCTCAAAACGGCAGCAAACGAGCTGCTCCCTTCAGAAAGAGCTTCAAGAAGAGATGAGAAAGACTGAAAGAAAAGAACGATGCGAAGCTTTTTTCGAGGGCGATATATACGATAGGTCACATAGCCGCCTGCTGCTACTGCACCGAATGCAAGAAGGATGTTCCTACTGCGACGAGAAATTTGAAACATTGTCCTCCCCACGAGCTCCTCCACCAATTCAACACGTTACATTCCCAGGAACATGACTCCTCCAACGCAATTCACCACTCCTCACAGCCGATGTTTCTTTTCGCTTCCACGTATCCGCTTTCCAGTTAGTCCTTCCGGCAATTTCCCTGCTCGCTTACATCTCTCATCCTCAACCTCTACAGCTCCTTTCTCACAGCCAGCTACCTATCAATAAAAACCAAAAACAACCCACAATCTTAGAATCTTTCGCCTCGCTCGAACAACAAACCCGTCCACAACCCTCAAGAACGGCTTGCTTCACATGCAAAACAAGGTAGTCATCTAATTCACGTCAAACCGAAAGCAAACTAGCACAACTCAAAGTCCAAAATAATGCTAACCATAGTAACATCTTTTGACACTCAATCTATCTACTACAACTCTCGAAACTTTCATGAGACGTCATCCCAAACTGCACCCGCATGGCCGCAGCAACACTTCCTCGACCTCGATTACTGACTCGAATTCACCTAAGAAAAACTGAAAAGAAATAGGTTCAGAGAAAGAAAGTTACAGCACAAATCATCCATGCTCCGGAGAGGTCCTTCCGTGCTCAGCAGCAAAAATCCACGCAGCCAGAGCAGGTCCTTGGCTATGGAATCCAACAGTGAAACCCTAGAATTGCAGAGCTGAAGTATGCCGGTGAGGGAGGTCGGTCTAATATGTTCGATGAATGACGTTGGGTGTTAACGAATGTTGTCCTCCTGGATGATCTCCACCGCTTTTGCCTGTAGATGCGACTAATGAATGTTGATGGAGACCCGCTTCGTGGATGATATCGAATGGATGGTAAAGGGGACAAGTGAAATGCGTCAAGTGTTGTTGGATCCGAGGCGCATCTTCAATGAACTTGGCTCCTCTCTTTTAGGATTTCGGATAAGCTTAGGTCTGACCTGAATTTTTTGTGCCTATGTTTGTGGATCAAACATCCTAGCTCCATTGAAGAGCTTATCCACAATAAATAAAAATATAATAAAAAACATGTGTGTGTGTCACGCAACTATGAAAATTGAGCAAAAGGAATTTATATGTGGTATTGATACTGTCTCACCTATTTAATACTCCAACACATAGTATACAAATGTTTTGTATGCTAAGATATAAAATGTACTAATCCTCAATGAAATGTAAGAGTCGATTTTAACTATCGATATTAAACCTACGATCAGAGAATCAGAAAATCAATAATTACTGTATAATTGCAGCAAGTAACTTAAAATGACAACAATTTTTTAAAAATCGTTTCTAGTTATAGAGGTTATATAAAATTGACTTTGTAAATGAAACATTGTTTAGATTTCAAGCAAAAAAATTATAAAAAATAAAAAACTATGTGTTATTATACAATTTTTTCTTAAAACAAATGGATATTGTGCGCAAACAATATCAATAACAGTAAAGAATTAACTGAAACTCAATATTATTTTATATTCTTACGATTGACATCCTATATTTTATCTTAATATGATAAGGTGGATACAGTTATTCATTGAAAAATCTTAATATAGTACATGAGGAAAATTAATTTGAATATGGATGTTTTAGAACCAATTTTAAGCTCGTGGCGTAAAGTTAACTTGATCTTGCGAGGCGATGTACTTAGTGATCTGAAAGTGGGGCGCAGATGATTGTCCAAGCTCCAAAAGCCAAGATTTCTAAAATTAGAAATGGGCATCAAACTTCTTTCACCAAGGACGCTTGTACAATTTAGTTTAGACAGAGTTACAGCCGAAAGGTCACAGCACTACTGATGCCCTTCAAACTTGGATGCCTAGCATCTCTAAAAATTATGTTGAATTTGACTAAATTGCAGTCTGCGTCCAAATTGGACCTCACTGTCTGAAAATCAAATGAACTAACACAGCGAGTTGGAAACACTCATATTCCTGTTGAAATCAGGTGTAAACACAGACGCTTTTATTAGAACAAACATTGCATGAGAGTTCAAATACACGATTCTCAGGCAGCACACATTGGTTGCAATATCAATATGTGTATATATATGAAAGAAACCGTCACCTCAACTATTAGAACTTTAGAGAGGAGCTCAAAGAAGCTTCCAGTAAACTCACAAAATGAAGACCAACGGAATAATGATTAATGCCACGAGAACCTCGATTCAGCCACCAAACAACCAAGTGTCGCAGGAAGCTTAAACCTAGTCTTCATCAAGTAGCATGATAGGGACACCTGTTGTGACGGAAAATCGTCCAACTGTCTCTGGACATATCAGGGTACCCTCCTCCAAATGGACCTGCCCGCACATACAAGAATAAAACATTCAGCAAAAGTATAGATTCGTAGGGTACTTCGTGCGATCGGTGTCAATAACAACTGCAATTTAGGCTCTAGCAAAAAAAGCACTAAGAAAGTACAGGCTAGAAAAAGAAACAAAGAAAACAAAATCAATCAAGGACCAGAATATCATATTTCTGGTAATGAACACAGATCCGCAGCTACCGATGCTGGTAAAGAACTATAACCGGGAACCATTCATAATGCAATATAGCACAATAAGCGACGGGTACAAAGCTTCTTCCAGCCAACCATCAAAGACAGCAATCGTATGTAGTACAACGAGACTTTTGATTGATGTCTTCTCGTGATTAACAAGCATCGAACTCCAAGGTATAGCAAGCCTACCTCGAGCAACGCATGCTAAAACTGCTGAAGAAACTCTTCATGTTCTAACATGGCAGGGTCGACCCCACACGTCAGGCACCTTGCAAAGAGTAAACAATTCCTAGCGTTGAAATTATATCACACCTGTAGCAAGTAGTACACCTCTGCACGTGAGAAGCCACATCCCAACTGCATTTCCTGCTACAGTCTCTCACAAACCTCCGATTGCACTGCGACTAGGTTTCGAAATTCTCGACGTCAACAGCGAAATGTCGTCGGAATCGTTGAGCTCGGGGATGAGCAAGACGATCCAACGTAGGACGAAACCCTAATTTAGGAGCTTGGTGTTCCCTCCTCCAAAGAAGATGGCGCCTTGTATTAACATTCTTAATTGTACAAGCTTAAAACAGATGTCCAAATGAAATTACACAGTTGTGTATATATAATTACACATCCATTATACAGTTCACACATCCACTAAAGTATCTAACATGCATATGTATATATGTATGTGTATATATATATATATATAAACAAAAATTTTAAAAACATAAAATTATGAGGTAATAAAAGGTATAATTTAATCTTTTAGAATACAAATTTATATATATACACACATATACACACAAGCTATTTGTATATGTATATAAACAAATAAACAAGGATAAATTAGGTTTCAAATATAACTTTAAGGGAGATGAATAAACAACATAAACAAGTTTATTTATTTATTGGTCACAAGTTTATATATAATTTTTTTGAAAGTTTGTATAGAATTTGTTAAGAGATTATATAGTATGAGGTTTGAATGGAATTCTTTTAGAATTTGCTTGAAATACACTTAAGATGTATATATATTTAAAGTAAAAGATATCTATAAAATATAACAAAATAATAAAACAAAAGATATTTTTTAATATATATATTTTTATATTATTTTTCTTATATTTTGGTACTTTAATTATGTTTTAGTTTTCAAAAAAATATTTTATATTTCATTTTGCTAAATTGAAGTGCATTAAAAAAATAAGACCTCAAAAGTTTATTGAAGGTGATGAAAGGAAAGATAGATGTATTTGCTTTGAATAGATGTCAAATGCTATTTCTATTTTTTATCAATATTAAATTTATTATATCTTTGGAAGAGATTTTAATGTCAATTATTAAAAAACAAAAGTAATAAGCATTTGCATATTTTTGTAATCATTGATAGATTTGAATTTTTTATAATTTTTTAATTGATCAATACATCTTATCTACAATATATTTTTTAGTTGCTAATTTTTTTCTAGGATTTTACAATTGGTATGATCAAATATATATAGGCAAGATATTAATTAATATTCTATTTTATTACTTTTATTTATTAAATTATAATATAAATTAAATTAAAATATTATTATAATATTAACATGATAAATAAATTATTTATTATCAAACATACTTATTCTAAAATACTATTTAAACTTATCTTTTTATAATTCTAATTTGTACTAATAATATTTTTGTAAATAAATTATTAAAAAAACTTGTTAGGTAAATATTTGACATAGTAAAAAATATTGAAATATTTTATTTGAATACTAAATTTGTTATGATTTTTATAGAATAATTATAATTAAATAATTAAAATTTATATTTAATTAATAAATAAAATTATTAGAGACTTATAATTTTTTAATATATTAATAATAGAATTATTTAAAAATTTGAATGATAATTTTTGTAAAATGAATTAAAATAAGATTTAAAATAGAACTTAAAGTAATTTTTTTATGCTTCAATTAAATCGCCATTAGGCTCGTTGGAATATGTCTTTATTTCATTTTATTTTCAACATCACGTATTGACTTGAAAAATAACAAGGGTTATAAGATGCTTTATTTAGGCACTCATATCTTAATTAAAAGAGGGAGATACAATATGCAATCAATAATAGACAATTCTCTTAAAACTTCAGCAAGTTTATCTTTGAACAATAACTTTGTCAATTCTAATGGATTCTTCACTGTTTCATTAGATTTGTATAACAATAGTTATGGATCATCTTGTCTTTGATATTAAACAATATATTAACAACATATTAACAACATTTGAGATGATTCTAGCAAATTTAAGTTTAAAGACAATCTTCTTTACTTTAAAGAATGTTTATATATTTCAAAAGAAATAGCACACCTTTATGTTTTGCAAGCACACCATAACTTTCCTACTACTAGATATCTTGGATTTAATAAGATGTTAGAGCTATTTTCTTAAGTTTTTTTGTGGCCTCAAATGTGGAAGTTTGTCAAGGAATTTGTACTTTCATGCAACATATGTTCTAAATCAAAGAATCCTCAACATTGCTTGAAAAGACTTCTTTAACCTCTACATATTCCAAGACAACCTTGGTCTTTTATTTCTATAGACTTTATTATGGATCTTCTACCATTTATTTTTTTTGATACCATATTTGTAATCATCAATCAATTTATCAAGATGGCACATTTTATTCCTTACAAAAAAATAATTATAATCAAAGAAACAATTAAATTTTTTATTAGTAATGTTTATCAATATCATGGATTGCCAAATGATATTATATAAGATCAAAGATTATAATTTTTATCCAAGTTTTAGAAATTATTATTCAAGATTCTTTGAATAAATATTAAATTATTTTTAGCATTTTACTTATAAATCAATGGTCAAACGACCAAGTCAATTAAATTTTAGAACAATATTTAAAGACTATCATCAACTATTAGTAAGATGATTGGACTTCATACTTGCTACTTAGCAAATTTGCTTACAATAATATTTTTCATGTTTTTATTTAATAAATGCCTTCTATGAATATTAAACTAAGCTAATATCAGGATACAAACTAAAACATATGCGTAAGTTAGTAAAAAATTATGTTAAAAAAATAACAAGATAGAAATAAAGAAATATGTATATTCAAGAAGAAATTGGAATGGCTATTGCCAAAGATTAGAAAATACATGAGACTCTTGAATTAGAGTAAAAACAAGAAAGGAATTGACAAGAGTGAAGAAGGCTTCACTCTTGTTTTTAATTCTACTATCTATCTAAGAGTTATATGGCGGTATTCTATAGGATCTCCTACACGTGTCTAATTTGCAAGACACGTGTCAAACTTGTAAGATAAGTTTCTCACATGTGCACCACGTACTTGACTCGTTCCGCAAGCTACCAACATGTGCAACACATGGCTAGCTTGTTCCACAAGCTACCAATATGTATAATACGTGGTTAGCTTGTTGACCAAGTTTCTAACCTATCAATCATCTATAGACATGTATAAAGATGATTCCATGTCTATGAAGCTTTTAGGAAGCTTCTTTCTAAGATATTATCAGATTAACTTATTTTATCTACTTATATTAATCTATATTAATTAGGTAATTATTAGAATAAATCTTATATCTATAACATTATCCCCCCTTCTAGGGACGAGTTCCATGAGGAGTGGTGATTACATGTTGAGGAAGCCAAGGATATGTCAAATTGTGCTTGCCACATACTCTGATCTTTGTTCTCTTTGAAGGTAGTTGATAGGTCCTTTCATCCATCGATAATGTCCCATACCAAGATAAGAGGACCATCCTATTATTTGATCATTGTTGAGGCCTTCATAACTTCCTTCAAAGAAAACATTAGAAATACCATCAAGAGTAGTTCCTACCTCTAAAAGTATCACCAAGCATCGAGAGTCTCTTCTAAGGTCATGATATCAAACACATTGTATTTTGCCATCAATCCAAGGAAGGACATGTTGTTCTTGAGGGTCTTCATCTCTATTATATCGTCTTGAAGGTTGTAATAGTTATAATATCTCGTCCAATAAATCAATAAACAATGGCTCTTATGTGAAATTCGTTGGTTTTTGATCTTCCATCTCTTTAGCACAAACAAATTTAAGGAAATAACAACAATGATACAAGGTAGGATGAAACCTCTATAGAACCTGTATTGCTTTATAGCAATTTTTTTTTTGATTTTTTATCTTGATTTTGATAGATATCATCGATGAAATGCATTGACTTTTACTGATGCATTTATTAGACTCCTAGATGGCTCCCATGTGCATTCACTAATATTGTATTCGCACTAATGCACAAGATATTCTAGTCGATTTTAGCATCGTCTTGAATCTAAAATCTCTTTGACCTCAAATTCTTTATTATTGTCTACTTCTATAGAAGGTAGTGGTATTTGTCTTCTTCCTTATATATCCACTGTCTTGTATGGCTCGAGTAGTAAAACATGGAATACATGATGGATCTTCATAGATTTTGGTAGGCATAATCAATTAGCTACTAGATTGATTTGTTCACAAACTGGAAAAGATCCAAGCCTATGATAATCCAACTTATCACAAAGACGAATAGTCTTGATATTACGATGAAGTAACCATACCTTATTGTTCTTTGTGATAGATATCTGCATTGATTTTTTGTCGTTCTTGAGCTTTTTTAATTGTGCCTTCATTATTACATGTAGCTCTGTCAAACAGTTTGCCAAATCTTTTGCTATAGGATTATTAGCTTTTAAAAAATAAAAAATATCAAGTCATGGATGATAAGCGTAATTTACATAGATTGGAATTTGTTTAATAAAAAAATGTATCAAATTATTATAAGCAAACTCTATCAATGACAAAAGAATTGTCTAATCATCTTGATGGTAATTGATGGTACATCTCAAATATTGTTCTAAAACTTGATTTACTCATTCCGTTTTTCGATCAATTTGAAGATGGAAAGCTGAGGATAATTTTTTATCCACACTCAATATTTTAAAAAGAGTCCTCCAAAACCTTGATATAAATTATGTTCCTTTGTTTGATATAATAATCCTTGATAGTCCATGATAGCAATAGATATTATAAAAAAAAAGTTTAGCTATTTCTTCATACGTAATAGATTTTGTACATGGTATAAAAATGTGATATCTTAGTAAAATGATCTACAATTACGAATATAGAGTCATATGAAGTTGACTTTGAAAGATCTATAGTAAAATCCATAGAAACAAAAGACCAAAGTTGTTCTAGTACAGGTAATGGTTGGAGAAGTCCGTAAAATTGATGACGAGGAGTTTTTGATCTTGAACAAATGTCACATGATTGTACAAACTCTTTAACAACCTTCTACATCAAAGGCCATCAAAAATCTCTTAATATTAGCTCCAAAGTCTTATTATATCCAAAATATCCTACTGTAGGGAGGTTGTGACGAGCTTCTAGAGCACGTAGTCATATTGCACCTTTTGGAATATATAAGCGTCCTTCAAAATAGAGCAAATCATTCTTGAACTCAAACTTAGAAGTATCATGAGACTTAGATGAATTATTCTTAATCTCATAGACAAGAGGATCTAAAGACATATTGGATTAGATTTGCTTGACAAAAGTGGAATCAACAATTAATGCTGATTTTATTGCTTAAAGTTGAAATTGCTTCGACTTCAAGAGGATCGTTCTTTGTTGATCAAAAGTTGAATCTTCTTCTCTTGGTATAAGATAAGAATGTCTAGAAAGTACATCGGACAAACCTTGTTTCTTTCTTGGCCGATAGGTGATAATAAACTTGAATCTTGACATAGACATACTCCAACGAGCCTGGCGATGATTCAACATGCACGCGGTCATGAAATACTCGAGGTTCTTGTAATCCGTATATACAATAACTAGACTAGAAGTGCCTTTTAGATAGTGACACCATTCTTAAAAAGAATCCACACTTACAAGAAGTTCTTTATTATGGATTTCGTAACTAATTTTTGTTGCTAAAAATTTCTTGGAATGGAAAGCTACTAGGTGGAGTTTGTCATCTTCTCCCATTTGTGATAATACTGCCTCTAAAGCAAAGTTTGAGACATTTGTTTCCATAAAAAATACTTTGAAAAAATCAATGCAATATATGAGTGGTACAGAAGTAAAAGTTATCTTCAAAGCCTCAAACGATACTTCTACTTCTTTATTCTACTCAAGTTTGTTCTTGCAAGTTAATCGTGTAAGTAGAGCTACAATTTGAGAAAAGTTCTTGATGAAGATTCGATAGTATTTGACAAATCTCAAAAAACATTGCACATTTCTTATTGTTTTTGGAATCTTCTAATCTATGACTGTTTAGACTTTCTTAAGATTCATTTTGAGACCATCATTTGAAATGATGTATCCTAAGAAGTCAACTTGACTAGTGTGAAATACACACTTTTCCATCTTAACATATAACCATGTATCTCTAAGTTTTTATAGCACACGACGAACATGAAGTTTATGTTCTTTTGTGCTCTTAGATTAGATTAAAATGTCGTCTAAATAGCAGACAACAAAGTCATCAAGAAACTCATGAAAAATGTCATTCATAAGATGTTGAAAAATAACTAGTGCATTTGTAAGTCAAAAGGGCATGACATTATATTCAAAATGTCCATATCTTGTTCAAAAAACAATTTTCCATTTATCACCTTCTTTGATGCATACTAAATTGTATGCTTCTCTTAGATCTATTTTTATATAGATCTTGGCTTGATTCAATTGATCAAAAAGTCTCGATATCAAAGATAGAGGGTATTTATTCTTGATGGTAATCTTGTTGAACCCTTGATAATCTACACACATCCATAGTGATCCATCTTTATTCTTTACAAACAAGATAAGAGCTCCTGTTGGGAATTTGAATGGCGTATAAAATTCTTGGCCAAGTTTTCATCAATATATTTTTTGAGCTCATCCAATTCATTCTGAGATAGATTGTGGATCGGTCCAAATGGAAGTTGAGTTCTATCTTTGAGATTAATTGAGTAATCATATGGATGATGCTCCGAAAGAATGTCTACATTCTTCTTTTCAAAAACGTCTTGATAATCTTAATATTGGCTTGGAATGCCACTTGAAGTCCTTCTACCATCAGAAATGGGTGTAGCCTAAATAACAAAAGATGATCCTTTTTTTGCTTCATTCATAAATGCTTTTACGCATATAAATACGGATTTTATTATACAAGGCTTATGATTTGTTGCTTGATTTATGGGACTCTTATTAATGCTTTGAGAAATATCAAGTCTATAGAAAATCCAATCTATTCAAGGGTTATATTTTTTTAACCATGATAAACCTAAAATGACTGGATTAGAAGGAGATTTAATTATATTAAAGACTACACAACTGTTATGACCATCTATTGTTATGTTTATAAAAAAGATTTCATGAGTAAAATTTTTAAAAGATAACGGGCGATCATCTATGACTTCTACATGTACGGATTTAGTTTTTTGTACTAAAGGTATTCTATGACTTTGAAAAAATTCTTTATCTAAAAAACACACTAAGGCTCCTGAATCTAACAAGGTAGAGGCTTTGTGATATCTAGGTCCCAAATAGACATCTATTATAAAACAAGGAGAGGGTTCTGAGCAGAGGATAGGACGTTTACTAGGAATTGTAGAAGATTTTAACTGCATGGTTCTTATTGGAGGTAGATTAACTCGTTTTTTGACATATTGTCTTCTTTGACAGCCGTACTCCTGATCTTATAGTTGCGTCATTTCTTTGGATAATGTTGAGTAGTGTGCTTAGGTTCTCTACAATATAAATACAATCCTTTTTGATAACGACAAGTCTTTTCTTATTTAATAAGAGGTTTAAAACATACCACATTGATTTGTGTGTCTTCTATTTCTGAATGTACGGATTGAGAAGACATTGATGTTGCCATTATATTATAGTAATGTTGGAGCTCCCTTGTGCAGCTCTCCGATCAAAATTCAAAAAGTTGATTGTCTCACTTCACAGCAAAATCAATTGTTTGACTCAATGTCTGAGGATTGGATAAGTTGAGCATTAATTTCTTTATCTTATAATATAATCCATAGAAAAATTGGCTAATAAGCGCAACATCATTCCTTTTGGTGTCAATTGCTAATTATTAAAATTGTAAAGTTTATAATATCATTAATCGATTGTTTTGTTGCAAGATACGGATCTTATTGATTACAAGATAAATTACATCATGTTCTCTATACATAGATCAAAATTCCACTAAAAATGCCTCTAAATTATCCAATATTGGATCACGTCATTCAAAAAAGGATGAAAACCATGATAAAGCAGAACTTAATAATAGTATTCCAATAAACTTGACTTGTGATCCCTGAGTTGGATAACTTTAAGATTGAAGTTTAATCACCAATTGTACTTGATTGATGAATCCTCAAAACTTAGAGCTGGTGCCATCAAACTTCTCCGGCAAACTAATCTTTGGTTCTTTGATGCTTAAATGATATTCAATCATAAGTGAAGTGGTATGGCTTGAAGCAGCTCGAATCATCTCTATATCTTTGCTTTGTACTAATCTTGTTGCTCCTTGTGGTGGTATATTGAGTTGATGCATTGTGAGCATTAATTTTTTCATTTGATCTTACATTTGTACCACTATATTCTTCATTTCAGCAAGTTCTGCCATAATACCACAATAGAAAAATAAAAATGTCTACTCTCGCTATAAAATAAAATACTCGAGAATAAAATAAAAAATTCTAAAAATAATATCAATATAAAAGTGGATAATCCACAACTTCTAATATGCTTATGTCTTATCAAGAAAAAAAGAATAATCCACTTTTAATCAAGAAGAGACAAAGCTCTAATATTATAACTTTACTCTTGTCAATCTGTCAAGGACACAAATTAAAATAGATGCATAAGTTAATAAAAAACTATGTTAAAAAAATAACAAGATAGAAACAAAGAATTATATATATTCAAGAAGAAACTGGAATGGCTATTGCCAAAGATTAGAAAATACATGAGACTCTTGAATTAGAATAAAAGCAAGAAAGGAGTTGACAAGAGTGAAGAAGGTTTCAGTCTTGTTTTTATTTATATTATCTATCTAAGAATTATGTGGCGATATTCTATAGGACCTCCTACACATGTCTAATTTGCAAGACATGTGTCAAACTTGTAGGACAAGTTTCCCACATGTGTGCCACGTACTTGGCTTGTTCCGCAGGCTATCAACATGTGCCACACGTGATTAGCTTGTTGACCAAGTTTCTAATCTACCAATCACCTATAGACATGTATAAAGGTGATTCCGCATTTATGAAGCTTTTAGGAAGCTTCTTTCTAAGATATTATCAAATTAATTTATTTTACCTATTTCTATTGATCTATATTAATTAGATAATTATTGGAATAAATTTTATGTTTATGACAACTAGATATGTTATTACCTTCTAGATCCAACAATCTAACAATTAAAAAATTTGATATTCAATTGACAGAGCTATATTTAATTATAAAATTATAATTAGAAGAAATTCAAGAATAATATAAAGCAACAACAAATAGGCTATAAAAACAAAAACATGCCTTTGATGTGGATAACAAAGTAAAGCTCCTTCAACGCAATATTAAAACCAATTGGCCTTACAACAAATTAGATTATTGAAGATTAGAGTTATTTTTTATTCAAAAATAAATTAATCATATCGCTTATTATTTGAAATTATTAGTATCTATGAAGATACATCATATTTTTTATGCTTTTATTTTAGAACCTTATAAAGAATTAAGCATATGAAGAAGAATACAAGTGCCATCACCTTATATTAAAGTAAATAACCATGAAGAATTTGAGGTAGAGGAAGTGCTTGATTCAAAAATAAGACAAGGATAATTAGAATGCTTTGTATATTGGCATGGCTATACCATTAGTAAACGTACATGGAAGCCAATTCATAACTTAGTTAATATACTTCAAAAGATAAATGAATTTTATCAATGACACTTCTTCAAATTTAAAGCAATAATACATGTACCAAGTGCCCAATAATATTACCATGTCATCTAAACTAGAAGGCTTCAACATGATGTTTTTAAAATTTAAAATTTTTTATAGAAAGAGAAAAAAATAACTACAAAAGTTTTGAGATTAGTCCCTACATATAATATAAATAATATATTTAATACCATTCTATTCTATTTAAAATTTATGATTTATTTGTATTTAATATATCAACTATAGATAGCTAAAATGATGTTATCTTGCAAGTTAGGCCATCTCAATCAAGTAATTTATTCTATCAAACTTGAAAAGAAGAATTATTCAAACCATGAAGGCATCAAAAAATATTTAGTAGTTAATTAGTGATAATTGTTATTGAAATCAAACATGCCCATGCAGATTGTCAAAAAGCTATATTTGAAGGATGTTTCTATGATGAAGATATAAAAATATAAGCTTAATTCCAAATAGAAGGCATTCATCATTATTGTTGGTTACGAGAACTAATGAGATTTTTAATTTGAGAAAGACAAGTAGAATATATTGCAGACACACCTTTGATTCTTTTTGTTTTCAAACAATATTGGCTTTATCACTCCTTGAAGAATTTACAACCAAAAGAAGAAGTGATGTCAGGAACATCTATCTAAAAAATATTTTAAAATATTTTAGAAGGTTCCGAAAGGTTCTTTAGATTACTTCACATTGAAGCAACAAGGAAGTTGCTCAAGAAATATTGAAGAATGACTTGAAGACAAAGACTTCTATGAGAAGTTATTTAGAAGTTTCTTAATTCCTAATATATATATATAGGTGTTGAGACTAAGAATCTCTTTAGTCTCGACAACACATGTCTTGTGGTCTAATTTGAACCTTCTAGTCTTGTTTTTGTTCTTATATTGCACTGCTTTGTAATAAGATTAATATATTATATTATTTTGTTATAATTTTGTATAATTCTTTGATCTTGTTTATAGTATTATATATTGATGTAGTACGCATAGTACGTAGTTGGATGCTAAAAGCAAGGGATGGACTCCAAAACATACAACTTATATATTATAACTTGCACCAAGGATCTTGCCCCAAATCTCCCTTCGTAATTACATTTTTATATCAAATTCCACAATCCCATCACAAAGACTATTTTAAAATTTTGTTAGACCTATTTTTGGTATATCAATATTTATCAAACCTATTTTGATATTTTGATATTTCCCCTAATTCTAACAGACCACATTTTCATTCGAATACAATCAACGTGTCTTGTTGCGAAACCACCATGCAGTGATGGATAGAAAAATCGAAACAAGTGGGAGAAAGTTCATCCGAGGAAGGTAAAGTAAAAGGCGGAGCAGGGAAAGCACGAATGGCGGCACCAAATGGCCGGGGGGGGGTCTCGATGGTCGCGTTCAATTTGAGACCACGGATACAAAACCAGTGAACCAGTATGGATTCAAGCCCCCCTCCCGGGTGAAGAAGCTGTCCCTCTGCACAGGGCTGCATCGTCTCACTCTCCTGTGTGTTGGGTCTCTGGACTTGTTTACATTTCTGTAGGGTTTTGTGAGAACCAGCAGAATTTGCACTTGTTTGGATTGGTTTTTGTCGCTATGTTGCAGTTGTTGTTGTAGTTGTAGTTGCAGCAGAGCGGTGCAGGTCTTCGAGGGGGCTTGTTAGTAGGTTGAGGAGGTTGTAAGTTGGGTTCAGGGTTGTTGTTAGTGAATTAGGGTTTCGGATTAGTGAGTAATTCGATGGCGTCGATACGCTTGTCCGCGCCGGGTTGCGCTGCGTCGCCTGTATCGACTTCGATGAGAGCGGTGGGATGCGTAGTCAGCCATTGGGTACCGCAGCCTTCGTGCAATTCGGGGACTAGCGTTGCTGCAACATTAAATCAACGGTAGGATTCTTGGGATGTGTTTAATTGGGAGTTGTTTCTCGTATACGCAGTTTCTTCCTATTCTTTTTTTTTCTCTGTTTTTTCGATTTTCATGGCTTTTGATTCACCCATTTTTGTGTTCCTTGCAGTCATTCTATCTCTTCACGGAATCCTAAGAAATCCAGCACTGCCTTTGCCCCCGTCATGGATTGCCCAAGGAGAACCAAGTTTATTGCTTCGTTATTAACTACCGCTGCTATGGTGGGTTTTACGAAACTATAAAATCTCTTGTGTTTCATGTCATTAATTAGAAGCCAGAAAAGTGTTGAACGCGTGTATGATTTCCCGTGAACCAAGGTGTTCTGACACCGCCTTGATGTAAGGATTTTGATAAGAGATGGATATGAATGTTGCTGTGGGAGTGATCAAAAGTATCCTTTTCATCATGCAGGTAACAACATGTCAAGCAGAGAATCAAGCTGTTCAGAATAAGCAGAAGGTCGTTAGCAAAGCCCCATCAGGATGTAAGTTGACCAATTATTCTTTCTCAAAACTAGATTAGAAAGACAGTACTTTCCTTTTACCACCTACTAGCATTGTGTTTGCTTTCCAGTCTTTATTCTTCTTTGGGAGCAAGAAAGCAAGAAAGCAGTTTAATGCAGATATTCCAGTTAATATAGTCTTTGCCTATGGATATGTCCACATGGCAGACACTGAATTAGGGCATGGTGAAGCGGTGTTCCTGATTATGTTGCTCTTGCTATCAACTCACACTGGGGTAAGGTTGCAGAGGAAGTTTCTTCAATCAATTAATCTTAAAATGTTGTTTGTTGAACAGCCAAGGAGAAGTCTTTTACTCCAGATCTTGATGATGGTGGCATCGGAGGCGGACCAGGAGGTGGTGATGGTGGCGGCGGTGGTGGGGGTGGAGGTGGCGGTGGAGGTGGAGGTTTCTTGTTTTGGGGATTGCTAATGCTTCTAGGGCTTATAAGGGACAACGAGCAGGACAAGCCTTATAGAGGACGTAAACCTAATAAGAAGGCGTTAGCAAATAAAAAGCGGTCTCAGATGCAGCAGGTGTGATTTACCCTTGGACTTCTTGCGTTACATCTCAACAAGTCTTCGAATTAAAGTTTGATGCGGGTTTCACAGACCCATAAAGGATCTGGTGACATAGCTTACATAGGGTAAACGTGCTGTTACCTCTTATTCATTTGTTTACGAGCTGCCTCAGTTTTATTCCTGTGAGACCTATTACTTCTTGGTACAACTTCGGGTAGCTTTCTGGAATGTTTTCAGGAATTGATAGAAAACTTATGGAGTTTTGAGTGGATGAGATTTGCATTTCATGAAACCAGAGTTTCATATTTCTGTCAGCAAGAACTGCCTACCTTTCAAAAGGTTTATATGCGGTCTTCGCCACATTGTACATTACCATCTTGGACTTCATAAATCGTGTGAGCAGTCGCGACAGAAATATTAATCTCATCTCTATACTTGTGACTGTTGGGGGAGTTACTTCTCGCTGAAAGATGTATCTGGCCGTGTCGAGTGCATGTCTGGTGACTATCCGGCACTATGTGCTGTTGAGTAATATGATATATGCGCACATGAGATTTGCCTTCGCAAAGCATGCTAGCGGAAGTCCTTGTGAGTTCATATATAACATAGTTCAGCTCTCAGAAGTTTGCAACACCCTTCACTCTGATTTAGGGCCGAGACATTTTTACTCCGCTGCATTTTTTATGTATGATGTGATTAAACAGTATCTAAGGTTATTGTTGCGGTCGCTAAAACCTATTGTAATGCTCCGGGTTAACATTTATTTTGGCGGTTTCTCTTTGGTGCAAACAGAGAGTCTATTGCCACGTATTGTAAACGCCCAACCTCTGACTTTTGAGCAGAGGAATTGAGTGTACCACAACGAAATTAAGGACCTGACAATATGTTTGAGCTTTATGTTGTTCCTTATTACCTTGTTTCCATGTGTGAGATCTATGAATTGAGAAGTCTACATTTATAATTTTGTAATATGTTGTTATTTTTGCAAGTCCGAAAATTCATGGTTATTCAATCAAAGGCATGACTTATAAAGTTGCAATTTAGTTTAGTTTGTCATTGAATGGAAGCATTGTAGCAAGGATTGTAGCAAGGACTTATTGATATAGAGTGTTCTCTTCAATAATTAATCCCTCAAAAATTAATAATTCTTAATAATCAATCAAAATTTTGGAAATTGATTTTGTTCTATGGTGTATAATTATTAACCTCTGATTTCTAATAATTAATTGATTTTCATTGACTTTTATTAATTTATAGAGATAATTAACAAAGATATGTGATTATATGTGATTAAGGCAAGTTCATGTGGCCACGAAGGTGGAAGCAAGTAGCCTTGATTGTTGTGCCTTGGCAAATATGATTTTTGTCCTATCTTCAACATGCCACCTTTGATGGTTAATAACCTCTAATAATTAATACTTTTTCTTGTAACAAATGGTATTAATTAATGGATGGAATATTGTATACAAGTTTTTCAAGATATGTGTAATTGTTATTAGAAATATGTCATAAAGAACAAATATACTTTGCAAAGTACTACCATTGATTATTTGCAATTGTGAGATTGGTTGATAGTTGGTGCATGGTTGAAGTAGTATATCAAGTATTTTATATTTACAACTTGAAAAATATTACAAGTGTTATTTTAGTCACAAAATTAATATTGATGTTATTAAATTATAAATTATGATACAAGGATTAAAGATTAGTTTAAGTGATTAAAAAATAAAACAAAAAAATATTGATTAGATTGTAAATTACAGTAGCATTACTAAACATACACATCTCAAAATTTTATATTCTCAATATTCTATTTTAACATTCAAAACATTCAATTAAAAGCATGGACTTCCAAAAGTGTTGTTTTTACATTTTTACTTATAATATAAAGAAAGATTCATAGCATGTATATAATTCTTAAAGAATAAGCTTATGAAATTTTATTAGTATGTTGATTGATAAAAATGTTATATACTTGAATATTATACATTAAAATCATCATGTTTTAAATAATAACAAATAATAACTAAAAACTAAAAAAAACAAAAAATATATTAAATATTAAATAATTTTAATTAAAAAATCACATATAAGAGTATTATAATTTTTTAAAAATTCAATTGTTATTTATTTATTTATTTTTATCTTTAGTAATATAAATTTTATATATACAATAAACTTGTTAATATTTAATATTATTAAGTTATATATATATATATAGATTTTATAATGTTAAATAGTATTATTTACTACTTTAGACTTTATACTAAAATAAAATTATAATATATAAAATATGAATAAATTTAATTTATCAATTATGCAAATTATGTTTTGGACTTCTTCATTGTAAAGTAGTATACTTGTATAGTATTAATACATGGCTGGATTTGTGTGTCTGTTGTAGAGTTTTTGTACTCCTTTTCGAATTTTCTCCACAAAACATTATTTAAAAATGATCCTACCCTCATAGGTTGTACTAGGGTTATACTGCGCTGGGCGGCACTGCGGCACTGGTTACTGCGACAGACAGAGGTCAGGACAGTGCTCAGCAGGATTTGTTGCGGCAGTGCGACAGAGGGGTTGCAGCGGCACTGGGCTGCGACAGGGCGCTGGGGTGCTGTTACGGCGCTGTTGCAGAGCTGAGTGATTCCACAGCGCTGGGTACTGCTGTGCTGTTGCGGCGCTGGATGCGGCAGGCCGACTTCACACCGTTGCAGGGTTACTGTGCCGCAGACGATTTGCACCACGGTGAGGTCAGTGAAGTTAAGGATTTTGACGGAATGCCGTGTCGGCCAACGTCGGGGAAATCCTCGTGCGGGTTAACAATTGGTGACATTATTTCACGCTCTGACGCCACCCCAAGCTTCGCTTCTACGAATTTGCTCTTGATTGATCACTGTCGGACGATCGGCTTCTCCATCGCAGCAAGTCGCTTCAGAGAGGCTCTATGGCTCGAATGTTTTGGAACTGTGATTACGTCGCATTTTAAAAGCAAAGTGACGATAGGACCTTTCTGGTGGCCGACCCTCATCGGTGGTGCATCTCTTGCCCAGGTTGTTGCTGTGTCGAGTGAATTTAGCGGACTGGTGTTGATATTCTCATCACAATCTTAACGATTAGGCAATGAAAGCATTTTTCGGTTTTGAAGTTTGGTTGGCAAGTGAAACTCTTTGCACGGCAAAACGCGAACAACGGAGGTGGATTTTTGGAGCTAGTGGCAGCACCAGCGGAGGACAAATCTCTTCACCATAATGGCCGCGAAGTGTGCTGTGCTGAGAGAGCCATGAGATGAATAGAAGCTTTAGACGAATTCTACCAATGAGGGCTGAGGCTCAAGGTGTTTCGGAAGGAAGTAGCACAAACAGCAATTGCTGGCTACGAATTCGACAGCATCCAGTTTTGACTGTGTCAAGTGCTGAGGGTTATCTTTAACGTCTACCCAGATCTCTTCTCTAGAACGTACCAAGGTTTGATGAATTCGCCAGGGGGGACACTGCGGTGGTGAACAATGAGGTCTGCCCCATGTAGAGATTAGTATTTGAGAATCATATCGAGGAGATATGTGTACAAGTTCTCATGCTGAGGAAGTAGCTACTTCTGTCGTCTAGATGGTTTGCATGCACTATTCTAAGTCCTTTTCGATGTGGTTGGAGTACCCTAGTTTGCGATCGCAGAACGTGCTTGTTTACATCTCATTTACGACGAGAGTATGTAGAGTTCCGAGACCTTGCTCAAATACTAGCGCGTGCCTGGGCTGAGGCGTATCTTTCCAGTTGATGAGATATGGAAGATTGAAATTGGTGTGGTCTGACGGGCTAATCTGGAGCTCTGCTGAGAACTTAGAATCATGCTGAGGTTTTGCGAGGAGCGATGTCAATCAGGGTTTAGTGTGGCATGAGGCGTTGCATTCGACAACAAAGGGCTTAATCTTCATGATGGCGTAATATCGGGAGAAGGTGACGATTACGGAGCCGGTTCAAGGAACGACAGGCAATGCGAACACCTTGTGAAGATTTCTGGGTTCCGGAGCTGGAGTTTCCGATTTTGAGTTCCAGGTCTGTTGAGGTTTGCCCGAATTTAGAAAATCAGTCGAGGTCGCTTGCTTGCGGAGTGTTTTGGAGTTGGCGAGGTGTAATGCAGCGATTTGCAGTTCAGTGGATCTGAGGTGATCTGCAGAGGTGGGCTGCTCATTTGTAATTGCGATCGAGAGGTGGGTGAACGAGCTCAGACTGCGGCATTTTCTCGGCAACGAGACGTGAGTTTGAGAGAGATTTGTGATTTATTGTTCACAAGGTGAACACCGTGAAGGAGCGCCGAGGCGGTATCCGAGGCGGTCCCGGCAATGGAGCCGCGTGAAGAGGGCTGCTGATCGGGAGCGGTCGAAGCGGTACCAGAGGCTAGTCTGGCTGAGCCGGAGGTGGCAGTCGTAAGCGTCTAGATGGAAGGAGAAGTACTGCTAGAGTTCGTCTTTTCCTCCCCTTGTTTCTGCTGCGTTGTGAGCTTGCTGGTGCGGCGTTGGTGACGGTAGGCTAGGGTTTCGCTAAGTGTGACTAGGTTGTGGGGGCGAAGTGCAGCAAGGGGGTGCTCGCATCCGTGGCGGAGGTGGAGGCCCCTAGAACGACGAGGCTGTGGTCGACGGGGCCTCCGCAGTGGATAAGGCAACGCGGCATATACGGCGACGCAGCAATACGGTGACGTGGACGCTGATATATACGCTGGCGTGGCATACGTGGCAGTTGGATGAATGAAAGTTGCATGACACAAAGGTGGTTTTCGTCCAAGTCTTGTGCCTCCTTCCAGACCACGCTTGTGTCACATCCCAGACCAGTCTTGTACTGCATTCCAGACTAGTCTTGTACTCCATTCCAGACTAGTCTTGTGCCGTATTCTAGATTAGAATGGTACTAAATTTTAATGTGATTTGCCATAATTTCTAGAGGTTTTGGTTATGAATAAAGACCAAATTTTTTTGTATATGATTACCTATGGGAAGATGTGAATGTGAATTCTTAGCATTTTATATTAAGAATATTTGTATAATTCTGATGAGTTGAAGCAATTAGAAAGTTTAGCTATACTTTAATTTTTCAACCATTGTGGTTGTCATTTGGAAGGCATTCATACCCTTTTATTGGTTAAATCTTCAAGTTGGACCCTTTTTATGATGTGACAAGGAGTGAGAGATCTTATTTAATTCCAAATTTGCTAGAAGCAGTGGCAATTGAAGAATAGATTATGGTAATTGAAGAATAGGTTATGGCAATAGAAAAAGAGGTGGAACTCCTAGGAGATCAAGATTCACCTAAAATAGGAGAACTTGTCAAAGACATACTTATCAGAACCTTCTAGAACATTCTAAAAGGTTCTTAGAACTTTCTAGAATCTTCTAGAGCCTTCTAATATCTTTCTAGGTAGAAGTTGCTTGAGAAGCTTCGTAGTTAGTAGAAGTTGCTTGAGAAGCTCCCTAGTTGGTGGAAGCTGTTTGAGAAGCTTCCTAGGTAGGAATATATATTGGAGTCGAGGCTGAAGAGTTCTTCAATCTCGACAACACATCTTTTGGAGCTCTAGCTCACCTCTCTGGTGTTGTTTTTGTACTCATCTGATTAATCCAATTCTTGCCAGTTCTTCTTGAACTTCTTGTTTAGACTTCAAGTCTATATTTTGTGTCCGTGACAGTTTGTCGAGACTACTCTCATCTTAAATATCAGAGCTAGTTTCTTCTTGTTAGAGTGTGGATTATCCCTCTTCTTGAAGGTACACTAGTATTTTAGAGGTTGCAGATTATCCTCCTCTAAACTGATATATTTTCTGTTATAATATTGGAGTCTTATTCTTCTTGGAGAGAGTGGATTATCCTTCTTTTTGAAGGTCTTAAGGCGTTTTAGAGGTTGCGGAGTACCCTCTTCTAAACCAATATTTCTTCCTTATAAAAATAATTACTTCCTTTCTCTTAGAATGGTTGGAGGTCAAGACATTAATATGAGTGAAAGTTTGGAGTCCAAGATGGATGCCATTATGAATGTCTTGCTACGTTATCACAGAGAACTACGGTGATGGAAGGAATCTTTGTAAGACTTCATAATGATGGAACATCCGGAATAGCACAATCTGGGCTTCATCAACCTTAAGCTTCTGCACCAGAAGAAGCAGCTTTACCTGTGGTTCAACGAGAATCATTGCTTTCACAACAAAAGGAGCCTCGAATTAGCCTTCCAGACAAGTTTGATGGCACACGCTACAAGTTTTGAGGTTTCGTCAATCAAATCAAATTAATAACAGCTTTATAATCCGAACATTATCTGATGGAGGAATCACGCATTGGATTGGTTGGAACATTGCTTACAAGACAAGCTCTATCGTGGTTTGCTCCTCTATTTGAAAAAGGATCACCGATTTTGAATAACTTTGAGACTTTTTTGGATGCATTTGCGAAAGCATTTGGCGAGCATGACAAGGCTCGGTGGGCTACAACAAAAATTCGATCACTACGACAAGGGACTCGCTCTGCATTAGTCTATGCATCGTATTTTAGGCAATTAGCATGCGATATCAATTGGGATGAAGAAGCATTGATGAATCAATTCTATTGGGGTCTAAAGGACGACGTGAAGGATTTGTTGTTATTTCTTCTTGATCCACAAACGCTCAACGAAGCCATTAGCCAAGTTGTGAAGTGCAATAACTGCCTATTTCAGCGTTGCCAAGACCAATGCTCCAGACAATATACAAGTCGTCATGACGCAATTATATCGGCAAGTAGCCTAAATTCACAATCGGAGACAGAAGACATGCAGATTGATGCGATACGTGTCAAATCCCTTACTCCAGAAGAAAAGAAGCAACGTATGGAGAAAGGTTTGTGTTTTTATTGCGGTGGAGAAGGCTATAGAGCTGGAAGCTGTCTTAAGAAGCAAAATAGATGCAGCATCAAGAATAGAGGTGCGCTTGTTCAAGAAATCGAGGATGCCCAGCCACAATAGGAATTGTGTGGTTGGACAAATCAAAACAAGGTTCCTCTCTTTCTACTCAATCTGCCCGTTGTTTTACAATTCTTTTATCTTTTGGTCCTAAAAAACTAAAAACCTTAGTCTTATTAGATTCAAAAGTATTTGCTTGTTTCTTAGACCAAGAATTTGCTAAGCATCATAAAATTCTCTTAATACAGAAATACAAACCTATTCATGTAGAAGTAATAGATGGACGACCTTTATTATTTGGTAGTGTCATCCATGAATCAGAATCTATAGAAGTGACGTTTAAAGACCATAGTAGTTATATTATCTTCAATATTATTAGCATCCCATCAAATCCTGTTATTCTTGATCTTTCTTGGTTGAAAAAATATAATCCATCCATAGATTGGAGGTTGCGGAGGATAACATTTTCCATAGAACAACCCGAAGACAAGCCTAAGGACAACCTATAGAACAACCTAAGGACAAGCCTCTAAGAAGATCCCAAATCAAAAAATCCTTATTCATTAGAGTAAGAACGTTTGTAAGATCGTGCAAGGAAGGCACACCATTGATCATTTATGTGACTCCAACTAGTGGAGAGCAGATTTCAATAACAGGTATACCGGAACAATACAAGGATTTTCAAGATGTGTTCGAAAAGAACAATGCTGACATGCTATCAGAACATCGACTATACGATTGTGCCATAGAATTACAAGAAGGAGCACAACCACCTTTTGGCTCAATCTACAACCTATCGCAGATAGAGTTGGCTGAGTTGTGGAAATACATTGACAAGAACCTAGCCAAGAACTTCATTTGTCATTCAAAGTTGCCAACTAAGGCACCAATCTTATTTGTGAAGAAGAAAGATGGATCACTACGGATGTGCGTGGACTATTGAGGTCTCAACAAGGTGACAAAGAAGAATCGCTATCCATTACCTTTGATCTCTAGTCTTCTAGAACAACTTGGACATGCAAAGATCTTTATAAAAATTGATCTAAAGGGAGCTTACAACCTTGTGCCAATCAAACAAGGAGATGAATGGAAAACAACTTTTTGTTCAAGGTATGGTCATTTTGAGTATAATGTCATGCCATTTGGTCTTACCAATGCTCCGACGGTCTTTCAACACATGATGAACGATATTTTTTGAAAATATCTAGATAATTTTGTTGTCATCTATCTGGATGATATCTTGATATTTTTCAAGAACAAAGAAGAATACAAGAAGCACGTTTGTTTGGTACTCAAAAAACTAAGTGAGAGAGGATTGTACGCCAAGTTGGAAAAGTGCTTATTTCACCAAACTGAGATGGAGTTCTTACGATTTGTTGCGACCACGGAAGGCTTGAAGATGGATCCCAAGAAAGTGGAAGCAATTGTGTTCTGGAAAGTTCCAAAGACGGTTACAGACATACAATATTTTCTTGGCTTTGCTAACTTCTATTGGATCTTCATCAAGAATTATTCCCAAGTTTTTGCTCCACTCACTCGATTAATATGTAAGGATAAGCTTGAATGGAGACCTCTAGCGGAAAAAGCATTTCAAAATCTTAAGATGGCATTTACTACGGCTCCAATCTTGGTACATCCAAACTTTGCAAAGGCTTTCTATTTGAAAACCGATGCTTCGGATTTTGCTTTAGGAGCCATACTTTCACAGATGGGCATCGACAATAAGCTTCATCCGGTTGCATTCTATTCACGAAAGTTTTCTGCGATTGAAATCAACTATAAGATTCATGATAAGGAACTCCTTGCTATAGTAGATTCTTTCCAAGAGTGGCGTCATTTTCTCGAAGGAGCTACGCATCTGGTGACCATATACATGGATCACAAGAATCTGGAATATTTTATGTCGGCTCGGATTTTAAACTGTCGTCAAACTCAATGGAATATGTTGCTATCTAGGTTTGACTTCGTTGTTACTTATCGGTCTGAAAAGCAGCAAGGACTATCTGATGCCTTATCAAGAAGATCATATCTTGCATCGAAGGTTGGAAAAGCAGCGTTTGATCAACAGTGTACAATATTGTTGAAGCTAGAATAATTTAGGATTTGTGCTGCTGTTGCGCCAATTGATGCCGACTTCCTCAACCAGGTACGTGTTGCAACCATTGAAGATTCAATAGCCCTTGATATCAAGCAGCGTATCAATAATGACAAGTTCAAGGTTGAAGGAGATTTCTTATATTTTGAGGAGCGGTTGTATATCCCAAAAGGGCCAGCATGACTTTGAGTCCTTCAATCTCGTCATGATTTTCTAGTTGCGGGACATTTTGGATTCAACAAGATGTTGGAATTTATTTCTCGAGATTTTTGGTGGCTCCAAATGTGGAAGGATGTGAAAGATTTTGTCTTTTCTTGTGACATTTGTTCAAGATCTAAGAACCCTTGGCATCACCCTTATGAACTTCTACAGCCATTGCCTATTCCGTGTTGTCCATGGTCTTCAGTTTCCATAGACTTTATTACAGATCTACCGCCATTGAATTCATTTGACAACATCTTTGTTGTGGTGGATCAACTTACCAAGATGGCACATTTTATCCCTTGTAAGAAGACATCATCAAGCGAAGACACAACAAGGCTCTTCTTTGATAATGTGTATCGATATCATGGTCTACCAGATGATATTGTGTCGGATCAAGGAACCTAATTTGTATCAAAGTTTTGGAGATTTTTTTTTAAGATATTGAAGGTAGACATCAAGCTTTTTTCGGCATTCCATCTTCAAACTGACGGCCAAACGGAACGAGTGAATCAAATTTTAGAATAATATTTACGATGTAGCATCAATTATCAACAAGATGATTGGACTGCATATCTACCGCTAGCCGAGTTTGCATATAAAAACACCCTTCATGGGTCAACTCAAAAAACACTATTCTTTTCGAACTATGGGTACCATCCGAAGCTTGATCTATTGAGTCCGTCAGCGAATAACAACCCAACAGTTGAAGGATTGGTGCAGCAGCTATTGGAGCTTCAAACCACATTGAAGCTTTAATTGTAAAATTGCCCAAGAGTCTTACAAAGCATCCGCGGATAAATTTCGGAATCAGGCACCTAATTTCAAAATTGGAGATAAAATATAGGTGCTTTGACGGAATATCAAGACTAAGTGGCCATGTGATAAGTTGGACTACCGAAGATTGGAACCATTTGTTATCCAAAAGCAAATCAATCCTATGGCGTATCGCTTAGAATTATCAGCTGCTATGAAGGTACACCCTGTCTTTCATGTTTCTCTGTTAGAACCTTATCGAGAATTGTCTTTTTCTGCAAGAGTGCAATATCCACCACCTAGTATAGAAATTGGAAACAACGAAGAATATGAGGTGGAAAAGATATTAGATTCATGGCAAAGATGGAATAAATTAGAGTACTTTGTGCATTGGAGCGGCTATGATATTAATGAACGAACATGGAAACCGGCCAAAAATCTCGCCAATGCGTCGCAAAAGGTACGGAAATTCCATTGACAATATCTTAATAAATCAAAAATTGGCCATTAACGAAGCGTGAAGATGAAGCCTTCTCTAGAGAAATAAATAGAAAAGGAATCCAAGTCTTATTAAAATATAACTTGTTGTATTTTGTAGTATCAAGATATTTAATATCAAGGTGTATTTAGATATGGCTAGTGAAAATGTAGATATTGTACTAGTGGTACCATCTCAACCGAGTAATTTACAACGTCGACCTTGAGATGAAAAATTAGAAGAGTCAAGAAGACGTCGAAGAATATCAAGTAGCAGGTCATTTGTAATTGTCTTTGAAGTAGAACTAGCTCATGCAAGTAGTGGCAAAGCGATATTTTCAGGTCGTTTCCACAATGAAGATACAGAAGTTTAGGCATGGTCTCAAGTGGAAGGTGTTGGTCATTATTGGTGGCTACAAGGACCCATGAATCATCTGCCTCGTGAATGACAACTGGAGTATATCATAGAGACTATGCGACAAATTTTTGATTTCCTATGTTTGTGAGTATACATCTCAAATAGCTTCTCGAAGACCTCGAAGCTAGAAGAGGAGGTGATGTCAAGGACATACTTATCAGAACCTTCTAGAATATTCTAAAAGATTCCTAGAACTCTCTAGAATCTTCCAGAGCCTTCTAACATCTTCCTAGTTGGTAGAAGTTGCTTGAGAAGCTTTGTAGTTAGTAGAAGTTGCTTGAAAAGCTCCCTAGTTGGTGGAAGCTGCTTGAGAAGCTTCGTAGATAGGAGTATATATTGGAGTCAAGACTGAAGAGTTCTTCAGTCTCGACAACACATCTCTTGGAACTCTAGCTCACCTCTCTGATATTATTTTTGTACTCATCTGATTAATACAGTTCCTACCAATTCTTCTTGAACTTCTTGTTTAGACTTCAAGTCTATATTTTATGTCTGTGACAGAATTTGGCTATTTCTTATTAGAAGAAGGTGGTAGATTCACATTGGTTTATGATACTGAAGAAGATATAACTTACATTTATGGAACCACTTAAGGCTTGAGGAGATTTTTTAGAGTGGTAGGTATTATTAAACTCAATGATTTTATTATTAAGTTTGCGGTATAATATAATAGCCAAGTTGAAAAAAGATTAGGATTTAATTCTTATATTACATGGTAGATATTTTTCTAACATTTGGAAGGTACCTCAATATATAACTATTTAAAATTTGAGGCCAAATATGAAGCAAAAATTGAAAATTTAAAAATTTATTAAATACCAAATTTTAAGAATCTATTTGGAAGTCAAGTATAAATTTGAGGATGTGAAATTAGTGGTGGTAGTCTATCAAGTGAAGAAAAGGTGGATTTTGGAGTAAAGATTGAAGATGAGAAATAAAAACTTGAATTTAATTCTATTTTAAATTTCTTTGAAGTACTTCAATTGAATTACCAAGATCAATGTTTAGACAAAATGTTGGAATTCTAATAATTTCAATTAAAAGAGAAGGAGACTTATTATGATATTTATTATTGGCTATTGAGGTTGGTAGAGAGTATTGAAAGAATCACTATTTCTCAAGCTATCTACTACTAATAGAACATTTTAAACTTTGAACTTAAGAAATTGATTAAAACTAGAATGTTGAGTATATTTTCTAGCAATATTGAGTGTATTTTTGGCCACAAATTTTGTTGTTGTTAATTTGGTATAAAAAAAGCAGCTATGCCTATAATAGGAAGGCTTCAAAGCCTATAGACAAAGATAAGTCTACTCTTGCTAAGGCTATTATACCAACATATTTTGGACAAAAAGATACAAGGGAAGCAAATAATAAGCAACCTAAGAAAAAATATTATTCAAAGTGTGGATCTTCTATTCATCTTATAGGTAAGTGTTGGATTTTTTATTTAAAATTTAGACTAGTTAATATGAAGAAATCTAAGAAAAATACTAGAGATGATAAGGAATGAAAAGATATGATTGCATAAGAGAAGGATAAATTTTATGGCAAAAAAATAGAGGGCCAAAAGCATGAGAATAAAAATGATTCTTATTTAAAGACAATTGAAGCTCAACTAACATCAATTGTGGCTTCGTTTAAGACCAATAATACTTCTACAATAGAAAAGAAAGAAACTCTATCATTTTATGGAACATGGAATAAGTCTTTATGTGGTACAAATGAACTAAGTTGTTTAATAACTATTAAACTACAAATATAATAGGAAGTGCCAAAGAGTGCTACTAATACATTGGATCTATAAGTTGGATATATATGACAACAAATTAGGCTATCTAAATCATTTGTCTTAGAAGATTTGAGTTAAAATAGGCATTACAAAAGGATAAAAGGATCATTGCTACTTGTAGGAATTGTGCCAACTTGCCAAGTATAGTTGGAATTTCAACTATATTAATTAATATTTGTAAGATATCTTTATTTTTTTCTCAAATAATTGAGGCACTTGGATTTGATGTAACTAAAATATTAGAGACTATAGCTACTATATAGGATTAAAAGACACAAATCTATGATAACAATGAAAGGAGGGCATTTGAAGAAGGTGACTGAAAGGATGAGTCATCAGAAGGAGCCAAGCTTTATGCAACAACAACATGAGTTCAAATCATGCCACAAAGATTAACTATTGAAAGATCTTCTATGACATCAAGAGTTGTTAAGGTAAATAACTTTCAAGGTTTTGTTACAGATACACTACATAAGTAGAATAAGATTTTAAAAATTTAAAGAACTAAAATAAAAGAATTTTATTTTATATCACAAGTAAGGAGCTATAATAAGGTATAAGAATAAGACTAGAAGGTCCAAGATGAGCCACAAGAATTATATTGTCAAGATTGAGGATCCCCTCAGTCTTAACTCCTATATATATTAGATAGAAAGAAGCTCCTTGAGGATTTTTCTTTATGCTTGAAGGTGAAGCAAGCCCGAGATCTTTTTATAACCTTCCAAAATCTTCTTAGAATCTATTAAGACCTAATAGGACGTTCTCAAAATCTTCTTGGAATCTCTTAAGACATACTAGGACCTTTTAAAAATCTTCTTGGAATCTTTTAGGACCTACTAGAACCTTCTCAAAATCATCAAGAATATTCTAAAATCTCCTAAGATTAAGTAGAATCTTTCAAAATTTTCTAAAATCTTTTAAGATTAAATAAAATCTTCTAAAATCTTCTAAAACCTTTAGTGCACTTATTAATATTGTAACCATGCCAATGAACAAAGTATTCTAGTTATTCTTGCCTTAATTTTAAATCAAATACTTCTTCCATCTCAAATTCTTTATAACTATCTATTTTAACATAAAGCAATGGTAGTTGTATTCTTCCTAATATACTTGATTTTCTATAAGATTTCAAAAAAGACATGTAAAAAATAAGATATACCTTTGTGGATGTTGATAGTTTTAATTTATAAATAATAAAATTAATTTATTTTTTAATAGAAAGTGGTCTCAACTTTTAGTAGTCCAACTTATCAAATGGCTAAGTAGTTTTTATATTATGTTGGAGCAACTAAACTTTATCCCCAACTTAAAATAAATATTGTTCATTCTTTTATATATCAATTGCTTTTTTAGAGTGTATTTGAATTTATTCCAGTTGAAGTTTCAAAGTAGCTTAGATATCAGCAATTTGGCTTACAAAGTCATCAACTATTAGATTTTCGGATCTATCAACAAATAAAATATTTAATTTTGGATGAGAGCCATGATTGGAATAAAATGGAATTTATTGAATAGATGCATGAACTATATTATTGTAAGCAAACTCAATTAGAGACAAATAAGATATCCAATCATCTTATTGATAATTAATAATACATCTTAAGTACTTTTCTAAGATTTGGTTGACTTGCTTTGTTTAACCATCAATTTATAGATGAAATGCTGAAAAAAGTTTGATATCTATTCAAAACATCTCAAAAAGTGACTTCCAAAACTTCAATACAAACTACAATCTTTGATCTAATATAATATTATTTAGCAATCTATAATATTAATAGATCTTATCAATAAAGAATTTGGCTATTTTTTCACCAATAATGGTCTTTTTGTAAGAGACAAAATATGCCATTTTGATAAATTGGTCACATTTACGTATATAGTATTAAAAGAATTTATAGAGATAGAAGACCATAGTTGTTTCAAAATTGGTAGCAATTGAAGAAGTCCATATAGGCAATGTCAAAGATTCTTTGATTTAGAATATGTATTACAAAAGAAGACAAATTCTTTGATAGCTTTCTACATTTGAAGCCATTAGAAATATCTAGAAATAAATTCAAATGTCTTGTTGAACTCAAAATATCTTGTAGTTGGAAACTTATGACATGTTTGGAAAATACAAAGATATAATGGCTCTTCTATGATATACAAACATTCTTCAAAATAGAAAAAATTGTCTTGAAACTTGAATTTATTTGATTCATTATGGATATTGCTAAAATAATATTCAACATTAGGAATAAAAAGGTCTATAGGTAAAGTTGTACAAACTTGATCAAGAAACAAATAATTCACTAGAATTGTTACAAAAGTTGCTAAAATATAAAATTTCTTGAGTTTCAAGAATATTATCTATTATTGATTGTATACTATTTTTCTTTCTTTTAGCATTGTCATAATATGTGAAGTCTTACTAGAGAATGCTCCAAGCACCTAGCTGTGGAAGATAAAAAGAAAATACGCAACAACAAGATCCTAACAACTTTAATAGAATTCTAAATAATTTCTATTAAATCTTAACAATATTAATCAAGCTTTGACCCAATATTAAAGAAATTACAAAAAGAAGAATAAATGAATCATATATTAATCATAAAAAAATAACATTTAAAATAATAATTTTAAAAAATATTAAAAATAGAAATCTTAAAATCCTAATCAAATCTTGATCAAATCCTAAATCAAACCTTGGTCAAATCTTGATCAAACCCTAAATCAAACCTTGGTCAAATCTTAAATCAAACCTTGATTAAATCTTTAGTCAAACCTTGATTAAATATTTAGTCAAATCCTAGTCAAATCCTAAGTCAAAACCTAAATCAAATCCTAATCATAATCAAAGCCTAATGAAATCCTAATCAAACTCTAATAAATTCCTAAGACAATTTTAGAACCTCAATAATTCTTAAATCCAAATCCTAATCAAATCTTAGTCAAATACTAATTCTAATGAAATCCTAATGAAATCCTAATTAAATTTTAATCAAATATTAATCCTAATAAAATCCTAATGAAATCCTAATCAAATACTAAATCCTAAATCCAAATCCTAAATCCTAATCCAATCCTAACCACGCCCTAAGTAATTTCTAAGATAATTTTAGAACCTCAATAATTACCAAATTAACTATTGAACTTAATTAAAAATTTATATATGCCTTAATAACTAAGTTGACAACAAACACATTAAGTTTGAAGAAGATCAAATTTACCAAAAAGAAGAAAAATCTAAAAATCTATTCGGGTATTGACCGGCCTCCATCTCCAATCTTGATACTAATATTCTAGTGCCTAAAGCTCATGTTCTCACCATTCAATTGCTTTCAAATTTCATATATACATAGAAAATTAAATCTTCTATCAACAAACACAAATTTCACTCAAATCCAACTAAAAAATTACTCAAAATCTACAAAATCCTAATTGACCCTCAAAACCCAATTCCCAAGACCTTAATCCACTTAGACCTCAATTACTTACAATTAAATTGTTAGATTAAGTTCAAAATTGTAGCACAGATTGATAACAATAATACCAACTAAATTACAAAATTTTATTAGTAGATATACTATAAGACTTTTGTAATTGTCCAAAGCATAAATCCTATTTTCTTTCACAAAATCCAAAGTCGCCCAAAACAATCTTGATTTTACAAAGCTCTTACAAAGTCAATTTTGATCAAAATCACTTCAAATCAAAATCCTATGTAAAACCTCTTAAGTTTGCTTTCTAATCTCACTCTTTGATCTACCAAAAAACCCTTCATCTTTTGTAGGCATATTGTTTTGTGCCTCAGGATTTGATTTCAACCCAGGTTTATAACCCACCCTCTTTGGATATCAATTCTTAGAAATTTGTGATAAATTTTTCTGAAATCTATTTTCAACTCCTTTCTAAAGATGCTTATATTGTTTATTTTTCTAATCTACTTTGTTTTGCCTTATTTATGGCTATACAAAGCAATTAGAAGTCATTTCTATAAAAGGTAATATTAACACCTTTTGATTTTTTTTACCTCCTTCTCTATTATTTATTTTTTTAAGATAATTTTCTCAAATATTCTCATTTGAATTTTTTTTATAATATAACCACTTCTTTCTTCTTTCACCTAATGGTCATATTACTATATGACATCCACCCTGCTTAAACTTGTGTATCCTCTGATATGTGCCAATAGTTTTTTAATAGATCAATATATGACGTTCTTCATCTTGGTTGAATTTTTGATCTTCAATTTGCTCTTCTTCTCTCATTTCAATAGTTCTTAATAGATTTTTTTCTTCATCAAAATATGTACAGACTTCTCTTTGTTTGAATAACTTGACTGGCTTGCCTGCTATAGGTGATTTCAATTGTATTCTATCAAGTTTCTGTAATAAATATGTTCCATTGTCATAGACTTCTATGACAACATATGGTCCAAACCAATGCTCAAATTTTTTTTATAATGTATTATGTTGGTTGTCCAAACTATTATCTTAGACTAATTGTCACGGACATACTTAAGCCACTACTAGAACTTTTGATAGTCTTCTAGAATCTTCTATAGCTTTTTAGAATCTTTTAGAATCTTTTAGAACCTTCTAGAATCTTCCTCAACCTTTCAAGACCTCCCGTAGACTTTTTAGAATCTTCCAAAATCTTCTTCAAATTTCTAGAATATTCTAAGATATTCTTAGGACCCTCTAAAATCTTCTTCAACCTTCCCAGATCTTCTATAGACTTTTTAGAGTCTTCCAAAATCTTCCTCAAGCTTCTAAAATATTCTAAGACATTCTTAAAAGGTTCAATAGGACATAAGGCCTCATAGTATAATAAGAAGCAAGACTGAGGAGCACCTCAGTCTTGCCAACACAAGTCTTGGAGTAATCCAGAGTGTTGCCTTGTTCTTGATATTAATCTAGTTTCTTATTCTTGATCTAGTTCTTGTTCTTGTCCATGCAGTTTTTTGTTTTTGAAGTTAATCTGGTTCTGATTTCTTCTCTTTAATTCTTTGTTAATCTGCTAATTTGCATCCTTCACAGTTTGGCAAGACTGACTTATATAATCATATCAGAGCTTAGATCTCTTGATAGAGAGTGGATTACACCTCTTCAAGATACTATTGTGTTCTAGAGAAGTGTGGACTATCCCCCTCTAGACTAATATGTTTACTTGTTGTAGTTGATTTTTCTTTGGAAAGAGTGGATTACCCCTTTCTTAAGTTATATCACTACATTTTAGAGGTTGCGGATTACCCTCCTCTACACTAATTGTCTCAAAGTATTTCTTTTAGTATAGAAAATACTAACAGTTTATCATTTTTTTTTTTTTTTTCCAGATAGAAATAGATCAAATTAATGGAGGTGCATCCTCACAAACAGAGAATAGAGTAGCAACACTTGCAGATCTTCAAGCCCTATTGGATACAATATGAGAAGAAATGACATTCTTCCGCAATCCAAGAAAAGAATCGCAATTGGAGTAAGTATCTGAAGAAATTAAGCAAGAGATTTATAACTTATAACAAGAGATTATTCGATTAAGAAAAGCAAGTGGTAAATAAGCTTTGCACACAACTTCTCTAGAAGTTCCAAAGGTTGTCATAAAAGAGCCAAAAGCTAGTATGTCTGGAAAGTTTGATGGAACAAGATCCAACTTTTGAGGGTTTGTACAACAAGTGCGACTTTACTTACCACTATATCCATCTCATTATGCAGATGGATTCACTCAAGTCACTTTTGTGGGCACTTTTTTATCAAGAAGTGCTCAATCATGGTTTGCGCCACTATTGGAAAAGAATTCTTTGATCCTGTACAACTTAGAAGTTTTTATGGAAAGATTTACTGCTGCATTTGGAGACAGTGATCGAGAAAGAATGACAGAGAGGAAGATCCAAAATCTATGACAAGGACAACATTCAATTGCAATTTATGCTATAGAATTTCAACAACTTACTTGTGATCTTGATTGGAATGATAAGGCTTTTATGACTCAATTTTGTTATGGCCTAAAGGATGATGTAAAGAATTTATTGATCACGATGCCAAGAGTTGAAAGCTTAGAGGAACTCATACCTTAAGCTATTACTTGTGACAATCGCTTATTTGAACTACGACAAGAAAGGCGATCAATTTTTAGCAATACCTATCAAGGTACGACTGCTATATCTTCAAGAGTATTGAAAAAGCCATTAACATATCTTGAACCTATGCAGATTGATATGACTCAATTCAAGCCATTAATACCAGTGGAAAAGAATAAATGTTGTCGTACTAAAATTACTTACAATATGTAAAATCTACTCAAAAATCATAATATGTTTATAAATTTAGATATGTGTTAGAATGGTTAGTAAAATAAATTAAAGGGATTGATAGAAGAAACTTTATTTTATTTTTACTTATTTTGATTATGGTATTTAAAAGTTATAAGATCTAAATGATTAATATGAAGCCTTGAGAGAAGGTGGGAGCCTAAGGATGAAAATATAAGCTAGTAGGAGGCTAATTGGGAGGGATGAAATGAAGGCATGGTCGGATGAAGGCAAGGAATGGGAAACTTCATCCCTATTGGTCGAATACCATGCCCAATGGGCTTTGAGGAGGCTGCCTGCAACCTTAACAAGGATTTCGGCGACTTTAAGGAGGCCATTAGGAAATCAGAAGCTAGGGTTGTAAATTTTAGGATTTTGGGTACAATTTGTGTACAAAAATTAGAGGATTTGGAGTTAGGGTAAAGAAGTTATAACCATTTGAAGATAAGGTGTCAATATGAGACATACTGTCACTCTTTTGAGGATTGGAGGAGTTGTATGAAATTTTTTGGAGATGGAGAGAAGCGGCTAGAGAGGAGATTTTAAGCTCTACACTTGATGTAGAAGAAATACGACATTTGAAGTTCTAAAGAAGGAGTTATTGGGAGTCAAAGACAGCAGATCGAATTCCAAGGCAGTAAGTAGGCCGTTTTGTTGATAGTGATGGAGTTTGCCATATCTTAAGTTTCTGGACGAATTTTTGTCTAAAAATTTTTAAGAAGATATATTATTATGCTGAAAATCTATACATCAAAGTTTCATAGCATTTGGACTTTTAAATTGTGAGATATGAAGAATTTAGTACATGGGTGTTTGTAAACAAGGATTTAAAGCTACTGCTAGGAATTTGACGATATCTAAAGATTGATATTGTATTAATGGTTGAAATTTGTGGTGGTAGTTGTGAAGAATACATCAGTACTTCATGTAAATTTAGAGTAGATTTGGACGATTGGATTAAAAGTTATGGATTATTGAAGTTTGGAAAAAATTCCCTTCTTAAGGGGGAATGAGGGTTTAGAATATTTTGTTATGTTTTGAGTGGTTTGAGGAAATTAGGCTTATGTATTGGATGTAATAGCCCTATGAAGATCTCTTTTATATAAAATTGGAGATTTTATTATACTTGAATCTTACTTGAATAATTAGTAGCAACCAGAAGCCTAGCGCTTTCTTGAGGCAGATTCTCTCTACCACGACAACGTCGGCAAGAGAATTTATGCCTATATTGTAGAAGACCCAATCATAAGGCAGCAAATTATCCAAATAAGTCTAGAGAATTCAAGGCACGAGGTATAATATCCGAATTAGAAAGGTTGGAAAATGAAGATGTCTAGCCACAGTAGGGACCTTGCGGTTGGACACCCCCAAATCTAAAGTACTAGAAAAAGATCTCTTTTTACCTCCGGATCCAACATCTTATTTTATACTTCTTGTATATATAAGAACCTTGAAACAAGAAATTTTTGCTAAAGCCTTTTTAGATACTGGAGCCTCAACATGGTTCATGGATAAGGATTTTGCAACCAAGCACAATCTACTACTTGTAAAGAAGACCCATCCTGCACCAGTTGAAGTCATTGATGGACGAAACCTTGCATTAAGAAATATTGTCGAAGAAATCCAACCATTGGAAGTGATATTAAGAGATCAAGTATCACAAATTATTTTCAACATCATTAGATATCCTACAAATCCTATTGTCATTGAACTTCCTTGGTTTGAGCTACATAATCCTGATATTGATTGGAATACGCGGAAGATTTTCTCAAGATCCACACATCAAAAGAAGAAACAAGGTACTGCTCTATTCCTTAAAGCTAAAATATTTATGCAAGCAGCAAAAAAAAGAGATGCATTTGCATTATATGCTATCCCAATGAAAGATCAAACGGAGCAACTAAAGCAGGAAATTCCTAATCAATATCACAATCTGGAAGACGTATTTGAAAAGAAAAAAGCAGACATATTATCCAAATATTGTCCTTATAATTGTACAATCAAATTACAAGATGGAGCTCAACCCCCATTTGGTCCCATTTATAATCTATCACAAACGGAGCTTACAGCCTTACGAGAATATATTGATGAAAATTTAGCCAAGAATTTTATTTGACATTCAAAATTGCCTGTTGGAGCTCCTATATTATTTGTGAAAAAGAAGGATGGTTCCTTCGGTATGTGTGTTGACTATCGAGGTCTGAATAAGATAACTATAAAAAATCGCTATCCATTACCATTAATCTTAGGATTATTGGAACAATTAGAACAAGAAAAGATTTTTACAAAGATTGATTTGAGAGGCGCCTACAACCTAGTCAGGATTAAGAAAGGAAATCAATGGAAGACAACATTCCGTACAAGGTATGGACATTTTGAGTACAATGTTATGCCTTTTGGACTTACAAATGCTCCTATAATATTCCAACATATGATGAATGATATCTTACGAGAATACTTAGATGACTTTGTAGTCATCTACTTGGACGATATCTTAATCTTTTCTAAGAATGAAAAAGAGGATGAATATCATGTACGGAAGGTATTAAAGAAACTACGAGAAAGTGGATTATATGCCAAATTGGAGAAATGCTCTTTCTACCAACCATCAATTGAATTTTTGAGATATATTGCTTCAAAAAATGGGATTTCTATGGATCCAAAGAAGATACAAACTGTTATGGAGTGGAAACAATTGTCATCAATTAGAGATATACAATATTTTTTGGGATTTGCAAATTTCTACAAAAATTTTATTAAAGATTATTCCAAGATTGCGGCTCCATTAACGCGACTTACAAGTAAAGACAAATTTATTTGGGATGATAAGGCTGAAGGAGCATTTAAGAAGCTAAAAGAATCTTTCACCTCTGCTCTTACACTTGTCCATGCAGATCCAACAAAATCATTTATTCTGGAAATGGATGCGTCAGATTTTGCATTGAGATCTATATTCTCTCAAATTGGTGATGATGATCAACTACATCCAATAGTATTCCGCTCTTGAAAATTTTGAGGTGTAGAGATTAATTATGAGATCCATGACAAAGAATTATTGGCAATTGTTGATGCTTTTGAAGAATGGCGCCATTTATTGGAAGGAGCTCAATACAAGATCATGATATATACTGACCACAAAAACTTAGAATATTTTATGAGTGCTCGAGTTCTAAATCATCGACAAGCACGATAGAGCATGTCATTATCTTGATTTGATTTTGTAATTACATATCGTCTAGGAAAACTTCAAAGAAAATTAGATGCCCTTTCTTGACGATCATATCTTGCACCAAGAATAGGAGACATTGTATTGGATCAACAAAAATCAATCATATTGAAGCCATCCAATTTGCAGTTAAAGACATCGATGATATCTACCTATACAGATACAACTCTCAAGATGGAAATCCAAAAAGCAATGAAGACAGATCCATTTATAAAGAACATCCAACAACGTTTAAAAAATGCACATGTGGAAGAAGACAATAATTTCAAATCGGAAGATGAATTGTTATATTTCAAGAATCTCCTATATTTTCCTCCAAGACCTACAAGACTTCAAATCCTTGAAGCTCGATATGACCTTCCAGCAGTTGGACACTTTGGCTTCAATAAGACCTTGGAATTGATATCAAGAGACTATTGGTGGCCTCAAATGTAGAAATTGGTGAAAAAATTCATCCAATCATACGAAATTTGTGCGCGAACAAAGATTCCAAGACACCAATCATATGGACTTCTGCAACCCCTTCTAATACCTAAGGGCCCATGGCAATTGTTATCTATGGATTTCATTACAGACCTCTCAATTTTGAATGGAAAAGATTCAATTTTTGTAGTGGTAGATCGTCTTACCAAGATGGCACACTTTATCTTGTATAACAAGACTATTTTTGGAGAGGAAAAAACCAAGCTTTTTATTGATAATATTTATCAAATATATGGCCTTCTAATTGATATTAATTGAGATCGAGGACCACAATTTGTATCAAACTTTTGGAGAAGATTATTTTGGCTTTTAAAGGTCAAGATCAATCTCTCATCCGCTTATCATCCTCAAACTAATGGTCAAACAGAACGAGTGAATCAGATCTTAGAACAATATCTTTATTGGAGTATAAATTACCAATAAGATAATTGGATGGACTTTCTACCATTGGCTGAGGTTGCATACAATAACTCCGAACATTCTTCAATAAAGCAAATTCCATTCTTCTCAAACTATGGATACCACCTTCAAGTAGATCCATTCCAAATTAAAGATGTGGAAAGCCCTGCTGCAGAAAATCAAGTTACTTATTTAAAAACCATCCATAAAGAATTGAAATTCCAATTACAAATAGTCCAAGATTGATATAAAGACTATGCAGACATTCATCGCAAGAACTAACCAAATTTCAAAGTAGGAGATTGTGTCTAATTACTTTGACAAAATATACAAACAAATTGACCATAATGAAAATTAGACTATCAAAGACTTGGACCTTTTACAATTCTATACCAAGTAAATCCAGTAAGTTTTCGTCTCGAACTACCAAGTAGCATGCACATTCATCCAGTCTTTTATGTCTCGCTTTTAGAAACCTATTATAAATCAAATATTATTGGAAGAACTATTCCACCACCAGCTCCAGTTGAAGTCAATCAAGAGATTGAATACGAGGTGGATGAAATATTGGATTCACGTATAAGACATGGACAATTGCAATACTTCATTCTTTGGAAGGGCTATGGAGTTAGCAAAGAATATGGAAATCCTTAAATAACCTTAAGAATGCACCTAAGAAGGTTTGCCAATTCCATCAACAATATTCTAAAAAACCTAGATTCAATGGTCATTGAAGATTTCATCGACAATAACATCTCTTGGCTTCTAAATGACGCTTCCAATCAACAACAAAAGACCAATATAAAAAGAGGAGAGCCACGCTAAGACCTGCATTTATATTTTCTTAGAATAGAATAGATCTTGCTAGAAGCTTATTAGTTATCATGTCAAATCTTTGCGTTTCAAAGAAATTGCAGGAACAAGAGACAGAAGATTCTTCTGACATACAAGTGATTGGGGAATCATTGAAACTTTCACAATTTGCTAGGTTTGAAGAACATGGACAAGATGAAGAAGGAGTATCCCAACATCAAGTAAGGCCATGCTTGGAGTCTTTAGAGATACGGCCTCATCATAAAAATCTTGATTCAAATACCCGAGCTTTGATAATACTCCTCGAAGTTGGAAGGGTGATTCCAAGTGGACTAGAAATTATGTTCGGAGGATGTTTTGAAGGTCGCAACAAAGAATAAATTCTTGGATGGGATATTAGTCTAACAGAGGTTATATCTGGATGTCATCAACGCCATCTCAAGGGTCCTGTTGAATTGATAACCAACGCACAAAAGACAAAATATATTGCTTCTCTACTTCGACGAAATCTTTTTTTATTCTTTTCCCTTCCTTCTTTCAATCTTCCTATTGCCACTTCAATGTCCTTAGGCCTTCTTTTCAATTGTTGAATCCGTAATACTAAAAGCTCCTCTGTGTTAAGATCATCTTTTTTTTATAATCTGATGGTAGTAGCAAAGCCAATGGTTTAATCTTTTTTTACCACTGATTTATACTTAGTTTCAACACATATCTCTTGGCGACTTAAATTTTTCATAAAGTTTTGAATTTCATCATAAAATTCTTTAGAATATATATTAATAATTTTATTATCTCTTTGTAATCTATATTACAATAAATAATTTAATTCTCTTATAATATCCATAAATCCTACTTCTTTAAATGCTCCTGATATAAATTCATCCTTAATTAGTTCTCCATTTTCTTTCAAAGTTTTTTCCATATTTTTAATATAACATTTATCTATTGTTTTTATCTTTTCAATAGTTTTAAAAGATAATACACCATCTTGTTTCAATCCAATAAGTTCAATAGATAATGTCATCTTTATTAAATTCAGTAGGAGCATGTCTTCTTCTAACCTATTGCAATCCCGCTTTACAATGGTGTGTAGTAAAAACCTTCAAGATCTTCAAAATTCTCATTTGATAATGACTTTTTTCTCAACTTATCACGATTTCTTTCATGATTGGCACAAACTGTTAAAAATTGAATTGCTTTCATTCTATCTTGGCTTCTTATTCTTGCATAGGCTGAACTATCATCCATAATCTTTGTTTCCATTCTTGTGATAGTAATAAATGGTTGTCCTAATATAATTAGATATATAGACACATCTTCTACAAAGAAATATTCTTCATGAATGATATCTTCTATCATCACTTTTATATTTAAACAAGCTCCATACAATTCTCTTTTTAAATTGTATGCTAATCTTATCATCCATCTATGTTCAATATCAATTGGTCATTTTTCTTTTTTATATAACTCCTTTTATATCAAGTTGATTTCAAAACCACGATCAATTAGTACTACAATCGGCTCTTCTAGTTCTCCTAATTTTACTAAAATTTTTGTTGTAGCTCTTATCCAAAGACTTCAAAAATAATGACTAGAAGCTTGAATACTATCTTCTTTATCTGTGAATTTAACTCGTGAAATATCTCCAACCAATTGTATTTTAATTTCTTCATCTTTATTGCTTCCCATTGCCTTTGTATCTTGTATATTTGATGTTATAATATCACCAATAGATTATTGTTTTTTTTTTATTGTATCAATAATAATTTCATGAAACTTCTATTTTGTAATTCTTAAAATCTCATCAATTGTAAACTCAATCTTTCTATTTAAAATCTGCTCCTCCAATATCTTCTTTAAATCGATAGCAATCTCAATATCTGATTGTAATTTATAAGCACGGGCCTTTTCCTTCTCTTTTATAAAATCTCTTTCTTTTGTAGGAACATTCTTCATTGTCTCTTCATGCATAGGATTTTTTTTGTTGTCATTCTTTTTCTCCTCTTGTAGTCCTTTTTAATGGCCCTTCATTATTCTCATCTCTTTTTTTTTTTTTTTTTTTTTCTATTAATGAATCATGTTGACTCCTTACAATATGAGCATGTACCGATAATCTATCTATTGGATCATTCTATCTAGTAATTTATCGAATATCATTGCCAATGCGTTTTAAATCATTTTTGATAAATTTTCCTCTTTCAACATAACTCATTGCACTTGTCTACAAAGAGCTAGATTCTCCTGGAAGTTCAAGATTTATGCTTAAACACTTGCCTCAATTTGCTTCCATCTAATATATTGATGCTTCATTGCTTGAGATTTTAAATGATTTTCTTGCAAGTACCTTCATTCTTCCTTTATCAAAGTTTGTTTCTAATTTTTCTCCACTCTCCTTTAAATATATCATACTATCTTTGAAAAAAATAACTCTTTTGAGTAGCTCCTCTATAAAATCTTCACATTCCTTTTTTGAATGATCAACGCTATCACACCACATACACCTATGTATTATACCATCCATTTGTCTAAATTTTTATCTTGTAGATATATTTGATGATTGGCCCTTTTCTTCAAGTTTTATAAATTTTATTTGTAAATCTCTCATCCTTCATATGATTTTATCAATGTCCATTTCTTCTTTCTTTGATGTTGGCATTGAAGGTTGAATCATAGGTGTAAGATGGTTAATAAGCAATTTTAGCTTATATGCTTGCAATGGTCTTTGAATATCTATCCTATCTTTTCTCCTTTCTCTTTTTGCAAGTAAACCTATTGCTTCTTCTACTTCTTTCCAATTTGATGTCAATCCTTCTTCTTCTTCTTTATCTTCAAGTAAAATTTCCAACTTTTCTTGCAACTTTCCATCAATTGCTTGAAGCAAAAACTCCACTTTGTTTAGATCTAGTAGTAGCTTCTCTTTCTTTGATAAATGGAAATATTACCTTTCAAACTTCCTCAATAATTCTGTTACTTGAAGATCCTTCTTAGGCCTTTCAACCTATTCAAAACATGCTTACAGAGTTAGGATCAAAATACATACTTTGTCCTCCTTTACTACCTCTATTTGCTGCTTTACTTGCAATTCAATTAGAAGCTCTAATTGATGCACCATCCATAATTCCTCCTTCAACTCTCATGCCTTCCTTCTCCATAAGTCAAATAAATCAAAAAATCCCAATAATCTTCTACCTCAAGCTTTCACATTGGGTTCACCAAATTATGTTGTAATACATGAAGTCTTATTAGAGAATGCTCCGAGCACTTGGCTGTGGAAGATAAAAAAAAAAAAAATACGCAACAACAAGATCCTAACAACTCTAATAGAATCCTAAATAATTTCTATTAAACCTTAACAATATTAATCAAGCTTTGACCCAATCTTAAAGAAATTACAAAAAGAAGAATAAATGAATCATATATTAATCATAAAAAAAATAACATATAAAATAATAATTTTAAAAAATATTAAAAATAGAGATCTTAAAATTCTAATCAAATTTTAGTCAGACCTTAAATCAAACCTTAGTCAAATCTTAAGTCAAATCTTGATTAAACCCTTAGTCAAACCTTAGTCAAATCCTAAGTCAAAACTTAAATCAAATCCTAACTTTAATGAAATCCTAATGAAATCCTAACCAAATCTTAATAAATCTTGATCTAATATTAAATCCTAAATCCAAATTTTAATCCTAATGAAATCATAATCAAATACTAAATCCTTAATCTAAACCTTAAACTCTAACCCAACTCTAACCCAACTCTAACCAAGCCCTAAGCAATTCCTAAGATAATTTTAGAACCTCAATAACTACCAAATAAATCATTGATCTTAATTGAAAATTTATACATGTCTTAATAACTAAGTTGACAACAAACACATTAAGTTTGAAGAAGATCAAATTTACCAAAAAGAAGAAAAATCTATAAATCTACTCGGGTGTCGGCCAGCGTCCTTCTCCAATCTTGACATCAATATTCTAGTGCCTAAAGCTTATGTTTTCACCATTCAATTGCTTTCAAATTTCATACATGTATAGAAAATTAAATCTTCTATCAACAAACACAAATTTCACTCAAATCCAACTAAAAAATTACTTAAAATCTACAAAATCCTAATTGATCCTCAAAACCCAATTTCCAAGACCTTAATCCACTTAGACCTCAATTACTTACAATTAAATTGTTAGATTAAGTTCAAAATTGTAGCACAGATTGATAACAAAAATACCAACCAAATTACAAAATTTTATTAGTAGATATACTATAAGATTTTTGTAATTGTCCAAAGCATAAATCCTATTTTCTTTCACAAAATCCATAATCGCCCAAAACAATCTTGACTTTACAAAGCTCTTACAAAGTCAGTTTTGATCCAAATCACTTCAAATCAAAATCCTATGTAAAACCTCTTAAGTTTGCTTTCTAATCTCACTCTTTGATCTACCAAAAAACCCTTCATCTTTTGTAGGCATATTGTTTTGTGCCTCAGGGTTTGATTTCAACCTAGATTCATAATCGGCCCTCTTTGGATATCAACTCTTAGAAATTTGTGATAAATTTTTCTGAAACCTATTTTCAACTCCTTTCTAAAGATGCTTATATTGTTTATTTTTCTAATCTACTTTATTTTGCCTTATTTATAGCCATACAAAGCAATTAGAAGTCACTTCTATAAAAGGCAATATTAACACCTTTTGATTTTTTTTACCTCCTTCTCTATTATTTATTTTTTTAAGATAATTTTTTCAAATATTCTCATTTGAATTTTTTTTATAATATAACCACTTCTTTCTTCTTTCACCTAATGGTCATATTACTACACGACATTGTAAGGTATGATTATCTTGATAAAGTATTTGATAATCTTTATTATTTTTTAAATTAATATATAATCTTTAAGTTAAAATAAAATAAAGATATTCTCTTATAAGCTTGAAAATAATTTAAAATACAAGCCAATATAAAATATTTAAGATCCTTGTGATTTATATATATGTAATCACTGGATGTGAGGCGCCTCTAAGCAAATGGTATCATTTCTAAAAAAAAACTACAATATCAACAAGTTCTTTATTGTAAATCTAATAATTAATCTGTACATCCAAGAACTTTATAGAATAGAATGCAATTGGATGTAACCTCTCTTCCCTTCTAGATTCAAATAAGATTGCTTTTAATACAAAGTTTGAAGCATCAATTTCTTTGGATCCATCATTAAGCCTTTATTTGAAATAATATAGCCAAGAAATTCTACTTGAGACTCATGAAATATATATTTTTCTAATTTGGCATATAATCTAGTATCTCATAATTTTTATAAGCCAAGACAGACATGTTGTTTAGACTCTTTTGAAATCTTAAAATAAATCACAATGTTCAAATAACATATAATAAAGTCATTAAGAAATTTATAAAATACGTTGTTTATTAAATTTTGAAAAATGGCTAGTATATTTGTAAGGCCAAAAGGCATGACATTATATTCAAAGTGTCCATATCTTATATAATAAGTGATCTTCTATTGTTTCTTTCTTTGATGCATATTAGATTATAAGCTTTGCTGAGATCTATTTTCATATAAATCTTAATTTGATCCAATTAGTCAAGGAGCCCAAATATCAATAACAAAGAAAAATAATTTTTTATCATCACTTTGTTGAAGCTACGATAGTTGATACACATCCGCAGAGATCCATCTTTTTTCTTCATAAAGATTATAGGTGCATTAGTAAGAGATTTTAAATGTCAAATATAATTCTTTACTAAATTTTTATTAATATACTTCTTCAATGCTATAAATTTATTCTGTGATAAGTTATAAATTGGACCAAAAGCTAATTATGTATTATCTTGAAGATTAATAATATAATCATATAGATAATATTTTGATATGGTATCTATATTTTTTTTCAAATATATCTTCAAAATCTTTTTATTCTTTTAAAAGGATTGTTAAAAAATTAAAAACTTCATATATTAAAATTGCATAAATAACAAAAAAAGTTCCTTTCTTGGTTGCTCCCATAAAAGCTTTAGCTTCAATAAATAGAAGATTTATGGTTTTAAATCTACAAGGTGTATGGTATTTTTTTTAATCAAAATTAGTAATAATAAGTTATAGTATTTTTAAAAAAATTATTTTATGAGATATCCAATCTATACACTGATTATAACTTTTAAGCCAAGAAAATACTAATATGATAGGATTAGATAGAGATCTAATAATATTAAATATGACTTGACTACTATAATTCTTTGATGTTATTTTTAATGGACAAATTTATGAGTAATATTTCTAAAGGATAAAAGTTGATCATTTATGACTTCTACATGAATGATCTTAGATTTCTTGACTATAAAAATTTTATGGATTTTAAAAAATTCTAAATCAATAAAATAAGCAAAGGCTTTTGAATCTACTAAAATAAAGATTTTTAATTTTTAAATATCTAATCATATCTATATGATAAAGCAATAAGAAGGATTAGATGATAATACGAGACCTTTTTTGATTTGTGGAATAAAAAAATCTAGCCACATGGTTCTTATTGTGGCTAGGCACCTTTGTTTTCTTACGAAACATCTAGTAATATGGTTGCATTTTTCATTCAATTTTTATGTTGATGCTTTTTTGCGGCAATTATTAACCTTGTAGCTAAATTTTTTATAATATAAATATAAGACATGTTCTTTTTTACACTTCTTCTCTTATTCTGAAAGGGATTGGAATAAATTGTATCAATCTATACATCTTCTATTTTCATATATTTGCTAAGATTGAAAGATGTAAAAGATATTAAGTAATTAGTGTAAAGTCGTGGCACAAATAGTGGATTTTTTTTTTTTGATGTTGAAATAGATGGTTATTATATTTCATTACTTAATTAATGGCTTCATTAAGAATTTAATGATCAAATATAGATAATAATAGATTCTTTATATTATTTCATAATTTCTAATAAAATTAACTTATCTATGTATCTTCACGTCAATTGATATTATATTCTAATTGTTAAAATTTTAAAATATAAATAAATACAAAATAGATTTTCTATCAAAGGGCTTGGATTTTAGTTGTAGTAGAATAAATCTTATGATGTTCTCCAAAAACTTTTACAAATGCCACCAAAAATATTTCAAAGTTATGCAATATGAAAGAATTCTTTTCAAACAATAGAGTAAGTTGAGATAAAATTTGATTTGGAAGCAAGGTTTCAATTAGACCAACATAAGATACTTTTGTAAAATATTGCTAAGGTTGAAATAAAAAAATAAGTTGTACTTGATTTACAAAGCCACAAAACTTTGAACAAGTTCCATCAAATTTTTCTAAGAGATTAATTCTTGATTCTTTTGATATTGATATTCAATTGCCATCTCAAATACATATATCTTCTTATAATAATAGCTAAGCTGGTTTTGTTCTTTGACCATTATATATGGTCATATAAATTTCTTTGTTTTGCTTAAGCAAAATCTTGATTTTAATTCTCAATGCTTCTAGAATATTTATAATTGAATCTAATTTGATTTCTTTGGAATTTTCCATATTGATTTTTTTTATTTCTTATTATAAAAATAAAACAAGAAGAAACATATACACAAAAAATAAAAAATAATACCAATTTAAAAGAGGATAATCGGCAACTTTTAGAGCACTATAGTATTTCCAAGAAGAAGGATAATTTACTCTCAATTCAAAAAGGCCAAACTCTCATATTGTGTTATGTTAATCTCAACAAATTATTACAAACACATTACTCAAGTATAATAAGACTTCAAAAGTTTAAAGAACTAAAATAAAAGATGTTCATTTTATATCACAAGCAAGGAGCTACAACAAGGCACAAGAATAAGACTAGAAGGTCAAATCTAAGCGACAAGACTAAGTAGAACCTTCTAAAATCTTTTAAAACCTTCTTCCATTGTATATCTATGGTAGGTGTATTACAAATTATTGAACTTAGAAGTAAGGTTTTTATATCTAAAAAAATTTTGTTAGATTTTAAAAACTAATCATTAATATTAGATAAGGTTACTATTGATATTTTGGATTTATAAAAAAATATATTAGAGCCTTTTTTTTTGTTATTAATACTTCTACAAGTGGATCAAAGAAGGCCATTGAGATTACAATCTAACTATTTTTGATTAAATTACGACTTAATAATGTTATGGATGCAGCAACAATTTAGACTAAGATTATTATTACTCAAGTTACATCTTATAATGTATTGGTAGGTGCTACAATATATATCCTATGGATTTTATATTGGATTTTTAGAATGAAATAACTCAATATAGGCTTAGATAGTAAGCTGGTGATAGACGCTGTTGTATGGCGTGATTTTCTATCTAAAAATATACTAGATACCTAGCTGTGGAGAATTCACTTGAAAATTATTAGCAAATTTCCAACAAGTGATTTATTCTTAATAAAAAGGACAAATAATATAAAAATATTGCAAAAGAAAATTTATATAGATAAACCCTCTTGTATTCAAGTAAGTTTGTACAAAAAAGGTTCAAATTTCTACAAAAACCTTTCAAATTTTTATTCATCTGTAAGGATTTATTTCTCTCTAATCTTTAGAGTCCAATAACTCTTGATCTAACTATTTAATTTCTATAAAATTTTCTTCAAAGTATAGATGATTCTCTTAAGTTTTATCAAAAAAATAATCAATCATAAATTTGTTTTAGATTGTCCAATATCTTAAAATCCCTAGCAAGTGCGTTAAATCTTAGCTTAGAGACACTTGAGCACTATTTTCTTTATATCTCACAAATCCAAAATTTTAATACCACAAAATTTTTATACATATTTTGTGACATAAATATATACACTCTTGAAAATTTTGAGCCAAAAATTTATCAAATTGCTTAAGATATAGCTCAAAATATAACCACTAGTTAAGCAAGGTGACTTACTGCCCTTGGTTTATAAGCACTGACTTCAACTCGTAATATCTCCTTCACTAAAGCTTGGATTTTATCAAAACACACATAAAAAGTGTAGTCAAGAAAGTTTTCTTTTCAACCCCAATCGTCAATCCTTGATTGCTCTCTAAATGCACGAGTTATATCTAAAAGAATGACAATAGATACAATTTTGACACCCTAACTTTGAACACATGTATCTCTTTCATGAAAAGTCCAAATCATCCAAGATTTGCACCAAAACCATATCCAAAAATCTAAACTTGCTGATCCCAGCCTCTGATGTTCGACTTTCCTCAAAAGACAAACCCTAATTCCTAATAAACCCTCGGGCAGCCTCCTTGAAGCCCATTGGGCATGATTTTTGGCCAATAGGAATAGAGACTTCTATCATCCATTTCCATTCATGCACATGGATGGCCTAACTACCCCCTTTCACACTAAAAACCCCTTTTTTATCCTTTTTTTTTTATAAGATTTATATAATATGTGTTCTAAACACCAAATAAAAGAATCAAACAAGATCTTAAGGATCACCAATGTCTAACAAAGGCAACTTAAGATATATAAAAGTTATTATTAATATAAAATCAACCTCAAAATTACTATCAAAAGAAGAAATAAGGTTGTACAAACCTTAATAATAATCCTTTTGATAGATTCCTTGTAAATTAGCAATCTAACCACATCCTATAATCAATAAAATCCATTGATATGGCTTTCATTTAATTGTATAGTAAATTGTACATTAAATATATATGTACAATTTTTTCACATAGTAGCCAAATCACAACACGACAATGGCAAGTCACTCTACGTACATAATTTATACCTAAGGAATATAAACATTATATTAAGTATGATATAATGGAAACAACACGTGGTATTTTGGATGAATTACCTACTTAAAAAGAGCTTCTTCTACATCTTATAGCCTCCATAAAAATTAATTATAAAAAAATATATATTATCTAAAATACATAAAATAAGACTAATATAGAAATCTAATTTTAATAAACTAATGATACATTAGAAAAGGTATAGAAGGATAAATCCTTATTACTTAAAGAGATTAGGGGCAATTATCATATTTTTGAATCTTCTTTAGTCATATCAATACCAATTACTTGGCAATCTCACAATCAAGATATTTGTATATTGGATTTATTCGGTGGTATTGGTATTAGATTAGCAACTATTTTATAAGCAAATATCAAGATTAATAAGTATTTATATATTGGCAAGGATTTGATAGCTAAGAAAGTGGCTATTAAATATATTATGAAGTTTAAGAAGTATTATCCTCATTTATTACCACACAAGATATTTTTTTGATTAATAAAGTTTAATTTAGAATATATGGTCTAATAAATTTAACTATTATAAAATAATTATCTAAGATAAGAAACCAAAATGGACTTTAAGACAAAAAAAATGATTTATTTTAAGAATTCATTAGAATTCTTTACATTCTTTAAATTATATAATTTTACAAATTAAATTATATCATTGAAAATATGCCTATTATTTCAAAATCTAAAAAAAGGAATTTAAGGATTATTAAGCATATTCATGTTATTTTGGATCCATCATTATTTATTGATATAGCCAAAATAAGATCATGGACTCATGAAGCTTGCCAATGGTGGAGTAATTTGATTCTTCTAATTGCTTTAGAAGCTATTTATAACTATACAAAACAACCATCTCATTTATTTGTATAAGATATTTTGGATCCTCATTGAAGATCTCATGATGGTAGATGGGATGATAAACTACCTTATATTGTGGTCAATATAGTTGGAGAGCCACAAAGAGTATTTCCTACATTTTTTAGCTTTGCCAAATCATATGCATTCCATGAAAATTGACCACGTATTATTTTAGATACAAGTGGTATAGAGTAAATAATTAATAAGTCTAATATAAATGAATAGGAGCATACTATGGAATTTCTTAGTGGTACTATACAATTGTCTGATTATTTTATTTTTAGATATTAAAGAAAGATGTTAATTAGACAAGCAATGGATTTAAATTATTTGATATGAATAATAGCTATTATTTTGGAAGAAGAATAATATTTGCATACTACAAAGTCATTTATGCAATCATTCTTACAAAAAAAAGCTGCAATTTAAAGTCTACTTCATCTTGGGATGGATGTTGAGGTAGTTGGGAGCAAAGAACAACAACCATTATATGCTTAGAAATTGTGAGGTATATAAAAAATATTTAAGAGGTATTTTGTATTTTCTTCAAATAATTATGATATCTTTGAGGAGTATATAGAGAAGTTATTTGTAATTAAAAATGCCAAGATAACAAATAAGGTAAAATTCTTGTTGGAAGAAAGAAAGTTATTAGGCATGTTTGACACAAAGAAAGAAGACTATGTACCTAGTGGAATTGTATAGCAACTACGAAGAGTGTCATCTACTTCAAAGAATAAGAACACAATTAATATTAGAAAATTGGGAACCAAATGTAGAATTTGAAAGGAAAGTAGAAAGACAAGAGTAACAATTTTTAAAAGAATTCAAGAATTATTTTTCTTTTGAATTGAAAGACTTAAAAATTCTTAAAAGACAAAAAGTACAGATTGACTTAGTAGATGATGCTCCTATTTTTTGTAAAACTTATAAGTATAATGAAGCAAAAATGGAATTAATAAAAGCTCAAACTAAAGAGCTTTTGAATGCCAAATTGATAGAATTTTTTAATAAAAAATATGCATCAACTATAATAATGCCTTTTAAAAAAGATAATTTTGGTAATTAGATAGAGAAGTAGATGTATAGTGGCTATAAGCCTATTAATAAAAGTATAAAGTTAGATAGTTATGCCATGCCTATCTTTAAAGAAATATTTGATACTATTAAATATATAAAAGTCTTTAATGCTTTAGATTTAAGATCTAGATATTATCAAATACCGGCAAAAAGAGAGATAGGCATAAGACAATATTTTGGAAAATTGATGAATTTGAAAAGAATAGATTATATCAATGGAAATTTCTACTATTTGGATTAAATAATACACTTATTAAATTCTAAAAGATAATGGATAGAGTACTTGCAGGATTATTTTTTATGAGATGTTATATAAATGATATCCTTGTCTTTAACAATAATAAAGAAAAACATCAAAGACATCTTAAAATGATGTTTGAACATTTAATAGAGTATCTAAACAAGTTTTTTTAAATTCATAAGTAAAATATTTGAAGCATGTGATTTATCTAAGAGGACTTGGTGTGCTAAAAAGGCTTTGGCAAGTATTCTAAGATCCAAAGATGTGAGTTGATTGAAGCCTTTTCTTAGATTAGCTAATTTTTATTAAGAATAAGGAATTTGTAGTGGCTTATGTTAGTAGATCAAACAACAATGTTGAAGCATAATATGATTTATATAAAAGAGAATGATTAACTTTGATTTGGGCAATTATATTTTTTTAATATTATTTATATGGAAAGAATTTTTTTTAAGTAATGGACCATCAATCATTAAAATAGCTTATGAAATTTGACAAATTAAGTGATAAACTTACAAGGTGGACCTTGATGTTACAAAAATATAACTTCAAGGTGATACATAAGACAAGATTAATAAATATGGATGTTAATGGATTAAATAGAAATCCATGTTTAAGCCAAAAAGATTTTATAAAGGTTAAATGGCATATTGAGAAGGATGAGAAAGAAGTACTAGGGTGGCATGCATCATCATGCCTTAGTTTATTAGCAATAAATAGAGATTCATCAAAAAGTACTTCTAATGATATAAAAGAAGAAAAAGAATCTAAGGGTGCTAAGAATATTTTTGAAGATGAACTAGTGTTGGATTATCTTGAAAAAAAAAAATTACTACTTGATGTGATTTCTAAAGAAAGAAACATAATCCTACAACAAACCAAAAGATTTGAATGAAAAGAAGCTCATTTACTTAAAAAAATGTCAAATGGAAGTAAATGTGTAATACAAAGATCACAAGAATGTAAGAAGTTGGTATTCACATCCATGAAGAATTATGATATTTTGGAATTAAGAGAATTCACAATCTTTTTCAAAGTCAATATTGATGGATTAGTATGTAAAGAGATGCACAATAGATTATATCTAGGTACCAAGTATGTGATAGGATTTGTACTTCATTTAATGAGTGAATAGAGTTTGTGGTATTATCTAATAAGTTCAATGAAGGAATAGCTTATACTTTCAAAGATTGAGTTCTTAGTCATTTTAGAATTCTAATTGAATTATTAATTAATCAAGGCAAGAAGTTTTTAGATGAGTTTTAAGTTTTACTAAAACATGCATTTATTGATCATAAGACTACATCTTAAGACCATCCTAAGATAGATGGGTTGATAGAACACATGGTACAAATTGTTAAAAGGGCTCTCATAAAATATGGTTTACAAAAAAGATATTATAGGAATTGAGATTTGTAATTACCTTGGTTGATTATAGGATATGGCTTCAACAAGCAAGCTTCTTTAGTAACATTTTTTTCTTATTTCTTTTTGTATAAATAACAACTAGTCTTACCAATTTCTATTGAAGGTGATGTACAAGCAATAGTTAAAATGGATGTTCCTAAATTGTGGATAGAGGTATATAATATGCAAGCAAAATTATTTCAATGTATTATTCCAATGGCATTTGATAATCTTAATAATGCCCATCATTATGATACTTTAAGATATGCCACTATTTGAAGAAGAGGCTACCAATTGCAATTACAAATATTTGCACCAAATGATTATATATACTTATAGCAAATTACACCAACTATATTAGACGTAATGGCAAGTAAAGTCATTCTAAGGATTAAAAAGATACTTTCAAGTGGTGTGTTGGAATTGGAAGGCCATATTCAATAGATTTAAAAGAATTATTCCAAAAATTGTGCTCTTTGTCATTTTTCACATGTAGATGGTATTATAGATGCTAATTTTAATATTATTCCAAGTAACTTATAGTACATATTATATGAGAGAGCTCAAAAAGTTGCAACAATGATTCTATGTAACGTTTGTTCAATAGGGTTGAATATGAGGTGTTTGATACCATCTTTAAATCAAATCTCCACTAAAAGATGGACATGTCTATAGTATAAGGGAAAATCTAAGAAAAATTAATAAATTAATAGAAACAATTTTAATTGGTATTTTCAACCTTTTACATTAAGTTGATGTTGGTTGGATGCACCATCATGGAAGGGGCTTCAATAATAATGCATGGGATAAATAAAAGAGGCCTAATTGGCCTTGGCTTTGCTAAATATCTTTATACATTTGGAATTACTTCTAATTTTTTGTTTTGATAGTATATGTGTGATTGTTCTATCTACTCTCTAATTGTGATAGGTATTAATCTATAACTTAATCCAAGTTTTGATTTAAGCTTTGTGGCACGTTTTCCGGCATTATTACTTATACTTTGGAATATGTTAGTATAGGCATAGCTTATATAGATTCTAGCCAGTATGATGTATTGTTATCCAAATGTCATCTCATATATGATAATCTACAATTAGTATTTAGTCATGGAGCACAAATACAAATATGCAGGTTGTTATGTCAAAACATCTTTTATACTTCTTGGTATTATCTTGAAATTAAAGAAGAAAATAATCAAAATTATTGTACTTAGTTAAGATCCAAAACAATGGTGATGAATACATGAGTATTTGTTACATCTTAATATATTTGTGAATCAATCAATGAACTTTTGAATTGTTAATAATTTATTAAGAGTATAAAGTGAGGGATTATCCTAGAGAATGATATTTTGGAGATTTGTTAGTTGATTACAAGCTTAGATCACATAATCTGCTTCAAGAAGTAATAACCAGAGGAAGAATCAGGACATATAGTGCCAGGTTTTTGTAAAATAACTATGAAAGAAATGGGGTGTTACAATGTGACAAAATGGAGTGCCTGTAAGCTGTAGCCAAAATGCCTCCTTCAAATCGATTGAGTTTGTGGAAATGATATTTATAAATATCTCCAATCCCTATCGTTGATGAATTCACAAGCTTTACGGGGTCTCAATCCACCGTAGTTAGATTCGTACATGTCAATACTGTTGTAAGTAATCTATTCCCACATTCTGTTATGGGAAGTATATTTATTGTATTTTCCCTCTTCATTTAGTGAATGGCTTTTCTTTTCAAGCCAGCGACGCATCAACTTCAAATTTTGAATCTAATTTATTATATCTCTGATCGAGATATGGGTTGCATCTGATGCTGTGACTTGTTCCGATTGGCCATGCATGCTGTTCTTTTTTTTTGTTGCAGCTGAAGGGATATGAGATTGATTTCAATTAGTACAATGCATTCATGTTAACATGGATTGGCAAAAATGTTCGTACTCCGCAGAAACAATTCCTCCACAATTCATGCTTACTTCACAATGAGTCTAGGTGTTGCTGTGTTATGCTTTGCTGCGATGAGTGTGCAGAAAAGGATATTGATCCAGCACTATAGACAGACGTATCAAGTGGTCTGGCCTTAAACATGTAAGTCATGTCACAATCAAAGCCTAAAAAAAATCTGTGTATTTAAACAAACGAATTTTGGAGCTGGAGGATAGTCTTATAACCCAAGCATGATGAGATTCAAAGCCCACATACAAACAATTACGCCTCCATTTCTCTGCCAAGCTAAGTAAGAATTGCTAAGAATGAATGTGTCAGTAAAGAATGGAAGCACCAATTGCTTCGGTGAATGGAATGATGAGACTACACAATACATTGCCGGTAGGCTCAGACTAGTATGGTACTCCGGGAATGAGCATCTTCGCTAAATGCTTGATACTGAATGGCTTTATGTACTTGGAGCCATCGAAGAAGAGCTTGAACAACCGCTTGTTGCCCATTTCGGTGAATTGCATATCATTCCAGTATAAGGATTTACTGGGGCTGCTGCACACTCTGTGCCCGGGGGTGCCGCAGGCTACTTCAGCACCATATTTGCCAGCTCCACAGCATGCGTTCTTCACATCGGTTAGCCCTGCAGTCAGTTACCCATGGTAAGCGGGGTCAGCATTGCAATATAGAGTAGAACGCTACATTGATGAAACGTTCAGCTCGGCAGCTATGGTATGATAGGTTGCGGGGTTACCGTGCGATGCAGGAGATTTGATAATGGACAAGACAGCGCCGTAGACGTCGGCAAAGACGAGCTGAAGACTGGCGTGTTCCATGCCTATTTCATTGTCGGCATTGAGCACGTTCACCATACGCAACAGCTGCCTGTTGAGCTGCCTTATTGCCGCATCCATGGATGCGCACAACCTGCGACCATCGCTGGATTGAAATTTGGAGGCCAGGAGTACGACTTGTGGAGATTTGTGAAGCGGTCCCACGCCGAACACCACCACCTTGCGAGCGCCTTGCATGTACAGCCTCTGGCACCCGATCACCCCAAATCCCAGTCAGTGGTAAACTCAAAGAATGCCAGTTCAATATCATTTAACCTCTCAGTAACCGTTCGGAAGGGTACACTGCCGAATAGTTTTAGAAAAAGGTGTGACAGACTCACTTGGATCAGCCTTCGATACTCGAATGCGAGGTCGTCTATGAACTTGGAAATGGTACCAGCAGTTGTGGCGTAGGCGGGCTTGGTGAAGTAGGCCAAGATGTCGGCACTGCCAAAGCTGACGTGGTAAATGGCACCACTGAGGCTCAGCATAGCCTCATCTGCTCCGAACTCGAAAATCACATCTGCGGCGTTGGTCTCGTAGGCAATGACTTGATTCTCGAATGAAAGAGCATTACCAGCACCCTGTTGAATGAAGAGGTACACCCTAATCGATCAGCGATGACTACTAGGTTACATGATACTGAAGAAGCTGTCTACTGCAAAACTGGGCATTGCGAATGGGAGAGGGTAATGGATGACTTACCATTGCAACGCTGGAGGCTTGAAAAATGCCGGCACCTCCAGAGGCGTAGTTAAGAGATGTTTTCTTCTGTAGAAGGGTAGGGCTGGATAGTGAAGGTACTGCTAGTGGCAATTTGAAAGGCACGGCTACAATACAATGAAACATAATTTAGTAGATAATTCGAACCAGATCATTTGACGAAGAAATGATCGAATCTAGTCTGCGACAATGCAGCTAGTTAAGCAGTCTAGATGGAACTGCTTCTTTCGCTGGTAAGCTGGTGTTGAGCAACTGAGCTCTGAATCTTTAACTTCAAAGCCCACATTGCGCAATTTGCAACGAGATTCAGAATTAAGATAAGCATTCGAGACCTGGCCCGAGGATTTCTACCAGGTTTCTGTGAGGCGAGGCCTTACCCTGCAAGTCGGAGAAGATTCTTCCGTTGCTGAAGCGACCAGTCGGAATGCCCTTGAAGTAGGTTATTCCATACGGCTTGAAATTGGCCTTCGGAACATTACTGGCGATGAAGTTGTTGTTGCCGCCGTCCACGAACGTGTCCCCCAAGACGAAATACGCGGGCACTGGAAACCCTGAAGTTGTGTTCGCAGCGTTCACAGACACAGCCAACGTGCACGACAAGAGCACCGCGGCAATCACCACCGCTGCCATCTTCGCCATCGCTCAACCTCCCCAAACTTCCACAGAGTCTACCCCAATGCAGTACCTGATTAACTTCTCCAAGAGGAATAGAGCCGGTAATCTGCCCACATCCGCCGGTGCGCGGTGTCGGCACCCGCTTCTCCCACACCAGCAGCCACTGCGACTTGATAACAGAGTCCGCGGGGGCAGATCCGTCACTGCCTACTCTAGTCCACCGAAGAAAACGCTGTTTCCCAGCAATTATTTCTGGAACCTTTGGTATGAAGGCTTGGCGGCTAGAGGACGCGCTACAGTGCTCGAAACCAGTCCTCACAGTTCCCCATTCCAAGCGAATGCTAGAACAAATCCATGCTTGGTCCGGCATTGAAAAAAATCCCAGAAATTGGTACCACCCAGTGGATGGTTTGGAGCAGGAGATAGCGCGAGGCGAGGTGCGGGATGACGTTGTCTTGTGCTGGACCGCATTCAAGACACAGATTGAAGCGCCCTGCTTCTTCGGTACACGAATTGGGTATGAGGGGCCAAGGGTGGCGTCGGATCAAGGTGGGCCCATGCTAGGAATAGACATCCAGACAAACAGTCCTCTTCGCGCGTTCACTTCAGAGAGCGCGGCAGCTGCAGCAGCAACTAAATCGATAGTGACGAGTAGCAGTGTCCCTTTGCGGTCGTCGCGGGGGGTAGGTGGTGAAGTGATCCTCGCACGCTCTTTGCCTCGCGTCCGCATTTCGGTGTCGCCGCCGTCGTCTACGCTACGTCGTCACCACATCGTCGTCCCCGCATCGTCGTCCCCGCATCGTCGTCTCCTTTTCGTCGCCACCGCACCGTCCTCGCTGGCATTACTCAGGTGGGAACGGGGCTGTCTCCTGCAGTGGATGCACGCGTGGATGAATCCGTGGATGCGTTGTGGGTGGATGATAGTTCCCTGCCCACCACCAAGTCAGTAAACAGTTAAAACTGCTAATGTAGAAATATTTTCTTCATTATGATTGTTGGTTTATTTAATTAATTAATTTAATACAATTTAACATTGTTGCGGTTTGGTGATAGTTAGCTGCTTCATTTTGCTTCTAAGACTTACTTTTGTTGTATACATACATGCATGTGTGTTTGTATCTTTGTTTGCAAATTGAGCTGGATTTGGGTGTTGACAATGAAGCGTTGGTGGATAAAAATAGTGATGGATGTATGCCTTACATTCAACTTTGTCTTTTTATTCTTTTAATATTTTTGGAGGCTATACTTTCGGTTCAAAAAGGATTTGACGTTTGAATGTTGTTTGTGATGTGCTTTGGAGTGGTTAAATCCAATGGACAGTAACTGTTATCATAATTGTTTGAATTGCTTTTGCAAGTTGAATATTATTGGGTTGTTGCATACTTGATAAATTACATTTACTGATTTTCCAATTTGATTTTATACACTACCAGAACTAAACATTAATTATATTTTTTGGTGAGATTTACATGTCATAAATTTTTAATGCGATTTGTAATCAAATGAACATAAAAAAATTAAAATAAAATAAAAAATGAAGTGTGAATACTATGTATACTGTTTTATCTACCTACACATATAATCTAATTTTACCTTTCAAGAATTGATAATGGACATGATCATCTATTAAGATCCAACAAGGCATCATATTTTCCCACAAATAACATAAGGTGCTCTAGTTAAATACTTAGAAATGAAGAATTATTCTTGTGGGAGCATATTTTTCAAATTTTTCATGAATAAATGCAGAATTTGATTTTGCAAATTTGTATAATTAACACAAATACTTTAAAATTTCCACATGATATTCAAATTACACAAAGAAGACAAAGATTAAATTATATATATAAACACATACACACCGTATCTCATACAGTATAAACTATTTTAAAATATATGGTCCTTTAACACTACTTCAAGGAATTGCATTCCTTTTAAGACTTCACTTATTGCAGATAAAAAACTGTTCATTCTCTTAACATGAAGTAAAAGGTATTTTCTAACATCTATTCACATCTGTTCTGTTTTTTGAAATACACTTAGGATATTCAATATCACACAATTTAGTGTTTAATGCTGTTTGCAGAAATTCTTTTTTAATAAAGAAAATGATACCACACACCTTGAAACAAACTTTGTATCTTGTAGGATGTACCTCTTGTTGAATATTGGTTAAATTACATTAAATTTTTAATTTTTAGAATTTTTTTAAAATGACATATTCATGTTTCAATGGATAATTGGCAAATAATCTGAAATTTATGGTTCTTTTAGTACACAAAATATTTTTTATATAAAAAAATAAAAAATAAAAAGAAGAAAAAGAGTAAAAAGTAACATCAAGGTTACAAAAAAAGGATATAGAGTTTAGAGATAAAATTTTCAGATCTTTGAGGCTAATTTAATACTCTCACAAAGAATAATAGACAACTTATTGTTTATTATTACAAGCCTCATAATTTATTTTCTTTAGTCATTTCATGGAATTTTTAATACTAAGAATTGACACTTTAAAGTAGAGGACAAAACTTCTCCTTAGATGAGTTAATATGAAAATAAAGAAAATCAGAAGATTAGATTAATTGTGTTAGAGAAGTGAAAGGACCAAAATGGCTACATTAAGGTACAAATCTAATCAAAACCACAAGCTTAAAACTTAAAAGTTATACTAAAAAAAATCTTTACACCTGAAAATTCACATATTTTGCTTAATGATAAACAATTAGTTGTCACTTTGTGATGACTATTTTTTTATTAATTTGACTAAATTAATGCAGAATATGCAAGAATCAATCATATGGATATTTTCATTTTAGATTCGTTATTAATAAATATAACGCAAGTTGTGGAAATCGAACAATGACGACACCATCGCTTCCCAAATGAAACGTTAGGGACCGCTTGGGAACGCGCTCCCCCAATTTGCGCAGCTTTTAAGCAATTTACAGTGTCTTACCGGGCTAGCCAATATCCCCCCCCCCCCTTCCCGCCGCCTACGCGGTGCAGGGATCGAATCCGCACTCAGACATGACGCGGGAGTTGCAGGGAGTGCAAGATTCAATGCAACGGGTGCTGAATAGGGCAAATTGTAATTAGAATTTGTAGGATACATACTTGTCGAGGAACACATCCACCGCAAATGTCTCGACATTTGGCGCTCCTCGCAGGAACTTTTTGTCTAATGACGTGCCGTTTTTGCTGCTTCTTCCCGCTAACCTATGCTTCATTTTCGGACACTGTTGGGTAAAGTGAAAGTTGGGAAATTTGCGCGGTTTCCCGGGTGCAGTGGAGAGGAAAGTTGATGCTCTTGTCGATCTCCGTAGAAATTTGTCGTGGGATTGCCACAATGGGAATGATGGTAGTCTGTTTTGGTACGGATCCTCTCATCCATAGCATCTCGAGCAGTTGAAAATCACGTCATCGCCGAGTTTTTTTATTTGTGTTCCAATTTCGGTTTGAATTTTAGCTTGGAGCTTGTGAACTTAGGGTTTGATGCCTCAAGCTTCGGGAAGTATGGCAGGAGTCCTGTTTATGGAACGGAATTGTTGTATGATAATTAGGGTTTCAGTCTTTTTGATGCTTAACGTTCTGGTTTTGGATTTGAGATTCTACGAAGGATTTTTGTTTTTCCATAGCACAACTTGCAAGACTCCATGCTGCGTCAGAGTCCACACCCAGCTTTCAGAAAGTGGTGGACACTCGAGTTCCGTTTCTTAGTGACACGGAACATGCTGTCCATCTTTCTTGGCGGTTTCAGCAGGGAAAGTATCTCAATTTTCATACTTTTTACCAGTGATGATATTTTATGTTTTCGTTGAGATTGTTTTGACTCGGTATTCGTCGTTTTGCAACCGGTGTGTGCTGTCAATAAATTAAACGCTCGGTAGACAATCAAACTGCAGCCAGTCACAAGCACAATCTTAATGGTGGCAGAATGAAGTGAAACGAATCAGCCCAATACACTCAAAAAAATAACCAAACAACCTCAAAAATAAATTAAACTATTCAAAGCAGAGAGAGAGAAATCGACCAAAGAAATAGTAGAAAGAGTAGTCGTTTACAAATCCCAAAATACGACTCGAAATTCGTCGTTTTACACCCACTGGCTTATTCACAGGATATGACCAAGGTTCGCTATGGTTGTTTCATGGGTGCTTGTGTTTTCGTTGTCTTTTGGACCTACCCGGATCATTCATGACTTGCTGTGATCGGCACTTGCGGACTGAGTTGGCTCAACCCTGCAGAGAAGTATGGCTTTGCTGTTGTGAAGAGTGTCATCCATGGCTCTCTTTCACACACTATCTCTCTCTCTCTTGCATGCTTTTAAGCTGGTTAGAGTGGTGCTTGAATTACAACATGATTGTCGGGACTATACTTGCAGAGTGCATTTTGAATGAAATGTGCCTCAAGAATGTTATTCATATGCCAATTCTGTGCATGACTTTCCAGGGTATGCGGAGATAGTGGTATTCAAGGGACCTTAATCATGTGGACGGATTGTGCTGCATGTTGCTTGGAGAATGTACTACCTGCCTTGAGGATGCTGGAGAAGTAGCTCTTGAACTCATGATTTGACAGTATTTGCAATGGTTGGGATTTTCTACAGTAATTTTGTGGCAACTATTGTTGTTCAAAGGAAATGGCAGTGACATTACCACATTATTGCATAGTAGATATCAACCAATGTGACTCACGCGTCGTCAGTGGGTTTCGGCTATCAAAACACGGAATTTCATGCAGGAGCGCAGAAGTCCCACTTGTGGAAAAAAGATGCACAAGGTGTAGGCCACGAATGTGACTTATAATTTGCTGTGCCAATACTAAATTCAATGAATTCATTTGTTATCTTCTGCCACATCCATCGATAATCCTCCTTCGGTTGTAGAGTAGTCGCACGAATTGGTCAGTCTGATTACTATTGGCAGATATGGAACAAATAATCATCGTTTGTATTGCAGCATTATTCATAACACGATTGGCATGTGCAGTGTTAAATGGTTTCTAGACGTCAGAACCTGTCGTTCTTGCTCGTAAACTATTTCACAGTGTTATTCCGTTTCGCGGACTCCGGCACTGTATCATTTTGTGAAGATCCTGCAGCAGTTTCCCTCACGCTGAGCGGCTCCTGCCTTCTTTTGCGCTGAAGAGCTGTTAGAGCACCCTCGTGAGCGACCTGTCAAATGAGATAGCACTGCTAGAGCACCCTCATGAAAATCTTCAAATGCCTCAGAAAACATTTTACATTCTGCGCATCTGTAGCAAAATATAGATAAGGACGAGAATATCCGAGTTGTCTTACGGGACCAGTTACACTGATATTGATAGGATAAGGTCAGAGTACCCAGGTCACTTGCTACAGGAATCTCCACTATTCAAGAAAACATTTTCTGGAGAAAACCGTCGAAGGATCTAATTCCCTTCAAAACTACGTCAAGCTCCTGTAAGAATTATGCTGGGTGACAGAGTTATCAACTATCGAAGATCTTCTAGCGAAAGCCCATTCACGGCGATTAACTTCTTTCTACTCAAATATGGTGTGGTATTGAGGGATTCGAATGGCAGTCGATTGTGAGGAGATTGGCAGTATTTGAGTGCCTTCCAAAACCAGATTCAGATCCCTTCATAGAGTGTAACTCAGTTTGTGGAGATGGCGGCCGCTGGTGTTTCCAAACCGCCGAAGAAAAAAGCTCTTTGTTTTCAATAAGTTCAGTGGGAAGACAAGGATGCTGTCATCTCTACATTGTCCAAGATATCCTGCTCTCTTTCATTCATCGGCCTATCCTGCAGTAAATTCGTAGAATGTGCTAGCTGCTGAGAGTTCGTCTATCTCACAAGATTCTGTTCGATTCTTGCACCTTGAGACATTCTATAATCAACGAAGCAAAGCTTAAGATTGAACCAACAGACTTCCACAAGGGACTCCCTCACCTTGTCAGAAGGTGATACTACTAGAAAACTCTGGGTGGATCTACGCCAACTGCGAACTTGGCATGACGTTTAAGGATTTAAGCTGAGTTATTTACCGCCAGTGATTCAGAGGTGCTGGTTGTTAACCTCACTTTTCATACCATCTTGAACATCATCAATCACTGTGCCCTGTTCGAGAATTTTGTACACCTTCCAAATGCTACACAAGATAACTCCGCGTATACTCAGAGACCTAGGTGTGACTTCCTTGCTCTAACCACGTTCACAATTGGCATGTGTCGGCTCCGGGAACAAATCAAGGGCATCAAAAACGTGCACAGAACTAATCTCTGCGTAGTCATGTGCAGCTCATCATGAGACATTTGTGAAATTACTTTCTTGATAGGTTTTCGCATGCAGGTTGGATACACCATTAATCCATGGATGTCTGATATGCAGTTTTTATTAATTAGCCTCGTCCAGAAAATTATGTTTCTTATATACAATTCGAGCGAGAGCTGTTGCAACTGCAAGAAAATAGTTGTAGAAAGATCTTGTCCGTACCAGCTTTAGTAAGCAAGTTGCAATATAACTGCTGCAATATAATGAACGTTGGTGTTATTCAGTTCAGAGAGAGTTTTTCAGCCGTGACAATTCACCATTCTAGAAATAGATAAGTTTGTCTATCTCCCACGCCGTTGTCTTCGTTGTGCATATCACGAGAACATAAAACACACACAGATATATAGCAAGAATTTGGCTGCATTCATTTACTGCAGCATCTCATTTTATTACATTATTGCATACAGCATCGTTTTAAATTTGGGATCTCTCCATGGAGACAAACTGCGCAAAGGCATTTCCAAGTTGGAACATGGTTACGTTTGGTTGGAACAGAAAAGTTCGAAACCTGCAGCGCGAATCAACTCCTACAACAAACTCTAAACAAACAATGAGCAGACACAACGACAGTGGGCCACCAAATCAGCTTTGGCCGCAAACTTGCCTTAATCTTGTGGGCTACAGTAAGCGCAGCCGCAACAAATTCGTGTAAAATAATATCAACCTGAAGTAACTGCACTTCCTAACATATTGCTGCTTCAGGTGCATTAACCAACCACATCTGCAATCGCCATTCCTTAAAGAGGTTTGAGAATCATGCTCGCCGCATCAACGGCGTTGCCCCACCGTGACACCTCATACAGGTTCATGTTGGTGGCAAATAGTCACCTAGCAGCGAGCACCACGTCGGCAACTAAGAGGACCGGCGCCTCTTACCATCCTGGTCACCATTGTCGCTGGCCGAGCAGAGCAGCTCACAGTCTTAGAATAGCTCTGATAGGACCATTTCATCGGCACACTAGTAAAGAAGGCACCAGAGACAAACCTGTCGCCCTCTGATTTCCAGTTCCAGTTCTTAGGGCCTCCGAAAGTGGTTCCTCCGTCGTTGATACGCTTCGTCACTTGTTTAGAGCCCTTGTAGGCGTTGAATATGTTACCCTGAGAGAGAATCGTAGGGCCTTCGCTTCCAGCTATGGCGTAAATTCCCCATCCAGAAGTGTAATCGTTGTTCACAACATGGACGTTTCCGAATCGAACTCTTGGCATCCTCTGCATCAGTCCAGGACCGAAGGTGTTGTAAGCAACAGTCACATACATATTTCGGTCCTCCCAGTGCTCCTTGTTGGCTCCAAGGAGCATCACTTTGTTGTGCTGAGTGAAGTAATTGTTCGTGATGGACACGCCAGAGGAGCCTCTGATCACGTCGATCAGACCGTCAGCAGCTCTGGCTAAGTAGCAGTGGTCGATCCAGATATTCTTTGAGGAGAAGATGGAGATAGCATCACCATCGGTTCTGCCACGGCTGCCCACATGACTGGTAGAGCTCATGATCCTTCCAGGTCCTGTGGGTTTGATGTCATGAATAGCAATGCCGTGCACGATGATGTTGCTTACGCGCTGCATTGTCAAACCAGCACCTCCTGCAATGCGGACTGTCACACCGCGGCCGTCGATAGTTTTGTAGCTGGTGATTAGCAGCTCATTTTTCAGGCGAATAGTCATGCTGTACGCGAAGGTGATCCAGAGGGGACCGGGTCGGGTGACGGCGTAACGGAGAGTTCCCCGAGCAGGATTCGTGGGGTTGTCATCACGAGAAGAGGTTACGACGTAAATCCTGCCGTTCCTGCCACCGATGGCTCTTCTTCCGAAACCTGTTGCGCAGCTAGCAAGGCGCTGACGGTACGATGCCCAGTTTGGATCACACCTCCAACAATCGTCGACGGGGTTTCCTGTTGAGCAGGCCCCTCTGGAGCTGAAAGATGCGGCACCAAAATCCTCCGAAGAATCCCTGATAATAGCAGGAAACGCACATAATCAGAGACGTTCTAGTAAACATACTCTCCTCGCTGGTTCTTAATGAATCAAAAGAAAAACCCAATTATGATTCAGGGACAAATGTTAAGCCTAATAAGTGTTGGCAAACTTACTGTGTTGAAGAAGAGTCGTCATCGTTCTCGACCATATCAAACCCATCAGAGTCCGCCGAAGTGGTGTTCCCAACACCATCCCCGAAGTCATTCTCAGAGATCAGAGTATCATCGGTGCTTTCGCCAAAGTTAATCTCATCTCCGGCCTGGTTCAGTTGCGCATCTGAATCCGGATCACTGGTATCATAACTTGTAGAATTAGACGCCTCGCTCTCAGGCTCAGGAGCAGCAGCAACCTCATCGTCAACCCCAAAGGTAGAGTCTTCAGCAGCGAAAGCCGGTTCGTCGTCGAACGCGTATCTCTGATCCGGCTCGGTAGCGGCGAAGGAAGTATCAGGCAGCACCTGGAACTCTTCCTGTGAGAGCACACGCCCCGACTGCGCGCAGACCATGAGCAACACCACTAGGGAGAGTGTCAACCTTGCCATCGCCATCTGAGCGCCGAGGTGAGGAACAGCAAACTGCGCACAACAGCGGACGAGGCGTATCTAGATGGAGATCTGAGCAGTGCAACTGTTGTGCGAGTACATCCTTGGGTGGGGAAGTTGAGCACCGGACGGCTTGCATTCACCGTTCACAAGGAGCAAAGAAGATATACGAGTCCCGAGCGCAATGTCAGCTGCAGGGCGGGGGCGTCGGAGTCCCTGGATGTGCTTGGAGCGGCATCGTGATTTAAGAAACCGGCCGCCTAGTCCTCCCCCAGGAATCGGACCCTGCAGGTGAGATTGCTTTCATAAGGCAGCAGCAGCGTCGGAGCTGAGACCGCCACTAGTGAAAAGCCCCCCGCCCCCACTGATCTAGCCCTCTAGAATCCCCCCGGAACCTGCTATTAATAGCCTGGATTAGTGCACTAATGAGGCGTGGATCAGTCGAAGGATTCAGCTGCTGGGTGCCTGCATGCTTTGTCCCTCTCATGTTGGTTTGGTTTTCTTGCATGCAATTTAACTGTTATTTGCTCGTCAGTGATTCCTGTTTTTCTTCAGGGCTTGTGTGTGAGGCACTTGTTTAATTTATTGTTTAGATGGAGGATTGCGAGATTGTAAATTGAATCGAGTGAATAGTATTGTGCAGATCACTTGGTTTGGTCAAGCCTCAACAAGTATGAGAAAAGAGGTTTATTATTACCATTTGTATTGTTCATTAATTTTGTTAATTGCACTTGTTCACAAGTTAATTTTTAAAAATATTTTTTTATACATCTTTCGGTTTAATTTAATCAAAGTTGTGATCTTCATGGATATATATATATATATATATATATTGCAAGTTTTTAATCACATGAAGTAACCACAACCAACAATTAAATACTGGATTGTAACGTGGATAGTTATTCTTATTTCTATCAATATTACCATTGATCCTTTAAAAAATCCATCTGAATTATTAGTGATTTTAAAACTACGAAACACAACAAAGCGAGACCAAAAAAGAGTAACACGTTGATGGAGGCTTGTATCATGATTACACAAAGCTTAACAAAATAAAATAGTATCACCCTCACAAACTATGCATGTGCATACGTACATCCGATGTGAACAACATATTGTTACACTTTGTTTCATGTAAGAAACAAGATCGAAATTATTATTATTATTATTATTATATATATACACACACACACTCAAACAAGCACAATGCTGCAGTGAAGCAAGATATGGAAAGGAACGATATTTGCGACCACGATCAACAGATGTTTCTAGTGTTGATTGTTGCTGCGACACAATCCCAAATCCAATTGCAAAGCTCTTCAAGCACCCGATTCGAAGAAATGGGTAGCAAGCAAGCAAACATTCAAAGGAAGCAGGCCGACGTCGAGCAGTGGGAACTGCAAGGCGTCGGCAGTTGCGCGATGCTGGGTGCGGAACTGCAGGAATCAGCAGTTGCGTGACGCAGATCAAACAAGCGCAACGACTTCACCATGTGCTTGCATCGATTGATCGCCAGAAGCACGCCGATCTAGCACGCCAATCCCTCACTGGCTCCACCATTCTCCCATCGCACACCTTCAGGAGTTCCCGACTAGCCAAGCCCCCCAACGGCGTCGAACGCAACCTCGTGGCCGGATTCTGAGCCAGCGTCGTCAAGGGACCAGGCAGCGCGCTGAGCATAGTTTGGACCCTGGCTTGGTTGCGTTGCGTCACATGGTTGGGCATCAACGGAACCTTCCGTTGTAACACTCCGAGAGCTCAGCCCCTGGTTTTGAGGCTTCGGCGTCCTTGGACGGACGACTGTACGATAGTGTACATCTTTTCCTAGACACTGGAGTCTGAAATGCAGTAAGAATTTTATCGAGCTTTTCTTAGGCTTGCATGGAAAATAGAAAACGTGGAAGGCTGCGAGCCATGTACAACAGTGTTCCCGTACTCTGTTCCAACTATATAGACCCGGTCTCGCTATTGTTGGCGGCTTCTCTGGATAAAATACCGCTAACCTAAAATTGCGCATGGCATTCAAATCTCCCACTTGAATCTCTCGGCTGCTAGAGTTTTGCGCCTTTGAATGCGTGTCAACGTAGCATCTGCTGTTTCAGATTCGACATGACAGATATCGGGAGCATTTTGACTTCATGGTATAGACATCCCATCACTGGGATAAATCTCCATGGCTTGGTTTGGACAACGGGCACAGTACTAATTTCCTTTTCAAAGGAGTGTTATCATTTTGCTAATTTTATCTACATTTATAAGCTGTTTGTGATTTTAGATCCATGGAATGTAGAGGAATGTTGTGTGCGTCGATTTTCTCCAAAAGAAGGCCCCCGTTCTGCTACTGTAATCAAATATTTCCGTGCAAAGACAGAATTGGACGGCTGCACTTCTAGGATGCAAGCGTCAGCCTATCGATGCAGACCAAAGTTTTTTAACCTTTTGAGCTAAAACGGGTGGGCTTTTATTCGCAAAATTGTTGCTCGAATGACATTGCAATATCACAACTCTTGGTTTTATTTAAACCTAAGGTTCTAGCTTAGGCACCATCAATTCCGCGACTCTTTTGTATTTTGCTACTACTTTTTCAACTGAGATTGGCTATTACTTGAGCTTCTTGCGCCCAGTTTTCAAGGAGTTTGCATCCACAAAGGCTTCATTGGTGGAACTCAATCATTGGTGAGTAGTTTGTTCAACGAAATCACATCTTCCTCTGAATTGAAAACTCTAAGACGCATCTTGATGAATGATACCCACAGTACATATGAATGTGTTCATGTATATATATTTATATATATATATATACATACACAAACATACTCATTTAGGAGGTAATTGTCAGTGATGTTTCTGGTGACAGCGTTTACAAATCATCGAGACGATATATACTCAAGACTTTTCCAGAGAAAAGTGAAGTAGGTCGGACTGTCCGACGAGGTTCCAACCTCTTGAGATAGAGAAAGTGGACATGTTGAAAGATTACAAAATACACGGGTTTTTCAACACAAGATGTTTTGTTGATGCATGGTGCTGTAGAATTTTTTTGTGTTTAAAATAATCTGACGTGCTAGGTATTTGTACGCTACATTTATTTTAAAGTGAACGGTGTAATTGTTGCAGTAAGTTAATAAAAAATCAACGTACTGACCTAACATGTAGATGGTTTCAATTTATAATTTTATAGTTAAACTAAAATTTTAAAAATATGTTGTTGTTGAATTTGACATATTATTAATATTTCAATAATATAAAAATATGAATAAATAATTTAATTCAAATTGTGACTTTATTACCTACATAATTTTTTAATTATTATTATTATTATTATTATATATATATATATATATATATATATATCAAAGTAGTACTTTATGTACATTTTTTCTTAATTGCACAACTAAATAAAATTTAAAATTCATAGAATCCATTTGAAAATTCTAACTTTAATCCAATTTTTAAATATATTTTTTGTAAATCTATGTTTGCAAATTCTTACAACCCTTTGACAAGGAAGATGCTCAATTTCTAACAAAAAAATATTCTAATATTTATAATCTTAATCTACAATAAAAAAATATAAAAGAAAATCCAAAAATTAAAGATTTCAAAAGTATCAATGATTGGCAATTGTTTCTTTGTTGCAGAGCTAATATATTGAACCAAGTTATTAATGTATAACAATAAACTATGCAATATGGATTACAATATAAGCAATAGTTTATGGAAAATTCTATTGTAAGGTCACAAAAACTCTATATACATATTTGGTTAAGTTGGATATTTTTAATTTATTTATAATTTCTTATTATAAAATAAAAAATAAAAAATAAAAAATACTACTTATTTATATATATATATATATATATATATATATAATTTTAAAAAATTATAACTGAACTTATTTTTGAGGTTATTTTTTACTTATCATCCAAATTATTATTTTTTTATTTTTTTATTTTTTTCTTCTTTTGTTTTTGTGATTCAAAATTTATTTTCAATAAAATCTAGTTGAAACATACTCTGAAGCATCATTATTAAGAATAGAAAACTATATATAATTTAGGATTAACATAGTATTATCAATTAATTAATTAATTAATTATACATCTTAAATCTTAAAAAGTTTAACATAATCTACAATTGGATTAGATTAAAATTTTAAATTCTCATATTATTGGATTCTGAAATTATTTATCTTATGTATCAAACATTTAAGAAAAGGAAAATGAACATCAAAATGAAGTTAAAATGCAGGTGACACATCATTATAATAGTAATATGTACTTGAAGTGATAAACTATTTGCTTAAGATTATATTGTAATGGTAATTTTGATATAGATTATAATTTTTTACTTAAAATATGAACTTTTATAGGTGTACTTTTTATGCAATTTTAAAAAAATGAATGAAGAATATGTCAATGAATAAACAAAAATTATATCTATTCATTAAAAGTATTTTAACATGCAAGAAGAAATATTATAAAATAAAATATTATAAATATAAAAGTTTAAAATTATAAATATATATTGAGTAGGTGGTAGGTTGTAGTGGCACTCGCAAAAACTATAGTGGCATTAGAAATATATATCTATATATATATATATATATATATATACTAACATGTCTTCATGTAGAAATTTAATAAAATATAAATATATGTTAATTTAAAATATAATAATATTTATTAGAAATTAAAACTTAAATCTTGTACAAACAATATAATATTAAATATTTTTGTATTCTAATCTAAAGGCACTTTGGAACATAAAGAGTAATATAAATCAATTTTTTGTTAACTTTTATCAATATATATAGCTTGATAAATATTCAATACATTTCAATTTTAGCTATAATAGCAAAAATAAAATGCACATATATGTATAAAAGTTATTGAAGATTGTATATATATATATATATATATATATATGTGTGTGTGTGTATATGTGTGTGTGTGTGTGTATATGTGTGTGTATATATATGTGTATATATGTGTATATATGTATATATATGTATAAAGCAACAAAGAAATCTTTTGATATAATAAAATAAATTATATATCTCTCTCTCTCTCAAAAATTAATGATCTTCAATAGTTGATCAAAATTTTGGAAACCGATTCTATTCTACAGTATATAATTAATAACCTCTAATTTCTAACAATTAATTGATCTTCACTAAATTTTATTAATAGAGATAAGTACTTATATATGATTAGGCAAGGTAAGGCAATATGGCTGTTAGGATAAAAGCAAGCAACCAAGATTGTAAGACCTTAGCAAGGCTCATTTCTATCTTGCGCTACTTTTTATGATTAACAACTTCTAATAATTAATATTTTTTCTGCACCAGATAATAATATATAATAAAGAAAGCATTGTAGCAATAAATTCAAATAATTCAAGTTTTATAACAATTAAATTAAAAATTTATTAAAAAATTAAAATATTAAAATACAAATGTTAAATTTTTATAATATAATTTGTATAATATAAATTTGTTCATTAAGTATTTATTACTTATAAATTTTTCAAATAAAAACTATAGCTTTGATAGACTTAAAATCAAATAAAATTTAAATCTAAAAATTTTAAATTTTAAAAAGAAAAAAGAAAAAAGAATATATATATATATATATATATATATATATCATTATTCTTAATAATAAAAATCTGTTAAAAAAATTAGTTTTTTTTATAATAGTTTATTTTATGAATTCTAAAATTTTCTAATATATATATATATATATATATATACATCAAAATTTTATTCAAATAAAAATAAGCCCTTGTAGTTATCATGCACTTCTTTTAAAATATTATTATGATATCAATGGAATATGGACTTAAATTATTTTAGTTAAAATAAATAAAAAATTAACTTTATATATATATATATAAGTTTTAAAATTTAAAATTTAAATAATATTATATTTATATATATTGATAAGATGTTATAATTTATCAAAGGTAGCCACTAAAAATAATAAGGTACATTAAAATTATCAAATTCTTAATAAAATATATTTATTAAAAAATATTAAAAATATTAAATTATTTATATTTTATTAAATTTTAGAAATTAAATAATCTATTTAAATATGAACAAAGAATTGATGATAGTAGAATAGATATTTATATTATTAGAATCTATATTAAAAAATAAAATAAAAAATAAAATAAAAGTTTTAAAAATATTTTTAAAGATATAAGATATACATATAATTTTTATTTTTAAAATATTTTATATGATTGATAAGAGAAAAGCCAAACACTTTAAAGAATATTATAGAAAAAATAGTTTTTTTTCATTAATCATATCATTTTCAAATAAATTCAAAAATATCAAAAAATAATATGATTGATGATGGTACTTAGTTTTTGATAATTTCTTTATAATTATACATAAATAAGATAATTATCTATATAATAATATCTTAAGTTCTTTTCTAATAGATTAAAAATATATTTCTTATGCAAAGACTTATGATGGCACTCTTATACTTTTAATGGCTACAGTAAGGATTTTATTTTTTAGAGCCACAAAAATACTATTTTGGCTGTACTTACCACTAATTAAATACTTTAAATTATATTTAGTAGGTTGTTAGAATTCTAGAACCTCTTTGCTTGAAGATTGATATATTAATCAAAACGAAATTAGAATTTAATATATTAAGATACCTTACTTAAATATTGGACTTGCTTAGGAATAACTAAGCTATAAATTTAAATATAAATAATACTTGAAGTACTACATAAAAATTTAGAATTTACAAGCAAAAATCCGCAATATATGGTGGCATCTTTCTAGAAGAATTATACCACCTATTAGTAGAAGAATTACTTCAATGCATTATTTAGACAAAATTATAGTAGATGTAGATATAATTTTTTAAGTATTTTTTTTATTCTTGATTTTTTAAAAGATTTTAAAATAAAATTTTAAAAATCATCTTTTATTATAGAAGGACTTAGCAACCTTTTAAAGATAATTCAATTTATGAACAACATTAGATATTCACAACAACAATGTAGCATCCTTCAACTAAAAGAATATGAATTAAGTAGAATTAATACATGAGATTTTGGATAGACTTTATGGAAGGAAGTAGAGTGCTATATTTTAAAAGCAAAGCTAAGGTACAATCACATTGAAGATACTATTGGGAAAATAACATATCAAAAAATATATTTTGGAATATATAGAATAGTTACCATAATACAACATTCAAAACAAAAATTTATAAATTAATTAAGTTTTAAAGTAATTATTGTAAGAATAAAATAAATAAAAAAAAAAATAGTCATAGAAAGAGCAATTATAAGAAACACACTTTGGAATGTATATAAAATTTTAAAATTTTAATATTTAATATAAATTAAAACATCAATATGAATCTCTATTTAATTACAAATCTTGTAAAATAGAAAGTCAACAAACAAGTGGTAGGATCAAATAGATTATAACTAGGAATTCATACTCATATAAATTTTTTAGAATAAAATAAATAAGAATTTATTGGCTCTAAAATAACAACATAGACCTTAAATAGGTCTATGTTGTTAGTAAGTGGTTTTGGTTTGAATAGGATATAAGAAAAAATTAAAAATACTTAAGAAGAAATTTTTTTTCTAAGAAAATTAAATATAATATTTAAAGCATTAGTAAAAGTTAAATAATTAGGACTTAATGGAGTTAGCATTGAATTCTTTTTAAACTTTTTGGCATACTATTAAACACAACTATTTCTAATTTGTTAAAAACTCTCTATTATAACAAGTATATTTCCAATCTATAATACATGATATGATCATTTTAAAAAAATAATAATAATAATAATAATAATAAAATCTAATAGATAACTATTATCTACTTATTCTTATTAATTCAACATACAAATTTTTTTTCCAAATCCTTCAAATAAAAATTTAAGTGATTTTGTCTAAATGCATTGAATGAGAACAAACAACCTTTTTTTTGCTACATTACATCTTAGACAATGTTTTCTTGCTTTACAAGATATTGTATTGGATTTATTTTATAAAATAATAATAAAAAAATAAAATAAAAGACTAAAATTTAACTTCAAAAGATCTTAATATTTCATCAATTTAGATTTCATATTTAAAATTATAGATGCTTTTTATTTGGAGTTCTAATTTATCACATCTATTAAAAAATAATTATGATCTTAAAGCATAAGTCAATATTAATAGATTTTTTTCTAAATTTTTTGATCCAATAAGATTTCTAGCAAGAATATCTAATGGCTCTCTACTTATTTATTCTTGTAGTTGAGATTCTTAGCTTCAATCTTATATTAACTTCAAGACATATATTCATTAAGAGTCTTAGTTTGTTAAAAAATAATACAAAATAAATCATCAAATAACACACAAATAAGTTTATAATCGTCTTGATGATATTGAAAGTAATATCAATTTAATTATTAGGACTATAAATTCTTACAACCAATATTAAAAACTTTAACTTTGCAAAAAAATCATAAAGAATAATATTTTAGTATTTCTTTTTTTTCTTTTTTTTTAAATTTTAAACTACTATGGATTAATTAATATATACTATCTGCTTTCTTTGGCTTAGCCTTTAACTCTAAAATAATAAATATTATATTATTTAATAAGATCAAAAAAATTATATTATTTATATATTTTTAGACTTAATTTTAATTGATAAGACTTTTATAATCAATTAAATTCTTCTTGCACCTATTGTATATTTTATTATTATACAAAATAGCTTCTTATAAGCCACATATTTATTAAAAGATTGAAAAAATAATTTCTACAAGCAAAAAAAGAATCTTGTATAAAATCTAGGATTTTATAGAAAATCAATTATCAATGCATCCAAAATAATAGCCTCAACTTAATCAATTCTAAAACAATTCTAAGTGCCTTTTCAACTAAATAGATATTTAAAGCTTTTTACTTCTAAATTTATTTTTATTAAATATTATTAGATATAAAATTTAATTTAAGGATATTAATAGATGGACTTTTAATATACACTAAATGATTATACTATCTTTAAAATATGCTATCAACTTGAAGATATAAAAAAAAAAAAAATTTATAATATCAAAACTTATAATTTATGATCTTATATATAGCATATATTAATTTTTATCCTAAATTTAATTTTTATTTATAAAAAAAATACTTCTATATTTAATAAATATTACTATTTCTTAAATATTTTCTATTTTATTTTATAAATTTAACATATACCAAATCAAAGATATTTAGAATAAATAATCTAAAAATAAAATTTAGTAAAAAATAGCAAGCATCAAAGATGATCTTTTACTACCAAAGAGACACATTTGGAAGTATATATTATTTCAAATCTCTTTATAGTACACTCAAATCTTACTACAATGCTCTTAAGAAGAAAAAATTAAAGATTGGATCATATCTTACGTACACCATAATTCTAATTGGCCAAACTATATTCTTTAAGTTTCTATTAAAAAAAACATGATGTATGGATGGATATAATTTTACTAAAAATTATGACATAGATCAAAACATATTTACATCTAGCAAAGTAATCTTTATATTAAAAAAAGATTCAACATAGAATATATTGAATACTTTGTAAATATTAGTAGGCTCAACTTAGATAGTGATAGTATATATATTATATTATAAGGAAATAAAATAGCAAGGTCATTGTTTTACAAGAAAAAATCCTCTCAATTTCTTTAAACATGTAGATAGACTATAATTTGACTATTTGTGAGAAAGTGATTGCTTTTTAAAAATATAATATAAAATATATAAGAAAATATTTTTAAAATAATTAATTCCTATTCCTATTTAAATCCTCATGTAGAATAGAATATTTTTTTCTAACTCTAAAATACAATAAAAATCTTTACAAGACAAGACTACAATAAAATAAATAAATAAATAAATCATTAGTTATGTAATTAACATGGTATAATAGAATAGTAATAAATATATAGAAGTAAAAAAATTAAAAATAATATTAATAAACTTTTTTTTTTTGTTTTTTTTTTGTTTAAAATATTTGAAACAATTCTATATAGATTTTAAAATTTTCAAGATGCAAAGTAGATATAGAAGTAAGAAACAATTATTTACTACTATCTAAGCAGACAAGGTATGCAAAATATGCTATAGCCAACATTAAATCTAAAACAAGTGATTTTTTTCTAAAGCCCTAAGTCACATTAAAGACACAAAGATATTATGGATTCTTATACTAAGAACATGTTTTTGGACAATACAAAAACAAAAAAATTAACTTTATTTTTGGATTAAATTTATAAACATATAAAAAAATTAGATGAAGCCATATAGCATAAATTGATAGACTATAAAAGAAAATGTTGGAGAAAGTCTTTTATTTTAATTTATAAAAAACTCATTATGAATTATGCTACTTGAAAAAGTTTGAAAAAACTTGGATCTATTTAAACTTAGAGTACTAAATTTTAAAAATATTTTTATTTAAAATTATAATCCACATTCTAAAGTATACATAACATTCCTATCCAATGTACTAAAACAATGATATCAGTCATTGATAATTTATATCATACAATGTTGTCAGTATTACCAATAACTCTACCAGTCAATCTTACTCACTTTTCTTCTTCTTTTTTATCCCAATTTTTACTAATTTTTAATATTAACTTGGTAATATAGTATACCAAAGATACCTTTTTTATCTTTAACATCAGCTCAAAAAGCTTAATGCCCTTGTGTAGGATGCTCAATTTGAGTGCAAGTAGATGCCCAAATCCATGCTGGGTGTGGTCTCCCTTTTGGCGAGTGCCGTGTGAATATTTCGAGGTGCTACAGGACCCGGTGCTTTGAGGAGCTTGGTGCAGAATAGCGTGGGGTCTGTGCTTGGTCACTGAGCGCCCTGAAACAAGAACACTTGCATTGGAAACGATGAAGTTGCCTGCATTCAGCCAGATGACCAAATTCTGCTTTGAAAATTTTGCTTTGAAAATTAAGCATTCTGGAACTGTAAATGTAATCACTGGGCGCTTGGTCTGGTTGAGCAATGAGGACACGCACAAGGAACATGGTGTCAACCTTGTTTCCTGGCTGTTTCGGCAGTTGTTTGAGAAAGAGTCAACTTGCACTTGTTGGAGGATAATGCGCATCCGGAACGACCTGCTGTTCTAGTGGACCATATAGATAAGACCGCAAAGAGAGAGAGGTCAAATTTCAAATGTCTTTGAGGTAAAGAATACAGGTATCAATGATGATGCTTATGAAGATATTCTGGTGGAGACGAGCGCAAACAAAGTCCCACCTCTAGTGAATACTATCACCAAAATTAACCAGCACTGAACGGGAATATTTGGAGATTTTAATACACAAAGCTGACGACGATGCCGAGGTATGCGATTCTGATAAGCTTGCATGGTTGGAATTTGATAATTTGCACATAGACAAATACTGGACAAACATCCGCACTTCTACTTAATAATATACAGAATACTCTCCCCTAGCGTCCTCATGGCGGGAGGAAGGAAGGCACTACCGTTGGCTCTCATACTTTCACCTTCTTCAACCTTTCGCTGCTCTTCGATGCCAAGACCTCGGCAGCCTTGCCCAATATCATGATTTTGGGCCGTTAAATTGCAGTGCTGGAATGGAACATTCAACGAGATTCACCCATTTTCTCCAAAGAAGCCTCTCATTACTAATTATGTGGCGTTGTTTGCTCAACCCCAACATGTTGCTGCTATGAGCATCTACGTTTTTGTAACGTGACGTTCCCTAGATGGTTGCTCATCTCCATGTTGACTGTTATCTTGTTTTGCACGACGAATCAAAGCATTCACTAACGACTTCATTCAGTGGAAGGAGGGCACAGCTACTAAGGATTTATGTTGCAAGCACTAATAAAGAGTCTAATGGTGACTTGTAACGAGTGTAATTGGGGCAACGACATCTCCTTTAAATTTCTTGGCAAGACGCAGCAATCAAGCTCGCTCTTGGTCTTGGACTTAGAGGCAAACTTAGTTTTTATTCTATCTCCCGGTCCTGGACGTTCTGTTCTTTGACACTTCCTTTCTTCAACACTTGACCTCACTAATCTTTCATGTTCTCCCTAAACTTGTTGTTGTTCTCTAGGTTCTCTCTTCTCCCTCCCTGGATCTCTCCTTTTCACTAGTTTCAGATCTTGTTTTGCACCTTGTGATTTTGTGTTGTGGGTGTTTTGGTTATTTTGTTAGAATACACCATGTTGTTGTGGATTGTCTCTTAACCTCAAATCTTGAAGGGAGTTTGGATGGGCTTCAGTTTTTCTTCTCTAAGTCAATATTTTACTTTGAAAATTTTTAAGTTCAAATTTTTTGATGGTAGCTTTTGAATAAGCCAAGTCTTGCTCAATTTGGATGTTGGATGGGGGCTTGGCAGCCACTGAAACACAAGGGGGTATGTTGTTTTTGTAGTTCAAGTAACCCAACTTTTGAGATATTCCCAACAACTGGATTGTTATGAAAATTGATGGTGCCAATGTCACTTAAAGTGTAGTTTCTAAGAAGATAAAAATCAACAAAAATTGGATGATTAAAAACATCAAAACAATTGTTTGAATGAAGGGAGGTCTGTTGACCTCAAGCCAGGAGCATTGTAAAAGGCTAGAGCATTCTACTTCCTTATCATTGCATAAACTCCTTAGCAACCCTATTTATATTATGTAATCCAATTTTTTTGGAACTAATTCAAAAGTCCTGCTCTTTAAAGAAGACTTGCCACTTTTTTCTCATTCACGTATATTGGATGAGGTAAGAAAAAAATATTTGCTATTTCACATGGCACCAGCAATTGGAATTTTCTAGATGTGCTTCAAGTGCTCAACTTTTGTGCCCAACAATGAACAATTTCAAGGGATAGGTTGCCCAACTCGCACTTTCACCGTTCTGTCCATCCGTGGTACCAGTCACCAGTTCTGTCTAACCCGCTGCCCATGGGCAACAGACAGGCAATGAACTGGACAAAACTAGTGACTAAAATAAATAATGAGAGATTACAGTCTAATATCAAAGTCTGGAAAAGCTGGTGCCTGATGTTCCTAGAAGATATGTACTGGTCTCGAGTCCGATTCCGGCCTCTTGAACGGGAGACTACATACAACATATTTATGTTTCATTATGTTTTAACCCCCTCCCTACTCCTTCGCCTTAGCCCTCCCCTGCTATCGCCAAAGCCCTTCACCTTTGCCTTTCACCGCCAAGGGTCCCTTCGCCTTAGCCCTCGAGCAGGTATGTAATAATTTGTTGAAATTGCCCGACATCCATTCATGGGTGAAGAAAAAAATTACCATGGTACGAGCTGGGTACCTATTCCTCTGCGGCCAACAATGAATTGGTAGCTATATTCCAATTGCAGCACAATACACCGCTAAGATTCACAGGTGACTGTTAATAACCCATCTGTGGTAAGATACAAAAACTGATGGTGCAGTGTTGGAAGCTCGGAAGGTGCTCCAATCGTCTACTACTGAGTGTCATTCCGTCTTTTGGAATGTGCCGGAATATCTGTGCTCAAAATGTCCTATCTGCAAACTTCCTGCGTGCTTTTCTTTAGGACGTAACACGTCTTCAAATATGAGGTCAGGGGGTTATATTAACTCAGAACATCTAGCCTCGTCTGTCACAGTGGCATAAGAAATGATGTTAATGCAAATGAATAATGTGACGCTCTCACACATTCTTCTGCTATACACGTCCACAACATCCATTTTTTTCGCAGAAAAGAAGGATCGTCTTTGATCTAGAAAGGTTCACACCTAGTGCCTTCAAATTAAAATGAATCTGCACAAATTTACACATGCAGTGATCTGTTCTAGATCGAAAAATGATACCATGAAGCAAGACACTGCTGATTCTAAGAACTGCAGAGGTACACTTTCCGTCGAGCTCATCCACCACTATGAAAGCACCCACCGCATATTTCAGTAGATGAATCAGAACTCAAGCATGATGCTCAAAACTAAATTACACCACTGTGGGAGGGATTGCAATCTCTATCAAGTCAACTCACAAACCCTAACACTAGTGAAATCCGAACAAATAAACTAAAAATCTCCTTTATCATCGTCACCCAAACACACAAAAATTGATCAGAAGCAGAAGGTTTTTCCTGCTGCAACTTCCTACCTCTCAAATATTACAACCAACCTAACTGTACCTTCTATGATTTCACATCTGAGACCGCTTTGAGCCTCAAGATTGAAGTCGATGCCGATCCTCCAATTTAAGGATCATGATTTCTGCTCCAAGCTACTCTATCAAGAGGAAGTAATTACATTCCACTCATAGCCCCGTTTTGCATGTGACGCTGCTTGTAAGCGAGGGATACATTGACAAATGGCTGTAGTTCAGTAGAACTGGAGGCATCCTGCGCAATTTAGAAAAATGTCGACATTTAATAGCAGTTCTTAATTTGGGAACGTTTCCAAGAAGACTATTCCTGTAGTGTAATCCAACCTATCCCCCAATGTTACATAATCTCACTTTCACAAAGCAAAAAATGCTTCCCTCACCTCTTGATTTACTTCGTATAAAGTAAATGGCATTTATCCTTGACAAAATACGGCATGTACTGGTCCCTTCAGACATATCAATAATTTGATCAAGTTAATTAAGCAAGTAAAGTTTCAAGGTTCACCTTCATTGCACTGTCCCTCTCTGGAGATTGAGAACTGCTACCCTGAACATAAGGAGGTGCGCGTTGTTCATTTTGCATGCTTCTTGCCTTAGTTTCCACGAGCTCCCGCATGATTGCCCCCTCTTCCAAGTCAGGGTTGTGATGCCAATAATTTCCCAAAAATGTCTTTGCCCCATCAAGACTGGGAAAATAGGGAGGTTCAAAATAGAGTTGCGAAAGAGCTTCTGCAGCAGAAATCTCTGTCTGCACGGTACCCTTATATTCTCCACTACCCATCACAGCTATAACAAGTTGTTGGTATGAGAAGTAAAACTGACGCACAGAGACTTCCACGGCTTGGAAGGACTGCAAAAGATGAATTACACTGGAGTGTGTTGTAATGCCGGATGTTTCCATTCCGTGAGTGTGAAATAGCTCCATAATAGCTTCCTGAAGCCGTGGGCCTCCTTTGGGGTCAGCTTCTACGCCCACAGCTTTAGGCACCAGGTGTCTTAGATCTTTGCAGGCTCGGGTAACCTCTCGCAGCATGGTGGATCGTAAACAATACGCACCTGTAATAGCCAAACACATAAGTCATACTTGTTTACCTCCCCCTTGTAATATTTCACCAATCATCATCGTCCATATGTAAGGACAATGAAACTCAAGTAATTACTGGTGCAAACAACTGGATGTTAGCAGTTTCAGAACTGACCTCCTCCGATGTGTTCAAATCCGTAGTCGACTCCTACTTGAGATTTTGTGTTGATAGCAAGCTCATGTTTCAGCCGCATGAAGTCATCAGGGTCCATGACTTGGAGAAGGTCCATGGTAGCCACTAGAAGCTTCCAAACCCTCTCTACAAGCCAGCACTTCTTTGCAGCTCCTACAGGGTCACCGGCCTTCACACGCTCCTCAATGACTTGCAGTAATCCATGCGCAACCATAAGCCATGCCTCTAGAATTTGATGTGCAGTGCTGAGCGTGTGATCTTCGGGATGCCCTGATGCCGCTTGACGAGAAGCGAATACCTGCAGCATACGAAATAATATAAATTCTTGAGCAACCATTGAGGAACTAAAAGTGGTGCACTCTTGCAGTGGAAATTCTGCGACCTATGAAGAAGCTGGAATGTACACACAAAATCTTACAATGCAGATACAAATGGGGACAATGTGATGAAGAGGTTGAAGCTCTCAATACCTCCAAAGGGGTGCAGATCCTGTCGTACTCTAAGACTGGTCTTCCTGCAAGATTAGGTTCTCCAAGACCAAGAGTAAATGGTGCACGCATCATGTGGCCTTCAATGGCATACAACAACCTCGACCTCAGATTCTGAGCACCCTTCCAATTTGGTAACACAGAAAGAAGACTTGTTTGACTAGTACGGCTCATAAATGGTCTTGAGCCGACCCTCTGCCACGCTGGTGGCATGGAGCCTGCTGATGTAGTAGGAGCCTTTTTATCGCCTTCAACCAAGTGAGAGACGAGCTCAATCTCCATATTAGCCAAAGACTCTAGCTTCCGGAGCCATTCATCTCGAGCAATGTAGGGTCGAGGATCCTGCAGGATGCTTGTTATCATGCGGAAAACCATTTCCAACGTATGAAGGGCCGGTTTAACGACGCTCTCGTTAGCCCAAGTCGGACAAACAGGAGATTGCCATAGCCGCATGAGGTCAGGAAGGTGAAGGTAAAGTTCATACGCCTCAACTTCATCTGGAGAGGGTTGCACCAGTGCCTCAATGTCGCAGTTGGCAAGTGATACTTCTACTGGGGTTCCGTAAATGAGCGCACAGTGAACACCCCCACACATTCGGGAACTTAGTTTATGAGGATCTACGTCCCGATAATTTCCCCGAAGTTCCTGAACATCTATTCTACCCCTGTAGCTTCCCATTGTTACACTCTATTCAGCCGATCCAATGTTCACGCCTTAAATATCACCGAAATTACTTCTACAAAACTTTGCTACAAATCTGAAACGACACGCGCTCGCATTACTCTGCTCAATGTAAACCCACAAATATTGAAATTGAAGGGAAGATAACAATGCACGACAAATCTAAGTGTGATATAAAACTACGTTTCTACTTTACAGTTTTCCAGGATGGCTGTCGGAGGAAGCAATATAAGGACATACTACACAACGGGTGAGTGACTACGTTGGATAAGGAGAAAATGCTGCAATGATCGATACGAGGCTGCAGAAGCTAGAAAATCACGGCTTTCCTGTACCCGCCTGATCAATATACTGCGAAATGACTTCGAAAGTTTTCAAGATACGCTAGGAAAATCTTGAAGCAGTACACGACGTGTTAAATTGCGCACCTAGACTTGTAACCCATCTAATTAATTTTGTCTACACCTTTGTCCATAATCTTAATTTTTTTCCTTTGTTACCCTCGTCCTCTTGCGAAGAACTGTGCTTAAACAAAGATCGTCTTCAAACAGAAGAATCCAAGAGAGCTTCTTATTCAAGTCTTCCAAGAGTTCAGTCTATCAATGCTGGTTTCGACTACGCAGCCTACACATTCCAGAATGAAACAAATATACGAATAAACTCCTGAGAAAGATCTTACCAGTAATAATTTTACACCTGCTCCTCTAACAATACCCGCCTTGAAACACAAAAATCCCTATCTCACAGGTGTAACTCCAGAAAATGCAGTGCAACGCCTTCCTTACACTATGTCATCTATTTGTGCAACATTCTCTCTTTATTCTACCAGGAAGAGATCTCTATTTCTCATTCTCAACTAATCTTTCCCGCCTAGTATCCGAAAAAAAGCACGTCTCAACGGTAAGACCTTCCGGGAATACAAAGCTATTCAACGACTTCCTTGATCTCAAGGCGCATAACAGTAGAAGATTAATGCTGTGCCTTCGAATCAACCATCCCCAGAAAGGACTTGCACTAAAAAGATGTACAGAGATCTTCCACGTCGCAAGCAAGGATGACGATTCAGGGCTATTGTCTCTTCATGCACAAATAATCTTAGTACCGAAAACCCCAACCTCTTTATGAACACCCTCAAACGAAGTCACCTGCACATCAGAAAGTCATTCGTCATAAAGAGAGTAAAAATGTGTGTAGGATCAACACATCTTTCACACCAGACCACCCTCGTAGTACAAATAGGTCTCATTAAGCCAGCTACAGATTCTAGGATCCACGCACCTACAAACATCCTATTCCACCTTACTTGTGGCGGTTCAACCATTTTTTGAAGTTCCTCAGCGCAGGCTCACACTAACACAAAGTCATGTTAAGGACGAGAAACACGCCGACCAGGCCTGTTATGTCAGCCGGCACCTGAAATTAGAACTAAGGCTGTACATAAGATAAGCAATAACCACCAACTGCACTTTCTGACTTAGAACGCATGAGAAAGGACACTACTCAAAACAAGATCCGCACGCATGGGCGTGTGCATGGCTACAAGAGATCAGGAAGCTCTGCTGGAGTTCATATCATGTTCGGTGAATACTTCTGAGGATAATGAAATTGAACGGACACTACACGAGCGTAGCCGTACTGACTTTGACTCATTAAGTTAGCCATCCTCTTCAACTGGTCATGCCGAAAAAACACGAATTTGAGGCGAAACTATTGTGGAAACTGTTGCTGGAGAAATGATCCAACCATCGAGCGGATTCTGAACGAAGCACATGAACTACTTCAAAAGGATAACTAAGGCAAGTGCTATCATACGTCCTCAGGAAGTCTCAAATAAGCAGATTAAGACACCAAACTGGCCCTGAAGAAGTACCACATTTTCATGACAGATCAAGACCGAACGACACCCTCAAGAAACAAGCAACGACCCACCCTGCAGCATCTCAAAAGAAGACATCGTAGAAAACGGGAACCCTGCAGCAAATCCGAGCACCAAAATCTTGGTTCCAACACATTCCGCACATCCCAACTAAATGACACACACACACACACACACACACACACACACACAGCCAAATGTACACTCTTCCAAAAACATCAAAAGACACGTGGGATTCGTCCTCTTCACCTCCAAAGACCAAAGACACGAGACTCCTCCAAAAACCAAACGACTGACTCGCCTCCGCCTCCCTACTCTCCCGATCTTCAAACCACGACAACTTAAGGTTCATCTCTCACTTCATCCAACAAAACCCCGAAAAGCAAGGGGACGCGGCGGACAGCAGTGCGCAGCACCCACCCACCCACGCGTGCGCAATCAACCGATGCTCACAAACAGAATGAATGCGCCTGAACCCAGCAATCGTTAAGTGACTTCCCACCTTGACCTCGCAACCATCGGGACCTGGTTGCCATTCCAACAGGGACTAGATCGCGGAGGAGGAGGAGGAAGAGGCCTCCAGTACCCACCTGCAAACATCCAAACCCGTGGGGAAAAAACAAAAAAGCATGGGTAGGCCAGAGATTTAGCAATTCTGCTAAACTCCAAAATCCACTTCCGTGAAAAAAAAAAAAAAAAAAAAAAAAAAAAAAACCAGAAAACCAGAAAACCAGAAAACAAACAAACAGAAACCAACAAGCTATCAGGCCACGCCGGCCATGGCAAGAGGACGATGGATATGGCAACGACGGAATCTGAGAAGGATGGGGAGATGCTAAAGAAAGAGGCACCCGCCGTCCCCGTGAATTTCTGGATGGGATGGCGGAGCTTTGAAATTCGACGCCAGCAAACAAAAATGCTCTCGGATCAAAATATCCGACGCTACAGTTGGGGCTCTCCCCGGTGCTGCCCGCTCCTTCCTGCCCGCATCTGCCCGAATCTGTCTCCCACCCTCCGCCGTGTCATCATTTGTCCCCGCGCCGGAGTCAAGTCGCATCGCCACCGTCCGTGATATCGACGGCACCCGCCACTTTCTGGTGACGCGTGAATCCACGTCACTGGGCACAGTGTTGTTGATGACGACCTGAAATTACTTGTTTGTGATTTTGGAATATATTTTAATATCTTCTTTATGCAGATGAATACATTTTACGTGTGGGGCGTCCTGAATTGGATGAATGAAGGATACATTTAGGAAATTTCGTTCCTCTTTTTTGGGATTTTAAACTTTTTGTTTGCATAGAATGCCTCCAACCCAAGAAAGTATTTTTTCAATTTTCATGAGATGTTTTTTTAAAACCATGTGTCTCCCAGGGTGGAGATTACCCATAGTTGATAAGAATTTTTTTAAAGATCAATAGCCTGTATTTTACTGATTTTATTGAAGAAGTTTGGCAATGCATGCATAGTGTAATCAAACAGCTCATTCTCCACACAATTTCTGTCTTCTATTTTCTATATTGTATTCAGATTCAACCAATTTACAACATAGATGATTTGTTCATACCACAAATATACAACATGTTTCGTATATTTTGATAAATAATTAACTAATCCATGCTAGACCAATCACCAACTATTTTTAATACACATCATTTCTTATATTGGGTTTGAATTTTAAGGTGGATTTGTTAATTTACCATCATCCACTAAAAAGTTGATTTTATGTGATTGTCAACAATTTTATTTATATATATATATATATATATATATAAACACATACCACACACGCACGCACTATCCTTATCTGACTTCAAAAACTATATTAAAAATGTCGGATTCAACCACCCCAATCACCTCCACTTCTTCGAATATGTTGAAGCCAATCAACCACATTGATTCTACTTGATCCACTGTTGTAGGGCTTTTTATAACACACATGCAAAGGCAGTTTGAGTTTCTTGTGAGCATGGAATTTCACTCTTGCTTCAAATATGTATATATATATATATTTTAAAATTTTAACATAGAATTTGAGTCACTGTAATAGTTTGTTTCATGTCTTTATTTTATTTCATCATTGTTTAACTTTTTTCACCCAATATCCAGCAATGAGAAAAAAAAGAAAAAAAATCATTGAACATAAATTAAATGATATTTTATTTTTTTGAAAGTTGCATTAATTTCATACTCAACATGCACAACACGTTTCAAACACACTTGATGCCAGAAATGTATAAAAATTCAAGTCATGCACTATATTCTTGAATGAGTCAGAATGAGGAAAACACCACAAGGGCATCAAACCATCAATATTCCTAAATATGTATATTCATTCAAAATTTTCCCCTCAGGACGTAGGTTGATTTATTTCCCTTCCTCTTCTTTAATTCTCTCAAAAGAAGTACAAAGAAAGAAGAATTGAACGAAAAGAAAATACAATAAAAAGAATGGAAAGTAAAGAAATCAAGCCCTTTTCACTCAGAGGCAGTTTCACTCGTGCCTTGGCACTACTCATGAACAGTAAAAAAAATATCTAGGCCAGCTTTTCAGTTCAGGCCAGGAGGAACTCTTGCCAACACATCCGAAATCCTTTTAGCATAGACTTAATCCTAACTTGACACCTGTCCAAAGAGGCCTGATGGAAGTTCATGTAGATAAGGCTGACGTTCCTGCGGTACGAACCGTTCTGCACGCCCAGCTTTCAACATTCTGCATGTGCCACATGTACACTCCTGTATGCTGATGTGGCGAGGGAGTGCCACGGTGGGCTATGGGTGCAGTTGGGATTGGCTGCATGTTCCGCTGTCACGCTGATGGGTCCATTAACAGGGGGCATTGGCAAATCTTGGAAGCTTCTGGAAATCGGTGGGCTTGACCATGCCCTAAGCATTTCCTTGATTGGCAACCTAACCCCAGGGGAGGGAGCCCTTTCCTAGAGGACTTTGGACTGTTCACAGAGGCTCTTCCAAAGGATAATGAAACATTGTCCCATGGCTCTGCCAAAGGGCAGTTATTTCAACCCCCTTTGGTTTCATGGCAGCCAGAGGCTTCACAGACAATGTAGGGCTGAGCCCCTCTCCTGCACACTTTAGGTGCTTTTAAATGAAAACCCATACCCTCAGTCATCCATTATGTATATATATTTTCAACACAAATAGACGAAATTTACAGAAAAGAAAAAATATTATACGATTCAATATACAACTATACTGCTTACCTACTTACTTACCATAGGTTATCTTTCAATAAACTAGCTAAATGCTTGGGATAGGAGGGACTCAAGTATGGTAGGTTTTGATTTATTTGCAAAAGATGTCATTTCTACACCACATTTTTTGGAAATGTTTACACACTTTAACATGAATTTCATCTTTTATTTTGTGACATTTATATATTTTAAATTTAAAAAATTAAAAAAAATTAAATTGAATATATTAACAAGAGATGGTGTTAAAGTACATGTTTAGATAGCATTTATTATTATTATTATTATTATTATTATTTTTTGTTGTTGTCTAAAATGGATGGTTGAATTTTTGTCTAAGTCCATTTTTGTTGAATTTGCTTCAACACTATTTTTTATCGATACTATTTCTTAAATATTTACAAGATTTAAAATAAAAATAAAAATAAAAATCTTTTTAGTCTTTTTTATTTTTGTTTGTTTGTTTGTTTGTTTTTAAAATGTGTTATTAAACCTCAATGCAAATGAAGAGTTTTTAGTTAGAAAAAGTTAGAGAATTTTATTATGTTGATCTAACTTAGGAGATGGTCTTCAATATGTATTTTGATTAGCAATCTCCATAAGTGATAAGACATCCAATCTCCTTATTAATGTTCATGTTATAAGTTGCCTTACTATGCTTAAAATGTGCATGAGAGAGGCACAAAAATTAACTAGTCTTAGCTTAAATAGTTGATGTTACATTAATTGGTGCATCTCTTGAAATATTGTGCTAATTTGGATAAGATTGCAATTGGTTGTGCCAAGAATTTGTGTGTAATTTTGAAGTATTGTTCTTCAATAAATGCTTTCTTTATTTTTTTATTTTTTTGTATAGATATAATATTGGTTGCTATTGTTTGCCAAAAAAATATTTGAGACAAAATTCCTTATAATACAAATTTGACCCCTTATTTCTGTATGCTACTCATAATCATATTTCTTATTTGATTATTCTTGTATTTATTTTGTTAATAAAGAAATTTTTTGTTCTCAAACAACTTTAGGTCTTTGGTGTAGAAATCAATAATGTTATGTATAGATAGACAAGGATTTATAATGTCTTAATTATGTGTGGTGATGCATATTTATTTTGTATACTGGCCAAGTTATAAAATTTTAATAATCAAAATTTCTTATTTTGAAGATTATCTATATATATATATATATATATATATATAAGTATGTGATAGAGATACATTGTCTTGTTTAGAGTATAGAATAACTTTGTTAGTAATTTTTTGGTTCTTATTTTTATTTTAATTAAATATGGTACCTAAAGAATCCAAAGCAAGGATTTCTTCCAAATAAAACTTTTTATTTTTATCTTATAGATTATGTTTGTAAGCCATGAATTGATGTATTTTTCACAAAAGAAACGTATACATAACAGATTTTTAAAACGATTATAATGTAATTCCACAATTGAGATTGATGGAATAAAATAAGCAACAAATCCAAAATTTCTACAATAAATTAGTTATTTAACAAGTATACAGCAACTTTCATTAAGAATTTTATAACTACCCTTAAACAACATCTAAAATACTTTTAGCACAATAATTTGTATGAAAATGCAATAAAAAATTCATTAATTATTAATGTGTTTATTATTAGATTTCTAAAAATTGTTGAGTTGGAAGATGAAATTACTCGAATGGTGTAAAAAAAAAAAACTTAAGATCAAATGGTGTAGTTATTACAATTATATATGTTATTAGAAGTCACTAAGAGGAAATTATCTCAATCTGGTAAGTTTGGCATCAATAAAAGGATTTTTTTTAACTAAACAAATTAACAAAAATATAAGATTCTTCTTTAAAAAATATGTGATTTAATTTTTTTAAATTAAAAACTAATTACTCTTTTGAGTTTTTCCTACGAAATATAAGCCAAAACATTACAACCACAATTGCAACCAATGCTGGTGGAAGTAGTTGGTTCTAATCAATCAAAAATATCTTTATTAAATTTATTTAAGACAAAAATAGATTATTTCAGAAACTATATAATAAACTAAAGATTCTAAAAATTTTCTTCTTTCCCTAAAACTTAAACTATTTACAACCCAGAACAAAGTCTTGTGGTCCTTTTTGTTTTTCATCAAAGAAAAATATTAATTTGCATTGGAATTTTATATCAATTGTAAAACTGTTTTTTTTCTTTTTTCTATTTTCTTTTTTTTAATGTAGAAACCATAGTTTGTATTAAAAAAAATCCAATATTATGTTTCTAATTGAATATGATATATAATAGAATTTTCTCTAGAAACCATGTATTTTTATAGATATTGGCCAAAATATGTATTATAATACATGAATTTTTCTTCTATAATTTTTGTAATTAGTGTAATTTGGTCTGTCTATAATATGTAATATTCTTATTGACAATTTGGATTTAATGTGACAATAATAAGAAGAAAACTGAGAACTTTGGAGTAATAAATAAATAAATAAATAACTATTATCTGAGACTGTTATGGAATAATGTGAAAGCCTACACAAGAAAAAATCAATGAATAACTTAATTTAAGCATAAGTTTTTTAGACAATATATATATTTTTTGTATAAAGCTCATATATTTTAAGCTTTAGAATTAGAATGTTACACAAACGGAATATTTAAATTTCTTGCTAAAAAATAATCATCCATGTTCCACCAGAAAGTATAGAATCCTAAATAGTAAATTCAATACAATAAGGTTCATTTGCTCCTTGTTTCCTTCTAGGGGTGTTAAGCCACAAGTGTCATTGCTATATTTTTTGTTTTTAACAATTCAATAAATTCTCTCCATTTGATCCAAAGTTTTTAAAAAACCAATTATTTAAATTTAATGCAATTAATCCAAATTATATATATATATATATATATATATGACCTTGATTCTATTTCACCTACGATTTTCTCAACAGCATTGCAAATCTTACATATCTTAAAGATGGATGTCAATTTTTAAGAAAAAAATCCCTTTCAAAACACCCAATCATTAAAACAAATAAAATTTGTGTAATAACGAAAGGCCTTGAGGAACCACTTTCATTTTTTCCAATTAAAACAAGTGATGATAATTTCGATTTTAAACAAGGAAGCCTTGCACCATTTTTCAACGAAAGCCGTAAAAATTGTTTTGGGTGAACATCTTTAGCAACATACGTCAACGTATGAATTAATATCTTATTGAACATTTTTTTAAAGTCACATACCGTTAGGGCACCATCACTGTCTCCTTGAGAATTAGACGGGAATCCCTGGCCCGGGCAGACAAGAAGTATCTTGCTTTTACTTGCTCTGCCCCCTTGCCTGCCAAAAGGTCCAAGCTCTTTGTAGCAGATTCAGATTCAGATTCAGATTATACTCAAATATTTACTGTCTATCCTTTTTTGTAGTCCTGGGCGTATGTCATTGGATTTAAGATTCAACTTACTTTCAGTATAAATGTTTTACAAAGTGAAAAAAGTTAACTCTTCAAGTCCATAGTGTGGTTGCATGCCATCTGTATAGAATGAAGAACAAAGTAAAAAGGAATAGATGCTTCCGAACGTGTAAACAATGCATATAGAATTTTTGACGCCTCGTTTGAAAACATCAAGTTGTTGTATATGATTCACAGGAAAGATGATGTTTTTATTTATTTATTTTTAAATTTTAGTATGTATTGCAGATAAATTAAAAATAATCATGAATACAAGTTTATTAATGTATATGTATGTAAATGTATGTATAATATTTAAAGTCATGCAACATGAACCCAAACTTTTAAATTTCTTAAAGTAACATTGTTTTTTCTTAGGTTTTTTTTTTTTTTTTTTTTTTTTTTTTAAATTAAATTTTTTTTTATTCAAGCACTGGGTTTTGAACAAACTAGCTCTGCTGTATCCTACTGATCTGATTGCTTGCTTGCTTGCTTGCTTTTTTTTTTTCTTTTTTTTTTTTTTCTGACGCAACTAGGGTATACCCAACAATCTGCTTTTGAAAGAAGGTATGAGAGGTTTAGGGGCTCCGAAGTGCCCTCCACGTGGCATAATCTTCAACTCCTTTGCATCCACAATGGAACCCGAGGTGTTCCAATCTTTCCATTTAAGGACATCCCATGATTGGAATGGAAGCATGGATTGCTTGAGCAGGCCAATGCATAAAAATGCCCGGGATGCCTACGTGTGCAACTTGCCACGTGGGCTGAAGTCTCCTACTGGCAATGCCCGATATTCAGCCACTATCAAGTTAGACTCTGGCTCAATGTGGATCAGATAGCCTGTCAGTATGAGGTGGCATCCAATAAATGCAAGATCACGTGGCAGTTAACTATTGGAGTAGGACTAGGCGTTGAGGTACAAGTGGCAGGTAGTGTCAGAGGCCCCTTCTCACAAGCTTGCCAGGTCCTTTGTAGGAAGAAGAAGATGCAAGGAGATTTAAAACTCTGTTTATGAAGAAGTTGTACAGCAAAATAAGGAAGAGGAGGTTGGAAAAGGAGCAGAGAGATGGAGTGACAAGGAGTGCATGACCATGATGCATGTGAATCAGAAGGTGCTCTCTCCTCCCTCTCTGATTAAGTCTCTGGAGTGTGGGTGGTACAAGGGTGGAGTGCATGCCCCCTTCCAGAAGATATATAGCAAAGGAGCTGCAAAAATATACTCCCTTGGATGTCTTCACATGTGCTTGTCACTGGACTTGAATGAACTAGGCTGGGTTCAGATTAACTACTAAATGACTGCTTTGATCTAGGGGATTGTGTATAAGTTACAGAACTCTGGTGGCAGGGGAGCATATTTTTGCAGATCAACCTTGGTTGTTTTGTGGTTTTGCAAATACCAAGTTGGAAGAAACAGCAATAATGGTGCAGATGGTCAAGTGCAACATACAAGTTATGCAGAGATTGCAATGACACCCACACATTTTTTTTTGGTTTGTGGTGATGTTGTTTAGCTTGGAAATCTTGGTTTTTGCAAACATAGCATAGTACAATCAATTGTTTCCAATGACTTTATTTGTACAAAGAAGTTGGAAGTTATTTGACATAAAAATTGGAAATGTATAAAGAATTTGTACTAGCAAAGATAATGAGCATGAAGAGGAGGATAAATTGTCAACATCCTACCAAAGTCTCGTTGACGGAGGATTTGTTCTAGGTTTTGTCTAATGCAATGTGGGGTTTTCAATATATACTTAAAGTTGACAATGGCATTATTAAAGTTGAGATGGAATTTCTTGCTAGTCATATGATATTAGTATCTTGTATGAAAAGTAAGTCTATTTTAATTCAATTTGTTAATAGATTTTTTAACTCAATAGACAAAACAATCAAAAGAATAATTTTGGTAATACATATTAATAAATGATACTTTTGTCAAGGACAAGAACTCAACGGAAGCAAATAAGTAAGTGAAAAACACTCTCAAAGAAATATAATAAAATAGAAACAAGGTAGTGTATATATTAAAAGAAACTGGAATGGCTATTGCCAAAAGACAAGACACTAGAGACTCTTGAAATCAAACTAGAAACAAGAAAGGAGTTGACAAGAGTGAAGAAGGCTTCACTCTTGTCTCTATTTATACTATCTACCTAAGAGCTAAGTGGCGACGTTCTATAGGACCTCCAACACGTATCCAATTTACAAGACACGTGTCCAAGTTGCAAGACACGTGTCGAACTTACAGGGCAAGTTTCCTATATGTTCGCCACGTATTTAGCTTGGTCTTCAAGCTACCAACATGTACGACATGTGGCTAACTTATTGACCAAGTTTCTAATCCAAAAGTCTACTATGGACACTTATAAAGTCAAAGCAGCGTCTATGAAGTTTCTAGGAAGTTTCTCTAAAGATACTATGGAATTAACCTGCTTTTACCTTCTTTTATCTAGTTCTATCTAATCATATAGGTAACTATGTATATGTCCGTGACAACTTTAGATTGAAGACAAATTTAGAAGAGACATTGAAGAGAGTATTAATTTTTTTTTTTTGTTACACTAAAATAGATATGTGCATGTTTTAATTTAAGATCCCAACATGAAGAATGATGAAATAGGTTTCTGAAAGTATTAATGTTCTATATTTTTTGTAGAGAATTTTTAAATTTTATTTATAGATAGTAGTTGATATTAAACAAGTATTAGATGTGAGTATTAATAATCTTATTTTTACCAAATTTTTATTTTTTGAATAAAAAATTAATTGATGTCCTTCTATATTATTAAAAAAAAAAGAATTGTTGTAAAAAAAAAGTTATTTAAATATAGGTCCTCTACTAACATCAAATTCCTTGCTAGTCAATGCATATAGTTTTTGAGGAGTTGAACACTATAAAAAACATCGGTTCAAAACCATTAGATTAATCTTAATAAAAAAATTAGGAAAAAAATAATCTAAACTTAGATCTATATTTACTAAGATTACAATTTAAGCAAGACAATTTAATTTATAACCAAGTAAAAAATCCAATATATTAAAAATTTATCCAAGATAAAATAAGTAATATATCAAATAGAATATTAAGAAAGAATTAATGATTAGAAGTTACAATTTAGGTAAAGAAAATTTTCACTTAAAAATGATGGCCATGATATTAGTGAATTGAAAAAATGTAATAACATTTTATCTTTAAAATATAAAGGATATTCTAGTAAAAAAATTTAAATTTTAAAAAATAAACAAGGAGTTATTATTAGGTATTGACATACAAGAATAAGAACTTAAAATGATTATAATATATTTGAAAGAAAATTACAATCGACACCAAACACCAAATCAAATTAAAAATATTAAATAAGTTATTTTAAACACATTAAAAGAAGAAATATAAAAATCAATGAAGCTTAAATTAGAATTCAATATGAAGCTAGATAGTTTTTGACCAAACTTAACAAATATAAGTTAATTTTAAGTTTTGGCTAGATTTGAACAATTTAATAAATCAAAATTTTTACAAAATATATTTTTTATAAATACATATATATTTTATTACTTTTAATTATTTTTATTTTATATAAATATATAATTTTTTTTATTAATATACACTTATTTAAAATTTTAATCCATCAAAAAATTTAAATATATCATTTATACTAGAAAAGAATTTTTTAAAAAATTATTTAAAAATAATTCTATATATATATATTTTACAAAGATATATATATATATATATATATATCAATTCTTTTTGTTATATTTTGATTTCTACCTAATATCCATAGAAAACTTATTAATAAATTATCTACCAAATTGATATAATATAGAATTCTTTTTAATTAGAAATTGTTAGAATGATAAAATATAAAAATGCCTCATCTATGATACAATACACTTTTAAAATTAATCTAAAAAGTGCTATATTCTTAAAAAAATATTATTAAATAAGTATTGAATAAAAAATAATAAAAATAAAATCTTACAACACTCAATCTATTTAGTATTTTTAGAATATAAAATACTTAGATAAATACTTATTTTAAATCTAGTGCATGTTTATAATATTTTTACCAAGACAATATAAGTCTCTTGTTATAAGACTTTAATCATTATAATATAAAAATTAGATATATTTATTTAATACTATTTTTAATAAAACTATATTTCTATCATATATTGAAGATAGAATGATAATTCTAATTTTAAAAAAGAAAAAAAATAATAATACTTAAAAAAAGAAGAAGATATAGACCTTGATTAGATTGATTCCTAATCATATGTTTATAACAAAACAAAAATAATCTTAGTATAAGTTAAGATAAAAGATATATGATTTAAAATTTATTTTTAACTTTTTATTAGAAGATATGCATTACAATATCTAATATCTTTTTATTAGAAGATATGCATTCAATTGCACATATATAATCTACAAATATATATATATATATATATATATATATATATATGGCCTATTGTATTATCTTTTGATATTAAAAATGATGTTTTAAATTTTTTAGAAATGTAGCCACTTTAAAATAATATAAAATTTGACTATCTTCTATCTCAATTAATTAATTATTGGTATAAAAAATATAATATGAAAAAAATTTATATGCTAATATATAATCTCATACTAAAAACAGCTTCTTATATGTATAATTTAAATTTGATTTAATCATTGCTTATAAGATGTATTTACAAACTGTGTAGATTTTAGACAATGGAAATGCTTTTCATAGTAAAATATAAAATAATAAAAAAGATAATAAAATCCTTATAGTATAAGATTCTCATATAGAAATAAATCTAAATTAAGAAAAAATAAAAAATAAAAAATAAAAAATTGTAGCATTAATATTAGATGACTAAAATACAAAAGAGATGAAATTTAAATAGCACATTACAGTTCATCACAATATATTGATAAATTATTAACCATCTAGGTTTTGAAAATTTAAATAATATGTATAATTTACTTTACTATTCTTTACTTGGCTTAGTTGTAGAAGCTTAAGACCTTAGACACCTCTTATCTTTATTCTTTCATAATCTATGCAACTAATCTTTTTTATTTGTATGACATCTTTTTGTACTAAAAAGTTATATATGATTTTACTATAGAATATTAATTATCTCATTAATTATATTTTAGTTTAATTTGATAGAAAAATAATTTATTTAATTTGATAGAAATAAAAAACTAAATAATCAATTTTAAAATAAAGATGAGTTTTTAATATGATTTTTTTATGAATTTCACCAACAAAACCTTATTAATTTATCAGTTTTGTAATAATATATGCCATATTTATAAATATTTAAATAAATATTATATATATATATATTTAAAAAAATTATGTGAGTATATATATATATATATATATATATATAATTTTATTTTATATAATTTCTAAATAACTTGTATTTAAAATATATATATATATATATATATATATATGTATATATTAATATGTAAGTATATTTTATTAAAGAAGAATATGTTTAAAAAAAAATTACATTACAAAGACCAAAAAATAAAATCAATACAATATATAATTTTTATTTTATTGAAAAGGATACATAACTAATTTTTTTAAGAATAAAATGTGACCAAAAAAAGACACTAATAATTATAACTATTATGTACAATAACAACTGTTTTTTAAATCAAATTTTTCATATTTTATTTTTTTAGTTTTGACAATAGAATAAATATTGAATCTTTGGCCTTGTCAATGATTCAATGTTTAATAAATTAAAACCACTTCATAATTTTTTTAAGTAAAAGAATAAATATTATATAATAAATAAATAAATAAATAAATAAATATCATAAATAAAATCTCTTGTAAATGTTTTAAAAGAAGGAATAAAATATAATGAATGGAGGGCATTGAGCTAGGAGAATTGGTGGGTTGAAAATTCTTGGAGAAATAAGAAACCAATAATATAGTGCTAAGATGGAATCTATTAGAGGATACAATTTTTTAAATGATAAGAAAGAAGATAAAGCAAAATTTGTGAAGAATATCAATCAAGGCACACAAAGTTGTACATAGTAGACACTAGTCTTGTCCTTACTTCAAAATTAGCAACTACTAGAACAGATTCTTTGTTCAAACCAAAACTATTTCCACTAGGGATACCAATTGCTCATTCAATCACTGCTTTCCTATTGGCCCAAGTTGATCTTTTGTGGAAATTCACTAGATCATATCTTCCTCATCCAGTACCCAAATAACTTTACGGTTGAATTTGTGGTTGGGAGAATATGGCACAATTGATTCCAATCCAGCACACCCCTCGCACGTGCAACAAACAGACGGGTCCAAACGAGAGGATGGAAGTACCCGGACGAATCGGGGCCCATCCAAGTATCATTCAGCTTCAGGTATCATCCGGAAGGCCAAGTGTGGAAGAAAGCAGGCACGCCGGTGAGCGTGAGGACTCGGTACCGGCCCTGATCACGAGCAGGGCTGTGCCAAATGCGCTCTGAAGGTTATCCAAACCGCACCGGTACTGGAAACCTGGTCAGCTGCAGTTAATCGGGGCTGGATGGATAACACTAGAGTCAGTCTGGTCAACACTAGATGACGATGCTGCAGATGTTGGTTGAATGCCTCACTCTGTGTCACTTATCTGCTGCCAGGGGGTTGGGCACCGTAGCACATCGCATCAGACCCCCCTCTTCTTCGCCGGCACCCGGCACTGGACTGGGGGAGCAGGTCGAACCCAGGAGAGATGTTGGGTTGCTGGCTGGCTCTGGTCTGTTGTGCAAGCTGGTGATGGTCTGGCTAAGAATGGGTTTCCCACGCTTAGCACTTCCGAAGGATCCCACTGTGGCGCATGATTGTGGGCGAGCGCATGCTTGCTTGTTTTATAACGCCATGGCTGCAGGCACTGCACTTGAAGCGCAAAAAGGGTTGGTGTACTTCGACATCTCCTGGTGATTGTATTTCCATCGTACCTGGTTCTGGCTCCTAAGGCTGTTGGAGACCACCTTTCTGTTGTGTCGGGAGTTGGGACTCATGGGGCCCGTTTCATGAATCGCTGCTGATTGGCCCTCTTCAGAGAGGATCAGGCAAATGGACATAGCCCCCCCCCACACACACACACACACACCTGTGCAACAGGACACAGCTGCTTCTGAATCTAAATCTGTCCATGAGAATAAGAAGACTTCTCGAAAGGTCACACTGTTGTGAACACAGCCAGCATGAGCAAAGATGGAGGAATTTGGTGCTGGGAGTTGGGTGAGATCAAGCACTGTTAGCGATGAGCAAAACCTCAAAAAGAGAGTGAATCTGCACAGGTGTCAATATTACTTCCAAAAGGTTACAAGAGAGAAGCACAACACCACGTTGCCAGGCTTTGATGCTGGGAATGTAATTTCCACCTTGTGAAACAGACATGCACAATTCTTGTCTTATCTGAATGCAAAGTTGGGAGAGTCTGGGCCACTTCTTGTCTTCTGGGTCCAAATTCAGTGCTAGTGCACATACAGTTTTTAGAATTCATGTGGACAGGCCTGCATGCTCCATCCAGATGGCCAAACCTTTCAGCTCTAGTGTTGCTTAGAGTTGGACTATAGGTTGACTATAGTTTTGCCTACATGCATGTTAAGAACTCTGTGTCCCTGCCAGTTGATGCTGCTAACACAGAACTGGTAGCTCTGGGGCTGCACACATTTGATTCACCACTAGTTAAACATGGGAACCCATCCCCCCCTTGTTTTGTGGCTGCATGTGTCCTGGGAATAGTTCCATTGATCACTTGCTTGGCCTCTCATTGCATGCTTTCCTTTGCTTGCAATGAGAGGCCAAGCAAGTGAAAATATGACATGTGAATATGCACAACCAAATAGTTTGTGTAATTATGTTTGTATGTATATGCATATATATATATATATATATATGCAGTATTCGCCTTGTTAATTAATATCATTTGTTGTAGGATAAAGTATTAATTATCAGTATTAATTATCAGAGATTATTAATTATTATAGGTGGGACATTGAAGGCATGATAGAAATTATCCTTGCAAAGGCCTTACAATCTAGGCTGCTTGCTTCCACTATGGCAGCTACATGGCCTTGTCTTATCCACCTAATCATGTATAGGCACGTGATCTTTGTTAATTACCTCTATTAATTAACAAAAGTCAATAAAAATCAATTAATCATTGGAAATCAGAGGTTATTAATTATGCACCATAGAATGGGGTTGGTTCCCAAAATTTTGATTAATTATTGAGGATTATCAGTTTTGGGGGATGAACTGTCAAGGAGAACATTACATATATGTTCTTTGTGAATGTACAAATATTACAACTTTGCATTTTTATCTATATTTTTGTCTAAGTGCATTCTAAATGTTAAAACGTTTTATAAGCTAAGATGTTGAAATGCAAAGTTGCAAGTTATCACTGAGTCAACTGACATTAAAAAACAATGAAAAATTATTAGACTATTATATAACAGATGCATAATGGTGATAGTTGGGTAGAAAAATGATGAAACGAAATTGGTTTCTCTTCCTGAACGCTTCAAAGCCTAGATAATATACACAAAACTTCCTCTTGTATAATGATTATTACTGAAACGTTTGCTTTTATATTAAGTTTGTTCTTGGAATGCTTGCTTGTGTCACATTGGAAATGACATATCAACTCCTTCAAAAGCACGTTTCATTTCCAATTAACACTATGTTGAAGGCCCTGCATGTGGGCAAATGGAGGAACCCAAAGACTTGGCTAAGACTCCAACGATGTCTTCAGGCTGAACAGCAGATGGGGACAGAAAACTGTACACTCTGGTTACAGTGGTCAGGCGAGACTCAGGAGAGAGAATCTTCCCAAGGATTGATCTGCTCAAATGTGACTCTTAGCGCTGCGCAAAAATCTCCAAACCTCAGCCGTGAAAGGGCAGAATCAGAGGAAACTGTCAAGGTTCCTTTTTGTTGCGAAGAGGAAGCAGGAATTAGTAAGCAGGGAGCTTCGAATTATATACAGTTGGCTTCAGTCTCCGGTGATCACAAAAGTTATCTAGACTTGTCTCTGCTATATTCCCCACGTCATCTACCTGGATGCCCATGTTGCGCATTTTGAGAATATCGCGGGTGGTGGGAGATTGCCATGGAGCGTCCCACCAGGCAAACGGGAGGAGAGGAGTTCTGGCGCACTGCGAAGCTTGGTTCTTGCAAGCCAGCTTCCCACCGAACGTCCTCCACGAGTGACCCCAACCGGACTGCTTCACCAAGCCTTGAGCCAGCAAGTCTAGTTGGAAACTGCTGTAAAGTGCGCAAGGGGGTTGGCTGTCTTCACTGTCTGAAAGAGTTGTAGCTGCAGCCAGAGCACCCACAAGCTGCGCGTATGTCGTGCAAATCCTCTCGCTGGCGCCGGAGATGACAGCCACTCTTGCACGAGCAGCTAAGAAAAAGTCTACCAGGGACACCCAGCGGGGCATCTCTCCCCAGTCCCGCATTTTGCTTCGGGGAGGCTGGCCGTAATGTAAGCTCATCACCTCGCTCAAGTTTTTGAACGTGTTTAAGTATTCCTTGTAATCGAAACGAATCAGTTCTGTGTTGTCCCGTAATTGTTGATTGATATCGCTAAACACTTCTGGAGTATCTGAAATGATCACCACTCGTCGCTTGCCCCTGCCATGAATAGGCACAGGTTTGAAGAGATAAGTCCTCAGATTCTGGCAGCAAAGATTTTACAGTCTCAATAGCATTTCTACAGAACATGTCATCATGTGGTAATATTCCACCACTTGTATTATCCTACACATATCTCTATCCCATCATTAAGCACATGAATAGACGATATCTTCAACATGCAACAACAAAAGTGAAGACCATGTATACCTAGAAGTTTGTTGCATTGCCTGTGCGATATGGGCAAGGCAACCTGACGCAGCCATTGGTGCATCCAGACTCCGGTTATGGCGCAAGCGCAGGTGGACGGCGAAGTCTGGCTCGGCCCCTCCCCTCAATGCCCACTCCACAGCTGCTTGGATATCACGAGTAGGAGTTATAAAGGCTCGAAGAAGCTCTCCGAAAGTATTTGGCCGTGAGCTCGGATACGCGGGATGACCAAGGACTGTGGCAGCCGCAGACCTCACTGCTGCATTTCTGTTTTTCAGTAAGAACTGCAAACCAACTGTGTCTATTGTGCCCTTGAACCATAGCACAGTGTCTGGTATGGTTGTCCAGTCATCGCACAGCGAGTTCGATCGTCCAGGTCCATGCTCAATGTCATCGACACGCATTGTCATGCGGCGGTTGTGCTTTCCAGCGCAATTGTGTACAGCCCACAGGTGTTTCACTTCTTGCATACTAAAAGATTGGTTGGAGTATACTATATAGTCTCCAAAGGGAAGGACAATGTTCCGGGGATCGCCAATGTAGGATGGAGTATTCGCTCCACGCTCACCTTCAGGAACAACATTTCAATACAGTACCCTAAGTGCAAAGCTATGAAGATGTCCGGTACATGAGCTAGAAGAACACTCAACTGTTCGAAGTTCATTGGGTTCATTGCCTAATTTTCAATGTTAAAAGAGTCCGTAAGAATTATTACCCAAGCTAAGGATGAAAAAAGAAGAAGAAAACATATAACTTAAATTGTTAACATACCTATTATGAGCGAACGATTGAGCATTAGGGCAAGGCCTGCGCCACTCAGAACTTTGTACATATTATTACCAAAACCATCTTCAGAAGCAAGTCCCATTACAAACTTGCGCTCACAGAATTCCGATCCAGGGAGGTTGCGAATCGTTTCCGCTCCATGATCAAGCATCCACGTTTCGATCATGACACGTAATCGAAGGCTTGCAGCTCTTGTGTCGCCCACAGCTACATATCCCATCTCCTCAACTGTACCACATTGCTTTGGAGGTTCCCAACACTTTGAGAATACTCTGGGAAGTTCGGAGCCTGAGATAAAAGATGAAACATCCTTCTCACAGCCAATAGCCTCTTCATCGGTGGCTGATTTATCTGGGATATTCAGAGGCTCAATCTCAGAAGAAGAAGAAGAAGAGCTAGAGAACACATTCCTGTTCACACCCTGAGATTTTTCAGAAAGCAGACGGGGAGCTGCGTTGGCTCCCATTTCGGACTCAAACGTTTCTGTCATTTGAACACTTCGAACTTTCTCCTCCTGGTTTCTCTTCTCCAAGCCCTGCTCTTGAAGAACATTTGAATGCAAACTAGACCATTGCCCCTTTGCACTTGCGAGGTCATCCATCTGACGAGCCCCATTTCCTACACCTACATTCCTATCACTTGATAGTTCGTAAATTGTTAGCGACACGCTGATGCATATCATACAGAGACCGAGAAGCTGAAAACCTAAAGAATAGTTGTTGTATATGCAGCGGTGCTCCCTAATCTGCCTGGAATTACTTCTTCGTAAGATTGGGGGCGGCATGCTGGAAATGCAAAGGAGGTTCTTGACAATGAGCTCAATGTGCATACAGACTAAATTCTTGCGAAGTCTGGAAGGTCCTCGTGGATCTGACAGGAGGTAGCATTAAGAACGAGTCGTGACTAACAGTACAATCGGCCACTCTTAAACTGGGAGCCCAGTACTTCGCCATTAACTTGACAATTGTTTACGCCTGCTTACACAGCCATATATTAGTGGCAGTCTAAAAGCAATGCAGACATTAACGAGATGAATCAGGTAAAATTCGAAGAGGGGAAAGCTCAATCCAACATCAGGAGACGGTTAATGTTCGGGCGTTTGTGGAAAGACATTCACAATAGGATCTAATAGAAAATAGCTGCTAATAAAGGATTAGTACGAAAATTCTGATACAAGTGAAGACCCGAACAGAAGGTTTGTTTCAGAAACTAACTGCTTGAATGCCGGAAGTCTTTGCCACCAGATGGTAGAGTATTCCGGTGCGAAGAAAGCAGAAGAGAGAAAAAAGAAAAAGAGAAGGGGTAGTAGAAAGAAAGAAAGAAAGAAAGAAAGAAGGAATTAAGGGAAAAACAAAAAAAAAAAGAAGGAGATCGCGGTTTTGAATTCTTCAACTCATGCTGCGAGCCTACTAATGTTTCATTAGAATTAAGCCATTCCCAAGAAACGCAAGGACTGCAAAACGGAATGCCGACAACACACAGCTAGGGAGTGTGTATGAAAAAGGAAACACTTAGCGCACCAACCCCAACCAACTCTATAACTCACCTCAATAACCACGACTACCCACTTCACTGGAAAACGAAAAAACAAAACTGCGCCACCATCACCACCTTGAGCCTTTCATTCCATGCGAAACTTCAGTTGTGAACAACACCCAGCACTCACCCAAATCCCTTTCGCAAGCCAAGTAGACAGCGAAATGTGAGACGACGACGGATCCGATCTAAGGTGTGGCATGGCATCAGGGGTTCGGCCCCCACAGGACAAGCAGCACCAGCAGTAGCAGCTCCGGGCAAGGCCAGTGGACCCCCAACAAAAGTGCCACAACCCCTCATTCGGAGCTGACAGTCTCTTTGCAACGCCACAGAACCCCCACTCCTCCTACTTACTGCTAATAAAAGGGGCCCAATAATGGTGCCAATAATCCCCCCATCTCCCCCTGCCCCCCACCTCCTCCTTTGTGGTTTGGGGTTGCCCTAAAACTGGGAGGTTTACCCAATGCTCAACACACACACACACACCCAATTGGTGTTTTGGGCCTCACATTTACTTTTCGTTTTGAATGTGTGGATCAACTTTATGTTGAAAATGGATCCTTTGCTTGTTGAACATGGAAACAGTTCTTGTGAACTGCACTCAGTTTTTCATTTTTGCTCAGGAGATGTTTTTGTGGATTTGGCATAAATTTTACTTCATTATCATTGTAGAGACATTTTTTTTACTTTGGAATTTGGAGGCACCTTTCATATGATGTCTACTTATTACTCTCTTGCTTTGCCAAAGTTTCTTTTGAATTCACATAATATTCTAATGAATAAAAATAAAAGTACAATTGTGGCAAGAGAGAAGATTTCATTCTTTTCAATGTTTTTACCTCTTTGTTATTTGTTTGTCATGTTAATACCTATCACTCTTTACTGTACAAAGGGAAAGTTTAACTTTTAGTTAATTTTAAAAAACAAATCTATATAAAAGTACATATTCACATATAATATCAAAAAAATTACTGTTGAAATAATATATTCTAACATTAATTTAACACTTTGATAAAATAAAAATCACATAATCAAGTTTTTAAAATCAAACATAGTAGTGTATTTCTATTTGTATTTTGTACTGTTGTACAAATTGCAACAATATTAGAAATAACCATATATCAAATAGTTAGATAGAAACTTAATATTAAAATTAAAAACTTATAGATAAAATGAATCACATAAATTAAAATATTTTATTTTATTTTATTTTATTTTTCCCTCAAAAGTGATGATATTAGGTATTTAAATACACACATTAAATAATTTTGTGCACAAAGAATTCAAACAATCATATTTAATACAATTTTAATTTATTTGATTAATATATAAATCTTTAAAAAAATGATAATACTAAATTATGATATTTAATAGCAATCTTTAGATTCTTAGTCTTTTGTGGTGTTTTTTGAATGTATATTTAAAATAGATTTAAATATCATATATAAAATTATATTATAAACAATCAAAATCACAAAATAATAAGTAATTGATTTATAATAACAATTTAAAATCTAATATTTTAAATTTTTTAGTTATAAACATTTTTATTAGTCCACAACCTTCTTACATTAAAGTCAATATTCTAAAGTTATAGATTACCAATAGCATCATTTGAGAAGTTGTTTTAATTTTTTAAAAAATAATTTATTAATTAATAATTATATAAAACTAAATATTTAGGCTTTTACAAAAAAGAAAAAATTATATTAATTAAAAAAAAAAAACTAAATATATTTGTCATTTTTAATTTGAATATGTGGTATTTATAATAATACTTATATTTATTATAAAATTATTTAAAAAAAAGTAATATAATAGTGGTTAGAAATATATTCATATTTTTTAAAAAATATATTTGATAATAGATTATTATACAGTATAAATTAAAAATAAGAATATAGTTGGAATATAATTTTGATTTTTATATGTAACCATGTGTTCCACACCTACAATAAATTGATGCTATAATTAATTTCAAAAAATTTCTAAAATCTTTTAGGATATTCTCTATTCTTCAAAAAACTTCTACAATCTTTCATTGTCATCTCAAATTTTTTATAACTTTTAAAAAACTTCCAAAGTTTTCTATAGTTTTTAAAATCTTTTCTAAAAGCTTCTATAGAATCTAACTTTTCATATTCTAAATAGAAAGTAAAATAAGAGATACATTAGTCTTATCAACATGAACTTTGGATCTATTCAAAGTTTTGTCAAATTTTTAATATGATTGTAGTCTTATTTTTAAAATTAAGTTTATTATATTATATTTATTTATTTCTCCACAGTTTTTCATCTTTATTATTTCTTGCATTCTTAATAGCTTTGTACTATTTTATTTTCTTATTTTCATTTTTTTTAAAAAAAATAGATCATTTTACTTCTTAAAAGATACCACTACATCTTGAAGGTTGTAAAAATTTATGTTAGAGTTGATATCTTGTCTTACATAGAATTTTTATTAAAAAAAATTACTATTCTTCTTTTAAAAGATATTATTAAAGCTTAAAGGTTAAAAATTACTCCTTATAAATATATATTATAAAAAGATTTATTTATATAAAAATATATTATTTTTTTAAAAAAAAACTAAAGTATTTTAAAATAAATCAATTGTCCTTTTTTATAGTATAATACACTAATTGTTATTTTTATATAATTTATTTATTATTTATTTTTATTTTTTAAAATTATTATATTAGATACAAAAGAATATTAAATATTTTATATATTAATTAGAACCAATCACTTCATGGCAATTCAAATTTTGTGTAGATCTATCTATAAAACTTTTTATAGATTATAAAGAAAGAATAATTTTTCTTAGATCTTTATAAGTACAAATAGGTTTATTTAAAACCTTACAACAAACGTTATTAGCAATATCTTCAACCAAAAAAGACATATCTATGTATTTATTAATACATATTTTGCAAATGATAAATCACAAATCACAAATCACAAATCGACAAGTTAATAATTTTCCTTCCATGACCTTCACATTTCGCAACCAAGTTTTCCAGAAACAAATCACTGGCGGTGGATTCGCAACCCAACACAACATGAAAATCGTCAATAATACAAGAATGGTGATAATGGTGATAGTGCAACACAAAGCCATGGTACAATACCAACTTGCTAGCAATGCAAAAAAACAAAAGAATCACCAAAAGAAAATATCCATTGACTCAAAACAAAGCCCACAATATAAAAAGCTTCACACACAAGCTGGCATGCTCCAAAACCGATGGTAAAGCATTGATCTACTGTGCCGTGGCCTCACACCGATTGCGTGGAAGAACGGTCCAATCTCTATAAAATAATGGAACCAGGCTAGTTCGATCAGCACTCCGATGCCCCATGAGTCTTAGAACCTGGAAAAATGAAGCAACAATCACTAAAATTAACATTTGTTTTGTTTTTTGTTATTTGTTTTTTTTTTGTGTTTTTTTTTTGTCGACGTCTCCGACTACTGTTCCAGGTCGAAGATCATGCATGATGTGTTCAATTTTCAGACTCTACGAGCTTCGGACCAGCTGCATGCAGACCGTGCTGGCTTTTGCACCAAATCGTGCTTAATCTCATGCAGGATGACACAGTTTGTTGTGGCGGCTTGGATGATGTATTTACGCCGGTGGACATGTCGGTGAAGATCAGAAAGGTCTGCAGTTGAAGTTCCGATGAACATGGGGTTCGACGTAGGGATGTTCAGACACGGTTTGATCGAGATCGATCACCTGAAAACGCACCATGGTGTACAATTCATACACTGAAGGCTAGTTTATGCGGGTTTTTTCACTCGGCATATCAGCACCAACGAGATCGAGATGACTTGTCTTTCTGTGATTACGTCGAAAACTTATGCTGAACTTCGGTCCTGGTCTTTCAAAACTAACTCGAGGCGTGAGTGTTGCTGCAATCAAGCTTGTTCAAAGACTGCAGATCTAGATTGCAACGCGCAAACGCTGGCACCACCATCTCTTCGATGATTTCCTAGAAAATGTGCGTTTGCTCGTTACCAATACATGTAAAAATAGGTGCCATTTAATTCAAAACAGATGTCGTTTGATCATTGCGCAACTCCAGATTGCGAGCTACCCATGTATCGAATACAAGTCACGTCATCCGATACCTGTTTCCAGAAGTAGTGAAACTGGAGAATAGGAGCATGTGAAAGAGAATTACGGACCACGTAGTGAAGCGGTATTTCGTTATTCATGTGGACTGTATGTGCCGAATACTGAGAGAGAGGAAAGTATCTTCCGATGAAAATAGCAGCTCGAATTAATTAAATCAGTTTTAGTCGCGTAAGCTAACATCAGCTTCGCAGCGTTTATTTGCCATGATAAAAGCTTACTATGTGAGATGCATTAGCAGCACAGCCACATGTACAGATTTTCTCAAATGAAAAGCACCTCAATTTTGAAGATTGTTACATGCACAGATAACTACATCATTATTTGTCAAATGCTTTGAACTTGTTCAGATACATAGAAATATTATTTACTCAAAGCTGAAACAGAAAAAAATCACAAATTAGATTTAACAAGTGCACAATACTCGCTTTCAATAATAATTCTGAAAGTAATGCCTGAAATTCACATGATGCCTCGGCTTCTCAGCACTCAAAGTCACACAAGCATCATTCTGTAAGCCTATTTTCAGTTCAAGTTTCCCTCTATATACAAAAGAGCAAACAACTACTTGTCAGCTTACCTTAGGAATGACTGCATAATTACCATACAGAAATAACAGTGATTGTTCCATAAATGAAAGACCTCTATGTTCAAGAAAGCTCTCTTTGCATGCACCAAGGAGTTTCATACATAAACACCCAACCACAAATCACTTCTTACAGAACTGTTTTGCAACCCTGTTATGTGATGATCTACAATCTCTAAAAGTTCAAAAGAAAATAAAAGAATAGATTGCAAACATGATCCAATTACTGTTTGACTATGCTCCTAAAAATATATAAATGACCATTAGAGGATTGCTTCATTTACCCTCCAATTTATTAGATTTTAGGTCTTAGAATGCCTTATACTATGCAACTATGCAGAATTTGGCATGGCTGTCCATGCTTGAATCAACACATCTTATAAATAAAACTAGCCATTCATCTTTCTTACCAAACACTAGAGAGCTTCAAACACAAAAGATGCATGAAAGAACAAAGTTAGTAGAAAAAAAAACCAAATAAAAGTGTGACATGGTGTAATTTACTTAATAATACAATGAGGCTAAGGGAAAAGAAGGTTTGTTTAATTTGTGGAGAGAACAATTGTGGATGTTAGACTCATGGAAAAAAGGTTAAATAACAAGTTCAGAAAAAATAAGATCCAATAAATCAACAATTTGGAAATGTGAGAAAAGTTGACACACCTTCTACCACTAAGATTAGGTATTCACGAGAGAATAGTATATGTGTATAATTATAAGCATGTTTCTTCAATCTAAATCAATAGAACAAAAATACTTTGTTATAAAGAAGGATGAAATAACTATGCTTATTACAATAAAACTCATTTTTTTGCCACTTATAAACATGAGGCACTATTGATGGATATGAAAATAATAGAGTGTTTACTTGGATTGTAAATCTAATATATTCTATACTTGTTAGAATGACTACTTTGTCATTTGATCTTTATAATATAATTTTTTATTTATATCACAATAAATGAGTTTTTATTTTGTAGTTGAATGATTCTATCCATCTATGTATATATCATGGCATTTTTTTCACCATTGTCATTCAAGCTTTTCAAAGCTGCTTTACTTTCAAAATTTTTGGCATACCTAAGGTGGGTTAGGTTTATGAATCCATACTTTCATATATTAGAATGGATTCTTTGCCATTTGATCTTTATAACATTATTTTTTTTTTCTTCTTTTGCTACAATGACCATGTTTGTGATATGGTTGAATATATCTATCCATCCATTTGTATGCATCAAGGCATTTTCTTTACTATTATCATTGAAGCTTATGGAGGAATTTATACTTTCATATTATTTGGTATTTCAACATCATCTTTGAAGCTTATTGAGGCTGCTAAATTTTTATACTATTTGACATTTTAGTATTGTCCTCAAAGCTTATCAAGGTTGCTTTGCTCTCACATCATTTGACATTTTACCATTATTGTGAAAGCTTATTAAGGCTGCTTTGCTCTTATATTATTTGGCATAACTAAGATGAGTTAAATCTATACTTTTATGTGCTATGATAGGCTTTTTGCTCATGCTTGTGAGAACCCATGGCCAAAGATGTATCAAATTATAGATAAATAACAAGATTTCATTACAATTAGAACTTCTTTTTTGTACTTTGTATAATTGCAATTCTAACTCAGACTTAGACAACATCTTGGAATAATACAATTATTTCTTTGAAGCTTCTCTTATAGTATCATAGTTGTATCATTAGCTGCAACTCTTTTTTTTAGTTTTGAAATCTTTTGAGACAATTTGACATTACTTTTGGATTTTCTATATAAAGATTTTATTTATTTATTTTTTAAAAAATACTTTTAATTCAAAAAGATGATTAATTTATTTTATAAATAAATATGATTTTTATTATATTATATATGTATTTTAAAGTTGCTTATTTGTTTCAATAGAAATCTAATAGAAGTATTAAATAATAATTATTAAAAAGTTATATACAAAGATATTCAATTATTTTATAATATCTTTTGCTACAAACAACACTCAAAATAATATTTTTATTTTTTTTTATTTTCAAAGATTGATAGCATTGTTATAAATAAATCTTTCAATATAACCAATATATGATATGTAAAAATATTCTTTTATAATTTATGCACAATAAATTTTAAATATATATTTTTTTATATTTATAATATTTGATCCATTTATTATATATTATAAATTTAATCATCTTTTAAAATATATCAATTAATTGATGTAATATTATATTTTATATTTGATATCATATTCATCAATTTGGATATTTTATCTTATAGGTCTTTTAAATATTTTTGAATATATATGTTCTAAATATGTATTTAAATGTATTTTTTAAATCACCAAAAAAAATCAAGTACTTTAAACAATCTTATTAGAAGGCATCTAATTATTTAAGATATATTAGAGCTACTTTTAATAAAAAGATGGGCATACCATCAATTCAAAATAAGATATTTTTTCTTTGTCCACATTACTATCAATTATAATTGGTTATGTTAAATAGACCTTATATTCATCTTTTTTTTGTTGCAAATTTTGAGGATGAAGCAAACCACATTATTCTCTATGATCTTTAAACAAGTCTTGAGTCTTGTCCAATATCTCCTTCTCCTATGCAAAAAACTTCACGTGTTTCTTTAGAAAAAGAAAATAAATCAATAGGCTCCTAAGCCTCCTAATACTCCTTCTTCAATTCTTCCTTAAAATGCATGTCTTTCTAATAATATCACTTGTATTCCTAAAAATTATTTTTTTTCTATAAAACCAAAATCTAAAAGAGTTGCAATACTTTTAATTTCAATTGGAGAGAAGATTAAGAAGAACTTAAGAACAAAGACTTACTTTATAAGCTATTTGGTAAGATATGCAAAAAGATTTAGCAAAATAAAAAAATAAATTGAAACGCAAAGAAACTAATTATTTGGCAAGACATACAAAAAGATATTAAAAAACAAAAAATACAACTAAAAGAGAAGAAGATAGCATTGCAAGAGAAAGAAGTAGAATAAAAGAATTTAGAATTCCAAGTTTAGTTAGAATATTTATATACAAATAAAAATATAATAGAAATTAGTTGAAAAAAAATAAAACAACTTCTATTATATAATGTATAATATATATATATATATATATATATATATATATATATATATAATAAATAAAAATACTTTTAAAAATAAAACAAAATAAAATAAAATAAGTATATACAAATATATATATATATATATATTTGATTACAATGTAATGTGTAAAAAAGTTCTAATTTATTATTCAATTTTCATGTGCATAGTAGCATGTGTTATAATAGATATTTTATTTTCAATTCTTATTGATTGGAGATGCTTATATGGTCTAATAGTAATAGAAGACATTAAAAAAGTGTTATTTGCTAATAAATATTTTTTATTTGAAAAAAATAAGAATAATTTGCCTATAATGTTGTATTTGAAATATGTAGCTATTATGTGCTAATGTTGAAAAATCAATTGAAAAATTAATCATACAAAATAATAGCAATGATAGCATAAAATTTCTTTATATAATGATAATCCTTACCATAGTAGATTTTGTTTGTAAGCTAATAAAATGTAAGTTCTATCTACAATTCCAACTATCCAAAGAAAGCCACTTATATTTTTAATTTCACTTGCAACTATATATTGCTCCAATGTATTTGGCCATCTTATAAATTTTTTTTTTTAATAATGAAATTATAAGTATGACATAATTTTTAAACAATGTTCTTATTCTTACACCAATTTCAAATATCTTTGCAATGCATTGTAAAGATGCCATATTCCATACCATCCAAATTGAAACAATTCTAATGGCTAGATTTTGTTCATTATTTTTATTATTGTTAGAAAATATATGATGATTTTTAATATTTTCTAAAATCTTATAAAAATCTTATAAAAACATACATAAGTTTTTTTAAAAATATTCTTCAAACCACAAATCTAACATTGATAATAGAAAAATAAATTTTGACAAACTTATTATTTGTACAATATATCTACTTTCAATATGAATAGAAATAAATAATAATATTATTTCCATAAAGTTAAAATTATTCTTAATTCTAATATTTTATATTAAGACAAGTAGAATAAAAGATATAATATTATTTTTATTACTATCTATAGAATCATCTGTGAAATTTAAAGACAAATCAAAAAAGGTACTATTTTCTTAGGAACCTTCAAATTCATCAAATTGGAATGCATTCTAAATCAATTTTTTAGCAAATTTTTTTTATAAAATTAAAAAAAAGTCTTTTTTTTCAATATGTGACATGTATAATATCATATTTTAATTTTTACTATAAAATTATAAATTAAAAATATCTTAAAATTAAAAATATTAACTTCCATAATATACATGAATAAAAAATTATTTTATAGTTTAACTTCATATATTCAATGCAAAGCCCAAAAATTATCATATTATCAATAATTAAAATAATATAATTACTTTGTCTCTAATAATTTTTTTTAATTATTTAAAAAAAAAAAAACCAATCCTATTAAAATTTAAAATCTTATATTATCAATTTATATATTTGTTGGAATGTATTACTAGATTAATGCAATAAGTAATTGGGATGGATTATTGGAATAAGGTATTTAATATTTTAATTGATATTGGGACTTTAGAGTATTAATGTCACAAATTTCATGCATAAGTGCAAGTTTCTTTAATTATTAATAAATTCACCTTCATTAGCAAAAGTTGTTGTTTATATTTGTTGCATTAGAAAAATATATCTTTGGAAAGTTAAATCAAGCCCTATGAAGAAGTGTGCCAAAGCATTGCTTGAGAAATATCAAAGATTTGTACAATTTTCTTTATCTATTAATAAAAATATATTTGTAAGTAAATATAATCAAACATATTTGTTGCATTAGAAAAATATGTCTTTAAAAAATTGTGTTAAGTTGTACAGAGAAGTATCATATGCATAGTGAAAGAAAGTAGTTGGAATCAGTTATATGTTTGTATATAATCCATCCAAATAGATATTGTTATTTAAACAATTGTTGTCTCTATAAGAAACATAAAAAAAAAAAAAGTTAGAAATTGATGTATAATATGAATTTTCTTAGCATTTGATAGTTGCTGAATCTTGTGTGCATATATATATAATTAAATAAAATTTAAATAAAATAAAAAAAACATTCATGAAGTTACAACATCAAAAATTTTTCTTTTTTTTATGCATTTTTATACAAAGTATAATTAAAAACAAACACAAGAAGTGATTAATTCTTAGCATTGTTGTGATTTAAGAAAAAAAATAACATACTTTAAAATTTTAAGCATCTTTATTATGATTTAAAACAATATAATTGATTCCATTCTAGGAAGACCAACAAAAATATGATACAAAGCACTTATTTCTTTTCCTACTTTCTTGATTAGAAACAATGATAAAAAAAGCATAAAGTAAAAAGTAAAAACCATAAAATAAGACAATGAAATAAAAAAAGATGAAGTGAAAGTGGTCTCAAAATACCTACAATACTAACTCATATTTTTCTTCTAAAATTTAGTACAACTTTTTCTTCCCTCCTATAGCTTATTAGATTTTTGAATGAATTATAACATGGGACAATCTCATTAGATTTTATTTTTTCTACACTTTATTCTTCTATACATCTTCTATGTCTAACATCTTTTAATGAGTTGGTATCATGGTATTAAAGATACAAATTAAAAGAAGATGTATAAACTAGTAAAATTTATACTAAAAAAAAGTGAAAAAATAAAAATAAAAATAAAAATAATATATATATATATATATATATATATATATATAAGAAGAAATTAGAATGGCTATTGCCAAAGACTAAAAAATATGAAGATTTTTGAACTACACTAGAAGCAAAAAATAAAAATAAAAATAAAAATAAATTGATAAGAGTGAAAATGGCTTCACTTTTGTCCCTATATATACTATATACCTAAGAGCTATATGGCGGCATTATATAGGACCTCTAATATATATCCAATTTATAAGATACGTATCAAACTTGCAAGATAAGTTTCCTATATATGCACCGCATATTTAATTTGTTCCACAAGCTACCAACATGTGTAGCATGTGGTTAACTTGTTGGCCAAGTTTTTAACCTATCAATCATCTATAGACATGAACAAAGATGAAATCATATCTATGAAGCTTTTAGAAAATTTTTCTATAAGATATTATCAAATTAATCTATTTTTATTTATTTCTATCTATCCATATTAATTAGATAATTATTAGAATAAATCTTATGTCCATGACATTATCTTCTCTTCTAGGGACAGATTCCACAAGGAGTAATAATTATATATAAAAAAAGTCCAAGATACACCAAATTTTATTTGCTATATATTCTAATCTTTGTTCTTTTTGAAGCTAGTTGCTAAGTCCTCTCAACTATCGATAATATTTCATACCAAAGTAGGAGGATCACCCTGATATTTGATTATCATTGAGGCTTTCATAACTTTTTTCAAAGAAAGTATTTAAAATACCATCAAGAGTAGTTCATACCTCTAAAAATATCACCAAATATTGAGAGTCTCTTCCAAGGTCGTGATATCAAAGATATTGTATCTTGCCATCAATTCAAGCAAAAACATGTCATTCTTGAGGATCTTCATCTCTATTTTGTCATCTTGAAGGTTATGATAATCATAATATCTCGTCCAATAAATTAGCAAATAATAGCTCTTAAACTGAATTTGTTGGTTGTTGATTTTCCATCTCTTTGGTGCTAAAAAATTTAAGAACATAACAAACAATGATATAAGATAAAATGAAATCTCTATTGAACCTACTTTGTTTTATAATAAAGATTTTTTTGACTCTTTATTTTGATTTTGATGGATGTTGTTAATGAAACGTATTGACTTGGGTTAATGTATTTGCTAGATTCTTAAATGGCTTCCATGTGAATTCACTAATATCATATCTACATCAATATACAAGATATTCCAGCCAATTTTGATGCTATCTTAAATCTAAGACTTCTTCTACTTTAAATTCTTTATTATTATCTACTTCTATTAGAAGTAGTGGCATTTGTCTTCTTTCTTGTATATCCACTGTCTTATATGACTCAAGCAATGATATGTAAAATATAAAATAGATTTTTATAGATTCTAATAAATATAATCAATAATTAATTAGATTGATCTGTTCACAAATTAGAAATGGTCCAAGCTTAGAACAATCTAACTTATCATAAGGACAAATAGTCTTGATATTACTATAAAATAATCATATCTTATTGTCTACGTAGAATTGAAATTGTTTCTTGCAATAGACATTTGTATTGATCTTTTGTCGTTCTTGAGCTTCTTTTAATTATGCCTTCATTATACCATGTAGCTCTGACAACCAATTTGTCAAATCTTCTACCACAAGATTATTAAGTTTTAAAAAGTCAAAAGTATCAAATCATGAATGATAATTATAATTGGCAAAAAATAGAATTTGTTGAGTAGAAGAATGTATCAAATTATTATAAGTGAACTTTGTTAATAGCAAAAAAATTATCCAATCATCTTGATGATAATTGATGATATACCTCAAATATTATTCCAAAATTTGATTTATTTATTTTTTTTGTCCATCAATTTGAGGGTGAAAAGCTAAAGATAGTTTTATGTCTATTTTCAATATTTTGAAAAAGATTCTTTAAAATCTTGATATAAATTATATCTCTTTATTTGATATAATATCCTTTAGTAATCTATAATAATGATAGATGTTATTAAAAAAGAATTTAGCTATTTCTTCACTTATGATAAATTATACACATAATACAAAATAAGCCATCTTGGTGAAACAATCTATAATAATGAATATAGAATCATATGAATTTGAATTTAAAAGATCTATGATAAAATCCATAAAAACAAAAGACCAAGGTTATTTCAATATAGGTAAGGGTTCAAGAAGTTTGTAAGATTGATGACAAAGAATTTTTGATCTTAAGCAAATATCACATTGTTGTGTTGTAATACGTTTATGTGGTGAAAAATATAAATAAGAATAATTATACTTAATATTTAATTATCTTGATTTAATAGAAACTTAAGATATTTAAAAAAAGATTTATGAAAGCCTCTTAGATTATTTTTTTATTTTAATAGCTAATAGATAAAAGTTAGTTATTAAATTTTCCTTCTAGGATGTAAAAATTCTTTCATTATTTTTAAAAAGTCATAAATTAATAAAAATAAGATAAAAGAGATAAATAATTAGTATGGTTGATACTAGGATTAAGCCAAAGATAGGATCAAGCTTAAAAATCCTTAGAATAAGTTGGATTGATACCCAGGGATTGACTATATATGGAACAAGATCAAAATCAGATCTCCAACCACAAAAATAGCCACCTAGGGCAAGATATCAAGGGCATTTGGAGATTAGCAATTAGGATTGGAGAACTAGCTTCTAGTTTGTTCCAAAGGCATTAGACTTATTTCTATAGGATTTTGGAGGGCTTAATAATTATTATCTAAAGTTAAAGTTTGTATTGAGGATTAGATTTTTATGCAATAAAGTTAGGACCAACACTCTCGGCTATTGTATGCAATTGGAGTAACATCTATAGTTGAAAATTTGACAATATTGACCAATTGAATGTACTAAAATTGAGTAAAAATTTATGACAATCTAACGGTGCAATTGAGATTTATTTGATCTTTAGTACAAGGATGTACTAGAAATTGGCAGTTTATGATTGTTTAGGATTTTTACAATATCTAAAGATCTATTTGTCAAATCAAGGTGAAATTTGGCACAAAATTAGAAGACTTGAAGTTCAAGCTATACACCAATTTTTAGTTAAATTTAATAGTTGAAAAAGGAGAAATTACTACTGGGATATTTGCATCAACTTTCAACTTGGTAGCTAAGTGACATCAATGTGGATTTTGATTGATTTTTCACAATTTGTAAGTTGAATTGGACTGAAATTTTTTGAGCATATAGGAGACTTATATTTATATTTATGTGCAAATTTTTATACCAAGTTGATAGTCAGATTAAGAATTATAGCTTATTGAAGTTCACTGATTAAGCTTAGAACTTGCAAAGAAAATCTTAGTTGTTTAATTGTGACAAGTAACAAAGCAATTGGATTTTATATATAGTTGAATTTATTAGAAAGAGTATTTTTAAGCACTTTATATTGACTTAAGCAATCTTATATTGAAATTTGAATCATATTCTTCTTTTATAGATGAAACATATTAAAGGTTCTTGAATATTTGTAAACCACAACTTCACCTTCTACAGCCAAGTGCTTGGCACATTTCCAAACATGACAACACATAATATGATAACATGACCATGCAAACTCTTTAATAGCCTTCTACATTTGAAGCTACCAAAAATCTTTTGATATTAGCTTTAAAGTCTTGTTGAATCCAAAATGTCCTGTTGTAGGGAAGTTATGACGAGCTTCAAGAGCACGTAGTCATGCTTCATCTTTTAGAATATATAAGCATCCTTTAAAATAAAATAGATTATTTTTTAATTCAAATTTTGAAGTACCATGAGACTTAAAAGAATTATTCTAAATATCATGAACAAGAGGATCTAAGGATATATTTAATTAAACTTGCTTAAAAAAAGTTGAATCAATATTCAATGTTGATTTTATTACTTAAAGATGAAATTGCTTTGACTTTAAAATCATCATCTTTTATTGATCATAAGTTATATTTCTTTCTTTTGGTATAAGATAAAAATATCTAAAAAGAGCATTATATAGACCTTATTGTTTTCTTGGCCAATAAATAATAATGAATTTGAATCTCGACAAAGACATACTCAAATGAGTGTGATGACAATTCAACATGTATGTTGATATGAAGCATTCAAGATTCTTATGATTTGTATATATAGTGACTAGATTAAAAGCGTCTTTTAGATAGTGACCCCATTCTTAAAAAGAATCCATAATTATAAAAAGTTTTTTATTATGGATTTTATAATTGATTTCTACTATTGAAAATTTTTTAGAATAAAAAGCTATTGGGTGGAATTTGTCATCTGCTTCCATTTGTGATAATACTATGTCCTAAATAAAATTTGATACATTTATTTTCATAAAAAATGCCTTAAAAAAGTCGACGCAATGCAAGATTGGTCTAGAAGTAAAAATTGTTTCAAAGCTTTAAACAATGTTTTTGCTTCTTTACTCCATTTAGGTTTGTCCTCACAAGTTAAATATATAACCGGAGCTACAATTTAAAAAAAGTTCTTAATGAAGATTTGGTAATAATTGGCAAATCCTAAAAAATATTATACATCCCTTACTATTTTTCAAATTTTCCAATCTATGATTATTTGGACTTTCTTAGGATCTATTGAAACCATTATTTGAAATGATATATCCTAAAAAGTCAACTTGAATATTGTGAAATAGATACTTTCTATCTTGGCATACAATCCTGTATTTCTAATTTTTGTAACACATGATGAACATGTAATTCATGCTTTTCTATATTCTTAGAATAGATTAAAATATTGTCTAGATAATAGACAATAAAATTATCTAAGAACTGATAAAAAATATCATTTATGAGATGTTGAAAAGTAGCTAGTACATTTATAAGTCTAAAAGGCATGATAGTATATTCAAAATGTCTATACTTTGTTCGAAATATAATCTTCTATTCATTTCTTTTTTTGATACGAACTAGATTATATGCTCTTCATAGATCTATTTTTGTATAGATCTTAGCTTGATTCAATTGATCAAGAAGTCTAGATATTAAAAATAGAAGATATCTATTTTAAATGGTAATCTTGTTAAATCCTCAATAATTTATATACATCCATAGTGATCCATCTTTTTTTTTTTTGCAATCAAGATAGAAGCTCTTATTATAGATTTTGAATGGCATATGAAATTAAAAATGGATGTAGCATAAATAGCAAAAGGTGATCTTTCTTTTGCCGTATGTATAAAAGCTTCTACACCTACAAATATGGATTTTATTAAATTAAACTTATAGCTTTTTACTTAGTTAATAAGACTCTTAGTAATACTTTGAAAAAAATCAAGTCTACAAAAAATCTAATCTATTTAAAGATTATATTTTTCGAGCTATGATAAATCTAAATTAACTAGATTAAAAGGATATTTAATTATATTAAAAATTATGTAACTATTATAACCGTCTATTGTTATATTTATAAGAAAGATTTCATAAGTAACATCTCTAGAAAATAACAGATGACCATCTATGACTCTTATATGTATGGATTTAGGCTTTTATATTAAAAATATTCTATGACTTTTAATAAACTCTTTATCTTAAAAAATATGCTAAGGCTCCTAAATTTAATAAAATAGAGGCTTTATAATTTTTAGGTCCTAAATACATATCTATTATAAAACAAAGAGAGAGTTTTGAAGAAAAAACAAGATCTTTATTAGGAATTGTACAAGATTTTAACTGCTTAATTTTTATTATAGTTGGACAAATTTTTTTCTCAACATATTATTTTTTTTGATAATTGTATTCCTTATTTTGTAGTTGCGTCATTTTTTTAGATAATATTGGATAATATGCTTAAATTTTCTACAATATAAGCATAATTTTTTTAAATAATGACAAATCTTTTTTTATTTAATAAAAGATTTAAAATATACTATGTCAATTTGTATGTCCTCTATTTTTGAATATATATATGAAGAAGACATTGGTGTTGCCTTTGAATTATAATAATATTGAGGCTCCCTTGTGCTATTCTCAAATCAAAATTCAAAAAGCTAATTGTTACACTTCAAAGCAAAGTCAATTGCTTGATTCAATATTTGAGGATTGGATAAGTTGAGCATCAATTTCTTTACTTCATATTATAATCCATAGAGAAATTGGCTAATGACTGTAATATCATCTCATTTGATATTAATTATTAGTTGTCAAAATTATAAAGTATATAATATTACTAATCAATTGTCATGTTCCAAGATATGGATCTTCCTGGTTGCAATATAAAATGCATCATGTTTTTCATATATAGATAAAAAAATTATTAAAAATATCTCTAAATTATCTAATATTAAATTATATTATATAAAAAAAGATAAAAAAAGATAATAAAATAGAACCTGAAAATAATATTCTAATAAATCTAATTTGTGATTCTTGAATTGGATAATTTTGAAGTTGAAGTTTAATCACCAATTGTATCTTATTAATGAATCCTTGAAATTTAAATTTTATGTCGTCAAACTTCTTAAGCAAACTAATTTTTTATTCTTTAATGCTTGAATAATGTTCCATCATAGATAAAATAGTATAATATGATATAGATATTGAAGTAGCTCCAATCATTTCTTTATCTTTACTTCTTGATAATCTTGTTATTCTTTATGGTGGTAAATTGAGTTGATGCATTTTAAACATTAATTCTTCCATTTGTTCTTGTATTTGTGCCATTATGCTCTTCATTTCAATAAGCTTTGCCATGATAATACAATAAAAAAGAAAGTATCTACTCTCATTCAAAAAATACAAAATAAAACACTCAAGAACAATGAAAAAAATTCTAGGAACAATATTAGTTTAGAAGTGGATAATCCATAACTTCTAATATGCTTATGTCTTAATAAAAAATATATATATATATTCTTAATCAAAAAAGACAAAGCTCTAATATTATATGTGCATTCTTATTAATCTATTAAGGACACAAATTAAAAGAAGATGCATAAACTAATGAAATCTGTGTAAAAAAAAAATAACAAAATAATATATATATATATATATATATTCAAGAAGAAACTGGAATGGCTATTGCCAAAAACTAAAAAATATAAAGACTCTTAAATTATACTAGAAGTAAGAAAGAAATTGACAAGAGTGAAGAAGGCTTCATTCTTATCCCTATATATACTATCTACTTATGTGGCAGCGTTCTATAGGACCTCCAACATGTGTCCAATTTACAAGACACGTGTCAAACTTGGAAGCTAAGTTTCCTATAAGTGTACCACATACTTAGTTTGTTCCACAAGCTATCAATATAAACAATATGTAGCTAACTTATTGGCCAAGTTTTTAACCTATCAATCACCTACAGACATGAATAAAGATGAAATTGCATCTATAAAGCTTTTAGAAAGATTTTCTATAAGATATTATCAAATTAAGCTACTTTTATTTATTTCTATCTATCTATGTTAATTAGATAATTATTAGAATAAATCTTATGTCTATGACACATAGATGGATAAAGATCTCTTTTTTCATTTCTATTTTTTGCTTAATCCTTTCTATATCATACTTTTGAGTTAAAAAATTATAAAAGAAAAAAAATGTTTCACATTGCCATTGGTGCCTTAATTATCAAAGTATGATTATTAAGTTAAAAAAGACTAACTATAAATTATGAGTAGATTAATATAATCAATTAATATTGATTTTTTTTTTTTTTTTTTTTTTTTTTTAAATAAAAGGATTTTTTACTTATATTGTTAATTTCCAACCATTTGCAAAAGTGAGGGCCGCACAAAACTTTGGTTCATGAATTTTGAAGTTATCCAAATCATTTTTTAAAACTTGATTCAAATAAGCTGCTATATGTGGGCCTACTTTTTTAGATTTATTTAATAATTTCCTAAGTGTTGATGAAGTTGGCACATTAATGGCTTGTAAACTTCCAAGCAAATTAAAATCTTATAAGGCTTTAGAATGAAAATTGGAATTCCATCTTTGATATATGTATAATCCTATCAAAGTTCTAAAAAAAGAAAATAGAAGTAGTTTTTTAATTGTACAAGATAATTTTGATTGGAAATAGAAGTAGCTCTTGCCTCAATTTTTTTTAGTTCAAAAAGCATCTCCTAGCATATTTTGTAATTAGCTTATTTAAATTTTAAATATAATTTGAGGAGATTTTTTTCTTATAAAACAAGTAATTGCAACATGTTGTGAATAAAATTCAATTTCAAAACAACCAACATTCTTTTTTAAACTTTAAAAATAAAATTGAATGAAATATGCAAGAACTTTTAATATAGGATATTTTTCTACTTGTCTTATATTAGAAAATCTTGTATATTATAAGAAGAATTAAATGCATCTAATCGGATGTTTTAAAATTTTTATATATAAATTAATATTAATTAATTAGTCATAATTAACTGCTATATATTATAGTCTAATTTAAATTATTAATATATGAATTAATTAAAATTCATATATCTATCTAATTAATATTTATTTAATCCATATAATAAATTTCACCTTAATTTTTATTCATAAAATACTTCACATCTAAATTAATGATTTTATCTAAATATTATATCTATTTAATAATTTCATCTATTGATTTAATTATTTATCCAAATTTGTCTCTACATCCTTTCTAACCTTCTATCTAAGATTCATCTATAATAATTGATTAATAGACTAATAGACTAATAACATCATCTAAGTAAGAATCAAAGGAAATTGGTATTTTTAAATCTATTATTGCATCCACCTTTACAAATTAAAATACTATAGCTAATTACAAGCTCCAAATTGAATTCAATTAATTTTGTTAAAAAGAAGACTTAAAGACGCATCTACTTCTTAAATTTTGTCTTTATTTTGGGTTGTATGCCTCGAATATTGCTGATCAAAGTTGATGCTTTAATTTGGCAAGGCAATAGACCTCCTTCTATAAAATTTAGTGCCACAGCTTGGTCCTTGATTGTCTTTTAGTAAAACTAAGCTTATTAAAATTCTAACCTCAAATAAAACCTTTTTTCAAAAATTGAGCCCTTGTATTGCCTTAATCTTCCTATTCTTATCCTCCAAAGTTGTGCCTTCTCTCAGCTACTTAAATTTTGAGGTAGTAGACCCTCTACCACAAGAATCAATATTCCTACTGCATTTCAATTCCAATGTGATTAATTCATAATTTTTTAGAAATTAAACTTTATTAACTTTCTAAAAAAATAATTTTTTTTATTTTTTAGCTTGTAAACAATAAAAGAGAGCCTTTCAAAATTGAGCTACTAAACTATAAAGGTAGTATATCATCTTTTACTAAATTAGAGGTTTCTTCTTTTTATAAACTCCAATATTTAAGATTTTTATGTCTACAAAACCACAACAAAAATTCCTACTTTCATCTAAATTTTCAAGAATTGATTCTAAAAAGTAAAAGAAAAAATTGAATCCACTTACAAAATCTAAGCAAAAATTGACATGGTTTTGTCCATCAACAAACAAGAAGAGGTTTTGACCAAATGAGTCTATAGGACTTCTTATACTTTTGTCCTAAGAGCTAAGGGTGGTGGCCACATCTCCACCCTTGAATCTTAAAGAGCTTAAACTAAGATCCGTGGCATTCATTGATTCCAGGGTTAAAACCTAAAAAAAAGACTAATAGCCATCAAATGAGCCTTAGAAATGATTTTTTGGCCAAACTAACTTCATCATTATGTTTAAAACACATTTTCTAGTAAAGATTGACCACTCACATGCCTTAATCTATAAGAATTTATAATACTTATGAAGATTAAAGGTATGGCAATTTGGATTGAATTTAATTTACTCCTATATTACTTCTAACTTACTTCTAGTTTACTTATGACATCCTTGTTAATATAATTAGATTAAAAAATTTCTATAATTAAATTTAATAAAAAAAGAATTAACACTAAATCAATTAGTAATATATTTATTCTGATCACATATATTATATAAAATTCATAGTCATATTAGATATATAAGTCAATAAATTTTTTAATCACAAATAATCTCATAAATTTTATTATTACAAAATAATAGATTTTATATATTGAAATATTTTTAAATATATATTAGTAGATAATAGATTTTATACTTTTTATTATTTTATTTTATTTTTTGACATGTTACATTAGTGTATAAAATTTGGTAAAATTTAATAAAAAAAAATATTTTATATATTATCTATTGTATAATAAAATTAAAATTATTATTTCTAATTTTTTCTTAAAGTTTTATTATATTAAACTTATATTTTAATTAAATTTTGAATTTCATCAGATTTTTAGATTTTTTTTAAATTAATGAATGATATTAATTAATTTTTTAAAAATAAATATTAAGTTAATTATCAATAAATATAAATTTATATATATTTAAATTATAAATTTTAAAAAAAAAACATAATGACTTAAAAGCAAGTAAAATCTCTAATTTTAATTAAAAGCAAGTAAAATCTCTAATTTATTTTTTTATAAATTAAAATATTATCCGAAAAATATCAAAAGAATCTTGTATACTTTTATAATTAGTTTCATAATTTTATAAGTTAATTATTTTTAAAAATAATTTTTAAACATTATTTTTTGTAATTAGTAAAAAATTAGTAATTATATTTTAATAATAAAGTTTGGATAATATAAAAATATTTTGTATCTATTATTAATTGATAATAATAAGAAAGAATTTTTTACTTTATCTTTATTATATTATAAAGGGCTTTAAGTTTTGTTATATTAAGTATGAGTATTATATATATATATATATATATATATATATATATCAAGTAATAGAGTGGTAACACCATTTAAGTCATTTAAGTTAAAAAATATATAAATATTATATCAAAAAAATAAATAAAAGAAAATTTATTTTTATCTAGGCTAAAATTAATAGATAGTGGTTTTTTAAAATTATATTATCATAATGTATTAGATATAAGATAAAAGATTTTATTTACTAAATTATATTGATCATAAAATATTTATAAAATATTAGATAATATTTAATTAAATCTTAATTTTTTATTACATAAAATATAAGATTAATATATATTTTAATAACTTATCTTTTATTACATTTTAGTATGGATTTAGCACAAACCTCTCTAATGCTCTTCTACACTATTATTGCATGCAATAGAATCTAATATTCAAATCAATTTTTAACTTAGTTTATTTTCCTACTAAACCTCTTATTTAATTAGTTCTATCTTATGACCTACTTAATCACGCCTTGTCTAATCCTATGCAAACTTTATCTTGAAAAAACTTGATTTCGAATTCTAATTCTAATCAACCATAAAAAAATCCTAATTCTAATTTTAAATCCTCATCCTAATAATTTTTAATATACTCTAATTCTAAATTCTAATAAATTATAGCAAATTTTGATTATAATAAAATATCATGTTATTTGATAGTATGTTAGTTGTTATATATTTTAAGCCTATTAAGTATATATGGCGATTTAATAATTGTAATAGAAAAAGAGGATAAACTAGTATTTTTGAAAGTTTGAGCATTAAAAAATATAATTTGGAACTAATTTGGAAAGATAATAAGTCATGCTTGAAAGTGTGTTTTGTAGAAGTTGAAAGACAAAATCTTTATTTTTGTTAATGGTAGTTTTTCTACCTTGTTTAATATTAAATTTCTACCTTGTTTAATAAAAGATTTTTTGTAAGACTAGTCTAATTGAGACATTTTTTTATTTATGCTTTTTCATTGTGTAAATTTGATATTAGTCAAATATAATATATGCATATGATAGAAAATTCTTATAAAATTTATTTTTTTGCATGTTATTTTATTTTACAACACTTTTAATTGGCAACAAAAAAAGAGATACAATAAAATTTTAGAAAATCCTAATTCTATTAAATCCTAAGCAAATTCTTATTCTAATGTTAATCTTAAATCTAGCAAATCCTAAACAATTTTAGTTTAATCCTAACAAATCCTAAATTATACCAAATAAATCCTAAATTTTTTTTAAATTCTAAATATTAAGAAAATACTAAACAAATCATAAATTCCAATCCTTCAAAATCCTTATAAATTATACATTCTAAACTCTAAATTTACAGTTTAATGAGCAAAGATTATAAAATACCTTCAAAAACTAAACTGTTGTCATAGATATCTCAAGAGGTGATTACTTAAGAGTTTAACTCCCTATGTAAAAAGAAAACAAATTTTAATCAATTAAAATTAATTGATGAACTACTCATTGTTAAAAAAATTAAAAAATGAGAAAAAGATCCAAACTAAACAAAATCCACATCCTACAAGCATACACAGGAACAGTTTCCAAAATGCTAAGCCTACCAAAAACTTATAAGCAGAATTCAGCTGCATACTCCACAACATTTTCATACCCTCACATGTACAATTCCCTTCCCTAGTTTCTACACATTGATAAGTTCCAGTTGTAAGGTAACCTGATTTTGAGAAGCACTCCTTAGGTTGTTGCACCACCTCTGATTTATGCTATGAATTTTACAACTTGTGGGTCCTCACACCAAACATCAGTTCATATCATTGATCTATGAGTTAGTAGCCATGTCTATAGAGCCCATAGTCTCATGAGAAAGAGGACTCAGAAAGTTGACTCAGAAAGTTACTTTATTGAGCAAGTGGCCAGTCTTAGTAACTGAAACTGCAAACTTCTGGTTACTGATACCAACTGTTGCAGAAAACATAAAATGGCCCTTTGTCTCCAAATTCTCTTGCAGATTTTTTTTGCATTCAGCAACTCCACCATGAAGTAGAGCTTGTTTGAGCATGGTTGATTGCTGAATTATACACTTTCTTGACATTTTCTGTGCATCAGAATTGATTCCCATCATAGTCATTGCAGTTGAGTTCAACCAATCATTGAGCTTGTTTTGTTGCTTGGATCTGGCTTTTTTGTCTTACCTATTTCTTAGTCACAGGTTCTTTTGTCTCTTGTTCTTTTGTCTCTTGTTCTTTTTGCCAATCATCCTTGTAGTTCACCTCAACCCAAGTAAGTTGCTCTTTACTATCCACCTTTCTCACACCTTTTGCTCACTTTTCTCAATTCCTTCCATATCTTTAGTTAGTTGGATAAATTTCATTATCAAGAATAAATTTTCAAGACATAAATCTTAGCCATTTTCTTTTACTAAATTCTCTCAATTGGTCTCAATAAATTAAACAATCAATCTTGTTAATTAGAGCATAATTTGGTTTCTTTCGTGTATTTAGCATGTATTATTCATCCTTGATTATTAAATTTTATTTAATAATTTTCTTGAGTATTATCATTAACACCAAGTATAAAAGGGTATTTATTATTTAAAGTTGGCAAGTAGTCTATAATTCATGTATTTGCTTTGCTAGTTTGATAGCTCAGGAAGTATCAATTTTGGCTTCTAAACCTCTTTGAAGACTAACTTGAAATATTAACAAATACGTTAAACTTCTTTGTCTATATTAGAAATATATTATAATAAATCCATCTTCATCTATTGTAGCCATGTTACAACCTTTTATTCTTATAAGTTGCAATTTGTAATTTATAAGGTCTGCAGCGCAGAATCATTCTCAATCATAATTCAATTTATAAGAAGAATATCGGTGTAACAGAGTCAACTAAGCCTATGATGTCTACGTTTCAATTAAACAAAAGAAAATATCATTAGAGTTAGACATATGATACTTTCATTTCCTCCTTGTGATGGCCAGTGCCCTAATCACTATGTTTGTGGGAGAATGGGCGGGTCGCTTGCTCAATCGCTCTTTCCCATTGTCTGATCTGCTCCGATTTTACACTGCGATCGGCCTTGCTGATTTCAGGATTGAAAACTGATCTCAGGTTTCCGTTTTTCCACCCCTTCCAGGCTTTCAACCCGTTCTGAATGAAGAACAAGTACGCTGCCAGCAGCCGCATTTGGCTGAGACTGCTAGACATCCTCCGATGGTCATCGCTGATAGTCAGTCCCAGAAGTGCCGCCAGGAGAATGAGGCCATTGTGTTGGGTGGACAAATACGGTAGGTTGTAGAATTTGTGTAATGAGAGGTAGTCTTTCTGGAAGTAGAGCCGGTGGCAGATAAATCCGGCCATGGGCAGAGTGGCCACCTGCAGCAGGAACGGTGTAACTGGCATGATGCCGCCGAGGAACAGTCCTACAAGGCAGAGATAGGCGGCAGTCATGCCGATCATGTGCACGAAAACACTGCGTTCCAGTCCCAGTCGCACGACTAGAGTTAATTTTCCTGCTCTGGTATCCCCAACCACATCCGCCATGTTCATGACCATCATCCGGACGAATTCAACCAAAGCTGCAGGAAGCAACCACAGCAGCAACGAGGGGTCCGACCCGCCATTCCGGTGCAAGAAGAATCCCAGCAGAGGCACCAGCATGTTGAGCACCAACATGACATCAAATTCTCCGAACCCGTTGGTCCCCATCTCCAATGGAGGAGCGGAGTACCCAATCGAGAAGATGATAATGACGACCCCGAGCACCTTCGTTTCCACGTTTGGGAACCCGCCGAACACTAAACTCATGCTGACAGCAGTCATAGCCCACCCGAACCAGTACGACGTGTTGGGTAGCACCCTCCCGCTCACGAGAACTCGACTTCCGCCAGTCCACGGCGATGGAAACTGGTGCGCCAGGTCCGCCGGGAAGTCATAATACTCGTTGAAGAAGTGTGTGAGCATGTGCGTGCAGCTCACGAACAATTGCCCGATGAGGAACAACTTGAGTGAAAAGGAATCGGTGCTGTTCCCTGCTGTTGCGCATGTCACTCCAGCTGCATACGCGATGGGAGAGTACAGCAGAAACTTGACTCGTCCCAGCTCCAGAAATAGCATCACTCGACGGCGCAGCCAGTGCAGAAACTGGGACGCTGTCGAGTACGTCGCTACAACTGCATGAACCACCGGGTTCTTTCTACTGGACATCGACATGGTAGAAAACCGATTCACTTCACTTGTATACTGGTCGAAAGACACAGCGACCCAAGAGGTGAAGAGGAGCTCATGAAACAGTAGAAGCTGGTGGCAATTTGCTGATTGTCACAGTCGATGCCGTTTATATTCAGTCCCAAGCTCAGCATGCGCTTATCGGAAAACGACATGGATCCAGAGCCCTTTCCCTCCTCGGTTACCGTACGTCTACAATGCTGGGCTGAGTAGCAGCTTCGTCTGAAAACACCGACTTACACTAATATTTGTGGGAGCCAGCTTGCCTAAGTTTGGCATTCTTTCTAATTGCTCCCGTGTCACGCAACTGACCGGGTTCTGCAGTGGTTAAAAGCAAGCATTGCGAAATAAACGTTTACTTCGACATAATACATCCCAGGTGCTGACCTTGCGGATTTCGCCGCTCATCCTGAATCCAAGCCCCACTTCTCGGTTATGCCATTGACGACTGGAAATTGTGTCCTCGTATCACACACATGTCCTACAGAATTCGGCGACAACTTTGGCACCGTATACTGAATGGTTATACGGTGTAACATACCCTGACAGATTAGTGTCCCAAATTAGCTCAAAAAATAGACTTTTGCTACTTTCTTCGCCTCTCTCCTGTGATTCAGCCTTTGAATTAATCTTGTGTTTGCTCGGTTGCAGGAATCGGAACCTCGTCACTAGTCATGCAGAATGGAAACAATTGTGCTCCTCACTCGCAAGTCCACGAACCAACCTTTGCTGTTTCTAAATTCCTATGCTCCACTACTTTTGCTATCCCAGGTGAAAAACATGTGCGCCTCATCGACCTTTGTTTATTCGAAAGTGGATTTCAATACGTTGTGATTCACGTGTTTGAAGTGGATGACCCAGTTGGAAAAACAGGAACGACAAACTATTAAACAAAAATCTCAAAAAGAAAAAAGAAAAAGAAAAAAAGGAATATTCTCTCATGTGAATATTCTCTCATGTGAATATTTTATATAAAAATAAAAAAGTGAGTAGAAACCGTTGTAGATTCTTTGTTTGTGGGTCAGTTTTCTCTCGTCTTTCGTTGTTTGAGAAACGTAGAATACGACAAGGCGAACATGTCCAGTCTGTAGAAGAATTTAAAATTTTCTTTGTAAAAAGGTTTTGATATTGTTTGCTTCGGTGCAATGGTCGTCTTCGTGAATCAATCTAGCAAATATTCTTTTGACATGTACTAGTTCTTGCACAATCATTCTTAAAAGTTGAGAGTAAAATATATATATATATTGTTCAAAGTCACCAGCATATTTCTTTTGATATGTACCAGTACTTACACAATCTTTTTTAAAAGTTGAGAATAAAATATATATATATATGTTGTTCAAAGTCACCAGCATATTTCTTTTGATATGTACCAGTACTTACACAATCTTTTTTAAAAGTTGAGAATAAAATATATATATATATGTTGTTCAAAGTCACCAGCATATTTCTTTTGATATGTACCAGTACTTACACAATCTTTTTTAAAAGTTGAGAATAAAATATATATATATATATATATATATATATATATTTCAAAGTTACCAGCATATTTCTCTTGACATGTATTAGTAATTACACAATCATTCTTAAAAGTTGAGAATAATATATTTATATATATATGTTGTTCAAAGTTACCAGCATATTTCTTCAAACTTGTTTTCTAAGTTATCAAATGTAATTGATCCAAAAACAATGGAGATAAAATTTCTCATATCAAAAAACATTGAAAAAAATATGAAAACTTGTTAATCTACTTTAATCTACTTTAATTCATTCATCATAACAATAATAACAATCAGATACATTTTACGCTGTAATCACAATTAATTTGACAAAATATTTGGAGAAAGAATTTACAAAAAAATGAGATTAATGTTTTGAATAATTAAAACTAATGAATATTCTTTACTATTATTGTATTAAAAAATCAAAAACTAAAAATCACAAACACAATTAAAAAATAAAAATAGTTAATACAATAATAGTCACCATTGAAACATTGTATCATTGAAAAATCCACATATGTGATGTATGATATTTATTGAAAAAATATTTTATGAAAATAATTTTTAAAATAATATAATACACTTAAATTATTGCATTTCAACATTTTACCAAACATTTTATTTTTTAAGTTGTTGTTTTAATATAAATAACCTATGATCAACAACCTTCAATCTAATCAAATTTTAATCATGTTTAGTTTTATGATTTATTACATGGATAATCTAACAACAATGTAAAAAATATATACAATTTTATATCCATTAACTTCTGATCCTAAATAATTATGTAGTCTGTTTTATATATATAATTAAGTATAATGAAGATGCCTAAACTTATATATATATATCATAGTTCATATTTTTGTAAGTATTTCTAAGATATGACCTTAGGTATCAAAAAATAAATTGGAAAAAACCACATATAATTTTTTTGGTTTAAATTGATACTCAAAATTATTGAAATTATTAATCATTTGAAGTTTAGATAATCATCTTTAAAAATATTTAGCCAAAAAAAACTCTTAAATTAGTTAGTTGTCTTAAATAATAATAATAATAATAGATTATTTATATATATATATATATATATATATATAAACAAAATAATATATATTTGGTCAATTGAGGTGGTCTTCATATCTAGAAGTGCATTTTAGAAAGGCATGCTTCAAAAGCCTTCTAAAGGTCTCCTACTTAATAAAAAAAAAAGTCATCCTTTAAAAGCTTTAGTTTTTGGACACAGTATAAATCAAGAAGAAGTCATGACATAGACCAAATTATTATGACAAACATAAGAATTTCTAAAATGTTTGTTTGTTTCATTATAATGTTAAATATGGAAATTATGACAAACATAAGAATTTTGATTTTTGAAATTTATAACAAATATTTTTAGCAATTTCTAACATAACTTTTCAAATTCCAATACAAACCATGTCTTGAAATAGATCTAATACAAATTCCAAGAAGCAATATTATTTACGTCATTTAGAAAAAAATGCATTTTATTTTATTTTTTCCTCTTGTGACTTTTTTGTTAAATTTTTAAATATAAAGTCAAACAAGAGACTTTTTTGAATGATAAGTTTTGAAAAATAACTTATAAAAACTTATAAAAAATAATTCCCAATTAATAATAATAAAAAAAATTAAAAAAAAAATAAAAAAACTATTTATTCATGTAATCAATGAAGATATTTATATTAAAAATAATTTTAGTTTTATCTTCTTTTGTTATTGGTGTTTATCAAAATGTAACCTTGTGTAGTTTGTATTTAATTTATAACATTTAAAATATCTGAACCTTAATAGAATTACTTGATTATTATATATATATATATATATATATATATAATCAAGTATTGCATATTCAGTTGTTTAAATCAATGAAAGTTATGAAGCCAACAAGAATATAGCAAAACTAATAGTATTTGGGATCTTTAGAGGAAAGTATAATAGAATAAATTGTTATATGTAAAGTCAACTAAGAAGTTAATTTATAAATTTGATAGCACAATAATTGTGATAATTAGGCTAATTAATTTTTTTTAAAACATCATTGATTATAATTGCCTTTAACATTCAATAAAATCTTTGCTTTATCTTACACTATTACATCATTTGTTTAGGCTTTTCTTTATTTAAATACAAACCTCTTAAAACAAGAAGTGTACACATTGTAGTACATGGATACAACTTTGTTGATTTTTGTTATACATTGGTATAACTTTGTTGATTTTTATGGCTAATTTTTAATAATTTAATGTTACAAGGAATCACTTGGTTAGTGACTTATTTGGAATATTATCATTAGACATAGTTAATTCAACACACCTAGTATACGTCATAAATTTCTATTTTATTTCACAAAACTTATTAACATGTTCCAATTAAAATCTTATAAATAACATTTTTTCAAATACAAAAATGCATCCACAAAAACAAAACTTGTCTTCAAGCAAGTTTCTATTTGAACATGCCCAATGAAAACTTATCAGAAGCCCAAGAATCTTCTATACAAACTAACACGGTTAGAATTTTCAAGGAAGAGGAAAATGTCTTCTTGGTTACAACATTGTCTTGGTTCAGAACATCCCACAGATGGCCAAAAGGTTTGAAAGTTAATGAAACAATCTCTGCGCCTTGTACTGAAGAGCAGATTAACTGCATGAAGATGGTTTCTAGACTGAGCAGACACAGGCACACACATCGTGATGGCAGCCTGCCTGCCCACACTAGCCTCACTTCACGGGTCTAAACCCAGACTAAATATGCATGACACCAAGGTAAGTACAAAGGCCGGCAACACCGTGACGAGAGCACTGCACTGCACAAATCCCATGCTGAATCAGAGACATAAACTGTTGGGTGTTTCAGAAACTGATGCCCCTTGCAGTAACTTCCTCCCTTCCCTGTTTTTTATTGGGGTTTTGACATCCATGTCTTATTCTGCTGGGCTACATTGCTACGCTTCTTCACTAACTTGAACTCAAAGGCAACACCTGGAGGAAGGCACCATGAAATATCGACAGATTGCTTTTTCTTTTTCTTTTTCTTTTGCTATTTTGGCTAGTTTTGCTATTTTCTTCCTACAGACCAGAGGTAGAGAGTTGAAATTGCACTAGATCTAGCTACAACAAGAGGATAGTCGAACACCCTATAAAAGAGAAAACAAAAGAGGAGAAAAAGCTAACGACAGTAGGCCAATCACACTATTGGTCAAGTGAATGTTAGGGAGTAATCCAGGTACTGTTTACAGGCCACGGTGAAGCCTGGCCAATCCTGATGAGCGACCTAATCAATATCATTTCCACGCAAAGTGATCATCCTGGCAATGGAAGAACAGTGAGTGTTTTGTAAACTTTTGATACAAGTTCGAAGTGAGCACGCAAGAGGAGCAGCACCGCCACCGATTTATCAGGTGCGAATGCTTCCTGGGTCTTCAATCAAAGTGCGAACATACTTGCGAACGATTTCGTCTCCTTTAAGCCCCCGCCGCTTGTGGCATTGAAAGCAGTTGATCCTAATGAAGCCCCCACCCTTGAATGAATCGCAACAAATAATGCAGAATTCCAAGAGTACTTCTCATCACATGAGTAGTTGGTTGCGGCATTTACAGGTTACAAAAATAAAAAAAGAAATAAATTGAATTAAATCCCATTAAACATCATTAAATATTCAAAACCTTCACAGGTTGATGCTTTCTCAAGGCATTGAAACTGGTGTGTGTGTGCGTGTTCTAAGACCTAGGTTGGAAAATGCAGGACTTAATTTACCACGAACCATGATGCACTACCCAATTTGTAACCTATGATCTAAAGTACCTGTTTAGCACTTTAGAAAATAACCACGTGTAACCACAGAAAAGGTATGGTCGAGGCATAGCTCACCGCCTAGGGAAATTAACATTTTTACAGTCTTCACATTCCCAGTTGCCATTAACTCCTGGCTCAGGCTTCTGGCCGCCTCCCATTGCTGTTGCATTTACTGCTGCAGGATCGCCAAATTCCTAGTCCACATACCTCTGTACACGATCAGCGAAGAACTTATGATAGACCATGCCTCATGTAACAGAATACGCACGATACTGGACCTTAAAATGTCAATTCCAAGTGGTGACAGAAGGCTAAACTGTGTGTTAGGGCCATACCCGCAAGAAATCGCTAGGTCGATCTTTATAATCTTCGAAGCGCACACCAGGACGAACTATGATTCCACGAACCGCTGACGGGCTTCCAACTGCACCAGCTAAATTACCTCTTGCTAAATAATTTCTCAAATTGTTGCCATGTGATAGACCAGGTCCAGAATTGATGGCGAGGTTGCCTAAGCCACCTGGACCAGAGTTCCCATGTACATGAGACTGCGAATGCATGTTCACCCCGCCTATTAAAGTATTGAGACCACGTGAGCTGGAATTAGAACCCAGGCACAAGAAGGATAACGTTGATGAGTTTCCACCTGATTCTCCAGTTTGCATTCTAGACTTCATCGTTTGTAACCAAAGGGCAGCGGAGGCCAAGCATTCGCCGGCGTCTCCCACAGGGTCTGTGGACGCAGCAAACGAGGCTACCAGTTGTTCCGCTAATCGCTTCCCTTCAGTTGCAGCACTGCGCAGTATCAAAAACAGTAAGACTACTTGTCGGAATTCGCAAAGTGGTTGGATAGGTCGATCACAGCTTACATCTCAACCTCATCAATTCCTCCACAAGAAACCTAATCCACTCAGTTCAACGTTTAAAGCATCTAAAGAAGAGAAGACATGAGAATACCGGTCTGAAATCTAGGTTCGTCCCAAATAAAACAAACTTAAAGCGGTAAATACATCACGTAAGACCAACCTAGGTTTCATGGAAAAATAAGTTCTATGTGCTTGAAAGTAATTAGGATGTAGTTTACACAACCCATGCGCTTCCGGCATTTTTAGTGATAAAGATAGAATGTGTCCATGATGACCAACATCAATATTCAGGTGTACCTAAGAGTGGATCTTCGTCCAGAAACGCCGCCATCTCCAGTCACATAATGTGATGCGAAAGATGGCAGCAAAGGTGCATCAAACCCCCCACCCATCCAATGATCTATATCTCCAACAGCTGCATGGCTAGAACCAGGTGAGATTGACATCCCAGATTGCTGTGTTTCAGTGGCGGTCATATGTGACATCATATTTCGGGTCAGTAGCCCCCCTTGGTCTCCTCCTGACATCTGCAACAGAAACACATGGCTACAAACAGTTATTCCATCTTGGACACTTGGACAATAGCGCCAAGGATTCATGGCATGATTCACTTTTGCCAGCAGAAACGGGTAAAATAATATGAATTTAAGATTCTTTTGGAGATATTTCAGCTGTATGATATTGGGGATTAGTCTCACCAAATGTGGAGCTATCCCTGACCCAGAAGGCATATCGCGGGCAATTTTTATAGTATCTATGTAGGCCATCACTACTGCATCCCCAAGGGGTCCTCTCCGCTTCCCACACTTGTTACACTGCAGTAGACGCAAGAGGCAGTGTGGTTATCAAATACAAGCAAGTGAACAAAACATTGCAATATCAAAAGCAAAGTTGGTTCAAATACCATCTGATATAGCATACGCTATAAACACATCCAAACTACAAACGTTGCGCCATTTTCAAGAGCTCAGGAAATGCTCCAGCACCCGTATTGAGCTCATACGGCTAGCATTCTCGAGTTAGAAACTTCAATGTAAACTCATAAGCGCCTCAAATACAAATTAAAAGCTTCTGAGCCGTCACTTAAAAATAACATAGTGGCAATTTCCGCACAAAAGGATCCCCATCGAACTGAGCACTCTTAATTCTAAACTGTGAAGGTTATTGAGGTAGAATTTAATATAGCATTGAGAAACTTTTATTCGTGAACCTTGACATCTTAGTTTGATAATTGTGGCTCACCTCAGTCCTCCTTGGATAATTCACGTTCCCGCAAGAAGGATCATCACAAACCCAATTACCATCCTCCAAAGGCCGCGGTTGCTTACCTCGCTGCAACAGGCCTGCTTCTGCATTCATTTGCTCAGCAAACCCTTGCATTCTGTTCACAATCCCAATCACAATGACCGATTGAACATGCATTACTGGTGTAAGATTGCTTTGACATTGTGGACTGATATTCGGGAGGCAATATTTGAAACCCTATTTATAGAAATATTCATAGCGATAGCCAAATAAGACAAGCACTGACAAATGGGCATGAGGATCCTGTGATCGAGCGTGCAGTTTACCATATTAAACCAAAGTGGGTCAACCCAATATACATACCCCATGACTGGCCCTAATGTTTCACAAAACTGGCCGTTTTAGGCTTCAAATTCAGTTCCCCTTGACTGATTCTACACACAATAGTAGAGCATAAAGGTTACAAGTCACACTGTTTGAACCATTGATAACTACAAGAGACATAACGGGCGGAAGTCTAAGGGCGAAAACAGAACAGTACCTAGAAAGACGAGGATGCTTGGGCAGCCGATTCGCATAATGCCCACCAGATTCCTCGCCCCCACCATACATCTAACTTACTACCCTCGTCCACAATAGACGATCCACTCCTCCTTTAGGGGATATCTTCCTGCATTTCCTTTCCAGAAGGAGGAAGATGCTTCCAAGTAGCTCTTAAAGGGTAATCAGTTCATCCATAGCTATGACATGTTGCCCATAGACAACATTCACGCATCATACTCCCGTTGAGGCACGTTCAACTGACCCACCACCTCATAGCATGCTTGGCAGCATCATAGCGATGCATGCAAACCGCATCAGGAACCCAGACCAATCTTCCTGCAATATCCTGCAGAATTGATTCCAAAATGCGCTGATTTCAGATTCTCACATAATCTTAACCTACAGTGTGAGCGGGGCCCAGCTTGACGATTGTCTCTCACGAGCTAATTAAATGGGTTTGCACCAGCAATCATGCAATCACCGCGCCCCCATGCAGACCACATTTGAACCACACTATGTGGTGAAAAATAAAGTCTAAAGACCAGTTCGCCCTCAAGAATCTGCCAATCTTCACATCATGTTGTACAAGTCAAAATTACGTCGTAAATGCCTGGCTGAGCGTCCCCCATTTTTTTCAAAGCTCTGTTACACATTCTATCCAAAACTCATGACACAAACAAAGGCTAATGCTGAAGAATGTAAAGCACACCAGACTCTTTTCCTGACGTAGCAAACTGCAGCGTCTCAAAATCAACCACATCAATTCCTACCGCACCCACTACACAATTGTCCCCCAACCTCTGCCGGCCCGAGTCCAGCATTGCAGCGAAGACCGAAAAATCCCTCCCCCTCAGGCACATTGTCATTTTACTCATCCCATCAAGCGGTCATCACCAGCCTTAATTTTCCAAGTCGCCATTTCATTAAAGCAACGCATGCCATGAAATTTCCAAAAAACGTAAAAATAAAAATAAAAAATCTTTCAGTTAAAAAAAATTCAACAATCACCCACACAACATAAACCACATCACATTCCACCACCGAGCATTGTATCGCAAGCCAGCCCCCTACCTTAAAACCAATCCCACGCCCCCAAGTCAGAAATCAAGGTCACGAACAAACCTTTCCTCGCTTTAGCGAAATCCTCGATCCTCCTCAACCTTGCACCTCTCCGAAAAACCCAACGACCTTCACAACGTTCGCGTCACCAACAACCTCGGAATTCCAGGCTCGCCCCACCAGGTGCAGCACTGAAGTCCGCTGGTCAGCGAAATTGGAGAAATCTTTCAAGGGGAAGAAGCGACGAGCGTTGCAGAAAAAAAAAAAAAAACACCAATCAAGGGGGACGGGGGGGTTTTTACGAGGACCATGAAATTTGCGGGGCGAATTATGCCATAACTGGATGGTTCTGGAGGAGGGGAAGCAAGGCTCCGGTAAGAAAGAGGCAGACAGGAGGAGGACGACGACAAGGGGAAGCCGACAGAAGAAACGGGAGACAGAGCAGGGAAGGGCCAGGCCCACGCTCAGTCACAGCACAGCACAGCACAAGAGCAAAGCAAAGCAGCAGCAGCACAGCATGGCAAAGCAACGCATCGCATAGCGTAGCATCGCAATGCCATCGCCACAGCCAGACAGAGCACGAGCCTGGCCATCCAAGCAGAGCTCAGCCCTGGCCTCTCATGGCCACACACCCCGCCATTGCACCCTGCGAGTTTGGCCCCATGCCACGTGGCACGCACCCAGTACCCCCGCCCGCGCCATCAAAGTAATTTTGATTCACAAATTTGACTTTTGAAACTTCATCTATTTAATATCTACTTTTAAAGTAGATTATTCATTTGAGTTTGCAACCTAGAAAGTCCTAGTTATAATGGATAAAGCTAAAGCTTTGCATTTGGAAATCAGTATGGTAGTAAAAATCAATCTACTACTGCAACTTAGATTGACTGATCATACGTATCATATTTTGAGATTTTATTAGCAAAGATAACTTTCAAGTTACGAAAAACACTAAGATGTGTAAAGGATAAAAATGTAAAAATACAAAATTACTTTGCCTACAATAATGCAACATTATGGATATGTAAAAGATATTTATGATAGGTAGATATATATGTGTATATATATATATATATATATATATATATATATTAAATATCTCTTTTTGATGGCCATCATTTTGCAAAAAAATCAAGGATTATTTCTCATTTCAAAATCATCACATTATTGTTTGATTTGTAAGTAAAAAATATTTGAAAAATAATTCCATCAAGTTCAAAAATCTAGTTCAATTAATCTAAAAATAAAACATATCATTTTTATGTTCTTGAAAAAAATATTAGGTCTCAAAATCTGTACTTACAAAACAGTAAATGCTTAAGTTTACCTTTAAAAATGAAACAAACTGCAGAAAATATCATTTGCATATATGGTTATAATCAATTCAAACACGATTTGAAAACTCTTGTCTTTATTTTCTTAATATGATCTAACTCATTATATTTAATACAATGAAAACCCTTGTGAGCTGATAATGTATTTGATAAAATATAAAGAACATGTTATTTTCATAAGCTTAAAAAACTGACCATTAATACCAAGCATATGAAAATAATTTCGAATAGACATTGAAAACTTTTTGCACACATTGTGAAGGATTCCAAGTAATACATACTCATCATGGTGTTGTTATCTTAAATTAGATTTGATAACAATGACAACAAAGGTTGCACTTGTGCCCTAAAATGCATGGGCATTGTAGTGAATAAAGGTTAATGTAGTGATTTATCAATCATTGGGTTGAAATCAACATTGGGTCCACAACAACATCGCATATTACTTCTATCAATGCGTTTTTTTAATTTGCAATTACCAAATTTACAAATTGCTGCTACCATTTGGTGTACAAGTGTAGGGAGTCAGGCCTTTGACAATCTTTAAATCAAAGGACTTTGCTTTGAGCATAGATTTCTACATTTGTAGCCAATTTTATGATTAGAATAGTATTAAATAGTAAGAGAATGCTATCATGTTTTGTTGATAAATAATACTTACTTGGATCAAATTGAGAAAGATAAAAAATTCTTTCAACAAAAGTTGTGATACCAAAGGCATAGATCAAAATTTTTAAAATTTTTAATATTGACTCTTTCACGTATTCCATTTTATTATGAAGAAGTTGACAATATCTCTTCTATAAAATTTTAGATTCAAACTTGCTCTCTCAAAGCAATAAATATTTTAATGCATGTCAAATCCACGGCTTTCACATTTTCTTCTACACAAGCAATGTCTATGAGGACATCCTCCTTTAATCCAAAGTGGTATTTTTAGCAACTTAAGTCTTCTAACTTCAGATATTCTTGAAGCAAAGTATGGGTTGTCCATGCTTTATATATATATATATATATATATATATACACACACACACATATTTCAAAACATGCAAATAATCTTTCATAACACACTTTCATGAACATTAATCATCAAAAATATAATCAGATGTACAGTTTTATTCTGTATATTTTTAAAAGATATAAGATTATAAATATTTAAAATTAAATTTAAAAATTAAAAATTATTCCTTGATGAACAATATTAATTCCTAATGTCAAAATCCAATGATAAAGGCCCAAATTTAAAGTCAATACTTTTAAAGTAAAAAAATTTACTACTTTAGATAATTCATGCTTGTGTTTGAACTTTGCTTGTGTTTGAACTTTGCTTGTGTTTGAACTTTGCTTGTGTTTGTGTATATTTGGTTGGAGCAGTAAAGCAATCAATGTATAACTTTAACTCAAATGCTACTATAACATTAACTTAAAAATCAACTTTACCTAGTATAAAATTTGAAATACATTAATTTAAAGATAAATATATAAAGATTTCGATTCATTGTATTAGGATTTTGATTACATTGACAATCAATCATTTTTTAACAATAACTGAAGACTTCTGAGTATGTAATTTGCTATTTTATTTTGATTTTTTTGTCATGTAAAATCTTTTTTTTTAGCATTTTTTATCCTTGATTATGTTCTTAAATGATATATATGTGCAAAGACCACGATATGTATTCAAATAATCAATAATTGGTTCATAGAACTAGTAATGATAATTTCTAATCATAAAATTTAACAAACAGAAAAATTTTAGATGACAGAATGGGATTTGTACAACTTAAAGATGAAAATGTAAAAATATAAAGTTCTTACATGTATTTATTATTATTGTTTTATCATTAATTACTACAAAATCTTTTAAGATATTACACTGAATATGTGATTCATTGCAAATTAATAATATCGAGAAAAAAAAAAGTACTCTAAGAACAGTAATTTATTAAACAAAGAAGTTTAATTTCTGAGTTTTATAAACCCTGATTTTCTGTGCGGAAAAAATAATTCTTTGTATACTGTGTATCCATAGTCCACACTTCCCAACTTCATTATTCATTCCTTTTCTAACTAATCTGGTATCCAGCACAGATGAAGCTCACAAATCCTATTTTTTTCTTGCATACTATTTATGCACTACCTTCCTATATAGAAATCTTTAATTCTACCTACGTGCCATTCCACTTGGCATTCCCAGGCGTTAAATTGAAAGGGGCTCCTAGATATAGTTTCTCATTTCCTAATCCTTTTTTCACAAAAACATTAGATATTGATTTTGTTATTGTTCAAAAAAAATACATATATATATATATATGTATATTTATATTTATTTATTTATTTATTTATTCAATTTCCTTTTTCGATAGACAATGAATAAACACTGTGGTAGGATCAATCAGGTGTGGTTAAAATTGCATAGCTGAGATTTAAACCATTGACCTTTTCAATGCCATTGTGTCTTTTTATGGTGCAACCTGTCACCATGTTGTGGTTTAAGGCCAATCTGGACCTTTTCCTACTCATTTTAAGGATGATAAAAAGATAAATAAGTTGATTAATATGGATGATAAGTAGTTTCATCCAATTGGAAAAAAGGATTTAGCCATCTCTTTTGTTCTTTTCCAATTTGTTCCTTGAAGTAAATATATTAGAAGATCAGGCAGCCTCTAAAAAGGAATGCCCGTCTGCTCAGATTTGGAAAAGTAAAAGCATCACACCAATAGCCGCGTTTGACTTGGTCAGACTATACATATAATATATATATATATATAGATCGTGGCTACTGATGGGATATATAGAGTTTTTCTTTTCTTGCTTTTCTTTTCTTTTCTTTTCTTCTTCATGATTATATTATAAGTAATTTTAATTATTTTCAAAATTTTTAAACTCACCAATTTCAAATTTTTATTGTATAGTTTGCGACATCATTCATTTTTCCTATTCACAGCATAATTTGAGTACACTTCTCCAAATAGAATATTCCTGTAGGATTTCCTCCAAATTGTAAACAAATAAACAACTGGATGAATGGTCTTGAATTGAACTGAATTGGTTAAACTCTGATGCAAGACAAGACACACGCACATTGCATGTTCGGGCTAGAGATACAGCACTCACAAATCATTTAATGCCGATGTGCTCTGCATGGACTTCATTTGAATGGCTCCCTCCATGGGAAACTCAGTCACCTGCCCCTTCTGTGCAATCACAGTCTCACACCTCAGCCAACACAAAAACAGTACACCTTTCTTTATCTCCGGAGCCCTCCAGTCCTTTCTCAATGCGGAAGGGAAACTGATTGGAAGACCAGGAAAAGGTGTGGATGGAACAGAAGACGTAAATCTCAAAAGCATTTGAATGGGAACTGGTCTTTTCTATGGAATTCAGAACAAGTTTCATCTACAAAGGGAAGGAAGAGAGCCATGATTGGGAACTGAGGATGGATACGTGATGTGCACACATCATCGCCTTCCCAATCAAGCCAATAACCAACAAAGCTGCAGAAAGGGAAAGCTTGTGATTGGCAATCGATCTGGGGCTCATTCAAAGCATATTAGACTTACTTGCAATTTCCATGTATTGAGCAGTCATATAGTGGCACAGGGATAACCGGGAAAACATAAGGAACGTAACTTTATCTTGCCCAACTGCCGTGGTTCAGTGTACAATCCATATCACAATTCTGACGTAATGTGTACACAGCTAAACATGTCTGGATGTCAAAATGCCAAAGCCAGTGACATGCTGTGTTGTCTGTCGAAAGGTTAGGACCTGAGTGACCGGAGATGTTTGCTGGACCAATGCACTCCAGCGCATAAACGATTCTCCAAAAATATAAGAGAGAAAGGACTGAATGCACAGGCTTGCAGAGGCTTCAGTCAGTTTGAACTGAATGCAGTTGTAAGAACTAAGTGTTCACGATATGCAAAAAGACTGAAGCCTCTGCAAGGGAACTGCTCTGTCAACAAGAATACCTGTGTCTGAACTGGAGGAAGGCTACTTGTATCCAGAATTAGCTAATATCGAAGCTTGTGTAGATACTTCCACCAGACACGTCGAGCTGGATCAGCTCCTAAAAGCCTCGTACCATTTACCTTGAATAGTAGCAAGCATGTTAATACTTGCCCATCATTCGTCAGGCTGCATACTAACTACATCGAGTGGTGTTTCAGAATTGTCTAACTCGACGTCGTGACCATTTTCATTGACCATGAAATAACTTTCTTCGTCCTTGGTCATTTTTTCTACTTCACGTTGTTCGAGCTCTTTATTAGTACATATAGTTTCCTTGTAGGTATCAAAAAATTGGAAACCACTCCAAGGCCAGTGGTCGACACACTCATCATTACTCCATCTCTCCCTCTTTCCATATTTGCGCCGTTCCTGGTCCTTAATCATGTCGTCATTAAGTCCCCATTCTTCCAATTCCTCCCGGGTATGATGAACTAGCAAACTGTATTCTCCACCTTCGCCTTGTTGCATGACTCGAACTTCACAATTTTTCGGATTGTTGAGATTCTCAAACTGCTCAACCGTCCATTTAAACCACCGCATAAGGAACACCCTCATCGTTACTCCATGAGATACGATAACTAGATTCACCTCTTGCTGCTTGGTGCGGCTTGTATTTAAGCGGTTCATATCGATGTCCCGCCATAAACTTTCCAAAAAACCTGCGGTATATCACAAACGGAATTGGTTTAGGCCAAGACTGTTGTAGAATTCAAATACGTAACACAAAGAACAATAGCTCTTTCCTTCGCATATTTTTCCTGATACAAATAGGGCAAACACATACCCAAAATCACCACTCTACACGGAAGCACAAGACTTTCTAGTAAACCAGATTAGAAAAGCCTCTTCGACTAAAAGACGTGACAGAAAGCTCAATTTTTAAATGTCACGTATAGCATCTGCACATGTAGTGATGCACATGATTCACAAACGGGCCTCTTGACAAAGTGAAACACTCGGAGGTAGAAAATGGATGAGTTAAGTACTAGTCACGCGATCAAAAACGTCCGCTGCTGATTCGCCTTCCGAAAATCTGTAAAAGAATCGCCCAAATCGCTGTCTTTCTTTCTTTACTGCTGTAATTTTGTGCATTTCCTGAAAATTTCCAAAATCCTGTTCACGGATGCGAGGCTCCTCACGCACGCCAACAATGTGTTTTTTTCCATTTTCGAAGGCTCGTCCAATCTCCTTCAAGGTGCACAAAGTTCGGGTATATGGCGACACATAGAAGTAAACAAGCCACTCGTCATTTATGCTTTCTTTCCTGATCATATCCTGTATCTTTTCGCCACATTGCTTGGCCTGCTGAGTCCCCGCTTCAGTTAGACGGATTTTTGGATCCGCAATATCACAGTACTTCTTTGAATCAACATTCCCTTCACTTTCCCCATGCCTAACGAGGATTATGCGTCTCGGCCTCCTTGATCTCCCGTCCTCAGCCATGCATATCTTAACTAGAATATCAGAAAACGATTGAGCCCACTACTACCTGAAGACATAACACACACTGTGAGGCTCATAGCATCATCCTTTTTCTAAAATCACAAAGCCTCACAAGCAAATTTTCAATTTCAATAATGATAATTAGTTCATCTAGGTCAAATCCAATTTGACCTAATTTGAAAATGAATGACCTGAACAATCCAACATATCGCATTTGCCGCTGAATATAAGCACGAGTTATTCGAGGTGTGAAATCAGATTCGCAACTCCAGTGGATTGGCTTTGAAATAAGCGATGCACGAATTTTACTACGTCGTACACCTTCGTAATATTTCTACTGTAGTATGTTAGAGACAGCTCAAAGATTGCAAACTCCTCGACCACAGAAGCTCCACGTCATTATCAGTCCCCAACTGAACCCCCAAGCGCACCACCACTTCTAGGTCAAATTACGCGTCAGACGTAATCAATCCAGCACCACGGTTGCCGTTACACGAGCCAACCCACAAGACAGATTTGAAAACAACCACAAGAAATCTATTCAACCCAGTCCCTAAAAATCTGACCGCATCCGATCCTCACGAATCCCAGAGGCTTAGGAAAGTAAAGGAAGATTGGGGTTCTTCTCGAGAACAAACTTCACGAAAACTGCAGACTAAAGTCAACCAGTCCTACGAAACGTCGTCCCATAACTCACAACCATATCCACAACCCTCTTACGAACACCAAAATCATACATCCAACACAAACAAACAGCAAACCAAGATCGACTCCGAAATATAGGTCAACACACCTGCAGCTACAAACCGCTTCACTTCACCGAACTCTACCCACGTAAACCCACACCCCACTTCTGCAACCTCGACTCTAGGCTTTCGCAGAGCACACCTCTCACTGGTAAATCGTCGCAACGTGCACACCCCACTCGCTGAGTTCCACAAGATTCCCCACTACGCCTTTTCTCGGCGTCCCCAACTCTCATAAACGAACTAATCATCAACCCATCACAGGGTTTCTCACAGAGTGTAAAATTCACGCGGTAAATCGTCACAAAGCGAGGCGCAGCTCGTTTCTTGTTCTTGCTTGCTGAGAAGCAGGGACGATAATCGGTGCTAGTGTTGAGTCAGGGCAAGATACATGGCTCCTTCAATCCATCGATCTTTATTCATACCCGGCAGCTTGGCGAAGAGACAACGCACCCGACACATCGTGGCGATCGGTGGCGGCAAAAAGTGCGGAGCCACGGCGACCGGACTGTGTTGCCGACTGGGCGGGATCCATCTGGTTTAAAAATAAAACCTCTGCTTTAAAGTAACCCCCAAAAAGGAAGCACAAAAGTATCTTTTCTTTGACTCCCAAGTCAGCATCGCCAGGCGATGATAGTCGTGCGATGCGGAGGGACGGGAATCTTGTCCGTTGGATGGAGTGAAAAGGCTTTTTTCTCACGTCTGATCTTTTGATAAGGTTGGTGACGTGGACGCCTGTACATACGATAAGTCCTACTACTCTGCAACCTTGAAGTCCACGTGGATTTTGTTAAGATCTTCGTGTGTTGTGCTACTTCAATCACTGTACTTCAGAATTAAAATAAAATTATTCTCTTGCGGCCAGTTACATGACATTTTACCCATTATGAAGTTCAAAATAACAAAATTGTGGTGAATTCGAAATATGCGAAATCCGAAATGCTTTGTAGGGGATTTATGTCAGTTTTTGGGTTTGGTGCAGATGCCATCTAAAAAATTGATGTCTATAATACTGCTGCGGAAAAACACCAAAGTGCTAGTTTCATTGCACAGATATAAGAAAATTTTAAAAATTAACAGAGCTGCTTGCTTATTCCAAAGCACATTTCCGAGAAAATGAAATGGGACGGTATAGTGATTTGAACAGCTTCGTTTGAAACAATATTGTAGAAATTTAACAAGAAATCCAACATACATATTCAGTCGGTGAACATGTATAGTATACTCGGCTAACGATGATTAGTCTAGACTGAAGATCTCAGCAATATCACGTTCTTTCAAAATGCATCCAGAATTGTCAAACTATTAAACCAAGTATAATTCTAAAGGTAGTGTACATGGTCTATACTTGGGTTCGCAATTCTGTACTAAAATTATCAGCTCTCAGAGAGAATGTTTTATAACCCCTTGCGCTTGATCTAGAGTAAAGTTGGCCGAGCTGAATTGATTGCTGTTGTAAAAGGGCTGCAAGTCATTGATCCCATACTCTCTTGCCTACACACATGCAAAAAATTATCAGCAACATGCCTAAAAGATAATCTCTTATACAAATAAGACTTAGATGCCTTCTTATCTTCTAGACAACCAACAGTAATGACCTTTTCTGCAACACAAAGGTTCCCCTCGTGATGGAATGGGTATTAATATTCTCATTTAGTCATAGTGTGATGTTTTAGTCTCACGAGACAAAAGAATAAGTGGAATCGACAAAATAGAAGACAACTACCCACTGAAGCTGCGGAATGTTAAAGATTTCTATTTGTGATGCGCTAGTTAGTGTCTCGCCTTATGTGGGATTAGAGAAAAAACAGGAATTTGACAAGGTGTGATGAGACAGAAAGAAGCACTGATTAAAGACTGGTGGAGACCTAATTGGCATCACCTACAGCCCACAGCATGTAACTTCATTGGAAGAGGGAATGAAATACAACCTTTGTCTCAAGATCGATCGTTTTGACAACAACTTCAGTGAGGTGAACGTTAGAACGTGATGTCATCTCCTCGAAGCGAATGGCATCTGCAACTAGGCCACGCAGCAAGTGTAGCAGTAGCTCATTGAAGTCTTTCTTGTACGTAATATATTTCTTGAAGCTCTGCATTTGCAAAACGGGTTATTTGTTAAACTGTATGTCAATATCGACATTTTCATTTTTGAATGCCAAGTCAAAATCATAGAACGTTAAAAACCGCACCTTTTGCAGAGCTTTCTGGACACCAAACTTCTGTGTAGAGATGAATGACTCCAGCATCACCCGAATAGCCATATCCACGTCATCCTCAATAACAAAGCTTCTTAGATGCATGCGTGCATGTGCCTCTGCCATTCGAATCATTGACTCGATATGCCGTACTGCAATTGGCACTCCTTGTCCGAACTGCATTCAACAAACAACGCAAATAACTCGGTTGATGATTCTTATAACTTGGGTATCTCGGCGCTCACACCTTGAAAAACTCACCCTTCCAAGGAGTTCCATGTCATGTATGAGGAACACCAACAGATCTCAAATAGGATGAAACATGATCAGAGACGGAAGACTGCTATGATCACTTCAATTCGTTCAGCTAATGCTTACACCTAATGCAATAACACGATTCATAATGCCAGAGTCGTACCATAGATTCACGACGAAGATCAGCATAAACCAGAGCCATCTTTTCCAGGTCCACATCATGAAGAAAAGGATGGACATGCATCTTAGCATAAGTGATGTATTTCTGTAAAATATCCTGAGGTAGAACCTGCATAAATAACAAACCAATATCAGTTAGCAAAGAAATCTGCCAATGGGGTACGAATTGTTGATAAGTAAATAAATTGACCGCTTGTCGAAATAGAGGACAATTTCCGAGTTATGTTGTTCGTGCACCACGTTTCAGTTCCAACTCATAACTTGGCAGCACCAAGAGAATTAGATAAGTTTTGTAATCTGATACCTCTTCATCAGTTATGACTGGCCTAGATTGTTGGTCGTCGTCAGAATCCTGGTGCTTTGGGTGAGACTTAAAATGACTATCCACAACAAAAGATGCCAGCATTTCATCTTGTACTGGATCCACAATGTCCTGCAAAGGAAAAATAAAGGCTTAGTATTGTTTAAAGATTTGGTTCTTGTTTTCAGGATTATGATTTTAAAAATTGAAGCAACATGAGAAAAACGTAAAAACCCTTAACATTACCCACCAGCAAGACGGATTAATGGAATAAAAGAAGTTGAGAAGGGCAATCCACCTTCACTACACAGAGGACATCAAATCGCGAAAGAATAGGATCAGTCAGCTCCACATTTTGCGCAAAAGTCTTGGAGGAGTCATATCTGTTACGATAAGAGTAAGTCAGAAGACATTACATATTATTTGTTCAGAAAATCCATTCAACTTATAAGGATAATGGCTACAATAATCTCTAACTAAACTAGCACTTTAATTGATGAAGCAAATGGAGAAAAAGAAACTAGTCAGATCTCGAAGACCAAAACAGCACAGAACCTTTTGTATGCTTTTGATATTGAAGGCCCAAGGAAAGAACAAAACCATTACTATTGCCACAAAAATGTTCAGTCGTGATACACACAACGGTCAAGACCAACACAAGAGCTTACCGGCCTCCAATTGGATTTGCTGCAGCAATAACAGAGCACCGGGCTTGCAACGAAGTCACAATGCCTGCCTTTGATATACTGATGCTCTGCTGTTCCATAGCCTCATGGATACTCACCCTAAACAAAATCGAATTTCACACACAAAGTCTTCAGATGAAATAACAGCACATCAAGGAACGTTTTTCCAAGGCTTGGCAATTGAGAGTTTCAAGAGTTGTATATAAATGGTTATAAACAACGCATCTCCAGAGAGGGCCTGCACCTGTCTTGATCATTCATCTTGTCGAACTCATCAATAAGACATATACCACGGTCAGCTAGTACAAGGGCACCTCCTTCCAAAGTCCACTCCCTTGTTACAGGATCCTTGTGTACTGCTGCAGTGAGACCCACTGCTGAAGCTCCTTTGCCTGTGGTGTAAACTGCACGCTGAGCGGTTTTTTCCACATACCTGCCAAAGAGGAACAAGAGTATCTCACCCTAAACTCCAAAAAATGCCACGTGGTCCACTACCCGGAACTATCACTGAACCTCCTACAAAGAGTTATCTGCTTCTAGACATAAATATTACTTATTGAACAAGCTCATTTAATGCCCCTTCTCCAGTCTTACATCGGCAGTTTCCACAGTAGAACAGCACGGCATTGAAAGTTCAGCACAGAAATGCCATCAGTCTCATATGCTATGGGTTGATCTATAGTGATGCTTAGGGTTGCTCGTGCCGTATTACGCAGCTCTTGCAAGATAGATCAAACGGCATGACACTATATTTTACCTTATCAACTAAAACGATCTCTACACCTGCTGAAGATGGAGACACAGCATGGACCCAGAATATAACAATAATGATTGAAAAGGAATGTGGGTTATGCTCACTTGAGAAACTGAGATTTCGCTGTCCCCGGATCACCCAGCAACAAAACATTTATATCGCCTCGAAGCCGATGTTTACCTTGCACGTTCTTCTCCTGACCTCCAAACATTGCAAGTACTAGAGCCGTTTTGATATCCTCATGCCCAAAAATAGAAGGAGCAATAGACTTCGCGAGCTGTTATAGCATGTTTGCAATAGCATCAGTTCAACTTTTTCAGGTTGCATTTTTCTTGCAGTAGGCAGTCCACAAGCACTAAAATATGAAGCAAACATATAGTGCAAGTGAAACAAAAACAAGAATAATGAATTGAGCTTGCTAGAAAGTCACTATCATGTACTCAATCTACCCAGACAAATTGTAATCCCTTAAAGTGCAGAACTGTTCGAAAGTACAAATCAGACAGAAAAAAATCCAGATGGGACTTCGTTGCATGCTAATACAAATATGATGTCGGAAAGAATCGATTGAATTCTAGTGTTGAACGATTTTAGGGGGCTGCGGAAAATATTTGTAAGAAGTGAGTTAAGAATCGGATCAAACAAACAAACAAACAAAAAAAGGATTAAAAACGATTGAAACAGCTCCATACCCTCTGGCCAATGCGAGGATCTTTCGAAAGCCTCTGAATATCAGCCTTGTCTTCATCAGTCAGTTTGTAAGCAGCAAACAAATCTTGTTTCTTTTGCACATAATTAGCCTCCACCACAGTCGCGAACACAGGGAAACCATTTTTTGTGTTCAACGCAGAGTCAAAGTTGTTCACGTATATGCCAGTTACTTCCTGAAAAATGAGGTATTGGCACCCAGAGAAGCAAATTAAAACCTAAAATTCATTTTTTACAATCGCAGTTTCAGTCAATAGACAAACAAGAACTTTACTCCACATGTTTTAATAGGTGAAAAGTTGCAGACTACTGGGTAATGGCTTCTTCAAAGACGGACAAAACTTATGCCAGAGCACTCACAATTTCTTCTCCTGGACGTGCAACATCGATGAGATCATGGAGAAGAATAATTTCCTTGTATCTTGGGAGTCTTCCTGCTTGAACTGTGTTGGGACTTTCTTGCAAAGTGAGTTTCTGGTAGTTCCTGTAGATGGTCTGCCGAATTGCAACCCTGACATATCAGTAATTGATAACGTACAAACAACCTTAAACCCAGTATGTTTGAGTCATGTAAACCGACGCATGAGTCGAATGTCGAAATCATGTGAACAAGTATATCTATGATAAATCCAAAGACAGCCTACCTGTTCCACGTTCACAGTGAAGGGTCCTCTAGATTGGCATTCAGGACAAGATCCAACCCTGATCTCGGTATGCGTGTTTTGGAAAAAGGGCCCAAGAATAGTTCCACACTTAACGCAGTCGTACTTCACTTGCTGCAATTGCGGAAAGACCCCGGAGCGTCTGGTGACGACCCCTGAGATCTTGATCAAGGTATCCAAATGCACTTGCCTGACCAGAAGTATAATACATATATCAGACTAAAATGAAAACTGCGAAAGAAAGTTTAAAAGTCAAAGAACGAGGCTCACGTAAACAATTTACTAAAGTAACTAGGACCTTTTTTTCCTTTTTTCCTTCTTTTTTTTTGGAAGCCCTATTCAAGCACTCTCTTGCGATAGATTGCATTCATGAAATAAGTCGAATGACTAAAGTAACAAAACCTGATGTTGCGGATTTTATCCTCCAAAGGAAGATTGCTGATCCGTAGATACACTTTTTCATGAATTTTAGAGTAGTTAGGATGATGTCGGAGAACAAACGCATTTGCTTCTTCTTCCATGATTTCCAGGAGAGGTTGAGGAGCATCAGCAAGCCAAATGGCCAGCTCTGGACAGCTATCCAACCATTGACCATAATTCAACTCCAAACTACACAAGTTCGCTGCAAGTTTCCAATCAAAAACCCTTGAGCATGTATATCACAGAGATGCAAAGCCGTGAAGATATACCAGCGAGGAATGGACAGTCTTGTAACTTTGTCTCACGATAACAACCATCACACAGATCAGCAGCGGAGTTAAGAACTAAAAGAGAGAATAGCTAATGAGGTAGTTCAAGTGCAAAGGACAAGAATATAAACAACACAAAGCAGTACCAGCAACCATGTTGTCCAAGCTGTCTCTGTAGACTTTCTTATACATCGCCTCCTTGGAGCTGAATGTCTCCAGAAAACGACGAAACTTCCTCTGAACAAAACGTCGGACATCATCTCGAGCGACCCATTCTGCTATACTGTTTCCTTGCACATTCAAGAAGTCCGTTCCGCCATCATCTTCTTCGTCATCTTCTTCTTCTTCATTGTCACCCTGCATCAAACCGGAACGCGACTGATTAGAACTGAAATGCTATGTCTCAGTTATGCTTTTCAATCCTTGTGGCATTCGACGGTCAGTTCGAAAGTCAATGTTCCCCGAAGTCTTTCTCATGCCTCAAAATGGAAGAGATCACAAAAGCTTCCATAGCAGACAGCATCAGCAGTTTCTCAAAGGACTATGGGACAGGCATTGTAACGACAGGGATTGCCGAGATATAAGCGCAATTATATATTTAAATCTTCGTGCTTGGTGTGCACGGACGCAAATGTGATCCTGTAAGCAAACATAAAAACCAACACACCAAAAATAAATACCGTTTCACCATGCTCGCTCATACTCATCACGGGGGACGCAACAGGCTCATGCAAACGCATTCTCCGTCTGGCAGGTTGATATTCCTCGTTCTCGTCATCATCTGCATCATCATTTCACACAATGCCGCATTGGGCACCTTTCATAACATTTCAATATCCTCTTCGCAATTTCAGACAACCAGGGTACAGGGTCTAAGACCTTTCCCGCAGAATAGGTGCAGCGAAAAATATACCTTCTACCTCAATAGGCTTAAAGGCAGAACCATGAAAAGACTTAGTTTTTATGAAGAGGGGACCAACACTTACCATACTCCTGAAGCATGGTGGGCAGCTTGCGAACTCGAGAGTGATTCAATATCCCATCCCGTTCATCCAAGTTGGCTTCAGCAGCTCGTCGATCAGCCATAATGGTCGCAAAATCTCGAGTATCCTCCACCTCGTCATCGAGCCCATCAACTTCATAACGATCCTGTTCTTCAAGCGTTTGATAGTCTCTGTCAAAAAAGAAATGCCTCAACACGTTAAAAACCATCGTCCACATCATACCCACATTCCCCGCATCCACTACCCGCATCATACCAGCATACCACAACATCCACAACTCGAATTGCAAGAATGAACAAGAACCTCACCGCTGCATGAAGTTCTCATCATAAAGATCCTCCCCCTCTTCCTCCTCTTCTTGCTCCACAATCTCCTCATCAATAAACAGGTTGCGATCCTCCACGGCTTCATTCTCACTATCAAACTCTGAACCACCCATACTCCCCCGGCGCCCGCCACCGGTGCTCGACAACGGCAACCTGTCCGTATCGAAATCTCCTCCTGACGTCGTCGGCCCATCTTCGGAGCGCTCCGGTGAAGCCATAACGGTGTTTATCCGCCTCCCCTCCAAGGCCAATCAACCCTGCCCTATCTTCGCCCTCAACCTGCCAATGTCGCCAAATAAAAAGCTCGAAGAATGCAGGAAAAGAAGCAGAATGAGCGGAAAGCACAAGGTGGGTCACAATGTGACTGCTCAACGGACGAAGCTCCGCAAGGGGAGAAGGGCAAGAGGGCTTGATCGGGACAGCGGTAGTGGTGGTGGACAGCGGCGTCGAAGCTTAGCCCCGCTCTCCGTGATGGGCGACGAGGTTCGGCAACAACCCTGCGGAGATCGACTGAGGCCGAAGTGGCGGGAAAATCTGCCTCCTGCTGGTACCCGCGCCGTGGCACTGGCCTGGCCGTCATGGGAGTCAGCACATGACGGGTCCTGCCTGGGACGGGTCCCCATTCGCACACCGTCGCCTTCGCAACATGCACATTATATGTGTGTGTGTGTATATATATATATATATATATATATGTGTATATATATATATATATATATATATGTGTATATATATATATATATATATATATATGTGTGTGTGTATATATGTATATATATGTGTGTGTGTAATTTTAATTTAAGATTTTTTAAATTTACTATTATAATTAATATATAAAATTTTCTCTAACATCTTAATAATTATTAATTGGTAACAAACTATAGATTAATGCATATGTTGTTAAAGATATTAACTTAGACAATCTTTTTTAAATTATAATACACTTGTGTTTAATTGAGAAGGGAGGAGAAAAATCTTAAAATCTTATATTTAGAAGATAGAAAAATATTAGAATAACTCATATTAAATATAAAAAATTAAAAAAAATCTTAAATTAAAATTTTAAACATTAAAAAAAATAAATCTTGATAAAATTGATAATTACTTTAATCTTGATTCTAAATATATTAGTTCAAAAAAGACCACTTTAAAGCTTTTTAATAACCACAAGCCTTACAAGTTAAGTAACTAAGTTATAGGACACTTTTGTAGTGATTTTATAAAAATAAGAAACTTCTATTAGAAGTCTTTATGGCCCTGTAGTATATTTATAAATTAAATTTGAATATAAGAAGTTTTTTTATTTTAAAGATTATATATATCTAGTATATTTTTATTAATTTATATTTACTTCTAATAAAATTTATTTAATTTAAAATATGGATATTTGTATATTATTCTTCATCTTAAAGAAATAAATTTAGATTTTAAACTCTTTTACAAGTTAATTATTTTGTTGTAAAAGTTGTAACAATATAATTATTTTATTTAAAAATATGGAAATAATTATACTTATTGCTTCTTAATTTCTATTATCTTATTATTGTTATTGATGTATAGTCTTTGATTTAGATAGATAGTATTATTATAAAATTAAATATTTTTTTTGGTGCATTTGTAAGATTCTTAGATGGCTTTGATAAGTCATCATTAAATCATATCTACACCAATGTATAAGATACTTTGACTTATTTTAGCACCTCTTTAAATTCAAAACTTCTTCCACCTTTAATTTTAAATTGATATTTTTTTAATAAGACTTAGTGATACTTTTTTTATTTATAATATATTAATTTTTTTATTAATTTTGATTAAAAAATATATTAATAATAATATAATTCTTCATTAATTTTGATTTTTGCAACCAATACAAAATTAGATTGTTTTATTTTTTATACTAAAAGTTTTAAATATTAAATTAACTAATTTGTTACAAGACTAACTAGTCTTAATATTATAACAAATTAATTATACTTTATTACCTTCTTTAAATGAATTTTTTTTATTTTTCTAAAAATATATAAAAATATTTTATTCTTAATCTTTTTAAGTTTTGATTTTTATTATAGTATAAAATTTAATAATCTACTTCCCAAATTCTTTGTTATAAGAATATCAAATTTTAATAAGTCTAAGGGACTAAACTATAGATAATTATAAACAGCAAAAAAGAATGATATTTGTTAAGTAAAAAAATATACCACATTATTTACCAAAAAAAATTATTGTTAGCAAAATAAATTCTAATTTTATTTAATATATTCTAATTTAAAATATAATGTAGACATAAAATAACTTATATACAATTTATATGTATTATATATATATATATATATATATATATAGTAATTGTTAGACACTTGTATAGTAAATACAAATCAATATATGATTTCTATAAAATAATATTGTCTAAAAATCCAATTGCATGGTTCCATTTGTAATTATAAAACTTCTGTTTTCAACAAGTTATTGTCTTTTATAATTGCATTAAGTTAATAAAAATTCTAAAATTAGACTTAATACCATCAAACTTCTTAAGAATATTAACTATTAGTTCATTAATAAATATAGAAATGTATCATGGTTATTTGATATTTCTTAATTAATATTCCTGACTTTTCTAATAATATTTGTTAGAATAGAGGTTGTTCCTAAGTTGTAAATGGCTCCAAAAAAATTATAAAACCTTACATAATTTATAAATTTTCCATCTACTGAGGTTATAAATTAAATGGGGTATATTTGTAATTGCAATTGTATGTTGATTTGCAATAAGAATAGTCACTTCAAAGAATATTGTAAATAAAAGCTATGTCATTTTTTTAATTAGTTACTCTTAATGTTGGTTGTGGTGATAAAAAATATTAAAAAATGATGCATTACAAGCAATGTATAGTTTAATATTTTTTTGCATTAATCTTTTAGTATTTATGATTTATGCTAAATTTTTCATAGATGTTGTTATAAGACACTTGTATAGTAATTTTTAAGGAATAAAAATCTTCTAAGAATTTTTTTTTAATAGATTTTTTTTTTAATAGATTTTTATTGATAATATTAAAAAATAAAAAAATAAAAAAATATATGAATAAAGATTGAAACACATTAGAAAAATCCTTGAAATATGTTAACTTTGAAAAAAGTTATAGAGCGGTCTAGAATAATAATAGCACATTACATAAATTACTGAAATTTATTATATAAAAATTAGAAATATAATTTTAAATATATATATATATATATATACATACTATTCAATTTTAATTTGTTTTATATCGGACAAAAATAATAGAAACAACTAATTTAAGTTACATAAGTTAATGAAATTTGCCTAAACATAAAAGTTAAAGTTTTAAGTTTTATAAATTTAATTTCTATTTTGTAATTAAAAAATAAAAAGAAAAAGTGGATCTAAAATAGACCAGATTAAAAGAAGTATGTTGAGACAACTAATAAACATAATGTTGACATATATAAATAGAATAAATAAATTGAATGAATAACTATTACCGCAAAATAATGTACCAATCATTAGTGGTTTGATCATTTTAAAAAGTTATCACGAAAATTTATGATTACATCAAGTTAATTTAGCAAAGATGAATATTGTGTGATTCTCTTTTAGAAATGTATTTAATAGTTTAGATGGTTGTGTTATTAAAACATCAAAACAAGATTGATATGTTTTTTTAAAAAAACTAAAAAAATTAAATTAAGAATCAAATCAACTAGTAAAACCAAAATCTTAGAAAGAAGTTGAAAAATTTGTAAACAATTTGTCAAAAGTTGTATACAACCTTTGACCAGTAAAAGCTCAATCCACCAATTGTTATGAACTAAATCAATTAAGTAATAATGTAAACCAATCAAATAATTTATGACATAGATTTTGTATACTTATGCTTATTCATGATTTTTTATTTATTTATTTACTTGTAAAATTTTATATTTAAAAAAAATTCACCAATATCTTATATTGAAGTTTGTAATATCACAATAAAAGCTTTGAAGTTTACAATATCAAGTATATTATTCACAACTGCACAAGAAAAAATGCCCATTATAATTTACAATAAAAATAGAAATAACTTACTTTTAACATAATTTTATTAGAATTCAGCATCTATATTAAATATAAGTTTATTTTTATATTTTTGTAGGAACATTTTGTTAGATTTAAAATATAATTATTTATATTAAAGTTATTGATATTTATTAAGATCTTCAATGTTAAAAATCTTAAGGAAAAAATTAATGTAAAAGAAATTAAAGCAATGTTTTTATGAACTACTCATAATTATATTTTACTTTAAATTGTTTAAATTTTATAGTTTTGTCGCTGCTCTTAAAACATCTCTTATAAATAAAATACTTAGCTCCAATTGTGGATTCTCAACTGTCACTACTACTTGTTAATAACATTCCAAATAGGTCAAAGCCTTTTTAAACATATTTTCACAAATCATACATCATCATAAAAATAAAAATAAAATGCAATTATGTTTCAAATACTTAACAAAAAAAATATTTTTTTAAATGACCCGTGTAACTTTTCAACAATGATTTAAAAATTGATTGCTTTGTTAATCTCAATGGTTTATTATACCTATCAAATCATTTGGTTATATAATTATGCACAAATGTATTTTTAGTTATACAATTTGAGTTCTAATATTTTATTCAATAAGAAAAAAAGAATTATCATAATTATATTAGCACAAAACTAATAAGTAATTTATGACTTCCAAAACCAAAAATTATCTATTTGACTATATTACTTATTCAATTAAGTCATTAAATGATTTTGAATTTTCTCGACTGCAGTGATAAGTTGACAAAATTATTGTTTAATCTGTTCACAATAAAGTTAATAACATTTTAAATTATAGGTTACACAACTGAATGTAGTGTTACTCTGATCGAAACTTACATAGTTCATAAATCCTAAGACAAAATTTTTAAATAAAATTTAAATTTTATTAAAAGATCATAATATTATATGCAAGCTTCAATATAAATCTTTGAATAGTATCCATTGCATGTAAACCATATTATTAATTTAATGTTTTTAAGTACTGAAATAAAATAGAATGGTAATTCTGGAAAAAAACATTAAAAATAAAATAAAATAAAATAAATCAGTTCACTATCATCTATTAAAAAAGTGATATTATTATTAGCAATTTTTTTATGATTCAAACATAAACATTCAAGTATTCTGTCTTTGAAAATATTTAAAATGTTTCTGCATATTTTTCATAACTATTTTGCACAATGATAGTGGATGTTGTATTAAACATCAATCCATATTCATTGTTTTGTTAGTATATATATATATATATATATATATATAACAAATAATTGTAACAAATTTTTATATATAACTTCAATTAGATTTTTTATAAAATTGAAATCATATATATATAACCAAAGCAAGTCCTCTTTGCACATTTGAAAGAGATGCATCAACAAATTATTAATTTTTATATTTTAAAAAAGATGCAATAGCACGTTATTGTGGGAATACCTTCATTCTTTCATCTCTTCACAAATATTAAATTTTCATTGACATGAAATGTACCTCTTTCTAATGTAAATAGAAAATATACATATATAAAATTAAACTCCAAAATGCTTACCTATGGCACTAAACATCAAGAGCTAATTGTGATTAGAGAAGCAATACAAACCAAAGAATAAAACACTTAATTCTTAGTTTGTTGCCACACATCAACAATTTATGTTTGTGTTTGATTCAACAAAGGTTGCAAAATATGCATCCTAATTATGATATTATAATTGTAGGTAGTAGTTTGTACGCATCACTCTGAATGGAAAATGTAACACAGTTCTTAAGGGTGTTGTAGCTGTTGTTGATATTTGATATTTGCTTCATTAGATATTTTTACAGGTGCTTGCTTCAACCAAACCTGTGCTGCAGTTCGTTTTTAGTTTTCGTTAATTAATAGCAGATTATTCCAGTCTACACTGAATTCAACCTTAATTATAGTAGATTTTTTATCACAAATTGAGTGGGTTACTTAAGAGAATATTGTCTTTTGTGCTCAAAATTAAAATAAGTAAAATAATTTGGATGACAAAGAAGTCAATTATGCAAAGGGCAAGTTGGCAATCTTGGTGTTTGATTCTTTTTATAAAGATGCACTGTTGTTGTCTTTGTTGATTGTGCTTTAGAAGTGATCCAATAATTGGTGACTGAAGTGTGTACTAACAAAAACATCTCATAAACTTTATGGAGATAAAATTTTGAATGAAAAATGTATAAAAGTGTAGATCATAATTTACTCAAAATCAAGAGTTGAAAGTTTTAGTCAAAGTTGTTTATGCCAGATTAGGAATTTAATGCCCGTTTAGAAAGTTATGTTTAACAAATAAATCATTTTATTAGTGCATAATGATATAGATATGCAGTTTTGAATGAATGAGCATTTCAAACGATTTTAGAAATTTATATGTTGTTTTAATAGGAATACAATTATAATACACTAGAAGTAGAAATAGGTAAAAATAATACATGATCAACAAAATATTTGAGTATATTAAAACCAAGTAGGGTCATTTCACCAAAGCTACAATGTAATGTTGCAAAATATATTGTATTGCAGGAAAACATTGTTTTACATAAAAACCTTTGCAGTAGATTTTGCTTTGTTGTTATTAGACTTAAAAACTGCATTATATAATAATGTTATTAACAGGATGACACACAGGACGAATATATTTTATTCTATGACCATCTATGAATATATCATCTTCAATTTTATCAGAAATTTCTACAAGCTTGATTTCTAATTGATTTCTCTATATATATATATATATATATATATAATAACACATAAATACACTCAAATTTTTTTAAAGTGTATTTTGAATTATTTTATAGCTATTTTTTTTTTATAATGATAGTCTTTGATTTCAATTCAGTAAGTTTTAATACTAAAATGAAAAATGCATGCCTTCAAATACCTAGATAAACATTACACTTAGTTTCTTTTCTGCATTTGCATTTGTAAAATAATAAATGTGTGCCTTGAAATGCAAAAAACCATCTTGTAAATAATCAAGAGTCTATTTTAGTGCTTTTAGAAGTTTTGGATGATTTGTGTTATGATGTACATGATATCCTAAATACATGCAATAAATTTTAATTTCACAAAAAAAGTAAAAATCAAAATCACGAATTTTGATTAAGTTAAAATTTTAAATAATTAAACACAATAAATACTCAAGCTTTAAATACTTACACATACATATCTGTTTTTTTAAAATAAAATACACAAAGAAAAAAAGCAGAATTATGAGATCAAATTTGAAATTAATTTTACAAATAATTAACACAAACATGAACTAGAATGGGGTATTAATTAAATGTTAAAAACTTCACTCAAATTTAAGAATTACATAGTTTTTGAGATAAACCAAATTTGAGTTCTTCTCACATTCCTAACCACACATTCCTCAACTAACACAACCTCATTTACATCAAACACCTTTCATCCAAAAACCAAACCCACTCTAAATCACTGAAAATGGTCGTTCATCCATATTTTAACATCGACCCAAACTTGTCAACAAACCATCGTCAACCACCCAAAAAATATGAAACACGTACAGTCCCTTACAGCCAACAATAGGATCTCCAGCTCAACACCCTTCACGGACACACACATACACTAATTGTGTGGCACAGTAATGGATGAATAATGTCAAATGGATGAGAAACTGGGGGACACGGACACCCGGGAGGGGACGGCAACAGGGGGAGGAGGGGAAGGTGACCAGGTTCAGAGAACGCGGAGGGCAAGGTCTGGAACAACTCAGCTGGGACCCAAGCCCGAGGGGAAGGGACCATAGGGCGACGAGACCAGGGTTATGGGCACGGAAACACAGGAATCGATCACCGGGGCACACCACGGTGGGGTGCATCGCACGGGCATGGGGGGCCATCGTCCCGTAACGAGAGACGTGATTTGCATCCCCACCGGAAACCCCGTGACTGATCGCAAACTGTGCGGCCTGAGTGATGGAGGAATGGCGATGGAGGTGAGCTGGTGAGGGATCCCCCTCTCGCTCGCTGCTGCGGGCTTCGCTGCTCGCATCTAATCTCTGTCACCACCCCCAACTGCCAACGGTGTTCAATCGCTGCGCTCGCAGTGTCACCGGTGACGTGGGTATTGGACATTACAAGGTGTTGCGGTCTGGGTCTGAGTCTGCGTCCAGCTCGGGAAAGCACTCATGCGGGTGCTTCGAGTAGGTCCTGGAATTTAGGGTCGTCGCTGCAGTTTGCCCGAGAGGAGGGAGTGAGGGTCGCGGTGGTCGTCTTTCTTTTTTTTTCCCCCTTTTTTTTGGGTTGTTGGGTAGAGTAGAATGGCTGCCATCACCCATGCTGCGTTCGTTTCAACTAAGTTCGCAGCAGCTCGCTGTGCGGTTGAGAGTGTGGATGCCGGCCCTCGGGGGAGATTCGGAGATTGTCAGAAATTTGGGTTGAATTCGGGAAGCTGTGCGTGTGTGGGAAGAGGATTGCGGTGGAGTGCTCCGGGTGGGCAGTTCGAGGTTGAGAGTGGGCGGGCGTTGTCGTGTCTTGTGGCCGCGAGTCCGCCGAGTAACGATGTTGGGAGCCACGGTGGGGAGCCGCTCACCAGGCAGGACTTGGTTGGGTATTTGGCGTCTGGGTGTAAACCTAAAGAGAAATGGAGGTATGGGCTTGTAGTTTTGGGTTTGGTCGTACAATGTGGTGTCGCGTTCCTGACGAAGGCAAGGTGTAGAAGAACGAATTGGAAAATTTGAGTTCGAGTGGTGTCCGCGCGTTGCACTTGTAGTGTATGCGCTGATCTAGCGAAGTGCTAGCGGTTGGCTTGATGTGGAATTTGACGTTAGGGATTGGAACTGTGCAGGATTGGAACGGAGCACGAGAAATTTGGGTTCCAGCTAGACAATTTACAGCCTATGACGTATCCTCAAATCAAGCAGCTTCTGGAGGGGCTGGCGGATCGTTTTGAGTGGCAAAGAGTGATGGAAGGGGAAAACATAATTGGACTGACTCTTGTGAGTTCCACAACTTCTCTTGCAATCTAATCCGCGGCTAATAAGAATTCGATTAGAAGATCTCGCAATTGATCACGACAGTCATGAATTCTCTTATCTGAGGATTTAGAATGATCCCTGGCTGCCCTGGATAGCGGATGCGCTTTGTAGATTTCACGTGTTGAGTTTCCTGCGGAGGGAAACAGCGAATAGGCGGAGTTAGGAACGATAGCAAAGTCAGAGTCTAGGGTTGCCTGTGAATATGACAATTTTAAATTTTCTTTGCTGAGATGTTCAGGATGGTCAAAGTGTCTCGTTGGAACCTGGAGGTCAATTCGAATTAAGCGGTGCGCCTCTGGAGACCCTTCACCAAACATGTGCTGAGGTCAATTCCCATCTATATCAGGTACAGCAGCGACTTGTGGTCAAAATTTGCAATTTTATCAGCGGTTTGGGCTCTGCTAATCAATTCCTTGCCAATGTAGCATGGAGAGCAGAATGCAATTGAGGTATAGAAAGAGTGATAGGTCTCGGACATTGTATATGGAGACTTGAAACAGCCATTAGCATTCTCGCAGGTGAAGGCTGTCGCAGAGGAGCTCGGCCTCGGGTTCGCAGGCATTGGATTCCAACCCAAGTGGAGCGTGGCAGATACTCCCATTATGCCAAAGGTAGATACTCTCTACATCACTTTGTCTAGCTACCTTGTGGAAAGGATAGACTTATCTTGACAAGATTACTGAGCTTCACACGAAGAATCTCATATTCTGCTGTTGTCGTAACCTGGAAATTTCCACTTCCGTCCTGACTGATGCAGAGTCTATATTTCAATGGTTGGTGGTTTGTGCCAGAAAGGCTGGAGGGATAATATCCTGGGTGCCTTTTGGATCGTTAGTGAATATTCTGCAATTGTTGGAAACAGGGCAGGTATGAGATAATGAGGAATTACATGCCGAAAGTTGGATCGTACGGCCTGGACATGATGTTCCGCACATGCACGGTTCAGGTGCGCACATAACACCTCTCGCTATAGACAGATACTGATTACTTCAGCTTTGTATTTTGATCAACCTGACCACGGGATTGCCGAATATGCTCGATAAATTTCTTTGCCCCCGTGATTTGGATGGTTTCTCACTCCGTAACTGCTGCTTAAAATCATGTGCAGGTCAATCTGGATTTCGATTCTGAGGCGGATATGGTTAGAAAGTTTCGTGTGGGGCTTGCTTTACAGCCTGTAAGTATGAATGTTTCTCATCTGTTGCTCACATGATGTCTTCTGACCATTACACTGTACTACGCTCATCAACTGTTCTTTTTGTAATAGAGATATTCCCGACCTTTGTTTTGCCTGTGGATGATTCCCTTGTGATAATATTTTGCAGATCGCGACAGCTCTTTTCGCAAATTCCCCTTTCAAGGAAGGAAAACCAAACGGTTTCCTAAGCTACCGAAGGTGAGGAGTTGTCCATTACGTCTTGCTAGTCACTGCTCTTTTCGTTCGTTGCATGAGTGGATGACGGTTTAGTATGTCGTGGCAGTGTTTTGTACACAACCGACCGAAGTAAGCTGAAGTGGCAGTTTGCTGTTGTAAATATCTTAAGTGGCTACTGGGTTTGGATTGGTCTCTTGCAGTCACATCTGGACAGACGTGGACAATAATCGGGCCGGAGATTTACCATTTGTGTTTGAAGATGGTTTTGGGTATGGAGATTAGATCCGATTGACGTTTCTTTCATTCTTTCTTTGGTTCTGTCTGGTTATCAGATTTCCACATTATTTAAACTAGAAAGCATTTAAACTTCAAATCCTGCTTTAAAATCTTTGTTTCGTATGTACATTTTGTAAATGTGCAGATTTTTGTAGCTGTTAGATTACATTACTCAACTCTTGTCCGACTAGGCAATAGATGGATTGTCGAAATTGCGGAATATTACGACATGCACTATTTCTTAAAAGGGTTCTTTTGCCGTGTAGGTTCGAAAAGTATGTTGAATATGCACTAGGCGTGCCTATGTACTTTGTTTATCGAAACGGTCGGTACATTGACTGTTCTGGTATGTCGTTCAAGGTAAATCACTTGTATCTGCACAATATCTTGACTATTCAAATCTTACCCGTGGTTGAGATGTATGTTAGAAAGGGCATGACTTGTACGCATGCGTTGGTATGGCGATTTGGTGAGATCAGAGTCTTTGGCATTTGATGCATCGAAAAATTCTTCATCCAGCAGCCGTATATTTTGCAGGATTTTCTGGAAGGGAAGCTATCTGTTCTGCCTGGAGAGAAGCCAACAATGAGCGATTGGGAAAATCACTTAACAACAATCTTTCCCGAGGTGGAGATTATTCTATACTTTTATTTCGGTACACTACTTAGGTGGCCAGAGCGAGTGGTATCTGATTCGCACGGAAATCTTTTAGTTGGAGATGAATGACAAGTTTTTTTTGCGAAAATTGCTTGTTGAACTTCGTTACTTGGCTTGTTTATGGTGTTTGGACTTGTGGTGGTCCTGCTGTGGGTTAATATTATGTAGGTACAGATTGATAGAACTTCTTTTTGCTGCAGGTGAGATTGAAACGGTACTTAGAGATGAGGGGAGCTGATGGTGGTCCATGGCGTCGATTGTGTGCTTTGCCTGCATTCTGGGTACGTTATGTCACTTACAATTCATGAAAACGAACATGGGAAGTAGACCAGGCAACAGGAATTGAAGTACTTCTTTACTACTGGATATACTTCAGTCACAATGAGTAGGACAAGCGTTACAACTGATGGCAAGCTTGATTTTGTTCCCCATGTAAGATGTTCTGTGTTTGTCGTTTGTAGACTGGCTTGTTGTATAACGAGGAATCGCTTCAAGGTGCCTTGGACATCATTAATGACTGGACCGAAAGGGAGCGTGCGATGCTTCGCTCTAAGGTTTGTGTACTTTCAATTATTGCTTTCTTTTACTTCTATTTATCCGAAAAATCTATGACATAAGATACTCTGTTCAGTAAACTGAAAATTCTGCCAGTTGCTTTATTCGTTTCTATCTACATGCAGGTAAGTGTCTCTGGCTTAAGAGAAGCAATGTTTGTGTGCAAACATTCTAGTGCAAAATTGATGAATTGATGACTGCCGTCTGACGAAGTTGTTCATCAGGTTCCAAAGCTGGGTCTGAATGTTCCCTTTAGGGATGGACTTCTGAAACATGTGGCGCAGGATGTCTTCAAACTTGCGAAGGTATGGACTGTGCTGTCGAGATGGTGTTAGTCTCTTACACCAGAAAACTTTGAACGATTATAGAAATTTCTTACCTTTCCAGGCTTACTCGTCAAATGTCTGGAAAGTCAGTTTAATGGCGAAGAGGTATTACTATGACCATGTAAATCAGATATTTTATTTTATTTTATTGATAGATATGCAGATTCAATTTCCTTGCTTTTGACTGGGATGCAGGATGGGTTGACTCGGAGAGGTCTTAACGAGGCTGGTTTCTTAAAAGATATCGAGGAGACTGTGAGAACAGGTGAATTCAATGCGTTCATGACTTTCTGTCCTGCAATTAAGATTGTATAGGTGAACAGGCATGTGATTATTCTGGATTTTTATGATCTTATTTATGTTATTATATTGTTGAGTCCTATTGTGTTGTACACAGGAAAAACTCCTGCAGAACATCTCTTGGAGCTCTATCATGGGAAGTGGGGTGAAAATGTTGATCCCGTCTTTGAGAAGCTTCTGTATTAGGTAGATTAATCTGTTGAAATAGTTCCCGGAAATGGCAAGGATGCAGATAGGTCTTACTTTTTTCAGTGCATCGTGAGCGGTGATTGCATTTCAGAGGCTTTTAATATTGTCACTTGCGTACAACGCGTAAGGAATGTTACCTTCCGTTTTATGGGAGTCTTGGAGCATGTGGATGCCAGTTATCTCGAACCCTTTCTATTTGCAGGAGGCTTCCACAGTGGCCAGGATTATTGAGTTTGTGAGCCATTTCATGTGTGGCAATCAGATTGATCCAGTGCGGTTAAATTATAAACATAGAGGAATGTTCCAGCAGAACCCAATTGTTTTCTCACTTCTTACCGTAGGTGGTCAAGTGGGGCATCCTTTCATGCACTCCTAAGCGACTGAGTGAAAGGGAATACCTCTCCTCTAGAAAAGCTGACGAAGGTTGTGTGCGGTTGAATAATCAAGTCCTTGTGTGAATCTGACGCATAAATGAACATGTCAGAAGGTAGCGAAAAGCTGGTGATCGGTTGTAATGTGCAAATTCGTCTGTAAGGTCTGTTCGTTTAGTATTATTTTCAAGCAAGGAAAGAGACTCCTCACAACCAACTTTGCTCTTTTCAGACACCCCCAGCTACCGACGTACAACGCGACTGTATTTACTATCAGTTGTTGTTAAAGAATGTGTCTAGTTGGCAAATTTCCCAGGCATTATTTGAGTGTGGCTTTGGTTATCACCATTTGTACAATGCTCCTTTGCAGCCTTCTGGTTAGCTCTCCCCAACATCCTTCGTCTGCTTGCATTGGTCTCCGTGTCAACAATGTGCTTCAAAGACATGCACCTTGCTTTCTGGAACTGCCAGCTGAAGCATTCCAATCAAGTGCTGGCTGATGAGACCCTAGAGTTTTATCTTGAGAAAATTAAGGTTTACATTCTACAAGAGGAATGTGAGTGTGAAAGAAGGATTAGGAAAGGAATGCAAAGCAGTTTTATTAATTGATGACTTATTCCAATAATTTAGAATAAAATCAACTACACAAGCAATTTAAATTTAGCCAATCAAGCCACAAGGGCTAACAACACATATAGTTTCAACCACAAAAAATTTAAATTAAAAATCGAAGTTTTGTAAAACAATCACTAAAAAAAATACATTTATATAGTTGCAGAAACGATTTAGAGAAATAAATGGGGAAAGTTTGCTAAATAACTGATCAAATTTCTTTAAAAGGCATTACAATTTTACCAATATGTTGTATGTTGTGAGTTTAAGGCTTTACATAACAGATCTATTTTTAATATAAACGATTTCCAACATTTTTCCTGTTCAATATAATTATGACAATCAAGCATACATTGCAATTCATTTCCAGTATTGAATCTAATGATTCCATTGTTGTGAATGATAGGTGGTACAGCACATTTTTATTTGAGATTTTGTACAATTTATCAAGAAAAGTATCAAGTTTTTGTTAGGATTTGATTCACACATTCTTAAATCAATACTAATAAAAGCCATGAAAATGCATGTGTACTTATAACTACAGATATAAGCAATAGAGTTGTACACAATTGCAAAGAAGGTACAAAACAATGAAGGATGCAATTGTAATGTGCACTTTGATTCAATTTAATCCATTTATTTCTAGAAGAGAAAAGTGAGTTTAATACATTGATTGTAACTCACATGCCATTAGAGAAAGATCCTTAAAGAAAAAAATATTATTGCAGTAACAAATTTTGTCATGAAAGAGGTGATCTGAGATATGTGTTGCATACTAAATATTGTTTATAATGTTTTGTCAGTGGCATTCCATTGAGTTCAAATCATACCTTGTAAATTTTTATCACAATTCAATTGGCATTGCAAGTGTATATCCCACATTATTAAGTCATTGTGCATGGAATATATTCATAAATTTGAATGCAATTTTTTAAATTTGTTGTGAAATCCAAAACTAGTGAATTACAATTATTGATATCCTTATTGTGTGATCATTTTTTGGTTCATTGAAATCACAACATCTAAATTATTTTTATCTTTGGAGTAAGTAAATACATAAATTTATGATATATGCTCGTTTTTAAACTTTATATATTAAATAAAGTATTTTTGAAATTATAATATCTCTTCAAAGGTTTTTCAGATTATTTAATCAACATATAATTTAATAGGAACTTGGATTCTTTGTTTGAGATTTCTTATAATATTTATTTGGGTGAACTGGTTTGATGTACTAGTACCACAGCATTTGTAATGTTTTCATAATTTTTTTATGAAGCTAACTGTTATTTTATTTTTCTTACTTATAAATACTGAACTTATTGTGTACACTTTAGTGTTTACTTTCATTGACATAAGGATTCAAAAAACATTGTGTTACAATATAATAACATTAAGGTAGGAAAGCATTTATTTTCTATTTGTATTTTATTTTAAAGATGATTAAATAATAAAAAATAAAAATATTGTTTTTAGTTTTGTACATGAATGTTTTGTGTATGTATTTTTGTATTAAAAATATGTTCTGATGCCACAAAAGTTTAACTAATAAAATAAGAATTGTGCTTTTTATCAGATGTGTAAATCTTGTTCAGTCTTGAATAAAGGTTTAGAAAACAAAATGCACAATTTAGCAGCTGTTTTTATTTATATCAACTGGCAAAACATATGATATATATATATATATATATATATATATTTAAATACCAAAAAAGTAAAATCTGATTACTTTTTAAAATACCATTGTGATGGAACATGTAAGTAGTACAAAAGATATGAATTTTCAATAGAAAGGGTTCATACAATTACACAATGTGAGGTTAAACAATTTAGTTAGACATTATAATTTCATGCTCCTATTATTAAAATATTGAGATTTTTCAAATTAACATAATTTATGTGTTGATTTTTTGCAGCTTTCTATCAATGTTTTGTAGCAACCTTACAACAAAGCAAATGCTCTATTTTTATTTTACTGATTGATATATTTAAGAAGTTCTATTTATTTTTTTAAGCAAGTAGATTGGCGAAGTTGTAATCATTAAAGGATATTCATTCAATGAGTGTGTTACCAAAACATTCATTTATTACTTTTTTTTTGAAGTTCAAATATTTAATTTTAAAATATTATACTAACATACAAATTAATATTTTTAAATTTGATTACTATCATGATTAATAAAAGAAACTTACAAAAAATAAACCTCTTTGAATTTAGAGTAATGATACAATTGAAATGATTTGTAGTATTTTTGTGAATTTATCATCAAATATATTATATTTACCGAATTTTTTTGTATTAAAATTTTAATAATTAAGATATGATTAAAAATATATAATCAAGTATAATTTTTTGATTTTTACAATTTATACGTAACTTTTTCTTTCTTTCTTTCTATTTTAAATCTTTATACATTAAGTAAGAATTGTTTTTGGAAAAAAGACACTTATTCATTTTTTGAGGTTTTTTATTTCAAGGCTTTATTAAAAGTATTCAAAATAAAATTAATTATACTGTGTTAGTATATTGAAATTATTGTAGGATAAAAACATATTAAAAAATAATTTACTTAAGATTAAAAAATTGATAAACTCTATTATTAAATATTTTTAAATATTTTTAAAAAAAGATTATCAAAATTAAAATTAAAATTAAAAAACATAGCTAATAACCTATTTGTACAATAAATGAATATATATATATATATATATATATATATATGTGCAAAAATCTAAAGAAAATTTTTATGGTTATTTCTGAAGTATTTGTGGTGCATAAAAAATAATAAAATAATCATAAAAAGTTTATGAATTTTTACTTTACACAATGCAAAACCATAAGTTTCACATTTTGTTCATTTTACATTTGTTTTTGTTGTGTTTTAATGAAATTTCTTAGAATAGTGGAAAAGATTCAGAGGTGTTCAATGTGAAACCGATACAAACTTGCACCATTGAGCACAAAAATAAATCACCTAAAATCCTACAATATATTTTGAAATGGGTTCATCTAATTCTCAACTCATCTCATGTAAACTCAAGTCAATACACGAAGACATCTCACATAAACTTCAACTAACACTTTCCGACTTTAAAAATATTTCTTGTAAACAAAAACTAATACTTCAAAGATTAAAACACAAAAAGCTAGACATGGACCAATAAGAAGGTGCAATTGGCCCGCTGTTTCTCACTTCATGGTTACATTATTATTGCATAAATTTCCGTCCTTCTCAATACAAAATGAGGGATGAAATCAGGGTGGTTGAAGGGACTGATGCCCACTTATGAGACTCCTATTACTGCTACTCATCTTGACTACAGACCCTATCACTGCGCCACGCCAGTACCAATCACCACGCCACGGCCCATGATACCACGGGCGATGGCGATGGTGATGAGGAGAGGAAGGAGGGAGGAGGAGGAGGGAGGAGGAGGGCACCACAGCGTTAGGGCACCGTCCGTGTCAGAACAAACGGAGAGACATAGAAAACCCTACGACAGATCAAAATCTGTCCTCCGTTTTCACACCTTCCGGAACAGTGGTGGTGACCTGGATCTCGCGCAGGGCTCTAGGGTTAATCCATCCCCGACCATGCATGAGTGCAACCCCATCAAGTGCTTCGCAGGTTTGTTACAGGTCGGTTCGTGCCGTGGTCTGTTCCGGAATCGACCTTGTGTACTGCGGCGAAAGTAGGGTACAGGCCGGGATTTGGCTGCATGTGCCTGCGCCGTATTGTGGTGGGTGGGTGGGGCGGTACCCGGTGCATAACCGCTCTTGGAATAGTACTGGGACCCTGTTGTCGACACCATGACGTTCTCAACCTCTTCCTTCTCCCTCGCCTGTACCAGCTTCCAGCGCCACCGCTACGGCCGCCGCGATGTTTGCGGCTGCGGCTGCGGCTGCGGCGCTGGCTTGGGTCTGCGTTAGGCCCTGCTTCTCCGGTGTTCCATCCCATAACGAGGCTTTTCTGCGGGCATTACGCCGTGGAATTGCCCCCTGGAAGGCATGGTCTCCCCATTTCGTCAAGTCAATAATTCTTTTGTAAAAAATATATATATACATATAAATAAATAAAGACATATTAAAAGAATTATTGAAATCCTTCCTGTACATATGATTTTCATAGTAATATCAAAGAATATGATTATATATGTATGTCTATATATATATATATATATATATATATAATTTTTTAAAATAGAATTTTTATATTTATATTTATAATTTTTAATATGAATCTTGAGGCAAGATTAAAATACATGAGAAGCATTGATTTGACTCAAGAGGGGTGTAATCTTGCCTTTATACATACTAACTAGCAAAAAAACTTTGTAGAAACTTTTTAAATATCACAAGATTTGTAAAATACTAAATAAGTTACAAGATGCTCTTCTTGTACCAATTTAATTCTAAAATACTTCTAAAATAGGCTTATTTATCAATATGACATAGTTTGATATATTTTTAGATTCAATATATATTTTGAAACCTTCTATTATATTTAACAAGATTATTATTTTTATTAATAAAATTTAATATATTTTTATAATATTAATAAATTTTATATATGTTGATTTTTTATATATTATTTAGATATTTTTAAATATTTAAATTACTAAAAATAGTTATATTTAAATATTAATTATATAAAATATTCTTGAATATATAGGTTAGACCAACCATTAATTTCTTATAATTGCAGAATGGTCTAAAAGTTATCAATACTAGTGTATAGTAACTAATTTATAATTTGAGCCATTTTTCAATATTCAGAATTTAAAAATTTTATAAAATTTTATTCGCTTCAAAATCTTTACTTTATTACAAATACCTATATTATTGAAGTAAATAAATAAATAAATAATGATTTATTTTTTTTTATAAAGAAACATAAAAGAATCCTTGTTGACATTAATTAGATCTATAATTGTGCCATGTGTTTATAATAACTTCTCTAAAAAGTATATTATATTTTTAAAACTACTAAAAAAACATCCAACAACTCAAATACTTGGTTTGCATGCTTTGTTTTTATTAGATAATTATTAATTTGTAAATATAGATACCACACTAAGGCCATTCTCAATCTTGTCATTGCCTTTCTTCTATTCTAATATTAGTTCAAGACTCTTTGGTCTTTTATACTTTCTATCTAATACTTTTTTCTTTTGTGTATGTATATACATGTACATGAATATATATATATATATATATATATATATAGGTTTTAAACAAGTCTTGGTAGATTTATTTCTTTAAAAATTGTATAAGACAAATAATTTTAATATTAAAACTTAATCTTTATTAATAAAAAATAAATTATCTTTTTTCCTTAAAATTATTATATCAATATAAACTTTACATATTAAATTTTTTAAAACTAATACAAGTTTTACAAATCCTTAGTATTCTATAGATCTTCTAACTATAACAATATATATAAAAATTAAGATTATTATAATACAAGTGTATAAATAAGTAAAGAACTTGATATTTATAATATATTAATTTTATTTTTAAAAAAACCAATATTTAGAATAATTGATTATAATAATACAAAGATGATAAGAGTTTCTTCAATAATTATTATGCTCATATCTATTTATTTTTTATTATAAGTCATCTTAGAAATATTATGACATCTATTTAAAAAATATTTTTTTTTCTTTGTAAGTATTGTGAATTTTTAAATAAGATACAAATAGGCATTGAATTTAAAATATAAGAGTATCTATTCCCAACATCTAAAATAAAAATTATTGGAATATTATTTAGTAGATTAGCTTAGTTTTTATTTTTATTATTTAAAAAATAAAAAATAAAATTTTTTTGTTATATTTTTAGTATTATTATAATCTTTTTATAAAAAATTGATTTACTTTGTATAAGAACTTATAAGATTTAAAAATTATAACAAAAATTATTTATACTTGTATATTTTTAAAATTTTAATAACTGATAATCAATATTATGTTGAATAATATTATATTTATTGGCTAGTTTTTTATAAATTATAAAATGATGTTTAGAAATTAATATTATATTTATTTAATCTTTATATATTAAGCCAAGAAATTGAAATTGCTATTAGATTGATAACATATATATATTGATGTTGTCTAATCTAAATGCCTTGTATCATATTAAAAAAAAATGACATTGATAAGAATGTTATTATTTACAATGTGAAAAATCTTAATATATTATTGGATATTTTTTTATATCTATTAAAATTAAAATTTTATTTTGTATTGGATAATATCTATTAAAGTTAAAATTTTATGTCATTATAACTTTTTAAGGCTATTTTTTGTAAAGATAAATGTATCAAATTTTAAATTGGCTTTAGTATCATTATAAATAGATATAAATAAAAAATATATATATATATTTTATGATTTTATTTTATATTTTGAAATAAATTTAAAATTTAAAATTTAAAATTAGCTATAATATTTCTAATAAGAAACTCTTTGCTATTATGATTTTATTCTAAAGAATGGGATTATTATCTTAAAGATAATATGATTTATATTAATCACAAGAAATCTAAATAATACATATCAATATATATCTTGAATTTTTACTAAGTTTTTTGGAGTATGATTTTGTTACAAATTATAATTAAATTTAATATATATATATATATATATTATGTTTAGAAGCTCATATTTTTTATTAATTTATTTTGAACACATATGATTATTATTAAGTTATTTTTTGTAATAAAAGTAATTTCATCTTAAAGTTATAAAGTCATAATTTTTTTTAAATATAATTATTTTTCAAAGAATTTAATAAATATATCAATACATCATAATTTTATTGAAATTCAAAATAACTTTTATAATGATTTAAATAAACTTAATTAAAATAAATTTTTATATTTTAAGAGATATTTTTAGATTCCGAAAATTCAAGCATTTGATAACTTCTAATAGTTTTTATTTTTAGTTTAATAATACTTTAGAATTTATATTTTAAAAATATCTTATTATGTTAAACAAAAAATTTAATTAAAGCATTTGAACAATCTTATGATAGTTGATTTGGACAAAGGTTTTAGGTTAATAAGTTATTTACACAAATTAATAACTATTGCATATTTTAAAACAACTTTTATTATTTATTACAATATATTTTATTAAAAGTTTATTGATTCTTAAATTTTTAAATTCTATTTTTTTAATAACATATTTTTTAAAATTCTATTTTTTAAAATATTTTTTGTATGTTGTAAAATATAAAATATAAAAGCTATTATAAATGAAAAAATAGCAAATTTCTTTTTTAATAATATCTATCAATTTCATAGATATCTAATTAATATTATATTTGCTCAACAATCCTTGTTTTTATCAAAAATTTAAAGGATTCTTATTAAGATATTAAATATAAAAATTTAGTTATTTTAATAATATTATTATCAAATTAGTAGATATATAAAATAAATAAATAAAGAATTAGAATAATATTTACAATGTACCATCAATTATCACCAAAATAATTAAATAGTTTCATTACTATTAAAAAAATATTTGTATAAAAATAAAGTACATTCTTCTATTTTATTTTTTATTTTTTATTAGTTATGATTATCATCCATAATTTAATACACTTAACTTTTTAAAAATTAAAAACTTAAGAATAAAAAATATAATAAGTTGATTATAAGAGTTTCATACAATAGTAAGTGCAAAACTTAATGAATCTCATAAACTCAAGAAAGCCAATTTAAATATCTTTAAAAAAGAACAACTTTTATTCAAAGTGAGTCATTAAATATGGTTACTTTTTTGTACTATTAAGACTAATTAAATTTAATTTATAATTAAAAAATAAATCAATCTAACTATAGATTAATTATAATTATAAAAAATTAATAAAGATTTATCACCTTTTTTTATTTTTTTATCAATTTTTTTAAATCTTGTATTATAATTAACATGCCAAGAAAAAATAATACTATCACATTATATTTAAACAAATAAAATTACAGAGTTTAAAATAGAAGAAGACTTGAACTTAAATAGTGACAAAATAAATTGGCATATCTTATATTTTATTATAAACAAAATTATCATAAATACTTATAAAAGTTACTTTATTTTATATTATTTTAATTTTGTATTTTAAAAAATTATTTTTTTACTATCTATTGAAACAAATATTTAATTAATAACAACAATATCAAGATAATATGAAGTATAGAATAATAAATTTAAAAATAAATTTCATCTTATATATACTTAGAACTTTTTTTTTAAACTTCTTTATTAAATTTTTTATAAATTTCTTTGAAAGTTTTTTCTTTTATTATAATAGAGATTTGATAGGCACTAATATTTTTTAAAAATATATTGTTTATAAAATATTTATATAAATTATTTAATTTATCACACCCTCTAGAAAAATAGAATTAAAACGAAATCTTTAACAAATAGATGTTTTTTAAATAGATGGTGGATTATAATATATTTTGTATGATATCTCTAAAAAGAAGTTTCAATATTTGTTTATAATATTACAAAATAGATACTACACCATATGTCATCTCAAATATTTTGTACAAATGCAGTTTTAAATACTTTAATGATAATCACAAAACTAAGTTATTTTTTTTGTAGCATGAAATATTATTAATAATTTAAATTACCTATCAACTATCTTTGTGTAGAATACAACTCAAAGTTTCTAGCATGTATTATTTAACAAATCTTAGACTTTATCAACTTTTATAACAAATTATAGTTTAATCATTCTTTGTGGAACTTGTGCCTAGAAAGAACCAATTATATTACAAAGACCTATATTACTTTGAAAAATAGAAATAATTAGAATAAATTTAGATAGAAAATATTATCTTTAAAAAATTTTAAGAATTTTCTTAGGTACAAATTAAATTTATAGATGTGTCCAAGAACTTGGATACTTAGCCAAAAATCTTTGGATCCTTTAAAAGCTATCACATGATCTTTTTACTAGATTTATATTTTTATATATATACATATAAGTAAAACTAAAGCCACCCTTAGTCTTATTAGTTTGTTTTTTCTATATTGGTCTTAATTCAAGATTCTTTGATTTATTATACTTAGAAATAGTTATTGTAATATCTTCTTATTTTATATACATACTTCTTCTTAGTATTTTTGTTTGTTTGTTTTTGTTTGTTTTATAATTGTGTATAAACAAGTTTTTTATAATAAAATTTTATAGATTTATTTCCCAGACATTAACCTCTTTTAAGACATAAGTAAGATCTTTTATTTTTTATATTTACATTTATACTTTTGTTTAAGTCACAAAAAAATCGAAAGAATCATTTTTGATAAGCTAATCCTCAATCAAATTAAAATCTTGATTTATGCCTTATATTATATTTCAAAATATTTCTAATAGTTAAAAAAATAATTTAAGTATTGAGTTATTATCTAATAATATCATTAGTTAATTTTTAATTATTATTTATAATTTCTATTTAATATAATTAGCTTGTAAAGTTAACATATAGAGTTTTTATAATTTTTTAAAATTTATGATAAATTTATATTTATATAATTTTTATAAACATTATAGCATTTTTTTGATCAATGTGTTTTTTAAATTTCTATTTTTTATTCTAAGATCTTTAGAATTCTTGAATTATAACATTTATGTTTATTTGATATGTGTAGTTGTGGATTGTAAGTAAAAATTTAGACATAGTGCATTTTTATCATGTTAGATTTTAATTAACATATTTTCATAAATCTTTTGTTTTATTTTATCTTATTATTTTTACTTTTGAATAATAGACTAAATATTAATTTATCTACTATTTATAAAAAAATAAATATTTGATTATAATTAGTTTAAAGTTTTATTATGTCTTTTTATTCAGTGGTATTAATCTGGATGTTTAAAATCTTAAATTAGCACTCATTTCAACTTTCTATCTTCTATATTTTCTTCAACTATGATTTACTTTAATCCTTAAACTTGCATTTTTTAAAATTATTTACAATTTATTTAAAGATATTATTTTGTTCTATTGTAGTTTTAAAAATGACTATTGCTATAATTCTAACTATTCCTTAAATTAATTCTTTTCAACTGCTTTTATATTATACTTTCATGACTTGTTCTTATCTCATATGTTTTTGATTTTTTATTTTTTTTATTTTTTTTATGTATGTGTGTGTGTGTATATATATATACATATATATATATATATATATATATATATTTTTAAAAATAAATTTTGCTAAGATTTTTTACTTTCAAATTAATATATATATATTTTTTGGTATTGTATTGCAAGTTAATTTTGGAAAATTGTTAAAGCACTTTCTAACTAATTTTATGTGATCTTATGCAACTTCCAAAATTCATGTTTAAATTTTTTTATTTTTTATATTAGTTTAATTTTCCTCAAGTAGATTTATTTGTAACTATTTGATTATTTTGTTATGCAAGAATTTAATTTATTTTAATTTTCTTAAAGAAAATATTCTATACATGTTTTTTAATTTTTTGTAAAACTAGTATTTAAAATTGTAGTAAGTAAATTACTTATTGAAATCTTTTAGTTGCTGAATTATCACTTCATTACAGTTTGAAAATTGCAGATATAACATATTTATGGAAAATAGAAAAAAATATTGATTTAAGTAGATACATTTTTTGGCAAAAAAATCTAAGAATCTTTATTTTTTTTGTTTGAAAGTGAATGCAAATGCTACAATTTTATTTGAAGAAATTAAGTTCTTTAGTTTAATAGAAATTTAAAACAATATTTTCTCTCTTTATCTTTTTTTAAAATTAGAAATTATAACTTTATATATTAATTTTGACCTATTATTTTTTATTGATGGTAATTTTAAATTTTTATTTGTATTCTTTCTTTGCTTGGAATAATTCAAGTAGTAATTCTTCTTTTTTGTCTAATGAAATAAGTCAATGATAATGCTATTAATTAGAAAAAATATATTTTGTTACAATTATGTCTTAGCTTTCTAAAGATATATGGATCTTAGAGTAGGTGTCTAATATTTTTACATTGTCTTTTTATCAAGCCACTATATGTACAGCCTAGCCAAATTTCTTCTTTTTTTTTCTTCTAAAAATCTTAAAAATATATACCAAAGTCACTTATCTTATGCTATCATAGGTTTATTATTGTGAAGTATAAGAATATAATAAAATTGACATGTAGCTAATTCATGCCTTTATAGCAATAGTGACATTTTCATGCCTATATTCTTAGAATTGTTTCAATAATTTTTAAATAAATCCTATTAGGATCAATGTATTTTTATTTAAAAAAATAAAATTGGTAAATTGATTTATCATTGCTAAAATTAAATAGATAGACTATGGTAGTTTATATTAATTAGCCACTTGGTGTTATATGTTATGTAGCCTACCTTACTCTTTTGTCAATATTATCCAACTAACCTCCTAATTGTTGGAATTAAAAGTTCTTATTATTACTATAATAGTAGATACTATTTGTAAGCTTTAATAATAATAATAATATTTTTTTTAATATGAAATAAATTAACTTACATAAATGCAAGATGCCAATGATTGTTAATGTAAATTCAAAAAAATTCAAAAGATTGTTGGATCTCTTAGTTGAAATAAGTAATTAAATCTCTAAACAATTAAAATATGTCAAATGTCAATAACAAACAATAATAGATTTTTAATTATTTTGTAATACTAACTACTTTGTTATCCATTAAATCAATCAAAATATAACATCTAAGATTTTTATAGAACTTAATTTTGTTCTTAAAATCTATATAAAATTTGGAGAGTTCTTCCTCAAGTAGATATTTCTTGGTTGTATTATATCTTTATCTTCTAAGAATATATATCTAAATCTAATTACTTATAAATTTTAAAAAATAATTTATTTTTTATAAACAAATTTATTTAATAATATAAATTCAATAAAAATATTATATATTAGTCTTAAATGTGACATTTATCTATAAAGTCCTTTAAAAAATACTCATTTGTAAACTAAAATTTATTTCAAAGATATTTTTTATTACTTTAAGCTCTACTAACAAGTTTAAAATTTTATTATTTAACTATAAAACTTGAGTAGTTATTTTCTATTAAAAAAGATTATTCTTCAAATGTAATATGAAAATTATAAAACATCAAAATTATGACTAAAAAATATATTGAATAATTAAGAATATCAAATCTAGTTTGTTTAATATAATACAATAATAAATCTCAAATAACCTAAATCAAATGTTTAACAATAAATTTATAAAATATAATAATTTTTATTATGATGTTTTATAATATATTTAAAAAAAATTACTCAAGCCACTAAATAAATTGTTGACAACTTGTATGATCTAATAAATTATTGTAGATTATTCTTTTAAGAATTTCTAAGCTAAATGTCTTTAAAATTATATAAGATGTTATCCAACTTTATATTTTTAGATATGTATATAATACAAATTATATATATATATATATATATATATATATATATATTATAATAGATATAAAGTTTATTTAATTTTAATATATATAATTAGTAAATATACTAATTTTTTTGTCATGGTATTAAAATATCAAATTCATAATTTGATTTTACACTTATAGATATAATGTTTTTATACTTTATATGTTTTGTATTTTAGTTTATATTTTGCATCAACAAAATTATTTAACATCATTATGCAACTTGTTATTAATATCTCAAATATTTGAGTTTTAAATTTTATTAATATTTTTCCAACCTCAAATTTTATTTATTACAAATCTACAAGTTAATTCCGACTAAATGATGTGTACTGAAATTTTTTCACATAAGATAATGTACGAATTTTTGATTTCATTACAATGTGAAGTTTTTTAAAATTTTAAAATTAAATATTTGAACATTTAACTTTATCATATATACATGTATACATGTATATAAAAACACATGTACACACTGCACAGTTATGCGATCATGTCCAAGCAAAATGTGGAACAGAAAAGAGAAAGAAGAATCAGAAGAAGAAGTGCAATGAATTGCAAGGAGATCAGATCATGGTCGAGAAGAACGTGGAAGAGAAATGCGGCAACTTTGGAAAGCAAACGATGAGAATCACCATCATTATCCACTTTTCCTTCTTCGTCTTCTTCGTCTTCTTCGTCTTTCTTCATCTTCTTCTTCTTGATGCACTTAACCACCAACACCACCACCACCGGCATTTGAGGATTCTGAGGCTGAGATGTGAATATCGGGAGGAATCCTGCAGCAGCACCGATCAACCATCGGCGACTGTGAGGAGATCCCTGGAACATGGAAGACTATGGAGGAAGTCCCCCACCTCAAGGAAGAATGGTGGATGAGGAGGAATCCATGCCTGTAGTAAATTTCCCAAACTCCATGCTAGAGTTGCTTTGCATTGCGTAGGAGTATCAGTGGTGGCGGGCGCTGAGTTGTCGGCTGGGGAGATTGATACTTGGCTTGATTGCAGTGGTTGTGTTTCCCACTATGGGTGCTGTTGGAAGGCTACGAAAGCGCTTCAAGGACCCTTGGACTTTGTCACTGACACCCAACTGCTGTGGCCTGGAAAAACACCGGGAAGCAAACAAAAGACTCCATCCAAGCGTGTCAGCCATCATGGTGCCAGTGTGCAGTGCATCAAACTCCACCAACGAGCCGCATTAATGAGAGACACACAAGCATTAGTAGGTAACGCAGAGCGTAACTCGCATCAGCGGCAGTGGGTTCGCTAACCCTAATTAGGGGCTCCAAGGTGGCGTCGAACACCGTTTGTGAGTTTGTCTGTATGTGAGTGTGTTTTTTTCTTTTTCCATGTGCTAGTGGTGCTTGAAAGAGGGATTGTGTTTTCCTCTTCCTCACGGAGTCTGTTGCTGTCTGATTGAGAGGTTACCAAGCCCTAGAGAAACACCGATGTACACCACGCAAGCATGATGCCCACCGATGATGTTCCTTCAGCGTGGTGATGCCGAACGAATCCAGAAAGGAAGAGAAGTCTATCGCTTCACTTTTCACTTCTGACTGGCTGGTGAGGGGCTCAGAATGTGAGTGTGGGTGTGAGTGGAGCTGCTGCGCCAGTCCCAGCTCATTCCCCTCCGCCATTAAGCCCAACATCAATCACCCTTCGACTCCTGCCGTGGAGTTCAAACCCACCTACGAAGCCCTGAAGTCCAAGATTGTCAAATGCCGTGGACCATCTGGCGGACGTGGGACCCAAAGCGGTGCGTGACGGGGTGATGGGAATTCGTAGTGGGAAAGCCTGCTCTCTTTCTCTTTCCCTGTCCCTTTCTGTTTCTCCTCCCTTCCTCCTCCTCCTCCTCCTCCTCTGTGGTGCGTTTGTCTGGCTGTGCGCACCTACTTCCCATCCAGCCCTGGCAAGTCAGAACTCTCTCATTGACTCTGATGAGTGCGCAAACCGCCATGTCCCTTTGTGGGTGGGCCTTTCAGTCGGGTTCGCTCACCCTACTGGGCCGCACGGTGGCCTCGATTCCAGCGCCGCGTTGCGCCGTGCCGTTACTTGTCCGCCTACTGATTCTATCACTCCGTCCGATCTTCGTTCGTCCGTCCATCCCTGTCGTTGTTTTAAGTGACGATTTCCACTGCCGCGTCCGTTGCTCTACTTCGACAGTTTCGTTCCGTCGTTGAATTCGCGTTGCTGGTCCCTTCCATGAATTGGCACGTGGCCTAATGCCAAACTCTCTTTCCCTTTTCTTTTCTTTTTCTTTTGATATAATTTCTACTTTCCTCTTTGGGAAGATGACTTTTCTATTGGTTAATTGAAAACAACGAAGAACCTATGTTTCTATTTTTTTCTTCTTTCTTTTCTTTTCTTTTTCTTTTCTTTTTGTGTTTTTATGGGTGATTAAGAACCGTTTGTTTGAATCTCTATGTACTTTCATGTGTACCAAGTGAGAAGCTATATCCTGAAAGCATAAAGAATGCAACAATACATGAAACATTTTGGGGGACATTTTCAATTCTTATGGCAATGAGATAATTGATGACATGGAGGTATCAAATCTTTAGTATGCAATTTGCCTCACGTCTAAATCATGATCTTACTCGTCAACTTTACATCAAAATTTTTAAATATATCTGGGAATTTTAAACTGGATATTTGACTTTTTTAAACATAATATTAAATAGTTTATCATTGGTAAATACATATCTATTACAGCGTAACTAAATTTATAACTAGCCTTAGTTGTATCAGACCAGAAATCTTTATACTTGGGTTCTTGGTCTTACTATAATATATCTGATCTATTTTTGCAAGTTAGAAAACACTTTAATTTCGTAATTTCATACACTAGTTTACTAAATGAAATTTTAAGTTTTTGATACTTGAGATTTACTTTTTCTTTTTCTTGTTTTACAAAAACCAACTATCGATGTATATGAATTAAAATGAAACTTTGAGAATTAAGATATCTACTAAGCTTTAATATACATAGACAAAAATTGATTATAAAAAATTAAACTGCATTAAATTCAAAACACTAACCCTAAAAGATTCAGCTAGCTCAGTTTTGTTTATATATATATATATATATATATATTCCCAAAAAAAATATACAAAAATTATTGGATTAGGTTGCACAGGTTTAAATTACTATAATCAAGTTAAATTATATAACATACTTTATCAAACAGAAGTTGGTAATTTATTACAAAAGCATTCTTTAAAGTGGCTTCAAATTCTACATAGGTGTTAAAGTTTCAAATGAATTCATTGACAAGATATTCAAGTGAATTCAATGACTATTAAAATGCTTCATTATTAATCCATTGACAAGATATTCAAATTTAAAAAATTTACATACAAAAAAAATGTGAAATATTGCCTGATTTGTATATTGAAAATTGTTCAATACTATTGATGTGCTCATTGCAATAAAGATTTAGAAATTTATCATGTGTTTCCATAAATAACTTTTTTTAAAACAATTAATTCATACATGCAATGATGGTTATTTAAAAAAAGGTATAACATAAAAGAAATTACTAAACCACAAAGTTTTGGAATTTTTTTTTAATAAGAAAGTACATAAAATAAAATTCCAAAATTCTTAAAAACTTTCAAGTGATATATATTTTTTAAATTGAACTTTTTAAAATTTATCAGATTATCCTATGAACATCTACCATGTGTTTGTGAGTATGCATGTATATATATATATATATATATATCTGATTTTTATTTAAGAAGTACCACAAAATCTTTACAATTACTTGACAATGAATTTTGTAAAAGCGTAGGGGTTCTTAATTACTTCATTAATTCATTTTTTTCAACTAAATTAGTATTTTATACCTTTTAAAGAATTGTACCAAAAATCTATCATAGAAATCCTCTTGCAAGACCAAGATTTCTAAAAATAATATTTAAAAAGATTTCTAATGTATAAATATATATATATAATCCTAAAAACAAAAAAGATTTCAAAAGCAAAAAGGATGGTCTTCAATTTACATTTATGTATATCCCCACCATATCAAAATGGGTGATAAAAGAAGATGGAGACTATGAGAATTTTAAAAAGAAAAAAGAAAAAAGAACCCAATTAATTGATAAGAAAATATAAGAGAAAGTAGCTAAGCTGTTTACTTCTATAGTGCATCACAAAAGTACCTTAAGAATCAATTATAACCTTGATTTATGTTAAAATCATGTTGTAAGAAGCTTTCAAAGGATTCCTTGATGAGAGGTTTATATCCAAATACCAAGAAGACTAATAAAGAATGAATATCAATAAATTAGATTACACAAATAAAATTTATATTATGAATGTTTATGTCTAATTACTTATGATTTTAAATGTAATTTGAGAATTTATTTTGGTTTTTATTTTGGTTTTTATTTTATTTTATTTTATTTTTGGGTTTCTTAAAATAAAAAAACAACTGTGTAAGATTAGTTTGTAAAAGAAGTATCCAAGTCTTTTAAATTGTTTTAAGAATATAGCAAGTTTTTATTTTTTATTTTTTTATTTTTTTATTTTTTGTTTCAAAGTTCTGAAAAATGATAATAAACGTGCAGCATTGCACATCATGGGTTCAACAGAGTAATAACTACACACGAATTTATAACATAATTAGTGTTCTACTATGGGCAACTTAAATCAAAATTTGAATAATATTATATTATCAGCTTGTTTTATTTTAAAATAAGTCATATCATATCATTTTTAAGGCACATGTTAGAAGCAATACATACTAAAAAATATCATAGATGAGGCAAAATTGGATATTTTGGAAACAATGAAAATTGTATAAAATCATAGGATATATCTGAAGGTTATATGTTAAAAAAAGAAATTGCATTCAATTGCAGTAGTTTTGAATCAAGAAACGAACTATTGAATGCAAAATTCAAAAAATAATTGAAAAATAAATGTTGTGTGTAATTGGTATATGGACCTGATGCTTCATTAACAATTTTAACATTTTAGAAAATAAATAAATGTGAGGATATAAAAATATTAATATTTTTCAATAGTAAAAGAAAAAGGTATAAATTAATAAATTAAAAATATTTTAATTAGGTTAAAGATGTGGAAGTTAAAAAAATTGTAACATTAGCTAAATGATTTTGAATAATTTGAAGATAAAGTATTTCAAAATTAAACCGTAGAGATTAAAACCCCAAAAATATTAAATCATAATGATACACATTATTTTGATTTTTTTATTTATTTTGGATGATATGTAATACTTTAATTAATCACTCATTACAAATTTAAAAATAAGTAGTGATGCAAGTTTATCAAAAAACAGAAGAAGATTAAATATGAAGTGTGCATTAATTTCTTAAAATTTTCCTAGGTAATATTTTAAAAGTAAAAATATATACATTAAATTGATATCTTTTAATATTAAATCATGTCAAATATTTTATTAAAGATAAAATATTCTTAAATTAACTAGAATTCAAATATAATAAATAAATCACTATTAAGTATAATATATACATATTTCAATCATATAGTATTGGAGTTAAAATAACAAGATAGATTTTTTTTTAAATTAAATTAAATATTTAATTTATTTCTAAAAAAAATTAAAAAAATTATTGACAACTATGTTTTAGTTTATATAATTTAATAATTATTAAAATAAATCATGAAATCTTATTTATTTTAGAAATAAAGAATCTTATTTATGTTGCAAAAATCATTTTTAAAAAATTTATTCTATCCGTTTTTTATTTTTATTTTTATTTTTATTTTTTCAATACAATACAAAAATCATTAGTATTGTTTTTTATAATTTTATTTCAGCTACAGAAAGATTGAAAATATTGTAATTTTATAAGCTCATGAGTAGGTAGTTCAAAGTCTTGTAAATGCCACCATGTATTTGTGTTATTGCTATATAATTCTTTGTATTTAATTAAAAACCTTAATTTAATGTCACTAACTTGAATTTTATCGAGTAATAAGGGACACAGTTTAATTATTTTGAAACATAATAAACCATTGTATACTAAGTAATAATATAGATTTAGAATTGTGTTATCAAACATCAAAATAATATAATTATCCTAGTATTTTTCTTATTTTAGAATAATTTTAAGACTTTAAAGATTTTTCTAAAGCTTGTAATGACTTACTATAAAACATCTTATTATTTATTAACACAAGAATGATTTTGACATATTAATTAAATTTAATTAAATTTAAAAAATTTGCATGCTTTGATATCTTTTATGAAATGTAAAATTAAATGAAACAATACACTATGTTTTCAAGCACTTTTTAAATTTTTAGAATATCTTTAATTTAAAAAAATCAAATTTATAGTTAATATCATGCTTTTCAATCATTTATAAAGATATTTTATGAATTTAATTCTTAAATACACTTAGTTTAGTACTTACAAAGAGTTAAAACTTGCAATAATTTATGTCTTTAAGTTGTATGCAGTTGATTATAAATGCTTTTTAAAAGATTTATTTAAGTGTTGAAGTTTACAATAGTGAGTAACAGCAAAACCTGATTTAAAACATACATATTTTATACCTTACACTTCAACACTAATAAAATTTTAATTAAACATCACATCATTACTTTGGTGGAATGTAAACATAATTTTTAGGATTCCTTTTGAAAGACTCTACATTTTCATTTTTAATATAATTTATAATTTCATTTTCATTTAAAATAATTTATACATATTTTAAATGCTGTTATTTATTAAAATAGTATTTAAATGGATTGTTGTAAAAAAAAATTCAACATTTGATAGGAGGAATCTTTGCCCAACTGAGTGGGATTGGATCTTGAGTGCACACGTGGTCAAAATAGTACTACTTATAATACTAACGAGAATAACATGTGGTGATACGAATTGATTCCTTTTCTTACAATAAAATATTTAAGACACCAATAAAAAGGTAGAAAGTTAAAACCTAAAACATAAGAGCCAAAAAGACTAGTGGTGGTAATGTTTTCTCTAAACAAATTCAAGTTCTATTTTCACATCCCCCTCTCTTTCCTTCTCCTGGGTCTCTACCAGGACATGAAGCCAAATCCAGTAACAGAATGTCTCTCTCTGTCTTATGAGGAAGAAATGAGGTGAAGAGTGAAACCAAGTCTTAGAGAGAGTTCAGGGTTTAATTTTAGGGTTAGGGTTGCAGAAGTGAGTTAAGCAATAGAAGTCATGGATCTGGTAAAGGAGGATAGAAGTACTCTTCCTCCAGTCAGAGTGTCTGATTTTCCTGGATGGGGGGATCCTCCCATTCACTTAGCTTTACTTTGCATGCTGCAGTTTGGCAGGGGGGAGGGGGAGGGCGGGTAAAAGGAAAGGGGAAGGGCGGGTAAAAGGAAAGGGGAAGGGGGATGAATGTGGATGAGAAACAAGGAGAAGGGCCCACCTGTGCATGCATCAGTGGGTCTCTCTCTCTTGTCTTTGGTTCTTTCCTTCTTCCTCTTCAATTCCCATGTCAGAACTGTGGCTTGAATGTGAGTCTTCATGGTATCATGGTAGTTGGGCCTCATTAGGCAAGGTGATGGATCTCCTCTTCCTACTCTACACTGTTCATTTATTCTCTAAAAAATATCACAGCTGGATTGCATCTCCCCATTTGCCTTGTGCAAATATCTAGAAGGAAGAGTAATATGGGATTCCTTTTAAAGACAACTCAAATCAAGAGGGAAATGTTGTGAATTTCTCATCTTCACAGCAACCCCAACCCAAAGAGTGGATACATACTAGTTGTTCAAGTGGGAAGAAGATGATGATGAGGAGTCTAGAGGCTCTCATTGACTCCACCTCCACTCTACAAGAAGATTTCTTCAGTCAGATGTGACTTCATGATTGGTACAAATTCTCATGTGTGATTCCTGATAAAGACCCACAGTAATAACTGAAAGTAAAATTTCCCATATTATGGCATCCATATTTTTAATTTTTAAAAAGATATATATAAAAGTATCATGATATATATATATATATATATATATATAGCATGTAAAAGTAGGAGTGAAATCAAAAAGTATAAAAAAGAAGAGAAAAGATGGAGAAAGATTTACTTACTAAATAGCTAGGAAATAATAATCTTTGATTTCCTTCTCAAAGGTTTGCCCATGCAATGCTGATGAGGTACATTTTGCAGAGCATTAGGAGATATTACTTGTACTGCAATGCATGAAATCTCTTCACTCTACACACCTAATCAGATAGTAAAATTTCACATTTTCAATACTAGTTCACTTATAAAAAGAAAGAAACAGTTATTCCTAATTTATGAGCCAAATAATATCTCATCTTCAAAATTAAACATTAGACAAGCCATTAATAAGCTTTTCAATTACTTATTTGCTGGTGGTAAATGTATGGGTAGTATCTAGAACCATCTCACTGATTCCATCAAAGCTTTCTCTCTTTAAGTAATGAGCATGTGAACACTGTAGAGAAGTCCAAGATGGGTTAGGTCTCCGGAGGATGGACTAACATTCTACTACATCAACAAGGGGGGACGTGGTTTAATGAGACGCAGAGCTTAGGCAACCAGTGACCCCAGGTGGTTGATAAGCATTGAAGGGGAGGGGGAGGCGGTGTGAACGGAGCCCACAGACTCCCCACCCCTCTCTCACTCATGAACATTGCATGACGAAACTGCTCAGTCAATCGCCGTCGACGATCTTAATTAGGCTTCAACCAAATTGTCTCGTTCGCACCCTCTCGCGGGCCGGGAACTCTCGCGAGCCGGGTTCTCGAATTCGGGAACGCGCGCACTCGAAAGGGTTCCCCTGTTAGGTGACGTGCCTGGCCCAGTTTGAGGCTTAGTCGGAGGGGCCTGACTGTCAGCTTACAGTGTTCCATTCGCGAGCTTCATTGCAGTGTGGTGACCTGCTACTCTCCAGCTGCATCAGCATTGCCCCCATACTTCCGTAAATTTCTCGAAGCGGCCCTCATTGCTAGGTTTTCCAAGAGCTCGGGCTGTGCGCAGCACGGAGACAATGAAAACGAGTAACGCAATGTACACTTGAGGTCTCTTTCAGAGTGCGTGTGTGTGTATGCCTGCATTGCGTTTTCATTGGTCATGAAGGCGGGAGAGCTACTGAGACGAGGAGTGGCAGCTGGTGCTCAGCGGAGCAGTGAAAGGTGTGGAGGTGTTCTTGTTTAGAAGCGGGTCTCCGGCGAGGCGACATCTTGCTTGGCCGGGGTGAGCTTGGTGACGTGGTTGTGTGTATCGGTTGTTCCTGCATGTGGCGTCCGATGTGTAGTTATGTTCGTTGTGGTCATTTGGCTGCATTATTGTGATGCTCGTGGTAAAAGTCGTACGCTGGAGGCGAAACTTGCTTGGAGTTTCAGCTGTTCTTTGTTCCGTTCTACCTCGCTTCTTGATGCCGCAGGACTACGCTTCCAAAATCATGGCGTGGGATGGTGTTTTCACTATCATAGCACAGAGGGACGACAATCGACATTATTAAGAACTGAGTCACCGAGTATCATTTATCCTATTCGTGCATCACCAATGCACTCTTCTTGTTAAGGCTCAGTACTTCACATGCGCTCGTGTTGGAATATCCCAAAAGCAATTCTAATTCTGAAGCTAAATCTCTGGTCGCGTTACCATAGCATGCATAGCGAGAGAAACACTTCGTCGGGCTTCACACAATTGTTTCACCTCCACCTTTGGGGACGAGTACTGAGGCGTCTGTAGGGGAAAGCTACAGCATGACTGTGATTTCTCGCATTGTTCAGCAACCTTTAATCAAACTTAGTTTAGAACGTGTCGTAGGCCTTGTAGCAATGACTTCAATTCTGCATTTGAATTCGCATGAGCATACTCCTGTCGTTCATAATGCAGTGTCTAGATTGGCTTACCTAATAGCATCAGCTCAACCGCTTTTCAGTGTACTTAACTCTCATCTTTGCGAGAGTCACCTCACAAATTTGAAAACCTTGTTATCTTCATCAGGACCACGTCTTCGACCAGTCCAGCGGGATCTTGGCAAGCAGCTTTCTGTGTTTGTTTTGTTACCACATGCACTGAAAATGCTGACATTTTCCATCACGACCCCTACCTGAGTCAATGTACAACAACAATGCAAAGCAAGAGACCATTCTCTGACTAAAGGCGCGTTCACGAATTTCAAGTGGAGAAACTGTCAAGGACGGTTATTCGGGCAGCTTCTATTCTCTCGGAACACTGGAAAAAGACGCTGAGCTTTGTCATTTCACTTTCAGCATGTCCAGGAGGGACGAGGACGATGTGGATAGAGATAGTGTCCCGAAACAGAGACAGCTAGAAGACAATGAGCAGCACTACTTGACCGATTTCCCGTCGAAGGGTTCAAAGTTACAATGTGTCGAGCTCGAACAGATCAAATCTCCCAGACAGGTTAAGAAAATGGAGGTGCCAAAGAATGAAAAGGAGGAGCCTCCAAGTGTTGCATACTACAAGCTCTATTCCTTTGCAGATTCTTTCGATGTGTTGCTCATCTTTCTTGGGACCTTAGGTGCGTGCTTGCACGGTGTTGCCATTCCAGTGTTCTTCATTTTCTTTGGCAAACTCATCAATGCCTTTGGAGCTTACGCCAACGATCCTGAAACCATGAGTAAAGAAGTTTCTAAGGTTCGTGCCAAGCCAAGTTTCTAAGGTTCATTCAATTTTTTACTTTGAAAGCGAAATCACCTGAATTTGTAGTAGGAATTATTTAAATAGGACTCATAGAGTTCTATTCCTTGACTATATTAAACAAATTAAATGTCACTACATTATTGGAATCTACATGCAACTGACTTGTTTCTTGGTCGTCCAATTTATGTGATCTGCTGTGTTTCTTATCAAGCTTAAATTGATATGCAGAACGCTCTGTACTTTCTTTACCTAGCGATTGTGGTCTTCATAGCAGCATGGTTTGGTGAGTTAACTACTTTATCCAGAATGTCCTATTGAATGCATCCTTTCCTTAAGTTGGATCGTGAATTAATAAATCTTTCATTATTCAAGATGTTCACTGTCGCGTGTTGCATTCCACAAACACTGCTGAAGTACTCATAACTCTGAGATCTTCACTTCTTACAGTCCTGTTAGCGGGTTCGGTCTAGCCCTACTATGACACCGCGTTGACTTTTGGCCGCGGCTATGGCTGTTTCACTCGATTTCTGCGATACATACAGGCAGTTCTTCACAATCGATATTTGCTGAGCCTTATAAGAATTTTTAAACCTATACTTGTTCTTATTGCAGAGGTCGCGTGCTGGATGCATACTGGAGAGCGTCAGTCCGCAAGAATGAGGGTGGCATATCTTAAGGCTATGCTTGCCCAAGATGTGGGGTTTTTCGACACTGATGCCACCACGGGGGAAACTGTTAGTCGGATTTCCAGCGACACGTTGTTGGTGCAAGATGCAATTAGTGAGAAGGTAGATGAGGATAGCAATACCAATCGCATACCGTTTCCACTCTTGTGATGTTAAGTTGTCCTATCATTTTGTTCAGCTCAAGAGTATTGACCAGGATCTACTGCAGGGAACCTACGACTCAGCAATACAGTGGTTTATCTTATTTTATTTTATTTATTTATTTCGTTTTTTTTTTGTTTTTAATTATTAGATTTTTTTTTGGCTTTGATTTAGCTTTGCGAGTAAACGGGAGAATTCTTTTCATGAGACTCATTCACCTTCAAAAAGTACCACATTTTCTGAGTGGAAACGCTACATATCTTTCAATTGGTAAGATGTTCATGCTTACAATGATGAATAAATATTAATGTCATGTAATTGCAGGCAGGTAATTATGTGCACTACATGGCGAGGTTTATTTCGGGATTTGCAGTGGGCTTCACGTCAGTGTGGCAGCTTACACTCGTCACTGTTGCTGTGGTGCCTCTGATTGCACTTGCCGGAGGTTCCTACGCTGTTGTTATGATTGGATTGACAAGCCGAAGCCAGAAGGCATACTCTAAAGCTGGAGAAATTGCCGAGGAGGTTAGTTCAGATTTCTCGATTCCATGATTATTCTATCATTACTACAAATGATTTGAAGGGTCTTTTAGTGAACTTGGTTCTATCAAGTGACCACCTAGTTAAGTGATCATGCCAGTTTTCCTTTAGATCTGACAATGTTTCTAGTCAATCAGTTGACATTATTGTCCTACGTTTGTTCAGCTTCGATCCTGATGACCTTTGGGCGTTGACAGGCCATTTCTCAAATTCGTACGGTGTACTCATTTGTGGGCGAGAACAAGGCTGTTAAGAAGTATTCAGATGCCTTGGAAACAACCCTACAACTTGGAAAAAAAGGAGGCCTTGCCAAGGGGTTAGGCGTCGGATGCACGTATGGGCTCCTTTTTGGAGCATGGGCTTTACTTCTCTGGTATGCTCACATACTTGTGTTCCATAACGTAACCAACGGCGGGGAAGCCTTCACGACCATTCTGAATGTTATCATCAGTGGAATGTAAGTGTTCAATCGCTATTGTACATCTTTGACTCAATCTGCAAGATATTATAGCTGCTAATCTGACATATTTTGACAGCAAGAGCTCACCTTGTTTACGTCTACCCGCAGTGCCTTGGGTCAAGCAGCACCAAATTTGACGACATTTGGAAAAGGGAAAGCAGCAGGGTACAACATACTGTCAATGATTGCAAAGAAACCTCTTGTTAACCGAAACAGGGATGGGTCGATCCTTTGCCAAGTTCGAGGGCAGATTCAGTTCAAAAGTGTGGCTTTCAGTTACCCTTCAAGACCTGAAGTTCAAATCTTCCAAAACTTGTGTCTCACCATCCCGGCTGGGAAGTCTGCAGCTTTGGTTGGTGGATCAGGATCGGGAAAGAGTACCGTCATTGCTCTTATCGAGCGGTTTTATGATCCCTCTTCAGGTAAAGTGTCATTTTTGGCCCGACATACTGGTGAAATGTTCGCCATGTTGCTACTGGCATCTTCGCCTGTCACGTCAACAAAATCCATTAGCAGTTCTAGTTTGTATTAATATCAGTGAACGTATGTGATTCAGGTGAGGTCCTGCTGGATGGTTTTAATATCAAGAATCTAGAGCTACAATGGCTCCGAGAGCAGATTGGTCTGGTTAATCAAGAGCCTGCCCTTTTTGCTACCAGCATTTTAGAGAACATTTTGTATGGTAAAGACGGGGCCACAATCCAAGAAATTCAAGATGCTGCTAAGGCGGCCAATGCTCATGCCTTCATTGATAGTCTACCAAACGGTTACGATACCCAGGTGTGTGAAGCAGGTGTCAAAAGAAGCACCAGTCCTGCTAAAATTAATCCATGTCTACTTTATACTAATGGGGTGAAAACACACGTGCATTAACATCAGCAACTTTCTGCAATGACATTTACTTCAACTTACCCCGTTCTTTATTTAAGAAACATTCTTTTACATTTCTGACAGGTTGGAGAGAAAGGAGTTCAGTTATCCGGCGGACAAAAGCAGCGAGTTGCGATAGCTCGTGCCATGCTTAAAAATCCCAGCATCCTACTTCTTGATGAAGCAACGAGTGCTCTTGATTCCGGATCCGAGTCCATTGTTCAAGAAGCGCTCGACCGGCTCATGCTTGGACGTACGACAGTTGTTGTTGCACACAGATTATCGACAATCAAGAACGCTGACATGATTGCTGTGCTTCAGCAAGGTGTGGTGGTAGAGACAGGCACACATGAAGATTTGCTTGCACAAGCTGGAGCATATGCGCAACTTGTGAAAATGCAAGAAGCCACTGCACTAAGCAAGATTCCTGAAGCATTACCAGACCAGGACCAGGTCGAAACAGCAAGAATCTCAACGCAGAGGAGGTATGAAGATTTTCCTCTGAATGATAACGATTCTTTTCGATTTTTTTATTTTTGAAGCAAATTGATATAATTCAGTTCACTGTACGACGCGTCGCCCTTGGTTTTATACTTGGTTATTGATGTTCGTGATGTCCAGGCATTCGAGGGGCAGTTCTCTCTCACAACGGCTGAGTCAACGTTGGAGTCTACGACTTGGTGATAGTTTCCGACTGGGGGGTAGCTTTCGCCAAGTCACTGATCCTGAAACCGAGTCTTGGCTTGGTGAGGAGAACGAGGCTTCTCTTGTTCTTCCGAAGCCTCACCCAGCTCCATCTATGTGGAGGTTATTGAAAATAAACGCTCCAGAATGGCCATATGCCATTCTTGGATCACTGGGTGCCATAATGGCTGGGTGCGAGACTCCGCTGTTCGCTCTGGCTATTAGTCAGATGCTGGTCACATTCTATAATCCAGACCGTGATTATGTCCAACATGAGGTCCGGAAAATTTGCCTCATCTTCGCTGCAGCAACTGTCGGGACTGTCATTATTTACCTATTGCAGCATTACTACTATGGATTGATGGGAGAGGTCCTAACTATGCGTGTGCGGAAGATGTTATTTTCGTGTAAGATTCCTTTTATCCACCTCAATGCAATCAAAATTTTTATGTCATTTTATTTGCTAACGCAGATGATACAAGCAATTTCGATTAGTGCGCTGTAGCTCACTAATTTATATTTGACCACTAATTCTAATGCGAACATTGATTCCGGCTGCTTTAAATGTTAGATCTTTAGACTGATTGCAAGACGGAGGATTTTTCGTCCTTTTGCTGAGAACCACTGTGGCTTGTTGGCAGCCATTCTTACTCAGGAGGTGGGCTGGTTTGACGAGGAAAGTAATAACAGTAACTTGGTGTCTGCACGCCTAGCTTCTGATGCTACCTTAGTGAAGGCAGCTGTTGGAGACAGAATGTCCACCATCGTGCAGAATTTGGCCCTCGTCGTTACAGCGTTCTGCATTTCTTTCTATCTTCAGTGGAGAGTGGCTGGAGTTATCTTGCTAACTTTCCCTCTACTCGTTGGTGCAGCTGTTGGTGAGGTATGTTATGATTTCATTCAAATGGTTAATTATTTAGGCGATTTCGGAAGTGCCAACTACGAGACCCAATAAATCTACAAACCATGTCTTGGTGACTTGAGTTAGCTTCTGCAAGTGCAGAGATGCTCATGTGCATTACTTGTGCTTCATATGTCGTCTCCGGTGTGTGCATCGTGTGTGGCTTCATCACGTTACGATAAATAGATTACATTGATTTTGACCTTCCTGATTGCTCTTCATATTTCTCCTGTCTACAATGCAAATTGTAATTGGATTTATGTGAGTCGAAGTTTTCTAATGCTTATTTGGTTCTTGCAGCAACTATTTTTGAAAGGTTTTGGAGGTGATCTCGGTAAAGCTTATGGAAGAGCAAGTATGGTGGCGGGGGAAGCAGTTGGGAACATCCGTACAGTAGCAGCGTTCTGTGCAGAGGACAAGGTTTTGGACCTTTTCATCCGCGAGCTTGAGGAGCCCAGGAAGCAAACATTTCTGAGGGGCCAGCTATCAGGCATTGGCTACGGCTTGTCTCAATTTTTTTTGTATTCTTCATACGGCTTGGCTTTGTGGTACGCGTCGACGTTGGTCAAAGCTGGCAAAGCTCAATTTAGTGAAGTCTTGAAGGTCTTCATGGTGCTAATTATCACTGCGTTTGGTGTTGCTGAGACCCTTGCATTGGCACCTGATATAGTGAAGGGCTCTACTGCTCTTGCCTCAGTTTTCGAAATTTTAGACCGCAAAACAGCTATAGATCCCGACAGTCCCTTAGGGGAGGAAGTGACGACAGTTAATGGGGAGATAGAACTGAAGCATGTCAGCTTCGCCTATCCAGCACGACCTGAAATTCATATTTTCATGAATTTCGACTTGAAAGTTAAGGAGGGTAGGAGTTTGGCACTCGTGGGACAGAGCGGATCAGGTATACCTCTACGTAGCCCTTGTATTGTAGATGCCCTTCTACTTGTTATTTTGTACCTCTTAACTATCACCAAACTTAGGTGGGTTTATTGTATGATGTTTGTTTGCATGCGGCATGTTAACCCATATGTTAAAACGTCATATGTTGTGGGAGCTGTTATCATCAGTGGTGTCAACTGTACTTACTCGCAGTTTCTTGCAGGCAAGAGCTCGGTGATTGCTTTAATTCAGAGATTTTATGATCCTCTCAGTGGAGCAGTTTTTATAGATGGCATTGACATTCGGAAGATGAGATTGAAATCACTTCGTCGACACATCGGACTTGTCTCTCAGGAGCCTTCTTTATTTGCCTGTACAATCTATGAGAACATTCTTTATGGTAAAGAGGGGGCGACCGAGAGTGAGGTCATTGAAGCAGCAAAAACTGCGAATGCACACAGCTTCATATCCGGGCTACCAAATGGATACCAGACAGAGGTTGGTGAAAGGGGAATTCAATTGTCTGGTGGTCAAAAGCAGCGTGTGGCCATTGCTCGAGCTGTCCTAAAGGATCCCTCTATTCTGCTGCTTGATGAAGCCACAAGTGCTTTGGATTCTCAATCTGAGAAAGTAGTTCAGGAGGCTATCGACAGGATGATGTATCGGCGGACAACTGTGGTTGTTGCACACAGGTGGGAAATTCGTGACTGAATACCTATTTTTCGCTGAATAATTTCCTTTTTCTTTATTGCTTTGTATCCCAAATAGAAGGGTAACTTCAGACGCACTTTTTAAAACATTCTTCGGTTGTCTAGTATTTTATCCTCGAACATGCCCACTTGCTTGGCAACATGCTTCGCTTATAATTATTTCTCGTCACATGCTGCAGTAATTAACTCCAGTGAATATTTGTTTTAGGCTCTCAACTATTCGCAACGTGAACGCAATAGCTGTCATCAAAGATGGTAAAGTCGTTGAGCAAGGCAGTCATTCGGCATTGATGGCAAAGGCCGATGGAGCCTACGCACAGCTTGTAAAATTACAGCACCGGCAGACTGGTTTGGATACTACCGTCAACCTGTCATAAGGAGTATTCCAGTGGCTTGGATTACTGATCATATGCAAAGGATTCAACTTCTATTGATGTAGAAGTGCTGGTTTTGACGTGGTGGGGTAGTAGTGATTCTCTCTAACTAGACCGCTGTGGTTAATGCAAATAAGTGAGCCAAGCACTGATGCCCCCTTATCATTCTCCAGGTTTGATACAGATACCATGGGCCGTATTTGAGTATACCAAGGAATGTACACTTCATAAGCCGGTTGCTCTGAAATGACTAAATGGTTAATCACAGGCTTAGAATACTCGTGGGCATCCTAATTCGATCGGAGGTGCCCAAGAGGTCAGTTTCAGACTTTCGTTTCACTGGATCACACTTGGTTACATATTATTCTTGTTGTAAATTGTAAGAATAGGAGTAGAGGGAATTTCCTTGAAAGTAAGGCCCTATTGGCCTGTCATAGCGGTTGGAAGGATGTCTTCAGAAATTGTTAAGCAATAAGTGGGTTCCACTGGAAGAAATTCCCCTTACTCCTTTTTAATGAATTTGAGGCGAATGCCTTCGTTGACATTGTTGTGGGAAAATTTTCCTTTCAATGCGGATCTATTTGCTGTCCGCACAAATTTGGATGTCTGTGGCATATCAGTTGTTTCCGATTGTATTCGATGGCGTGTACCCCGAATGATTGCAAAGCAATCGTGTGCGGTCTTAGCAGAAGCTTTACTTGTAGAATTAGGTACTTGACTAGAATGTCTATGAGCCAATTCCTTCCTTCAATTGCCGCTTGAAAACCTAAAAAATAAAAATCCTTCGGCAATATTACATATGATCTCATGAACATCTCTTCCAGCCTGGGATTCTGTGATGCTGTGCACTGGCGTTTTTGTCCGGCACCATGAAGGTTCTGGTATCAGCCATTTTTGGAGCCATTCACTGAGAATCGCAAATGAAGCATTACTGCATTCACTCTATCCGACTTTTAAAATAGAAACTCAGTCGCTTTTCGAGAGTCGGATTCAGCGTTTTGAATAAACTTCCTCTATCATGCTCAAACACCTTGTGTGAAACTATTTTTTAGGATTGTGGTTGATTATGAAAAAGGGATCTGTAATCTCTCTCTCATGTTGACGATTATTGAAAGGGATACAACTTTCAATAAATAGTGTGCCCTTTTCATGGCAGTGAAGAGAAACATCTGTTGAGATCTGGTGAAGTCCTCATCGACCACAGACTGGCGCATGAAAAGAAGGATCAGTAAACCCTGAAATGGGCGTAAGCAAATGTAATGCGACTTCAAGTAGAGTTTGATGACACCATAATCTAGAAGCTAGAAGATACCAAGATACGTGATGGATATGGAACCGAAGGACAAGATAGCAGAGTCCATAGCCAGAAATCCAGGCTATTCTGACACTCCTGACATTGACTACACCAAAGGCTATTGTCCGCAGCAAACGGTGAGTTCCCTCGGCATCTTTGCATTGTTAATTAGGTGACATCGATGCCGGTATTATTCAGCCACTAAATGAACGATGAATTATCTGTCAGAAGCAATGGACACCTCACTATCTGTACCATTGGTGTGCCTGACATCCAGATGTACAGAATCAGGGACCCGAAGGAGAGCCTAGACTTTTACTCAAGGGTTTTGGGCATGACGTAATGTTTTCGACCCTCCTGATCCTGTTTTATTTCCTAATCAAAAGATGTGTCCCAGGATAATAATTTTCTGTCAAGCTGTGAACTATTGGTACATTTTGAAGTTTTAATTGAATGATGTAGGCTGATCAAAAGAGTTGATTTCCCTATGGCTGAGTTCAGCATGTACTACATGGGGTACATCAAGGTAGAATCACCTAGTGCCTTTCGTGTTGATTTTTTATATAAAGAAAGGTGCCATTATGGGAGAAGTCACATTTATTTCAGGTGTCGGGGTGGAGATGAACTTTCTGCCCATGGTCACAGAATGCTCGAGTAGTTGAACTTTTGTGATGCATTATTGCTTTGTCTCAGGATCCTGCTGCCATTCCTCTCAATCCGATCCAGAGGACTGCATACTTATCCAACTGCCAAGCTACTGTAGAGCTTGCACAGTGAGCATATGTTCATCTAATTTTTACACCTATTATTTTATTTTATTTTGATTTTTTTAATAGTTTTTATCTTTAAACTGGGCTCTCTCATTTTGGGCACTCGACTTTTGACACTTGACTTCTGGTGACGAGACTGCAGCAACTGGGGGTCAGAACACGATCCAGACTACACAGGCTATCACCAAGACTTCAAAGGCTTTGGTGTGCTAACAGCTTTTTCATGTTTCTGATTACGTTAATCGTGATTCTGGAAACTGCTCATAAGATTCATGTTTTCATTTTTGAGGGTCGTAGTTCTACTCATCACGTCATCCCTGGACGAAGTGAAGAATGTCACATATTTGATAATCTGAAGTTTCATAACTTGCTTTTAGTGTTGATGCCTTTGCTAAAACTTGGACATGGAAGAGGACTTCACATGATCACATGAAAGGGTGCTATTGACGCTTTACCGGTTAAGGTGCTCAAATGTTCAAGTGATAATTTTCAGGGCATATTGGAATCAGTGTTGACAATGTCTACCGATGTTGTCAACGGTTCCAGAGGCTGGGAATATCGTTTGTGAAGAAGCCAGATGAAGGTTAGTCAATTTTCTTTTCAGCTAACATCCCTTCTAATTGTGATGTTTAGGAGACATAAGGTGGAATATTATTCAGGTGAATTTAGGTCATACTTTTGTTGGAAAGCAGTTCTACTTGAAGGCTTGTCATGCTTGTAGTAGTTCTTGGTCGATGTGATAATTTTTAGTTATATGGAGGTGAAGTTCTCGACATGTTTGTGGAGTCATTGCAGGAGGGTTCAAAGGACTAGCTTACATCAAAGACCCTAATGGCTACTGGATTGAGATTATTGACAGTGAGCATATGTGTAAGTTGTTCAATTCTCAGCTTCTACAGGATTTGGGTTCTCTTCAATAGCTGGAGACTGGACACATGTTTCTGTAGAAAGAAGCATGATTATTTCTTCTGTAGTTTTTGTTTGTTTTAATGGGTTTTCTATAATTTTAGATAGACTTTGTAAATTCTTTGGAATAGGACTGCAGTGTCCATTGCCTCCTATCATTTATACCATCACATGAGCTCTATAACGCAAACAACCACAAAGAAGATAGTATTAATTTTCTTTACAACTTTTGTCTGCACTGCATTGGCCATTAAGAGCCCTGTTCAATCACGAGGTTTCACCCTCTTGTTGAAACTCACGGAAGAAAATCATTGATGACCCATCAGTTTAATATTCAACAAATAATAAAAAAAACGAAACGACAAAAAAAGAACAGAAAAAAGCATGCCTCTGCTATAAATGCCAGGACACTTCCTTATACATGCATACTCAACTCAATTTTTGACAACTCTGAATTCAAGTGCCTTTTAAAAAGAATGATCAAAGAAAAATAGTGATAGAAATACCTTCACTAACGAATCTGGTGGATATTATTCTCTGCGTCATTCTTCCACCTCTAGAAGTCACCCTTAAAAACCTGGTGATGTGGTTTGAAGCAGTCCCTCTTCTCTGTTTCAAATACTCGTGACCACATTCGCATTATGGTCCATCATACCAAAACTGAGCAACGAGTCTCGAATTAAAATGGGAACCGTTTGAAGATCTCACACAACCCTGCAGCAATCTCCACTTCCGCACCTCCAGACGACATTCAAAGCTCGCAGATCAGACCATTTCTAGAAGCCACAGAACGATAGCAAGGAGTAGGAGTTAACAAATCCACGCCACTCGGCATATCAATCCACAGACGCTTGTGCTCCACTTGCACTTGTCAAGCATTAGAGGAATGGCTGTGGCCTTGGGGCGTCACCGAGGGTGCACATGTGCGGGAGAACGGTTTTGGTGTCCACGATGAATTCGCCGATGAGCGCCGACTTGGGGCATCCACATTCTTCCCACCTGTAGGGGTCTTTCTTCGTTCGGGACATGATAACTGGTGGCGTTTGAGGTGTGGAGGAAATTCGGGAGGTCAGGGTAACTGTTTGTTTTTGGACTCTTGGTTAATAAGGAGGAAGGTGAGAAAGCAGACGTAGATGGTAAGGCCGCGGAGGAGGGGCACGGGGTGGAGCCGCGTGGTGATGAGCAGGAGGGAGAAGATCATGAAGGCTTGGTAAAATGGAGTTGCGTCTGGGAGCTCCGTGGCTTGATATGACGGCAATAAGGAGGATTCGTTGATAAGTGTTCCGTTGGTGTTCACGTACACGGCAGCGTGCATGTTTTGGATCAGTTCATGCTAGTTTCGTCATTGGTGCATCACTTTTGAGTGGATTTTCGGTGGGCCCGCGCTTCGGAGGTTACTCAAAATTTACTGCATGTAGTTGAGCTCTACGAGTGGCCGCTAATTTATATCCGCAACTTTCAGCTGCAGCAGCTGTTGACAAGCCAAGATTCAAGATCATCTCAGATCCATCTCTGCGCAAGTTCGAGCTAAGGTAATTGTTGGATTCCACAAGTTACTCTGGTACAAACTCCCGACTCTGGATGCCACAGGATTGGCATTCATTGATTTTCACCTGGCGGATACATGAAACAAGCCGCAGCCTCGCAGCCTCAAGTCTGGTTGCACCGTATCCACAGAAGGGTAAACAATTCCCATAAGTGACGATCAGAGGATTTCAAACATACTCTGCAGTCCACTCGCGTGTTGCACAACTGTATCCCTCCTAACAATTAACATCCTTCATAATTACCTGATCGTAAAAATTCGATGCAAAGCCTTGTTAGCCAGCAAGATGATACATTGTCATCATAGAAAACAAATACGAATCTCATCTGAATGTAGCGACTTTTTCAGACGTTCACTGCAGATAAGCAGATGGCGAGAAGCTCCTTACTTGAACAGAGATAGCGATCCAGAGTCAGGTTAGCAGGAAGTCACGGAATCTCATCAGTCCAGGAAAAGCTACCAAAAATCCAGATACCGATTGGCCTGATGAGGAGAGAATGAGGAGGTGGCGACTTTTCCAGAGCAAGGCACAAGCCTTGCGGATGACTCTCCACTTTCGCCATTCACACTCTGCAGAACGCTCGCAAAGCAAACCGGATGGGCACGCATGGACGAGATACAGACGAACGTCCGCCCATCTGGGCAACTTTGAACGAGCGCGATGATCCCGACGGAATGAAAACGAGAGAGAAACGTTGAAACCAGGTTTTGATATCACAATCGGCAGTTCCATTCCAGCTTTTCTCAGCCTCTGGTTTGCACTTTGATGTTTGTGGGTCGGCGTCAAACGGTTCTTCTAGCTTGTGGAGGTAACCATTCCACATGCGATTTAGAAAGAAGTAACAAAAGTGGAGAAATTCTGGGCCTCGAAGGTCTAAATCAATGCACGCTGCGTCACCGCAAACACTTATGATCCAGATGCACATGTTGAATTTACTTGCGGTTTCCGATATCGCTGTAATCGGATGAAAGCGTGCCATATAATATGGCATTTGAAAACATGGTTCTCCATCGACCAATCAGATTAAGAGTTGCGAAGCTGTGCCCATGAGCATTGATGTTTTGATTCCAGCCCAAGCTTCTGAGAAGAAGCCTGTGTTGGATGCGTAGTACAATGTGTGTAAACTAACTTCATTATGCGTTGTTATAATACAGAGTTTTGACTTTATGTAGAGTATTCACAAAGAGTATAAAGGGCCATTAGGTTGACAATGTGTCTTACTACTCAAATTCATGTGACGGATTTGCTTTTTGCTGATTCCTTCTCAACTCACTTGATATTAGAGGTGGATTATGATCAATGTAGGAGTCTGGAAGTTTAAGTGCGAAAATCGTGTGAAGAGGCACTGTCATCCAAAACATATTTAACTTTAAATTACTGATCAATTTGAAATGAATATTTATCTTTTTAATCAATGTCCTAAGATTTTAATTTATTTTTCCAGGACAAGTAGAATTTCAAAATGATGTCTCTTACTTGTGGCAATTTGATGAATACATGCAAGAACATACTTAGCTCGCATTCACAGACGTCTACATCATTTGGTGATGTTGGTGGGAAGGTCAAAATCACCATGAGCTGCACTGGGTTATGCATCCTCTTTGAAGCTCTTCTCATGATAATCCACCCATTGTGTGTTCTCAGTTACAGGTTGTGCACATCTTTCGATCTCAGCTTCAATGCAGTGATCAGAGATGGTGTCGTGTTGTATGCTGGTTAGTAAGCTTTTCACTGGGACACATGACATAGTTGCTTGCTCCAACATGCACTTATTTCATTATGGATTGCTTTGGAACCCAACCAGAATCTTATGAAACTTACACAAGGTTTCAAGTCTTTCATCTCAAATCTTTCAAAATTAGGCACATTTGATGTTGGGACCTCCTTTGGTAATCAAAAGGTTATGGATCCACATAGGCCTTATACAATTTACTGCAATCTTGGATTGATAGAGAAATAAGATAATAACAATTTCTTTTGGAGTTTTTGGAATTTTTTAATCAAATGCTATGTGATTTAGTAGCAATTGTGGGCTTATATTATAGATCTAATTCTTATAGTCAAACTAGATGTATAGAACAATTGAGATCAAATTGTTTTGTTGTCTATTTTATTTTCAATCAATGAGTTCCAATTTCATTTCATTGATGATATTAAGATTGCTAAAAGTAAATGGTTAACATCTCATTGGTGATGTTAAGATTGTTAAAATCAAATGGTTAAGATTGGAAGCAAATTTTGTAAGAAATAATATCCAAAAATAATTTATTTGTAGTCATAACTTTGTAATTTAAAGCTTAAGGATGATAGTAACATTTTCTTATATGTTGGTAACCTAAATGCCCTTCTAAAGTAGTTGTATAAGAGTGGGGTCCAATTTTTTTTGTCAATTAATATATTTATGTATTTCTTGCTAGTTTGTTGCAAAGTTAGAAGCACATTGTTATTAGATTGAAGAAGAAAGATAGCCTCAAGTATAGTTTTGTCCGTAATGTAATCTTTGATGAAAATTGAGAGAACAACCAATAAAGAAGAAGTCAAGACAATTCTCTTTTGTACACTTCCATGTCTAATAAGTTTTTTAGCAAGTATAAGCTACAATTTAAGAAGGGTAATATTAGAGATTATTCTTGCTAAGATAAATAGTACTTTATATAAGATCAAGGTTGAGAATAGTTAATTTTGTATTTATTGCAAAAAGCCTAACTATACCAAAGATGAGTGTTACAAATTACTTGTTAAATTTGATAAAGATACATGAAAGAAGAAGGAGCTAACCTCTTCATATTAGAAAGACATCAAGAAGTATGCATCCAACAATGTTAATAGTACTAAATTCTTTATTGTACAAATTGATAGGAATTGTGATTTAAATTCTTTACTTTTGGATTTAGAGCCTTCATTGCATATTATATGTTCTAAAGAATTATTCAACAATTATCATCCTATTGAAAATTACATCATATTAAAACTTAGTAATAATGCCAAATTAATAGCAATTAAAACTAATAAAGTAGAACTTAATAATTATTTATTTGATGATAGTTCTAAGAGATTTAAATTGATCTTAATATTGTATATATTTCATTTGACAAAGAATCTAATTCTTGAAGGTATCTAGCTTAAGAAAGAACATATTCTTAATTTTGTTAGAGATATTTGTTAAATTTTTAAGAATTCTACTCTATTAGACATAGCACAACAATCTAACTAGTCTTTGTTTAGATTGAATTGCAACATGGTAGTATATAAAGAAGAACTATCAACTTTTCTTATAAAAAGTGACAATGCCTCACTATAATATTAAAAAATATATCATTTGGACTATAAGAATGTGAAGCTATTATACATGTATCAATATGGTGGATGGATTTGACTTCAAGTAAGACTTAAAAAATCTTTTTTTGAATTATGTATTTTAGATAAGAAATACAAGGCTCTTTTTTATAGAGAACATAACAACAAGTTAATAGTGTAGTCAATGTAATTGATCCATACAAATTTGTATGAATCAATAAAGAATGCATCATTCTCATGTGCAACTTTTTTGGTCACTTTTGCAAATAATTATACCCACATAATCTTTGCTTACTTCTAAAAGTACAAGAATAATATTATGCAATACTTTATTTGATTCATAGCACTTTTTAAAAATGAATTAGACTTAAAAATCTAGATACTATATATAAAATTGATGGTGGTGAATACTTCCATAAGAATTTTTAAGCTTACATGTGAGATTATAATATTAAAAGTGAAATTATACCTTGTGATTTTTTAAAGCTGATTGGCATAATTAAATATAAAAATAAAATCTTGTTGAATAAGGTCCATTCTTTATACCATAATATTGGTTTAAATAAAAAATCTTATATTAAAGCTTTATCTACTATTGTATATGTTAGAAATTTCAATTTCATTAGGCATCTATAAGTGATATTTAAAAAACATTGATCAATAGTCAAATCCAATATTGAAAATTTGAGAGTTTCTACATACATAGCTTATGTTCATGTCCATGACTTTAAATACACTAAATTAGAGAATAAGGGTGTAAAGATGATCTTTAGATTTGAACTTATAAATACTCCAAGATATATAATTTAAGTAATTATATTATCAATTAATATATTTATAATTATAATATTATATTTAATAATGATACCACTTATTTTTAAAAAAATATATAATAATAGATGGTTTGATTTTAATAAGGCCACCAATACTTTTATTTAATATTTATTTGTTAAGATCTATAATTTATTCAACAAATTTTGCTCTAATAGCAAAAGATTAAGAGATTTTTTTAAAAATATAATCTAATAGTTGTTAACCTTAGATATTATATTGATTGAATAGTCAATTGGTTAGAAAAATTATTTGAATTAATAATATATGTCAATACAAGATAAAAACAAAGACTTACTATTTAGTAGGTCTAAGGTCCAATTTTTGGTATTTTAGAAGTAAGTGGATCCAAATTTTGATAAATTGGAAAGTTCTCTCTAAACTTGGCTTTAGTTTGGAGAGAGCTTGTTGATCATATTAAATTATTATTAAATTGTTATATCTCTTATTGGATATTGATTTGCAAGTACTTACTCCAAAAATAGTTTATCTTGATTTAAAGTTAATAAATTGTAGTCAAAATTTACATTAAGAAGAATTCCTCACCAACTACTAGCTAGAGCCAAATTACATACAGTTAAATTATAGTAGAAAGATTGCAAGGACTTAATTTAAATCTAAAAATAAAAGAGATATAATAATAATTTAAAAAATAATCTATATTTATAATCAATCTAAATAAAATTTAAAAATAAGCAATAATAATAATAATTGTCCTATTTATCTATTCTTGGTACTTCTAACTATTGGCCTTAGTAGTTACTTATAATACTTCAATTACTAGTGGCTAGCTATCTTTCTATTAATAGCTACTTATTCTCATGACTTAATACATTTTAATCTAAACTTTGAGACATCCAATTCTTATGTGAATTGGATGTCTTCGACAAGCCTTCTACTATCTAAACCCTATTGATTTGATACTTATGTGGATTAGGTATCTTCAACCTATCTTTTATTATCCAGATCTTATCAATCCAAATCTCCTTGTTGGATTGATTTTTTAAAATTGTCCATAGTTAATTAGATTGGTTAACAATAGTTCACTTAAAACTAATTTATTTTAAAAAATTCTTTAGTTTTTTATACATCTTTTGATATAAAAGATGTAGCTAATTTTAATACTATTAATAAAAATATTGACTTAAATAATAAGATATATTTAGATTTCTAGTCACTTATCAATGAACAAATTAAGAAGTCTTTATAATATTTTAGATGGAATACATACTATGTGGCTAAATTTTAGCTTAGAGACAAGATTATGTTTTCAAAATCTTATTAGAAATCAGTCAAAAGTCTACAAAAATATGAATAGACTAATATTTTATTACCAAGAATATGGATCATTTATCAAAAATGATACTTAAAACTTCACTATTCTTTCTTTAAAGCACAAGTTATTTAGATGCTATTGATTATTCAAGCTTTATTAAAAGCCAAATGGACAAATAAATAATTTTATAGTAAGACTTATGGCCAAGGCCTATTTTAAAATAAAAGAAGTAGATTATATTAAGATATTTGCTTAAGTTTTTAATTTTAATTTATTTTTTTTAATTTTTAATTTTTAATTAGTATATGATCATAGGATCCATTGTATATATGTAATTATTGAATTCTTGCATAGTGAATTGCTAAAGAGATTTGAAGTAGAATTAGGCAAAGTATTATGTTTAATCAAATCTATTTATCTTTGAAGCAAGTATGAAGAATGTGGAATAGTAAATTGCAAGCATACTCAAAATCCAAGGAATTTATTTCTAATCTTATAAATCCTAGCATTTACTTTTATTACAAATACTTCTTTATAATCTTAGTGTTTATCGATGCTTTTGTATTAATTAATAAGAATACGTTCTATTTAAAAGAATTTAGATAATTTTTTTATAAAATCTTTAACATAATTGATACATGTGAGGTCAAAATTTTATTGGAGATAGTCATTTTTAGAGACAAGAAACAACATGTACTTATCATATTTCACTAATACTTCATTCAATTTGTACTTAATAAATTTATAATAATTAACAATAATCTAATAACAAATTTGGTGGAAGTGGGATGCATGTTAGATTCTATAATATGTTTTTTTGCAATTGCAAAAAAATTTAAGATGAAAAAAATTTATTACAAAAAAGTAGTTGGAAATTTAATATACTTGTTAATTGCAAGTTATCTTGGCATTGCTATTGTAATATCTTGTATTTGTAGGTTCATTGCCAATCCAAAAAGATATCATTAAATAATTATAATATTTTTTAAAATACCTAAAGGATATAATGGATATGGTATTGGTATATACAAATGATTTTACAACACTACTAGGTACATTTGATCTTATATTTGGAGATTTTTGTGATAATGAATAGAATAGTGATTTAAATAATTGAATTCTGATCTTTGGATAGTAGTTCAACTTTGGTAGTAGAGCTATCAATTAGAGTCCTAAGCATCAACCTATTATAGTAATATTTACAACTAAAGCCAAGTACATTGTTATCTTGCATATAGTTAAATAAGTTCTTTGAATATAAAAGTTGTTGAAGTCAATGTGTTATCATTTAAAAGAGCCAAGTACACTTTGCGTTAACAATACCAATTTAATATTACAATCAATTAACCTTGTAGATCATCTAAGGATAAAGGACATTTCTATCAAATTTCATTGTATCTCTAGTCATGTAGAAAAGAAAATTAAATTGATATATGTTACTAGTATGAACAATGCTCTTAATATTTTTGCTAAATAAATTTCATAATTAAATTTTTAATACTTTAGTATCAAACTTAGATTATTGTTGTATTATATTTTGACTTGGTGATTTGAAAGGATGTATTATTTTTTAGTTAAGTTTATCAATTGATACATGTAGTAGCTACTTTTAATAAAGTTAAGATTTATTATTTTTCTTTATTCTATTTTTTTAGTTACTTCTTCTAATTGCTCTTACTATAGCTCTTTAAATATACTCTAGATTTAAAAAAGTTATTTTCTTATGAATCATTTTATTTTTGAAGCTTTAATTCAAATGTCTTGTAGTAATTTTAAATAAATAAATAAATTTATTATTTGATTTTATTTATATATGACAATTTCTTTCTAATTATATTTCTTTTAAGAATATCAAGATGATTTTAAATGAGTGTTATCTTAAGTACTTCAAATTCAATCACATTTCATATTAGGACCTCCTTTGGTACTCAAAAAATGTTATATAATTGAACAATCACTCTAGTTTTTTAGCCAAAATCCATTATTGATCTAATTATTGTTAAAAATATAACAACCATACTTTTAATCATATTTTAATTGGCAAAATTTTCAAATAAATATGAGTTTTAAAGATGGTACAAGTTCTTCACTGTCACTAGTCAGAGCTACATGTCTATAATTTTAAATTAAAATTTTTCTTATTTGTACATTATTTTTACAATTGTGTACTTGATCTTAAAAAAATGTATAAAATTTAAGTGAGATTCAATAATAGTTTGTTAAAGAAAAAAATTATGGTAGTAAAGAATTAAATTTAATATTTGATTTGATCTTCTTTTTAAAGATATTACTATACATAATAAAATTTCTTAAGATTTTTTTCTAAGAGTTATTTATATTTGTAAAAATTTATACAATAAGAAAAAATTCTTTTCATAAAAATAATAAAAAAATATTTAAGTACTAATCTTGTTGGTTATATTTTTTGAAATAGTTTATGGATTTATTTAGAGAATGATTTAAATTTTTCAAAATTAATTAGCAATATTAAAAAAATTCAAGAAGAATATATTGTAAGATGCTTAATAAAATAATTTTAATTAAGTTTCTTAATAAAATCTTATTTATAACTTTTATTATACTAAATTATAAAATTAAAGAATTTTTATAAGTTATAATGAAATAAATATTCATATATTTTTAATTATATTTTTTAAAAAATAATACTTTAAAAAATAATAATTGAAAGATCCACAAGTTTTTTTGGAATTTTTTTTTAAAATTTATCTTATATAAATCATATTATAATTATTTTTATGATTTAAAGTTGTTTTTAAAATTTATAAAAATTATTATTATGAATAATCAATCAAAAAATAATAAATTTATATTAAAAAATAATAAAATTTAAGTTTAAATTTAATATTTTATAAAATTTAATATTTTCAAAGAGCATCTTATGTGTAAGCGTGTGTGTGTGTATATATATATATATATATATATATATTAGAAATTCTATAAATTAAATTAAAACCTGATGTATTTTGATAAAATAAAAATAAAATTCTATATTTTCTAATTATTAAAATAAATAAATACATATTATTAGATATAAATTTCTCTATATATATAATATAGATACTAATTTTAAATATTAAATAATATATTAAAAATACTTATAGTTATATAATAATAAAAATTACCAATATATATATATATATATATATAATAAAATTATTTTATAAATTTATATTAATTTTTTAAAATCATTGATTCTTTTAAAGACATGTCTAATTTTTAAAACATTTATTATAAAGTGTACAAAAAAATTTATTACTAATTTCATAAATACAAAATATAAATATAAAATTAATAAAAAATAATTTTAATTATTAATTTTTAAATTTTTAAATAATAATTATATATATATATATATATATATATATATATATATTAATGAAATATGAATATAAATTCTTAATTAAATTATTTGTATGGCAATTCATTATTGTCTTCTACATTAATATACACCAATACCTAGCTTTCACAAATCACTCCCAAAACTAAGCATGGACTCCTAATCAAGCATGCATACATTTTCTTCTAAGAAGAATTCATTCATTGATTCATTCATATATATATATATATATATATATATACACACACACACACAGTGTTCCTCTCCTTAAATAATATCATCCATTGCAAAAAAAAGAGCATTAATTATTAGAGGTGGTGCATTGAAGGCAGGATGGAAATCATCCTTGCCTGGTCATTTTTGCCATGGTGGCCACATGACCTTGCCTTATCCAATCATGTAGAACCACATGGCCTTACTAGCCACGTGGCCTTGCCTTGCTCAATCACAAATAGCCACGTAATCTTTTGTTAATTACCTCTGTTATTTAATAAAAGTCAATGAAAATCAATTGACACCACAACACACAAGTGGAAGTGTTCCGCTGTGGTTTGCTTCAACAACACAACACAGTGTCTGAGCATCCATACGTTCCACTCAAATTCTCCTTTGCAGGAGCCCCACACTATTCCCCACCTGATGCACAAGAGTGACACAGGAAAGCGTTGCCACAGACCCCAGAACCTTGACGCAGTGGAAAACAACGCCTGGAGCTGCATTAGCAACTTAGCATTTAGCCACAGAATCCCATGGATTATGGTCCTCAAGGAACGCGGGGTAGGTAACTGGGATCCCCTTCTCCACAGCCACAAGCACACAAAGGTGTGTCCGTGTCGGTGAAGAATCTAGCAACTTCGGAGCTCGTGGCTGGACACTGTTCACCTATTCTCATGGTGTTCAAGGGCATGAATGGATCAGCCTGGTGATTGACTGCCTCCCTGTTCGCAGTTTCCAGACGAAAGAAAGAGATGGGCAGTCTGCATCCAAGCCCTTTGGAATGCACGCAGCATGGACACAAACAGCTCATGAGCTGCGTTGTGCTTTGACTTGTTGTGCAGGACCATCTGACGAGGCCTTTGTTGCACTCCCGAACACTGGAATGATGAGATCGCGACCCCAAAGCATCGCAGCGTCCAGTCAAGCCTGGGGTTGGCTTCCCGATCAGTGTGCGCTGCAATGCAGAGTTGGCATCAATCGCCGTCTCATGACTTGATCTCTGCAGCCTGAACTGCAATCCATTTCACTTGAGAGAGACCCCACTTTGCTCAGCATAGTTGACGCAACTGATGCACATCCTTGATGATGCTCTGTAGCATTGTGGATAATTGTGCAGTTTTTGTGGTGCAGGATTTATGAGATGGAACACACTGCGGCAGGAGCAATTGCACACTTTCTGTGTCGCATGAGTGGTTGGTTCTCTAGAGACTACTGTTGCTGTGTTCTGAGTCTTTGCTCTGGTTTGAGTAGATTTGGATACCCAAGTGCATGGTTCACAGTGTTGGTAGGTACTTCACATTTACCACTTATTTTTATCTATATATATGTAAATAAACATATTGTTTATTATAACATTATATATTATGAAAATATAAAAAATAAAAAATATATATATAATAAAAAATTGTATAATTATGAGATATATTATTATACTATAAGAATTTTTAGAATAATTTTAACAAAGAAGAATTTTTAAACATAGTATTACATGAATTAAATTAAAAAAAAGTGGTCATATGACTTCTAGAAGAAGTATTCAAATTTATAGAATAAAAAAAGTAGGTGCTGCCAAATAAATACAGCATGGAAAAATATTTTACTGTAAGTTTTAATAATAATTAAAAAAACATCCATCAATACATATTTTTTATGATTTTTTAAAAAAATCCTTTAGTATGTAGCTTTAACTAAAGATTTTAATTAAAATCTTTACACACAGAAACAAGTAAAAAATAAATGTCAAATTTTTATTGATTTATAGAAATTTTATTATCATATAATTTCAAATTTAATTTTTAGTTGACATGTTATTGTAAAATTTTAAAAAATCTGCCATTGTGCAATTATTTAATCATATATATATATATATATATATATATATAAGTAATTAATATAGCATAAAAATAATAACAAAGTTTTAAAAAGGATTTGCTAGAAGAAAAAGAAAATTAGGATGTTTCATCTAATAAAATTGTAGAATTTATTTATAAATATAAATAAACTCATATATAAAAATATAATATATTTAAATAATAAAATTTAAAATATAAAAGATGTGCACTTATTATAATAACTTAATAATTTCTATTATTGAAAAAAGTAGATTATGAAAATTTAATAATATTTACATAAATACTATTTACTAATATATTGTATTAAAAAAGTTAAGTAGGATTATTGTAAATTCAAGGTTCATGAGGTTTATAAAAATACCATAAAAAGCATTGACTTTTTAATTAAGAAGAAAGGAAAAACATGAAAAAATTTGCATGTATACAAATCTTTAGAAATCTTATTAAATAATAATATCTTAATAAATCTTTTCTTAGTATTTAAATTTCTGTTAAACTTAATAGATGTAAAACACATAAGCTAAATTAACTTGACACTGATGTAATATGAAATTTTAGTTACTAATAGAGATATTAAAAAGATCTTTTTTTTCAGATAATTTAGATTTGTTGGATTTTTAATTGTGTTATTTAGATTTTGTAATATTTCATCAACGTTTGAAATATCAATTTTATTTTTTAATAATAAATTTATACATATTAATATATTATAAAATACATAAATGTGATATTTTAAAAAATTATGATAAAGTAAAATAGATTTTAAAAAAAATAAACCTGTAAAATCTTTAATAATTTGAAACATCTTGTTAAATAAGCATTATTAATTTAATAATAAATAAATTTTAAATAATAAATTTTAACATAAAAAAATTAATCTATTTTTTGACCTGAATTTTTGATAAAAATTTTATATTATTAATTTTAAGCTTTTTTTAAAAAATTATATTAAAAATAATATGTCAAAATATTTTAATTTAATCTAACTTTTAAATCTTTATAGATTTTAAATAAAAAAATATATTATCTTATATTAAATTTTTCTAAAATAAGTATTTTTGAAGGTGCAAATAGATATTAGAATTTTTTTTTGATATAAAATATATAACAAAATACCAATTATATTTTAAATCTATATTAATAGTTTTTTAAAAATAGATTTATTATTAAAAAAGTTAATTTATATATGATATTAAATAATATATACAATACCTTATACAATATATATTATATTATTGAGTTTTACTTTATTTTTAATATTCCATTATTTTTGTTTTAAAACAAAATATTATAATAGATATAATATAAAATTAGTTTTAAATAATATGTTTTTGAGGCATTTAAAGTGTTAACTTTATATCAATATTTAAAAATTTTAAAAAGCATAAAATTTTTATGTAATTTTAAATATAAAACTTGTTTCCAAACCAATTAGAAACAACATAGTTTTGAACTCTCTATATGAATAAAATAACCTGCAAAAAATAAAAAATAAAATTTTTTATAATTTTACATAGTAAGATTATTTCTATAAATGTTTATAAGATTTTTTGAAAAACATATTATTTTTAAAATAGAATTTAACTAATATATAATTTACTAAAATATAACCAAAGCTAACTTTACATTCAGTAAAGAAATTTTAAGCAATTTTAGTTTTAAATTAAATATATATTTACTAAATAGTTATTATAAAAAAATAAAATAATTAATACTTATTTTTAATTATTTTCAACCAAATTAAAATTTTAAAAACTTTAAAAACCGATAGTGATTTCTAATTTATACAAATATCATTATAATGTATGATATTATGTAAAAATTCTATATTTTCCTTAAACCATTAAGGATTTGCTTTATTAAATCTATAGTAGATCTTCTTTAATATAAAAGATGTAATAAGTTCTTTTGTGGTTGTTGATTTTTTTGAAAGATTTATTCAAATAATATTAAATATTTTTTTAAAATAGACTAAAAATTATTATGATTATTATTTGGTAATTTTTGGATATATCTTGGTTATTAAAAATTATTATTTTAGATTTAAGATTAAAATTTATAATATATTATGGCAATATATGTTTTTTAAATATTAGATGCTAAGATGCCATATAATGTGGTATTTTATCTTTAAAATTGTTAAAATTGAATCAAACCAAAAAAATCTGAAACAAATATTTTGAGAAGTTATATTCACAAATCAAAATATTTAAATAGGCTATTTGGTTCATTCGATTTTTATTTGAAGTTTAAAAAAGAATATCATGTGGCAATCAATATATTTTTATAGAACATCTAGATTTTAAATAAAAAGTAAATTAATAACAACTTGACTTAAAAAAAATTTATACATAATATTCCAATTAAAATCTTAAATTAGATATTTTTATTAGATTAGTATTAAATAATTTAATTCATATGATTAAATAATCTACCTAAAGTTAAAACATTTGATGTCTTAATTATACTATATATTATATTAGTTATTTATAAAGATTTATTTTATTTTATTAATAATTTATATTTTATAATAGTAAATATTAATTTTATATTATATTAAATATAATATTAAAATAAATAATACTAAAACCAACTTTAAATAGAAATATAAGCAAGAAGATATAGAATACCAAAAAAATGATTAAATGGCATAAAAGATTCTATACTTTTTTAAATTATAATTTATAAAGTATCAAAATCAAGAAATTGAACTTTTTATTTAATTAAGTTTAATTACCTCATTCTCTCCCAATATATTTATATTAAGAAATTTTTTTAGTAAAATAAAATATATTATATTTATAAAGTATAACATTGTATGGTTTTTTAAAAATTTAATTCTATGCATTTTGAAACATTCAAAGTATTATGTAATAAAGACAGCTTGTTATATCCTAAAAATATAATCAGAAAAACAAATATACTTGCTTTCTACCCTTCTGGTGTCTTGAAGGTATTTTAAATATGTAAATTGCATGTGTAAAGTGTTAAGCCATTAAGAAATGGTACAACAAGAACAAATAATAAGACACATAATAAATGAAATCCATAAAACATATTATAACTATCTAAATAGCATAACCTGATTGATTTCACTAATTTTACAATTCTAATTCTACCATCAATCCATATAATATCACCACAAAATCCGAAACATAAACACAACAAACCTAAAATACACATATTTCGAATATACTCAGACACATGTATACACATGTGGCAAGTGAAACCATAAGAAAAAGAAGAAAAAAAAAAAAACTCTAATCAGATTCATTTAAATACGATTGTCATTTTCACAACATCTCGACATAAACTCTATGAATTTATTAGTTCTATGAAACCAATTGGATCCTCTTCACCGAAAACTTCCAGCCCCATTTTGCATTGCGCCCCCTGCTCCACTCCTCAAAACCGTCTTCTAAACAGTCCCACTCTGAAGTGTGAAATTCCTGATAATTCATGCAACGCATCTGATTTCAGTACCCCGACATTACTACACTGCACTGTCTGTTTGTGTACAGGCACTGATTTGATACCCAGTTTGTTTCTAACCATAATGAACTGCTAGACAAGTGCAAACCATGGCGTAGAAATCCGCTTTAGAAAAAGCTCAAACTCTAAGTGAGCACTAGAAGCGTGGGACCTGGCAAGGCTACATCGCTTTCTAATTATTATTGAATTTCGAAATCATGTTCGGATGGGATGTGGGATGGGATGGGATGTTGGATGGCGTAGAAATCCTACCTGGATTGCTGGCCAAGTCGGCATCGTGTTGCACAACGAAGTAGTGTGAATTGGAAAGCATGAGTTTCTGCTGAGAATGTGACTAGAAAGTTCTGGTTTTGAGTCGCTGGTATGGATATGGCTTTGATTGTGCATAATTCTAACAGTTTCGTGTTACTGCAGTTCCTGTGTGTGAGAGGTTACGCAGTCATTTAGGGGCGAAGAAAGTGAGCTGGAGGCGCATGCCACCACGTCGTTGTACTCCGCCCCTCATAAACGTGATTACTGAGTGAGAATCATTCCGATTCGTGTGTTCCACCGGCATAGACGTGGTCGGAACATTCTGCCCCCACCTCTCAATTGCACCAATCAACTGGAATGAAACTAAAGATTCTGTGACTTTTTTATTGTAGAGACATTTCTAGTATCGAAGATCAAGGAGATTAAATTCAAATGGACCTGTACACATCCGGTCCAGTGACCAAAGGTTATCAGTTCTGTTAAAATCTGAAGGCTCTGCATAATTTCATGACCCAAAATTATGAATACTGGGTTCTGTCTTTTCGCAGATTTCAAGTGTAGAAATATATCACCTGAAGTGACTTTTCTAGAAGCTGTTTCATCTGTGCCACCAGATGTGATAAATATGATATTTGCTACTTGGTGTGTTGTGGAATATTAGTAACAAATTCTAGTTAAACTTACAGAAAAACGGATTTTTTTCTTAATTTTTTTTTAAACAACGATCATGATCCTCGGTTGTGCAGATAATCATTCTCCACAGAACCGAAAGTACGCCAGATGACATTGGGTTACGATTGGATTAGAAACTGCTCATGCACGATATGATACGTGAACAATGTTTACTTATAAAGATCTGAATCTAGCAACTTGATCATTGATAGTCTCCTCGCAACGTTTCCGATACAACAAAAGAAGCTAGCATGGGCAGTTCACGTGGATCGTTTGAGTAAGCAAGTACGAGCAGGAGTCAACATATGCAGCCGAGACACACACAAAACCAGCTCTTGAGACGAATTGGATTTTTTTACCCATGCATGAACACTCGAATTGGAATGCATCATCTGCCGAGGACCTCCGGTACCAACCAACAGTATAGAACTGTGGAATCATCGCCGAAAGGCTCATGGCACTGAGTCAAGTCAGGGTAGCTTAAAGTTCAATTCAACCGACGGATTTTTTCCAGTTCGTTTCAAGTTGCTCTGTACATCACATATCAGCAGAACCCTGACTTAATCTCAACTTGCAGTGGATTTTTTTCTTCTAGTTTTAACACCGCCTTCGCGCATCCGGTTAGACCAATCATTTTAAATCGCTTTACATCATAATTCTCAAACTCCGATGTATTGTCCCAACACAAGTACCCAAACACACGTACAAGGCTTTTGACAACTCGCTGCTGGTACTAATTCCAGAAAGACACAACTTGGCATAGTGATTTGTACAATGTTCGCAGAAGACAAAGTAGAAGGAAGGGTCGGGACTTGTTCTTGGGTAGCTGTCAATGCACAATACGAAAGTGGCTGTGGCCAAGTCTTTGGCAATATGACTGAGAACCCTTTGCGTCTCCGTTTGAAACCATTGCACCTTAAATGGTGCTTTGACTACACAAATTTTGCGATCAATTTTACGAATATTTTTCTGGAGAAAATGTACGCCAGCACCACATGGGCTCAATTAATGCATGAGATATTATTTTGTGTGTGTATGTGTGTGTGTTTTTAAATCTATTTTTCTTTCTTAGGTAATCAAAGTCTGGTATTGCTTGTATATGAAGTTGGTTATGATATAGCCAAAAGACAAGGCTCACAGCCTGCTTGAGCTTTGTACCATGCAGCAACAGTGGAGCCAAAAGTTTGGGAGATGTGATGACTTCGTTTCTGGTGCCTGAATCCTTTTGGGTATTGGCTTTATTGACCTGTCGCATCAAAATTGCAGAGGAGAATCCAATTACATTGCTTCTGAAGTTCGTGGAACGACTTCTGGTTCGCGACGTCCTGGGAGTATCTAAAAGGAGCTTGAGAGCAGCATGCATATCCTCATTGTGGACCAGCTCCTGGCTGCGTCGAATCTTACAAAGAGGTCGTAGAACAAAGACTGGCAACAGAGGATTTGCATGGTGGGATTACATTGTACGTTACAAAGGCATACGACCAAAGAATGCAATTACATCTCAATTTGACTATTTTCAAAGTACTACAAACTTTATATACATTAAATAACATGGTCTTACCGTCATCCTGATTAGGCAGCAATGAAGGATATCCCTCATTGGCAAACCTTGGCAAACCAAATTTTCTTCAACACCTATTTCTGAAGAAACTTCGACTGTAGGCTAGTTGGGAATAGGTTAAAACTGTAGAGGCTGTACTACTTGATGGGGGGATCGTTTGGTTAGAAGTTGCCACTTCGCAGCTTACAAGTTCAGTGAGCATGCCAGATGCTTTGTTACCAGACGAAGACTTGCATTGCAAATTATAGATGCAGAACTTACCATCGATCTTGAGTAGGCTGTTCTGGTTATGCCGCCTGAAGAACTAGTGGGCCTCTTCAGTGGTTTGCGAATGGGGATTCATGGTTCCTCGTCCGACACAACTGCGGGTTACGAGGAGAATTTCTTGCATGTTGTTTCCAGCCGTGCACAACTTGGCTTTTGCAACTTCGAGCATGCTCACATGTGCCCACCGCCCAAAGGAGATGATACATAAAAGCTAGACTTGTTGCTCCCGGCATTCACTTCCGCTCTAGATACTAGTTCTTCTTCGTGCTCTGTGATTCCTATACTGCTTCACTTAAGCGAGCATTTGTACATCTAGTTGGTCAATGTACATTTTAGTGTCATAGCATTGTCGGGGTTGGACTAAGGAAACAGAGTACCGTCATTTGTAGAGGCGTTTTTTACGCGCTGCATGTGCTGAACGCTTGAGTGGGAGACGTTTCTCATCGCCGTACGCAATTTATCAGCACTTGCTCGACAATGCATCGGAACGCTGTGTATGGGCATGATGAATGGGCAAAGCATAAGTCCTGCTGGCGCCACGGGCGCCATCTTAAGACCATATTTGCTTCCCGACCAATCGTTGCGATAGGTCCACCTGTGGTTTTCTGCACTCTGATTGCAGTTTTCGTGGTGATATTCAATCACTCAGTGTTGGTAGGTCACTTCCCTGTCTGGGTGCCAGTGCTTCATGTGGCACAGCTCCCCTTCGTCCTCACTTCTTCGGTTCTGTCACTTCTCCTCGTGTTCCGCACGAACTCTTCCTACAACAGGTTCGATGAAGCTAGAAAGGCATGGGGATCCAATGTCAATAGAACCAGGGACTTGGCCAGGCAGGCTCTCACGTGGATCCGGAACCCTGCTGACTTGCCAAAGTTGCACTGTCTTTTACGGCACATCAAAGCATATTCTTATTGTCTTAAAGACCACCTGACGCAAGACAACACTCTCCGAGAAGAGCTTACAAAAGTACTAGATCCAACAGAGCTTGAACTCGTTCTCAGCTCGAAGCATCGTCCGAATTATGTTCTGCAGGTACTGTCTGAGCTAATCAAACAGTGCAAGGTTTCGGACTGGGAGAGCATGAATATGGACAGGAATATCACCCAGTTCCACGACAATGTGGGTGCATGTGAGCGACTTTTCAAAACACCTATCCCGGTGGCGTATACAAGGCTGACTTCCCGAGTATTGTCACTATGGCACATCACCTTGCCTTTTGCACTCTGGAATAGTTGCCATTGGCTCACGATCCCTGCCACATTCTTCAGCGGTGCGGCGTTGTTCTACATCGAAGAAGTCGGTGTGCTGATCGAGGAGCCCTTCTGGATTCTAGCTCTGATGTCCATCAGCGACGGCATTTGCTCTGCTTTAGATGGTCTTGTAACAGCACACCAAGAGTCACGCCTAGTGTGGGGAGTCCATCCACAAGCTGTGTGTAAGAAGGATCATGTCGTGATCACTTTCGAGAATTCCAGGTCATGTGCATCAGACGGATTTCGCCCCAAACATGACAACATTGACGTTGTCATGACCAGAGTAAACTCAGTTAGTTAAACTTAGTTCGACAGATTAACTCTTAGCTGTACCTCGCACATCTTTGTACAATCTAGCAGGTGCCGGATCATCCTTGTTTGCTGGGAGCGATCGTTTGATCGTCGAACAGTTGCAGCTTAAGATAGGATTGGCTTCAAGGGTTAGTCATCGAACCCTTTTTTAGGCACCAAACTCAAAGGTGGCGAAGTGTGTAAATTCCTGAGCTATCAATGGATCCTCTCTCTAGAGCTGCATACCTCTGTTCGAAACCTGCGAATCTGATCGACGTAAACCCTAGTTTTTACGATCTAGCCCTTAGAAATGAGGATGTTAGCGACTGAAGATACTGATCGATAATAAGATACTGAAGATACTGATGACCCTGTAAGCTGCTGAAGATACTGTATGATTCTGATAACAAAGACTGTGTTAACAAGTCTTTTGGTTAAACTGAAGAGAGCAGCCAGAATTTCCCGCAACTTGTTTTCGAAGATTTGTGAAGCATCTGCTTATATTGTTCTACATTGTGGTATTGAAAACATTCTAAACTATCATAGAACAGTCTGCTGGTATTAAGTTTATTGAATGCTAGCAGAGCGTTTCAAGGCTCGACCACCCTGCAGAAATGAATCCTGTACTAAAATAAGTTGTTAAAATTAATAACAAAATACAACAAGAGCTTTTCTAAAAAAAATATATTGTTTCATTCAATTATTTTGAGCCTTGAATCTTACCACTAAATTTTGATTTTTTTGGTGTAAGCAACCATAGCACATGTTGGAATTCAATGCCATGTCATTGTGAATCAGGTTAGATTCCCTGTAGCCAAAATGGATACAACAACAAGATTTTTGTTTTGTTTTGAGATAAAGAAAACAAAAAGAAACAAAAAAGATTGGTGGCAGAACGTTGCCTCGTTATAATATTACTCTACTCTGAAGGCCACTAAAGAGTAGCAGCTTTGGTATTATCACAACACAGCCTTCAAACTGTTCTGTTTTTCTTCAATGCCCTATGCTCCAATCTAATAGCTCCAAAGTTTTGAATTCTATGTAGAAAATAAAATAAAACAAAATAATTCTTAGCGGTCTTCCTCTTCGTCTCACATAGGAGTACCTTTTTTTTCTGGAGTATTTTGAAGGAGGCATTCGCATCAAAAAAATTGGATAAACTCATAGTGTAATACTAGGAATAAGAATTAACTTCTTTCTCACCTTCTTCTCGTTTTGTTCAAAAGATGAGAATCTTTTTTATCTTATATCCCTCACCAACATTGTGAAGGCTGACCACCCCACTGAATATATTCGATTATATTAGTTGGACCAAGCGTGATTAGCAATTGAAGCTTAAATTATCAAGAGACCAAGGACCACAGCTGATAAAGCAATATGTATGGTAGTTGAGCCGCCCCTCATCCTTAGTTTTTGGGCTTCACAAATCTTCGAAAACAAGTTGCGGGAAATCTAATATTATCAAACTAGAAATTTAATATTATCAAAATTTTTTAATATTATCAAACTAGAAAAAGTTTAATATAACTATAAACTATAAGAGGTCGGTAAGTGGTATCAAGGACTGCAATTTTCATCAATGAGGTTGATGCTTTAAATTTAATAGAGATATTTTCACATAGTTTAATAAATAAAAGAAGAGTCTTTATTTTTATTTTTTATATTAATATAAGGGATCTTCATATCTAGAAGTCCAATCTTCATATTTAAAAGACCATGCTTTAAAAGTCTTATTAAAATTTTCTATTTAGTGAATAAAGATCCACTTTAGAAGCCTTGATCTTTAAATATAGTACAAAGCAAGAAGAGACCATGAAATAGATCTAATCATTCTTTTATTATAAGTCTAAATCAACTCATATCTTGATTCAAACAATTATAAAAAGTATAAAAGAGTTTTTTTTTTTTTTTTCAAAAAAACCACCTCTTCAAATGGATCCAATGGAAATTTGAGAAAACAACACTATTTATGTCATGCAAAAAAAAAGGTATATTTTACTTTATTATTTCTTCAATAGACCTTTGGACTAATTTTTAAAAATTAAAACCACCTAAATGAGTCTTTTCCATTTCAACCAATTAAAAAACTTAAAAATTATGACTTTTCACCTTGTCTCCTAAGTATAAAAGCCTTGTAGTTTATTAAAATAAACAAATAAATATGAATAAATAAATAAATTCTCTATTAATATTTTGAACTTAAGCTAGTAAAGAAAACATTGATTTTGTTATCCACCTTGTATAGCTATTAAGAAAGAAATATTAGATAGTTATTTTTATATGTATATAGAGAGAGAAAGTGATTACAAATATAATATTTTATATAGTGTAATATTAAAGATTTTCTCAATAATATTATATATAATTTAAAAACATCTTATATTTTATCTGATCACCAACAGATTTAAGTCACCTAAAAAACAAGAGCTATTTCAACAATTGTATCAAGTAATACTGTACAAATTGTTAAAAACTATTATGGATATGGATGTTGATTATTCTGGAATATTATATATATATATATATATATATATATATTAAAATAAATCATCTTACTTTAAAGTTTACTAATTATTTATAAATTGAGATTGGATTTAAATTGATTTTTTATGATTTTAAATTTTTATATAAATTTTATTAGACGTTTATTTATTAAATATATATTCATACTCTAAAGATTTATTTAGAAGAAATATATTTCAATTATGTTTAATAAGATTTAATAATTTTAATAATTTTTTATGAGATATTTATTTTTTTTCAAAGATATAGATTTATATTATGTTAATTTATAGTTGTAAGTTTTGATTGAAATTAAAATCAAAGAGCATAAAATAATAAATTTTTATAAATTTTTAAGTTTTAATAACAAAAAAAAGTATATTTTACAAATTAAATTAAATAACTATTAAAGTTTTGTTTTAAAAGTTTATATCATTTGTTCTCCTAATTAATAACTTAAATAAAACCATTAGAATATAAATTTTACATATAAATCAAATAAAAATAAATAAATATTATTATGATTTAATTTTCTATAATACATTAGAAATTTTATAAACTAAATTATATTTTTAAGTAAAATAATAAATATATATATATATATATATATATATATATAACTTAAAATTTATAAACTAAATTATATATATATATATATATATATATATATATATATATATCTTTTTATATATAACATGTAAAATAAAGTTATAATCAATTTAATTTTGATTCATATACAAAAATATAAATATCAATGTTATAAATGAAATATTTATCTTATATTTTAAGAGAAGATTAATTTATTCTTATTAATTTTATTTATTTCTTATAATAAATAAAACTAATTAATTTAAACGTTCAAAAAAGTAATAGTATAAAAATAATTATATTTTAAATTAAAAATTATTCATCTTTTATTTAAACTTTTAATTCATTTAAATATCTCTTATTCATAAAATATTTATTAAAATAGTATAAATATTTTATTTATACTTATTATTTACCACTTATAAATAAACTGATTTTTTTAAGATAGTATTTTTAATAGATGATGTTTAATATTTTTTGATGTAGATTACATTAAAAAAAATATAGAAGTATTAATTTTGAGTAAAGTTTTTAATTTTATAATTATTAAAAATTAAAAAATTAAAAAAGTTTATATAGCAATAATAATATTCAAATCAAATAAATAGCAATAAAAAATCTTTAAAAATCTAATATTTATTATTTATAGTATTTAAATTTCAATGTCTTTTTTAACGTAATATTTTTTGGATATTTTATTCAAATAATGTAATTTGGAATGAATAAATAAATAAGATAGAGAGAAAATGATTGAGCAACTAGTTCCAAATCAGAATTGCATGCAAAATAAGAAATGTTTTTTAAATTTCTTAAAAGGCCAGTATAACAATTATTTAATGAAAAATATTCAGAGTTATGAAATGTAGATTTTTTTATTTTTTAAAAGTAAATCTTATTATTTAGGTTGAGGTCTTTTATCTGGAGCACATATCATGTAATTGAATGACTTACTTTATTGATATTCTAGATGCATAGCCTTAAATTAATTTTTGATATCATTCAAATTAGTACTATGAAAATCCTAATGTTGAAGTATAAAACTAATTTATATTTTTAAAGTTGTCTCCAAATGAAAGTATAAACTTTAAGTATTTTTTTCAATATGACAGTTGTATGCAACAAGTTCTTTGTCTTCTTGAAGGGAATGAATAAATAAGTCTTATCAATTTGAACCATTTAACAATTTGAACCATTTCTCATGTCTCTATGCCAAAGAGCCATACTTTCAAACCCAAAGTCTAGCAATGGTTGCATGTCAATGCCAAGTAGCATTTAGGGCCCCCCAAATGTTGGCACTAACATGAGAAAATGATATCTTGATCATGTCTTTGTAAAGTTGATAAGAACAATTTTATGTCGGTTGAATAAGGAGTGGAGTGAAGTTCAATACAAGAATAAATTGTGATAGTGCATGAGCAAAGTGCCAAGTGGCATGGACAACTATGGCAAGCCCCACTTTCAATGTTGCCGAGGGTGACTATAGCACTAGAAACTAAAACTTAAGAAACAATCTACTACCAAGTTTCAAAATGAATGGAATTATTTTTGTTGAGAGTTGAAGAATTCAAAGTGTGATAAAATCAAAAATCAAAAATGAATAAATAAATGTCTCCAAAAAATAATTGTGAATGTGGGGTGAGGTCAAGAATTCATCTTGTAATTAAGTACATCCATTTTCTTTTAGGAAAATTATACCTTGTTCTATTTATCTCCCTTTCTTTTTTTAAAAAACAAAAGATAGAGCTGAATTTTGACATAAAATAAAAGAATTGTTAAAATGTTCAAAGTTCAATTCTTTTCCATTAAAATATCACATGCAATTAATTGCAGCCTATGTGTAAGTTGTGCTTCAAAACTACTTTCGATGATGGATTTTTAAGTCACATGCAAACCACAAAAGGACCTTCACAATTATTTCAACCAGAATTGATTCTCCAGAAAGGATGTTGACCTTTTTTCAAAACCAGGATGTCTTAGATATACTTAGAAATATCAAAGTTGTAGAATATGATCATTTATTCTCTCTATCTACACATACATACATACATCATTTTGTACTTGTAAATAGCCGGCAAGGTTGAAAATTTTGTGTACTTGTAAATGAAGTACAAACAATTTAATAAAGCCATGTTGTGAAAGGTATGATGTGGAGTCATCAATGGGTTGAATATAATCAATGAAGTCTCTGAATCAGTAATAAGGGCATTTCAAATATCTGATCTGGAAATGGTTTGTTCTAAAAACTCTAACTATGATATTTATGAGTAGAAGCACCACTGTATTATATTTTTTTTCTTTCTTTGTTTGTTAGTGCACTTTTCCTAATCACACTTTATGTAGTATAAGTAGTTGTTTGTGAAATTTGTGTGCCCCACACAAAAAAAATTCCATGAACTGGGATATTTTATTATTCTAGTGTGGTGAAAAAAAATATAAATAAATAAAATAGAGAACACAGCAATAAGAAAGCATTGGCAATGAGATAGTTACAGGCACATAGTAGATCCTGGGGGTCTCTTCCACCCTTTGTCCCTTCAATTCACATCCTCCATCACTATCCATCTTCTCTGCTCCAAATCAAATAAAATAAAAATTTATAATTCCTACAAAGCATGTTTCAAAAGCACCAAAACTCAACACGTAATCACAAACTCAACACACAATCAAAAAAGCAACAAGCTCACATCCAAACCAGTCACTCCATTGAAAACACATCAACCAACAAGACAAAAGGATAAAACAACAGCAAACGGAGACATAAATGTGTGGATGGGTTTTTCTTGTCCATATGATGATTATTATTCCTAGAGTGGTAGACAAAAACAACCATGGACAAGATCATGGTGGAGTAACAAAACTGACATTTGTGGGTGCATGTGGAAGGGTCTCTCAAAGACCTGCAGCATAAGTCCTGTAGTACTTCCAAAGCAATAAAGGAAGAGGAAGTCAAGGGAATCATGCAGAGGAGGAAAGAGGGAATGGGAGGGGGTGGTGGTGGAGACTGGGAGGAGGGGGAAGGGGAGAGTAGAGGTGGGAACAGGGGCACAGAGGAAGGTGGAGTGGGGGATGACGTGGACATCATCCGGAATGTTCTGGCAGTGCAGCATGTTCCTGTGGTGGGCTCTCTGGCTTGGGACAAGCTCCAGCTCCTGCTCCACTCTCTCTCCCACCGCATCACCTCCCAGGTTCTTTCTTTCCCTTCCTTTGCTTACCCATTTCTGTACATGTTATTTGGTATGCACCACAGCATCTCATACCCATTTATGTTTATTATTATTCTTCTTAATACATAGATATAGTGTGGCTCACAATAATGGTCACCCTTCCAGTGTTGATTCTAGTGTGCTTCATGACCTGTTTGGCACATTAACCTGAATGATTTTTTTAGATTTTTTTAATTTTATGGATTTTTTAAATTATTAGATAAAATTTTCACATTTTATTAAATCAATTTTCTCAAAATAAAATTAGATGTAGAGAGAGTTGAGAGATTTGCATATATTAATTCCTTTCAGTTTGTGTTCTGTGTTCATGATGAGGATAATTCATCCTTGTTTATATAGTTTGTACATAATATAAATTTTAAATTCATTGTTATTCTTTTATTGAGAAATCATGATTCAATTTTTGAATGAGAGTACTGCTTGTGTTTTGAAGATTGATTAACAAAAATATGTATGCTATTTATTGGATGTAAACTATTTAATTGATTAAACAGAGTGCTCGATTGGAAAAAGCTGAAGAACAAGCAAAAGTAATAGCAAGTCTGAAAGATGACCTTAATACCTTAAGGTAACCTTCTCTTTTATCTAATCATTAATTCATTTACTCTATGCTGTAATTTGAAATAAAATGCACAAAAAAGTAACAATGAAAATGTTAATACAAAAGAAAATTGGCACCAAGGTTCATCATAATAAATACTATTAATTATGTTCATATAGCCCATTCTGTTAGTATTGAATAAAATAAAAAAATAGTTCCTAAGTTCATCATTGCAACAGCATTGGTTTAAAGCCCAAGATTTTGTTCACAGCCAAAATGTCACAGCAACAGCAAATGAAGCTAAAGATTCTCAGGCCCAAGGTTTGGCCCAGTTTATGGAACTTATGGAAACTAGATTCAAGGCATTAGATGAAGTAGTGGAGCCAATGAGGGATGGAAAAACGTCATCAGAACTTAATGACATCTTAGAGAGATTGGCAGCCATTGAAGGTGGGCTCAAAGAAACAAATTCCCATGTTGGGGAAGTTGAAGGCCAACTGAAGCAAATTGACAATCACATTCAACAAGTGGACCACCACATCCAACAAATGGATCATGACTTGCAAGAACTTGACTCTGAGTTCACCAACAAAGAGTCCCAAGGAGGTGGAATGGATACTTCCAACCTCACTAAACAGATGAAGTTGCTTGAAGCCCAAGTAAGCCACCAATTCCATACTGAATTTGCATCATGCTTAATCCTTGTTGCCAATGATTCATTTGTGATTGTTGATAAACAAATTCAAAGAACATTCTTGTAGTTGAACCTTTAAATTTCACCTTTGGTTTTTATATTGTAAAGCATGGATGGATGAAACTCCTTCATTTGTTGTTCAATTTTTGGAGGATTTCTTTCAATGTCAATTTAATTTCTACATTCACTAAAATATATGTTGATATGCTCTTTGACTGTTTAGTTTGTTTAGATGTGTTAAAAAGGTCTTATCCAAATAAGAATGATCTAAGCCATAATATACAAACTTTGTATACAAAATAATAATCTGCTCTATACAATCCTTCATTTTTTTTAATTCTTGAGTACAAGATCACAAAACTAAGAATTTAGATGCAACATTATTAGTATCAAAATATAAGTTGTTTGTTGTTTTTTTGTGTTGGATGTGATCATAGTAAGTTGATGAAACCCCATGAACACTAATAAAATGAGAATAACAGATGAAAGAGTTCCAAGAGTTAATGAACCAAGTTACAAAAGCTCACACAGCTGATCTTGAAGCTATTCAAAAAACACAGAGAGTAAGAATTATTATAAATAAAAATTTACTACTGAATCATCCATGTTATATATATATACACACACACATGTATACAAGCATGATTTTCCTTGACCTTGTAGTTTCTATTGTAGTTTTAATTATTTTAGAACATGTTTCAGACCTTGCGTGCAGATTTAGAGGCAAAACCATTGCACTCACGTGGTGAAGGCAGTGGCAACAATGCTGGTGTTGATGAATTGCAAAAAAGACTAGAAAGAAAAGCAGACATTGATGTTGTGGAACAATTGTTGCGTGCATCAACAAACACCAAAGATGTAAAGATAAAATTTTATTTTCAAAACATAATTATAAATATCACATACTATCAATCAATATATATATATATATATATATATACCACTCCTGAAATACACAACACCTAGTTTAATATCATCTTCCATGCAACAGTTATATTTTATAAGTATGAAATGGCAATAAAAATAAAAATAAAATTGAGTCTAGTTTTTATTTATTTTTCATGTTGTTGTTTATTTCAATTTTATATAGGGCCTTGAAGCATTGTCAAGGTCTATGGAAGAAATGAAGAAAGGGATCAATAAGTCATCACGATTTTCAGTTAAAATGGATGCTCCTGCAGCATCTGGGGTAAGCTATTTTCGTGTAAAATTGTAATTTCCATAAAGTCTTGGTACTGTTTTAGTAAATTTAAAACTGTTATGAAATAAATACGGATTATTTTTTTTATGAATCATTTTCTGCAGGGAAGTGATTTATTTTCTACTCAAAGTGATGACTTTGGATCTCGAGTTAAAAGCCTTGAAGATGAACTGGCAACTATGGTATTTACAGTACACACATACACACACACACACACACACACACAACACTATTATTCCTAAAATTATTTTCTCTTTTTTCTTTTTTAATATTAATTTTCCTTTCAAAAAACTTACAAAGATATTGCAGATGAGTAGATTATCTGCAAAAGCTGATAGATCTTCAATTGATGAATTGCAATTCAAAATGGCTTCCAATGATGGAAAAGGAGATAAAGCCGGAGAGAACACTGGAGACCTTCAACATGCTTTGAAGGTACTGAAATATTATAAAACCTGGTACACTCGATACACATATCATAAAATTTGAATACCACAATTTATTGAAATGCTAACAGTATACTACTTAATATCTTAGCAAAGAAACTTATGTGCATTTTTTCATGATAAAATAACAATTTATAAAATTAAATCATTTTTGTTTTATTATTTTGGTGAATTTACAATGAAACAAAAATAAATTCTTGTAGTTTTATATTTTATATTTAATATTGTAGCATTATTTCCCAAATTGTTTTAATTCTTGCATTGGCTTTAGAAAATATAAAAAATTATATAAAATTTCATGCAATGTTACTATTTAAGAAATGGTGTAGGTTTTTATGTAACTGTAATTTGCCTAACATATCTTCAAATATATTTGAATTTTAACTAGAAAATACTTGCAAAAAAGGTTGACCGAGCTGAACTGCTTGAATTAGTGAAAAGCACTGTAAGTTTATTTATGTAGTTAAGATTTATATCATTTGATGAGTATACCCATCACCCAGTATTTATTCTTATTTCATTCTTTTAAACTATGTATCTCTTAACTTTATTTCTGTTTTATTCCTGTGCATGTCTGTCAGTATCTATAATCAAACTCATACAAATCAAAATGACTTGTAGTGTGGAAGTGATATAAAAGAATTGATGGACCAATTTAACACATTAAAAGCAACCACCACACTATTGGTATGTTTGGACAAATCACCCCAATTAGAATTTTCGAAATGGATTAAGACACAGCAAAGTAACCAAGAAATAATGCGTGTATTTGCAGATATATATATATATATAGAGAGAGAGAGAAAAAAAATTAAATTATATTAAATTAAACATGAATCAAAAGATGTTCACCTTAAATTACCAACACTTTCCAAAAAAAATAAGAGTGAAATGGTGAACTTTGCAAATTACGCAATTCTTAAACTTCAAGTATAAACCAATAATTTTCTGGTTAAAATAAGATATAATAATAATTGGAACGAATAAAGCCAATTCGTATGCCGGCTGGCAACCATCAATCCATCCATCCATCCATCCGTCCATCCCTGTGCCCAACCACGTAGGCAGAGCGAAGTGACCTGGCAGTGCTGCTGGCGAAACGAGTGGAGCAAATAGCTCATCCAGCGGCGGTGCTGCACGGGGGAGGTGGTGGAGTGTTGGGTAGCCACGTGGATGATGAGGAGGTCCAGATGGTCATTAACGAGCACGCCAACAGAATCATGGTCTACGCCGACATGCTCCTCCAAATCCAGGTTTCATTCATCCACCACTCTTTCTCTCCATCCTTAGCTTTCTACTTTTCCATTCTGTAACTGTAGTGTGCTTCGTGAAACGTCTTTTTTGGGGAGTTGTGCTGGTTTTCATGCATTTGAGTGTATCCAAAGTGATGAATCCAATGTGTTGCATAAACAGTGTGTCAATACATACATATATATATATATATATATATATATATATTATTTTTAAAAATTAGACTTATATTAATTTATTATTTTTCCACTCTAAGAAAGTAAAACTTGGTTTACCAGGTTGCATTGGCAAGCAAAGCTGATAATACAGCACTTGCAGCTTTGCGTGAGACTGTAGAAAAATTGCAAACTGCTGGTGTAGGAGGAGGTGCTATTACTAAGGTTTCTCACATCCCTTCCCTTATGTTTTATATTTCCATGATTAACACAATATGCTTTTCTTTGAAATTATTTATTATTTATTATTATTTTTATTTATGGATTTGCACATATAAACTTGTTTATGTTGATATACTACCTTCTGATGATTCTTTATGGTAATGGTAATAGTAACAACAACAACAACAACAACAACTTGACATTAGCTGTAACAGATGTAGCCATTATTTATGATGCTTCCTTTCTACATTGGTTGTTTTCATCATACTGAGAGACTTCTTTTATAATGTTGTATTAATTGTAACTTGAAGTTGTACAATTAGATGTTCTAATGTGCAAGTTATCTACCTTCAGTAAAAGTAGAAAGAATGTAACACACCTCATTGTTGTATGTACGTATGTTGGTGTGTATATGGTGAGAAACCAATTGTGTAATAACCTGTAATAGCTGTAATTATGTAGATATGTGACTGTTTGTTTATTTGACCTTGTGGTTTTAAGGATAGCATTTTGATGAATGTATTATTTGTGTTATTCATTTACTCTATTCTGAAAAGTGCCAAGTATATAATGTCTTGACTGAAATCCTTTCATTGTAAATTGTAAATATTGTACATCAACTAATTGTTTTTTTACATATTTGTATAAATTTTATTTGGATTTCACACTTTTGAGTTCTAAAAATGCTAACAAATTTGAAAACAAGTTAAACTAACTAGACATGTTTATGTTGCACTTTATTATTGACACTTGTGTATCAATCATAAATAAAATAAAATAAAATAAAAACCTCAATTATTATCTTTCAAAACTTTTTAATTCATTTTTGATGTAATGATATTTCCATTTATCCTAAATTAAATTCACTTTTACTTTAAATTGATGGTTAAATTTTTTAAATTGATATTCAATCTAATTTACTTTTTATTTTTGAAATTTTTGAAATTTTACAAAAAATAATAATTTGGTGCTATTAATCTGTATACCTAAAACCCCATTTCAATATTGCAGTGAGTGAAATAATGGTACTAAAAAATTATAAGAAAAATAACACTGAAGGTGTGAAACATTGTTAATAAGAAAACACATTATCTTAAATGTTACAGTATGTTTGGATTTGTAATTACCAGAACAAACAGTAGGTAAATAAACAAATGAATTTGCAATCAGTAAGATTTCTTACATAGAACTTGTTGTAATACAGTATATGCATGGTCACATGGTTTTGATTCTAGGTTGTTCAAGAAGTACAACAAAAGGAACAAGAACTGATGAAAGGCACCATCAAAAGTCATGAAAAAATGTTGATGAAGGTAATGTTTTAAAACTATATATATATATATATATATATATATTATTGCAATACTCATTCACTGTATTGGAATTGTAGTGTACACTAAAACATCACATATTTGCAGATTATTCTAAGTAGATGAGCAGTATTTCAAAATACTAAAAAAAGTACATGAAATACATCTAAACAAGACCTTGGAAATACGTTTATGTATCACTTTTATATTTAGAATTATATTCTAACGTTACGTATTCGAAATCAATTTTGATATTCTATTTATGTAGTATAAGAAAAAGTAGTGAATTTCCCATGAGAAATTTCGAATGCAGTTACTCGAAGATGTGGGATTATTGGGAAAAGGAGTATTGATCATGTCAGGGCACGACAACGAGTTTCCACCGGACCACGTGTCCCCATCGCCTCCGGTGCTGGCGTCAGCGATCCAATCAGCACCGATGTCACCAAGCTCCGTGGAGAGTGGACAGCCCCCATGGTCATTGGACGAAACTACACCGGAATCCGACCTGGCAACCCCGCTGCTGTCACCAAGGGAACCAACTCCTCCAGCTCAGCCACCACCCCAAAACCCTCTCCCTAAGGAAGGAGTGACTGCAATTTCTCCCGCTCCTGCTGAGGCGGCAGTCCTCCCACCTGTCACTATCCCGTTGGCTAATGAAGCGCCAGACACGCATCGAGCAGTTGTAACCGGGGACGCGGAAAAGCATCCTCCGCCACGGTCTTTGGTCCTGAACAAAAGACTGACTAGGTTTGGAACCCCTAATAGTTCGGCAAGGCAGGCTTCGGTGCTTCGCATCACCACTGTTCATGAAGCCAGCCAAGCAGTGGCAGATTCCAAATATCGTGAAACACTGGGTGTCCTTGAGGTATTAAAAACCTATCATTCTATACACGTATAATTAGTGAGTGAGTTAGTGCATTTTTCACTTTTTGCTTCTAGTAATTGTTCAATGTTGTGACTTTTCATTAGAGTAAACAGAAGTAGATTAGTTGTGTGATTTGTTGTGCTGTAGTTTATGTTTTGATATGTAGAGGTTAAAAGATTGTGATAGAGAGTTCTGAATGTGAGTTCATGGTCTTAAATATATGTTTTTTTTGTAATAGAATGTGAGTTTTGATGTTTTAGGATGCCATCAATGAAAAAAAGCTTGAACCCAAAGAGAATGTGGCTGTATTGAAGCGTTTGGTTTTGGAGGTTGAGAAGATTTCAATTGAATTGGAGAGCAATTTGATACTTATTGATAATTTGGAACAAAATAAACTTGACAAAATTGATTTTCAGGTCCTTTTATTCTTGATGTAAATAATTTGATGGTTCTCAGGTGTTATTATTAATTGCATTAACTATGTATGTATGTATGTATGTATGTATGTATGTATTTGCACACATGTTTATGAATAGGAGTACTAATTAAATACTGGAAAATTATCTATGCTATCAAGATATGTATATATATATATATATATATATATATATGCAATGAATTAAACTTAATAAATCAAATTATTTCATGTGAAATTAGGCACTAGCTAAAATTGTAAAAGAGCTTAAAGCTATGGAAAATGCCATGTTGTCAGGAAAACCCATCTTAGGGTTTAAATGCATGTAAGATGTCTTTATTATTTTCTTTTCAAAATAATCAACAATAATGTATGTTTTTGATTTTTTGAATTGATTAACTTAAATAATCACTTTATTCAAATTGTAGGTCTTGTAATCATGATTTGGAGAAGTTGAGTCCTACTAGAGGCCCTGCAGTACCCACAAATCAAATGCCACGTAGTTTTCTATCAATGCTTTCAGCAGAGCGGATATTTTCAACGGTACCAATCAAAGAGTTTTATATTATTTTTTATTTTCAAATTTGTTTCAATTTAGTATTATTTTATTTTTAAAACGGTGATCTTAATTTACCTGTGCAGGGCAAACGAGAGTTATCACCTACACGAACCCCACCAACAACTCCTCCAACTTATGCAAAAAGTCACAACGAAATCAACAAAAATTCTAAAAGAAAAAACTCATACAGAATATATTGAAATTTTTCTTACTATGAAATTTAGTAACGATTTCAATCAGTTGATTCTTACGTACATACAATTTTCAATATATATTTGTTACTTGAGTTGTTTTCATTGATTCTAAATTTTTTCAGAAATTCATTTTTTAAACATGTAATATCTTTGAATGGTACACATTAAATTGAAGTAGGTAGATTTAAAGAAGTATTAAACTGTTCAAATATCATCTGATCTACATTTTTAATACACATCTTATTATTTTGTTCAAGTATCATCTGATCTACATTGTAAATCAATTAACAAACATTAAAACTAATAACAGGATGACTTTTATTTTATTTTAATTCTATTCTTAATTTGCTTTATAGAAGTTGATTCCGACCTACAAATAATAAGATGTGTATTAAAAATTTTCTCTTCTTATGAATAGGTTCAAATTTTATTATTTATTTATTATTCTTGTTATTAATTTAGTTGATTCATATATATATATATATATATATATATATCTTATTATTTTTAAAATTTTATTTTCAATAAACTTGAATTAAAGTTTAATAAAATAAAAAAGAGAAATTCTTAAATAAATATATTTATTTATAAAATTTATTACTTATTAAATTGATGCCCATTGATTATATATATATGTGTGTGTGTATATATATATATATATATATATATATATACATATGTGAGGTTTTACAATGCACATTATAATTTAATTATAAAAATTAAAAAAAATAATCATAATATTATAAATTTATATTAAAAGATTAACTTATATAATATATAAAATTTACAAGTAATTTTTTTTGTAAGAATAATAAACTATAAAAAAATTAAATTTAAGATAAAAAGATAAAACTTTTATATTTTAAAATTTTATTTTAAAATAAAAATATAATAAAATATAAACAAATAAAAAAATAAAAAATAAAAATACATATACACAAACAATAAAAAACAAATATTAAAATTAAATTTTAACTATACTTTTTGAGGTAGTAACAATAATAAGTATAAATATATTTTTATAACTATTTTATTAGTAGTCAATCTGTTTTAATATTAAATATTTTAACTTATATATTTATTCTATATTAAAATTTTATTTATAGATTAAAACACCTTCTATTTTTAATCTAATATAATATTTGATAGGATAAAAGTTAAATATTATATTTTTCTAATAATAAAATTTTATAAATACTTTATTTTATTTTATTTTTATTTTAATGATATGTTAATATATTTACATGTAATTTGTTTGATGCTAGACTTTTACAACATGAAATAAAGCTTCTATAGGTAAATTTTAAATAATTTAATGTATGTGTATATGTATGTATATACAAAAAAATATTATAAAAAAAAATTATTCTTGTAAAAGTTTTAAAAACAAATAATATCTTAGTGATTGTTTATTTTTTATTTCTTGGTTTAAAAATTTGAATAAAAAATATGTATTAAAACAAAATACACAAAAGAAATGTGAGCAAGAATCTAAAAAAGAAGGGAGAAGTGACAAAAGATTCCACATTTAGTTAAAATTGAATAATATTGGTTGAGTATTATGATATTTTATTTTTATTTTATTTTTAAATATAAAATTTAAACTTTCAAGACAATCAATTGTAATGAGTATCTACTTTAAAAAAAGCATATGGAAGAAATTATTGTAATAAAAAAATTTCATAACATATAATTTTTTATAAAGTAATTATAGATGATATAAATTCTATTTTGTAGCTATAAATTTTTTTCTATAAATAATATAATTTTATCAAAAAAATATTTTTTAATCACTTTTTAAAAATAATTCTCAGAAAAATAGAAATATTATCTAAACATAATAATAGTTCAGTATGTCTAATCATTTTTTGAATTAAAATTTTGTTGTTATATAAATATTTATAGATAAAATGTTAATCTAGCAAATAAATATAAAGAAGTAAAAAATTAATAGTTGAAATTAATTTATTCTTTTTTTATAAATATATATATATATAAAATTTAATTTAATTTATAAAATAAAATAATTTTTAAAAACCATATTTTATTTTATTAAATATAAAATATTTTTATAATTATTTTGTATTTATTACAAAATATATCCACCATATTTTAAATCATATTTTTTTTATAATATTTAATAATTTAATATTATAAATACCATTCATATAAGTTACTCTTTTTTTTTTTTTTGAATGATTTCTTATCAACCATTTATTCCTTGACTTTGGTCAATAGGTATAAAACAAATTCAAGTTAACAAATATTGACTTGATATTATAATGTGCATCATAAAATCTTAGTATAGTGAAAAACAAATATAACATAAACAATCCTAGTGTAACTTATACTCATGACCTGTCTAAAAGCGAAAAAAATAAAAATAAAAAATAATAATAATTTTTTTAAAAAAAGAAACAAGGCATTAAAAAAGAAAAAAAGAAAAAAAAATTAAAGCAACCAAGTGGCCATCATGCCTCCTACCACTTTCCAAGTGCACTAATTTATTGCACCATCTTTTCCAATAGAAATTAACACTACCCCCTCTATCAAAAAAATAAAAAAAAATAAAAAAAAAATAAAAAAACAAACAAAACAAAAACAAAGCAACAATCAAGCGTCAAAACATGCAAGATATTTAACTTCATGGCAAAACATTCTGGACACCATCCATGGTAAAAATCATGTATTAAAAATGAAATTAAAAAAAAACCGTTCTAGATTGTAAGCCGCTTTTATATTTTATTTTCTTTCTTTCTTTCTTCTTCCAGTGAGAACACCTGGTGGAAACCTGTGTTTGTTGGGCTCAATCACACTGCCAAGCTAAAACACTACCCTACAACAAACCCACTTTCCACACCATTTAATTGTTGTTGACTGGATGCCTCAAAACTGCTATATAATAATAAAAATAAAAATAAAACACTAGCAAACTGGGTACATGGCAACATCATCATCATCGACAAAGCTCCACAACCAAAGTCAAGAGCTCACTCATGAACCAGCTTTGTCTTGTTGTTGCACTGGTCGAGGAGGAAGCAAGCAAGGGAGTAATCCATGGCATCGCTGCCACATAGGTTCCAGGCACTACTACCACCACCACCACCACCATTGCCACCACAAGAGCTGAGCTAGCAGAATTAGTATTATAAAGGGGGGCATTATCAACCACTACAAGTATTATAAGAGTGTGCACAGTCAACAGGTCCAAGCAGGCTCACCATGTGAATCAGCTCCGGTGCTTGTCCACACTCCAGGCTTGTCGCCGCAACGCAGTGAATGCATCTGCAATCAGTGACCTGCTGCGCCGATCTGGCATGTGAGCCATGGGATACAACAAACAAACCTGCAGCGGTGGTGTCGTGGGAGCTTGCGGCGAATGTGGCCCTTGCTGTCAATCTTCATGGCGTCAATTCTGGTGAGAATCTGTGCTGAGGGGGGCCGATACTTCCCTTGTCCTTTGAGGCTTTGCCCCTAGCCGTTCATTCCAGGGTGTGGCTGACATGCAGCTTGTGACGAGGTGGAAATACCAGATCTGGAGCTTTAATAGTTTCGGATGGGTCTTCATTTTTCTTAGTGCGTGTACAAACTATACAATCATGTACTTTAACTTGATGAGGTTTCATAGGTATTTACCCCTCTCCTTTTTAAAAAAAGTACATTGAAATAAATGTTGTCAAATTCTACATGTAGAAGTGCAGTAGAATTTGTTGATGTGTATTTATTACTATTTCGAATATTTTTTGATTTTGCGGAAAATGTCTTATGCAAATGGTTTTGTCGTAAATTAAAAAGAAAAAGAAAAAGAATGATACCACAAAAGTTTAAATGATGTAAACTAAAATCAGCCAACAATGCCAAGATGAAACTCTTAATCTTAACACGAACAATGCAATGAGGGTTTGATGAATTGTCTGTAATATTGATTTTGTGGTGTTGAAGGTTGGGTGTGGGTGTGGTATTATACCGATATCAATGCTCTACCCACAGATTAGAGAGCTTATTACTGCACTTCTACATGGAAACCCTGTGCTTAAAGACCACTCTACTCACTCAACCGTGAAATCGAAATGACGAACACTCACCGTTGCTCCATTCACAGACAGTCTTACTAATTGCTTCACAACCGAAATTGTCACTGTGACGATGCTAGACTAGAGAAAGAGTGCCGCTTGCAATTGAAACGCGGAACAGTTTGTATAGGGATAGAATACCACTGCAACGAAGCGGTCAGGGTTGGCAACGGCGCACGCAGATTTTACACAGGTTTTACACCCTTGATAGTCAGTAATTTGTTGTAGTTGCACCCCAGATTTCCCTGTCTGTTCTGATGGATTTTCACCGCAGAAAGAGAAGCCGATCAAAGACGTCGATAACTTTCCCAGTAGTAGGTTTAGGATGCTCTTAAGCAAATTAGCGAATCATGTTACTGGCCTGACACTGTCGAAGATTCTCGGTGAAGAGGGCCTAAAAAATATTGAAGAATATTCACCATATCCGCTCAGGTATCCGAGTACGGATGAGTACGAAACAGATGGCATTTGGAGGAAATACTCAAAGCTTTAAAACCAGATCACCATCTCACCGCATCGACGAAGACATGCAAAACTACTCTTTCTGTTATTTTGGGCTACCTTGCTATTCTAGTACTGTCCAGACAGGACCCACCTCCAAAGGCATTGGGAAACCATTACTAGTTCCCATATCCAGCAATTCTGAACATCAGAGCGTGGTGTCAGTTGGCATGCAATTTAAGATTTACCTGACTAGTGGACTACTATGTGGCACGAGAGACTGCATGATATATGCGATATGTCAGGAATTCTGCCCAACGGCAGTAAATTTTCGACAGGGATTCCGAGTCCGTCAACTTCATGCCACGAGTGTCATGCTCTGACTGGTCAGGGCCTCACGAGACACTGTCGACGGAGAAACTGCTGTAGTCATTTGACTCATCTTCAAACTGCTGTAGTCATTTGACTTACCTTCAAACTGCTGAAAATCCCAAGCAGATTATGAGCCTTACCAATCGTCTGATTGATTTCCTGTCTCCTCAGACAAGCTAGTCAAATTTTTCTTAAAGTACAGTCTCAGGTGGTTATATATAAAGATTACAAATAACTACGCAGTAGGTGGACTGGACTCTAGATGGGTTAGGTGAAAAGTCCAATGATGTGAGTGGACTCAATGAGAAACATAAGTCTGTATGCACTGAGGGCGTTCTTCAGTTTCAGTGAAGAGAAGGAAGAGAGTCTGTAGCAGATTCTGTGGAGAGAGGATGGCAGAGTGGGTAGAAGGCAAAAGAGAAAATGACGCTTTAGTGTCGCTCACGGAACTCTCCAGCAGCCTTTTTACACGGACTTAGAACCACGTTCAGGCGAGGGAGCAGCGGTGGACAAGCTTCCAATTCAAGGTACTCATGGTCCCCGCACATGTCGAACTTCGGTCTCCGCAATCGTCGCTTTCCTCAAACTTGTATGGCGCTGACGGTATTATCGATACCCTTAGTCGGCGAGTGAGTGAGTGACTTTCTCATTCGAAGGAACCATGTGTCGCTGCAGTAGCATGAGGACTTTGTGGCACCATGCAATTCAGGGCAAGTCAGACCACTGGACCACCTGATTTGAAAACTACGAGCGTCCAGAACTTTGTGAATGTTCAGCTGCAGTTCTAAATTTGTGCAGAGCCTCTGCGGCGGAATTGTGTTCGATGACTGGTCTTCTCTAAATCCGTTTGATCGGTGTCCATAATATCATTCCGTAATTCTACTTTAGTTGCATGGTCAATCGGTGGATGCACTTAACATATTTGTCTGACGATCCTTTGGGGTGTTGTTATTTGCTCTAGAGTAGATTTTTGTGGCTCAAACGATGTGTGCTGGGTTGGGCGCAGCAGTCTGTGTAACCTACTATAGCAGAGGATGAATTGGGCGCTGACATTGTCGTCATCGTTGAAAGCACAACCAATTACGTCGTAATATCGCTGAATCTAGTAATTGAGAATGGTGTTCAGTTCTCCAATCAGATTCTATTTCTGCAAGAAGAAGCTACACCTGTACATCGATTAATAGCTGGCTCCATTTTGATTCTTGTTTCGATTCGTGCTGCAGGCCAGGTTTTTACTTCAGGTATTAATCGCTGTAAGTACCAGGTTTTCCAAGCACGGTTTCTGTTTTTTGATCTCTTTTAAAATTTTCATTTTATTTTAGTAACTTGTGGTAGTAAAATTCGTATTATTTTGTACACCCTCATGTTTACTGTGCAATCTTGATATTTCTTTTGCAATCAGTAATTCCACTCCCTGAAAGAATCTGACTTGGTGTGCATTCCCAGGTTAATCATCATGCACAGAAACACAGTGTATGGCCACACAGAGTGGCGAAGACACAAGTCTTGCTGGAGGCACAGTCGTCATCTTTCATCAATAGTTTCTTCAGGAGTGATCTTCACTTTGGGTCCACCTGTAATTCTCTGCACTCTCGTCGCGACTTTGGTCTCAGTCATCAACCAGTTAGTGCAAGATGGACGTCTTCCCAAGTGGATGCCACTTCTTCACGTCGCATCGCTACCGTTCACACTCACTGCTCCAGTGTTGGCCCTCCTACTGGTTTTCCGCACCAATGCTTCGTATAGTCGTTTCGACGAGGCTCGCAAAGCATGGGGTTCAAATGTCAACAGGACAAGGGACTTGGCAAGACAAGCTTTGACGTGGATACGAATGCCATGTGACGCGCCAAAACTGCACTGCCTTCTGCGACACATCAAGGTTTTTTCACTGTGCTTGAAAGATCACTTGACTGAAGATAATACACTCAGAGTGGAACTGACGGCTGTACTCGACCCAGGTGAAGTGGACTGTGTGATGAGTTCTCAACATCGTCCCAACAATATTTTACAGGTTATGTCGGAATTGATCTCACAGTGCCAGATTTCTCAGTGGGAGAAGATAACTATGGACGAAAACATTACAGCATTTCATGATAATGTGGGAGCTTGTGAAAGGATCTTCAAAACACCCATCCCGCTCGCGTACACGCGCTTGACTTCTCGCATGTTAATGTTCTGGCATATGTCTCTACCAGTTGGGCTTTGGAACACGTGTGGTTGGCTCACAATTCCTGTCTCGTTCATGAGCGCAGCTGCATTGTTTTACATTGAAGAAGTCGGAGTTTTAATTGAGGAGCCGTTTTGGATTCTGCCGTTATTGTCGATCAGTCAAGGCATTTGCTCTGCAGTTGATGGTTTGTATGTTGCTCACAAAGAAGCGTCCATGTTGTGGAGCATTCACCAACCAACAAATGCTAATGACCATGTAATTATTAGCTTTGATGGATCGAGGTCCGCTGGGATTTATCAACATAACAATATTGATGTAAAATTCTCTAGAGTAAATTCAGTTGGTTGAAAATAATTAAAAAATATAAAATATATAATTTGTATTACAGTTGAAATGAAAAGATTAACTATGTTGACATGTTAGAAAATATATAGTTCCAGGTGATATAACTTATTTCGTTTATAAAATACTTCAAATGTAAAAGTATATTTAGAGTGGTATATTCTATACCTCCAGTAATTATAATATAAGTATCGTTTATGAGATGGTTAGTTTACAAAAGTACGAACAGAATGTCCAAACAATGTATTCCAGTATATAAATCAAATGCACAAGAAACACAGTGCAAAAAAATGTTTACTACCTCTTCTTTAGCTCTAAAGATTTGTAAATATTTGTAAGTATTCTAAATGATGAATATCAGATGAAAATTCAAGTTCTACAAAACGGCACAAAGCATTAACATCGCTTCCCGGTATATGCTACACTTTCGCTGCAGTTACAGTTTCTATGCATGTAAACTGATGATGGACACGAAAGTTTGAAGTCTAATAACTCCCTTTACAGTTTATTCCCTTCGGCCACTACAGCAGCGTTAGAAGATGATAGCCTCTAACCTTGCGGCACAGCCCCAGCACCACAGAAACTACAGAACAAGCGTCTGGTTTGGAAACATCCCGGAGAGACTCCTGGTCACAACCCCATGGGCTCCACGCTGCAACCGCTTACTTCGCACCACCGTCATGTCTCACCCCGAAAATATTCGTCCTTTCAACAACTTTTCTTTCTATCGCAGCGAACGGGAACTCATGCAAACCGTCGACCCAGTGTAGGACCCCCGCGAGATCTTTACTGCACTCGAAAGTTCTACCTCTGCTTCACGCTTTGCGCACACAATTCCAGAGCCACCAGTCGTGCGATATGAGTCCACACACAAGGCTCTGGACCTTTTTCTGGGGATAGGGGGGGGGGTGCAAGTACTAGTGAGGTACTAAAGGAGAGGACAACGATGTACCTGCGTGGTGTACGAGCCCCACTGACTGATGTTTCACGATGTGATCCCCAACACTGGTGCCAGAGCGGCTCTTCCCCCAAGAAGAGGATCAGTAGACCACGCACGTGCCGAAGACCTCGCATACGACGAAACCCTGCAGACTGCGGCACTATGCCTCTCGTCACTTTTTCTATTGCAACGGTGTAGATAGTCGCTGCAACTCCGCGTCCCTTGGTTTTATGTAGATTTCTCCGAGGCTTGCAGCGGCGATGGCTGCTGTCCTGCAGGCTGCTTCCAGATGGGTAGGTGGCTGGGATAGAGGGTGCATTACCAATATCAGTTTTTTTGTTTCATTTTTTTATTAATAAATTCCCATCGTACTGGCCTTCGAAACTCGCGAGTGAGTGTAAGTGTAGATAGAGGGAGTCATCGCCGTCGCGGATTCTTCCAGTGTTTCATGATTCTACCATATGGCTCCCACTCTTGCTTGGAACTGGTGGTGGCTTGGACTCTGGAAAGCCCTTTCCCTATGCAAAGCTTCTTCAGAAATCGTCATGATTGCACTACAGAAGTCTAAAAGCGATGCTCTGATGGCCTTGTTTTATTTTTTAAAACAAACATTTGTGAAACGAAAGAGGGTATATCCCCTTGCTATTGTTTGTAATAAGTTGATTACTTACTTCCAGTGTCTAGTTCAAGACTCTTGAATAGGGCAAGTACCTTTGTGGGTGGAGTTTTGTTTCATTTAATGTTAGTTTCTAATTCTATGATATCTAGTTTAATTTTTTAATTCAAGCTTTTGCACACCTTTTAGGAGGTGTTTGTGAATGTTTTTCTTTAGTTTTATATTAATAAGTTTTTCTATTCTCAATTATGTAATATCATATCAATAACTATATTTTAGTATCCAATTAGGTACTACTTTTACAAAATTACATTCTTTTGTTTCTAACATGTTCAAAAGCAAGTGCCAACAACTAGGCAACAAAGGAGTTATATATCTTAAGGTTGAGAACAAATTGTCATTATATATTTGGGCCCTAGAACAACCAATGTGCACATAATTGATAGAGTAGACTAATCTTCAATTTTCATATTTTTTAGACTATTTTACATTCTTAGAATTAATATAGTATAATTTCTAAATTTTTTGAAAGATAAAATGTGCCATTTCTATTTATTCCAAGTTTTAAATTTTACTTCCAATCATTTCTAATACTTTTTTTGTACCAAATAAATCAAATTAGAATAGATTATTTTTAGCTCTTATCTTATTTTTAAATAAATCAAGTTTTGAGAGAATTGTGGATAATTTTTTTTTGATTATTTGATGATTTAGATGAAATATATATATATATATATATATATATATATATTTGAGGTGTTGGTATGTAAAAAAATTTCATTCCAATTATCAGTTTTAAAGGAACTTGGATTATTATAAAAGATAATAAATTATGATGTTAGAATTTTGTATGAAATAAGTATCTACAAGGGTTTATAAATTGCATCTAGATCAAATTTCAACTTCACTTTAAGTCATATTATAATAGATTAAATATATTAACTTTAAATATTTTTAATTATTTAATTATAGCATATATATAAAATAGGCTCTATTAATTAAAATTTTATTTTAAACTAAAGTTGATACTTGAATATTAAAGACTAATGGTTTGGATATTTGTGGCATTAGTTATTTGTAATAATCTTTCATGATTTTATGATCTATATTTTTAAACCAAACTAAAATATAGATATAGCTTTTATTATCTAATATATATCCAATTCTCATTTCTTTGGAGTTTTGACATGCAAATGATGTAGTTGATTATGAATAATGTTTTTTTAAATATAATTATTAAAAATACTATTATTTTAAATTTATAATATTCTTTATTTATAAATATATTATCTATTATTTAAAAGGATATATTTATATAAAATAAGAATTCTAGGAATTAGCTAATTTCTTTAAAAATGGTATATCATTTTTTATTTTTTTATTTTTTTATAGAGATTTAAAAGCCCTAAAATATTATTAAAAAATAAACTTCTTTCAATTAATTTTAAATAATAAAAAAAGATTAAATGATAAAATTATTTTAAAGACTTTATTTATATTATCTTTTATATCTTTTAAAAAATGATTGAATTGTTTCTATATTAATTAATGGTTCTTTGAAAAGAGAGAGTTTTTTTTACTTTTTTTAGATATCTTCTAGATTTTAGGTTGAAATTAAACTAATTACTTATTATTAAGAATAAATAGGTAGCTAGAGGATAACCTTGCTTTATTTTTATTTGAATAACAAAGTATTTAGAGAAATAGCATAAATATTGATTGTAATTTTAATTTTAATAAAATAAATTTTTATTATTATATTAAAAATTTGACCAAAGCTTGAGGTTTCTATAGCTTTGAATAATAACTTTTATAAGATGTTGTAAAGGTAAAAATCACCATTCAATTTAAATTATAAAATGGATTCAATTAAGATTTGCTTATAATTGGTGGTGTGAAGTGAGAAGCATAATTAATAAAAAAGAAAGAAAAAAAGAAAGAAAGAAAGAAAGGAGAAGGAAAAAAATAAGTGAAAGAAAGACAATAATAAAAATACACACTTCAAAACTAGTTATAATATATTTATTAGATTTTTATTTTGTAAATGATAAAAATAAAAATAAAAAATAAAAATATTTTTAAATAATTATTTTATATTTTTAAAAATATGGAAAATAAATAAATCCAAATTATTATCAATAAATTATGAAAAGTTAAAGATAAAAGATAAATAATAAAAAAATTAGATAATTGGATTTTACTTCAAGGATAATTTGATTAAGTGGTCAAGGATTTGAGCCTTACCAAGGCTCACAAGTAGTATATAGGATGTCTTAAAGGGGCCACAAGGCCTTAGTCTTATCCTCCTAACTATCTCCAAGGAGCTGCAACCCATATGGATTATGTTCACCCCCTCTCCTACTACTACTATAGTTGTTGGTCACTCTAATTTCTACTAATAGAATTATTTTTTTTACAAAATTTTACTTCACCATGGTATTCAAAAAATACCCAATTAGTCTAAAAACCTTGCAAAGACTTTAAATCTTAGTCCAATTCTTCATAATAGCCTCCAAAAGTGATAAAATTATTTTTACTAAAATCTTTTAAATATATTCTAAAAAATTATTAATTTTTTAAAATTAAATTATTTTTTGAAAAAAGATTTTTAATATTTCAAAGATGCTAATATAAAATTAAAGGTACTTTATTATAATTTGGTAATTTTTTTTAGAAATAAAATTAATTTAAATCAATTAAAAATCCTATTTTCTATATAAATAATAAAAAAGTCATGTTGTTCTTTTTTATTCTTCTTCTACCCTCTTTTTTATGCTTATTTATAAATTTTTAGTAAGTAATACATATGAATAAAAGATCATTTTAGACATTGGTTTAAAGAAATAAACACAAATTATTATAAATAAGAGAAAATATTAAATCAACTAGGATAATTGCCTCCAAGACTTTATGATATATTAAGTATAGGTTAGATACTAAGTTACAGGATTTTAGCAAAGATTTTATAAGCTAAATTTATAAAAGTTAAAGATTTATAATTATTTAATTAGTTTTTATCTTCTGAATTAAAAATTATAATGAAAAAATCTTTAATAATGACTTTATAAAGAACATTTCTTTTTTAAAAGAATTTAATGAGGTTTGAATAATTACTTTAGATAATTGGTCAAAAATTCTTAAAATATTCTATTTTAATACCATTTGAATTAAGAAATTTGATATTTGCAAGATCATCAATAATATTATATGATTTATTTAAAAAAGATAATTTATCTAATGTGGCAATAATTTTATTATTTATTTTTTAAAATTAATTTATTATATTTATTTTAAAGTTTATTTTTATATCAAAATAAAATATTATATTAAAATAAAAAATAAAAAATCAATTATATAAAATTAAATATTTAATATAAATATATAATTTAATATCAATAATATCTAATTATCTTTTATTAGAAAAGAAAATTAGTATAATAAATATTTTTATGATTTTAAAGATATTCGTCTTTTTAAAGCTCTTAAAAATATCTTTGGTCATTTATTCTAAGTTTCTAATTAATCATAATAGTTTAACATTGTTAAGGTTTGAGTTATTACTAAGATGTTATTTATTTATAAAAAATCAAGAAAATTAGAGATAACTCTTTATATTCTAATAGAAGACTTTGTATTAAAAATTAATGGATCAAAGAGGACTAATTTCATCTTAATGTCAAGATTTAGATATAATCCATCAATAAATAGACAAAAGAAGAAAATTACATCTTTTTTAATTTTATTTTTTTTCCTCCAAATTGATCAAGGATAGCATGGTGTTGTGATTTTGTATTAGTAGCTATATCTTGCCTTGTTTTAGTTGAAAAACCAATTAAAGATACAAAATTTTTTCACTTTCAAAATATTTATTTTTCAAAAAACCAAGAAGAATACAACTATGTCTTCTATCACAAGCCTTTAACTAGAGCATTTAAGAATAAACTTTTACATTAATTCAAAGATTTAAGGACATAATTTAGGTCTTAGAAAAAATATAATTAGGTACAATAATCTATTTAAAAAGAAAAATATTATATTAATAGAAAATAGAGATTATTTAGCATGCTCAAAGTGAAAGATGGTTTTTTTTATACAAAATTATTTCTATATATATTTCAAATTTGATAATATTTTTAAAATAAAATTTTTTAATATTTTATTTTTTAAAATTTATAAGAAAATATCTCATTAAGCTATGTTACTTAGAATTATAAAGAGTTTGGCAATCTATAATAACTTTGTTCTAATTTGGATTTAGGCAAAAATTATATTCATATGATGTAATGCAAAAAAATATCTACTTTTTGTTTGAACATACACTTTCTTCTTGGAATAGTATTAAGTATAAATCTACAAATTCTAAGGACTAAAAAGATGAGTAGATTAAAATGATCTATTAGATTATTTTATACTTGATTTAAGACATTATACAAGGTTGATAGAAGAATATTTTAGTTTAGCTAAAAATACTAAGTTATATTAATTAAAGATAAAGATTTTTTTTTTTTTTTTTCAAAATATGTACATTTTTAATAAGGTCACATAAATATATAATAGTTAAAGTTTCTTTGTAATGCCAATATAATCATATTTACTAAGAAATTATCTTTTACTAAAGAGTTTGTCTAGAATAAGGATAAAATTAATTTTTTTAATAAATTTAGAAACTAACTTTTAAAATGGGATATAAAAGATTTATTTCTAAAAATCTTATTATTATAAAAAAATTTCTAAATAATTAATTTTATTCTTAAAAATATTACATCAAACTCAATTCAATAATTTGAATTCAAAAGAATTAAACTTCTAATACCTTAAAAAAATATTTGAAATAATATTTTTAAAGATTTCATATTTTAATTGTATAGTGTGGAATCTTATTTTGCTATATAATATGTTAATATATGTAAGAAGGTTCATCAAATGATAACATATTTTTTTAATAATTGAATTATATAAATCTAAAACTTAGAATTATATTTTATAATTAAAATAAATATTATAAATAATAACACAAAGATTATTTTTGTAATGATCAAAATATTGTAGATTTTCTATAGCAGGATCAAAGAAGTAAGTATGCACATCAAACTAAGTGTCATAGAGAAAACTTTTAAATCTTAATAATAATATATGGTCAACTATAGCTACTTATATATATATATATATATATATATTAAAATTAAATAATAATCTTCTATTTTATTATCATATATATATATATATATATATATATATATATATATATATTTATCAAACACCATCTTCATTACTAAGTTTATCACATGTACTTGTACATTATATACATCACTTGTGTATATTTTTTTATTTTTTTATTTTGAAACTATTCACTTGTTCCAAATTTGTTTTACAAAATACGATTGCTAAAAAAAACCAATAAAATTCTTGATATTGCTTCTAGTTCTTTCTTTATTCTAGAATACTTTTTAAATTTTTTTTACAAATATAAGTATTTTTATCTTTGTACTTCCATTTTTCTTATTCAAGATACCATGACTTCTTCCATTTCCTCCTCTATATTATGCACATCTATTATCTATAGACTCCACTTTTCTTCTTTAATTTGTCTATCAATGACATGTCATTTGATGAGGCAATGGGCACTTTAATGACATTAAAATGCATCTTACATTTACAAGTCAAAGTTATTAAAAATCATATTATTATTAATATTAGGTTATATTCTCATTTATAAACATAATTATAAGTTTTTCTTCTATTTATCACATAGAAGGATATAAAATTTATTTAAATTTTTTATATTTAGTTTTATATTTTTGTTTATTTTTATTTTAATTATTATATAATATCAAAATTTAACTAAAGTCTTTAAAATTTTTTAGTCAAAATAAAAAATTCTACGTATTATGGTATTTTTTACCATTTTTTAAAAAAAAATTAAAATTAATTATACTATATAGAATACTAAAATTAAATTCCTTTTGAATTAAGTAGAATTGTCAAAAGTGGTAAATGGTTTAAAAGTTTTGTATAAATTTAAAAAATGTGTACAACATCTTACTTAGAGTTTGAAATATGTAAAGATTAGTTGAAAAATATATTTGCATTACAAATATTAAAAAAAAATAAAAATAAAAATAAAAAAATTATATCACTTTAGAACTTAAGTACATCAAAAGTTGTTTCAAATTTTAAAAACTCAAAAAAAATAATCAAATAAAGCATCATAAGTATACCTTTGTTAGAAGATTTTTTATTTAATAATTTGATTTATTATTAGATATAATAATTAACTTATAAAATACATTTATTACTACATAAGGCATAATTAAGGATATTTTTCTTAAAAAATTATTATCTAACATCCTATGACAAGAAAAATTTAATTCTTAAAAAAATTCTAAATAAACATAAGTTTTTTATATTATAAAAAAATTATTATACATAAAAAATCAATAAAAAATTTAAGGTTTAATAATTTGTCTTTTTTACTTCTTCATATAAAGATCTCTTATAATAATCAAGAAAGTTAATCTATAAGTTTATATTTTATACAACATTATAATAAAAAGAACTAGGATATGAGTTTTTAAAATGTAATTAGAGATAGAAAAATTGTTCTAATAAATTCAAATTAATAAATGATTATTTTAAAAAAAACTCCAATGTATTTATTTAATATTAATATCTATTATTGCTTTAATAATCTTTAAAAATTAGATTTTAGAACCAACAATTATATGTCTTCTTTGAGATATTTATTTATTTATTGATTATATAAAATAAAGTATACATAAATAAGTTTTATTTAAAGTTAAATAATATTTTTTTCTAAAATATTAGTTTAATCATCACTATAATAAATATTAGTTGATAAATTAAGATATTTGATATTCTATATATTCTTAATTTAGGAAAAAAAATAGTAGAATTATTAATATATAAAAAATAAATATAAGTACTTTTTACAATTAATGCTTATGAAATCAACAAAAAAAATTACTTACAATTAATACAATCTATTTTCAATCAATAAAAAGTTAAAAAAATATTTATTCTCTAAAAATATTATTTTTCTAATTAAAATTAGCACAAATTTTTTTTCACTACAAAGTAGTCAAATACATCAACAGATTGAATTTATATAAAAATGATAATATAATTTCTATGTGATATTTTTTGTAAAGCATGTATAGCACATCTATAAAAATTAAACTTTAATCACTTGTTTAATATAAAAATTTAATTCTTAGTATTTAAATCATATATTACAATCTTTGTGGCTTAAATTACATTGCCAAATTAATTAAGGTTTTTTAATCTTTTGTTTTTTAATCAATGTGTTGTTATGCATAATTTTCTACATATTGTTACATCTAATCTAATTTGGATCCAAATCACTTCTATTCTATATAGTATATTTTGAAATTAAAATTTTTATAATTAAAAAATATAAATATCTTCACAATAATTTTTTTTAAGAATGTAATTCAATTTTATTTTAAGATTTTTTGGCCAATATCTTTTACTTAAATTTCTTTCTTAGCAATAAAACATACATGAAATATATCTTATATGATATAATTTCTTTAATCAAAATCACTTTTAAAAACACATATATATATATATATATATATATATATATATATATCTGTAATATATATATATATATATTTTTTTTAAAATAGAGTATATAAGTATATTATAATCTCTATTTATAAGCTAATTTGATCATATTTAATCTATTTTTAGTAATATCTCTTTTAAATTCTTATTAAATAATTTTTTTTGTATTAAATATTTTAAATTTCTTTGATTTTGAGTTGAACTCTTATTCAATTTTCTTTAATTCTCCTTGGTACTCTTCTTTATTTTATATTGAGTTATATTATAATTAGTTTCTTTTTTTTGATTTTGAAGACTATTATTTTTGTGATGGATCTACTTTGTATTATTACTAGCTCTTATTTAGTAATTGAACCATCTTTTATAGTTCAAAAATATTATTTATAAATATATAATTATTTAAATATATGATATGATTTATTCTCTTTACTAGAATCTATAAAACTTTTAAGTTGAATTATATATATATATATATATATATATATATATATAGATGTTATTAAAAATGGTTGTGGTAACATCCAATTGGAGGGTATAAAAATTATAAAAAGTTATTTAAAAAAGAAATATATAGAAGGCTGTTTTTATGATAAAAATTAATGTCCTATAATAGTCAAGACCTTCTTGTTGTGAGAACCTTTAAATAAAAAAATTAGGCTTTATAACATGCTAAAAATTTATAAAATTTTTATTATTAAAATTAGTTATTTTGAACTTATCACAATATAGTTAAAAAAATAAAAAAAACTAATTTTATTTTTAAATAAAGACTTATATTCACTTTCTATAGCAAGATTCTAATTAAAAGCATTATTATCCACAAAGGCTTTACAAACCAAAAGAAATTTGCTAAGGTTGTAAAAAAATTGCTTATTCATAGTACAATATTATGGTATATGGAATGTTTCTAAGATCCACAAATATAATTAGATAGAATATCAAAAAAAAAGATTTGCCACAAGACTAATATACAAATAAGAAAGTATAATTTTAAAACTGGAAGAATTCTTTGAATGAGAATCAAGATAAAACAAGAATATATGTGGAGCAAGAATACTACCACTACTATTAATAATAATAATAATAATAAGTAATCTAATTAATAAGAAAATCATAGAAGATATTTCATTAGAATCTTTATTAAGTACTACAAAGGTAATACTAAGAAATCCTCATGAAAAAAAAAATATATATATATATATATTATATCAAGGACACAAGAATATAAAACAAGAAACTTAAAATTAGGACAAGATTTCTAGAAGAAAATCAAAAACTTGGATTAAATAGATGAGATCTCGAACAACACTTAGAAAGGTGAATTAAAACTCTAAGAGATATATTGTTGAGATTGAAGAACCCTTCAATCTCAACTCCTATATATACTCTTGTCTAAGACGCTTTTTAAGCGGCTACTATCAGACCAAGAAGCTTCTCAAGCAGCTTCTATCAACTGGGAAGCTTCTTGAGCTCCTTCCACTAGTTGGGATATTTCTTGAGCTCCTTCCACTAACTGGGAAGCTTCTTGAGCTCTTTCCACTAGTTGGGATATTTCTTGAGTTCCTTCTATTAACTAGGAAGCTTCTTGATCAACTTTCACCAACTAAGAAGCTTCTCAACCGACTTTTATTAATTCGAGAAGCTTCTAGAATGTCATAAAAGGTTCTGTGAACCTCCAAAGTATATGTCCCTAACATCACCCCCCTCTCTAGCAACGAGTTCTAAGATGAGCTTAGTCTTACTACATATATAAAAAATCAAGAATACAATGTACTAGTGAAGCTATATATTTTGTTCTCAGTTCTTGGACAATAGGTTCTACTAGTCCTCAAAGAAATTGCCTATGGCCTTGATCTATTACCTTTGTTATTAAGATATTCTATCTAAAGATCTAATCTTCATTGCGGCCTTCAAAACATCCTCCAAACAAAATCTCAGGACTAAAAAGATTCACCTTTCTAAGCTCAAGCAATATTACTAAAGCTTGAGTATTGGAATCGAGATTTGCATAATTGGATCTTTTTTCTAATGGCTCCAACCGGGGTCGTACTTGGTACTAGAATGTGTTGTCTTTACTTTGCTCAATTGAAGGCTGTGAAACCTGTATTGGTTCATTCAAAGCTTGCGTCGCAAATGAATCATCTGAGTCTTGTTCTCTCAATGCTTAAAGATTTGACATGGTGACTAGTTTGCTTCTACTACTCTAATCTGGACGACTATGTATTGATGAAGGCTTTAGTTTAATTCTCTCCCTCTTTATGAATATTCTGTGGATCCTATCTTCACTAAGAAGTTATCATTGAATACGTTTGGATTTGTGAGGATAGAATTAATGAAATTCTTATATCTTTTAAAGCATATTGGCAAGATTTGTAGTTGGTTCCCATGTGCATTCATTAATGTCATAGCCCTGCCAATGGACAAGATATTCCAATTTGCTCCATCTTTGCCATAAATCAAGTACCTTTTTAACCTCATATTCTTCATGGTCTTCAATTTCAATACTAAGCACCAACTGTTGTATTCTTTCTAGAATATGCGATTCTCTATAAGGTTCTAAGAGAGAGACATGAAAAATTAGATGTACCTATATGGCGGATGGTAACTCCAAGCGATATGCCATTGGATGTCATGGACATACTTTAAGCCACTACTAGAATTTTTTGTAATCTTCTAGAATCTTTTATAGCTTTCTAAAATCTTCTAGAATCTTTTAGAATCCTCTTCAACCTTCCAAGATCTCTTGTGGACTTTTTAAAGTCTTCTAGAATCTTCTTCAAATTTCTAGAATATTCTAAGATATTCTTAAAAAGTCTAATAGGACATAAGGCCTCATAGTATAAATAAGAGGCAAGATTGACGAGCACCTCAATCTTGCCAACACAAGTCTTGGAGCAATCTAGAGTGTTGCCTTGTTCTTGATATTAATCTAGTTTCTTATTCTTGATCTAATTCTTATTCTTGTCCATTCAGTTCTTTGTTCTTGAAGTTATTCTGATTTTGAATTCTTCTCCTCGATTCTTAGTTAATCTGCTATCTTGCATCCCTGACAGTTTGACAAGACTGACTTATATAATCATATCAAAGCTTAGATCTCTTGATAGAGAGTGGATTACCCCTCTTCAAGATATTATTGCGTTCTAGAGGAGTGTGGATTATCCTCCTCTAAACTGATATGCTTATTTCTTGTAGTTGATTTTTTTTTGGAAAGAATGGATTATCTCTTTCTTAAATTATATCACTATATTTTAGAAGTTGCGGATTACCTTCCTCTAAACTAAATGTTTCAAAGTATTCCTTTTAGTATAAAAAATACTAATGGCTTATCATTTTTTTTTAAAGATGGAAATAGATCAAGTTAATGGAGGTACATCCTCGCAAATAGAGAATAGAGTGGCAACACTTGCAGATCTTCGAGTCCTTTTGGATACGGTATGAGAAGAAATGACATTCTTCCACAACCTAAGAAAAGAATTGCAAATGGAGCAAGTATCTGAAGAAACTAAGCAAGAGATTTATAACTTATAACAAGAGATTATTCGATTAAGAAAAGCAAGCGGTAGACAAATTATGTACACAACTTCTCTAGAAGTTCCAAGGGTTGTCATAAATGAGCCAAAAGCTAGTATACCTGATAAATTTGATGGAACAAGATCCAACTTTTGAGGGTTTGTACAACAAGTGCAACTTTACTTACGATTATATCTATCTCATTATTTGGATGGATTCATTGAAGTCGCTTTTGTGGGCACTTTTTTATCAGAAAGTGCTCAATCCTAATTTGCGCCACTATTGGAAAAGAATTCTCTGATCATATACAATTTAAAAGCTTTTATGGAAAGATTTATTGCTGTATTTAGAGACAATGATCAAGAGAGGGTGACAGAGAAGAAGATCCAAAATCTATGACAAGGGCAACATTCAGGTGCAATTTATACCGCAGAATTTCAACAACTTACTTGTAATCTTGATTGAATTGATAAGGCTTTTATGATTTGATTTCATTATGGCCTAAAGGGTGATGTAAAGAATTTATTAATCATGATGCCAAGAGTTGAAAGCTTAGAAGAACTCATAGCTGAAGCTATTATTTGTGATAATTGCCTATTTAAACTATGACAAAAAAGACAATCAATTTTTAGCAATACCTATCAAAGTATGACTGCTATATCTTCAAGAATATTAGAAAAGCCATTAACATATCCTGAACATATGCAAATTGATGCGATTCAATTCAAGCCATTAACACCAGCAGAAAAGATTAGACGTTGGCAAGAGAATTTATGCCTATATTATGGAAGATCCAATCACAAGGCAGCAAATTATCTAAATAAGTCTAAAGAATTCAAGGCACAAGGTATAATATCCAAATTAGAAAGGTCAAAAAATAAAGACATCTAACTATAATAGGGACCTTGCGGTTAGACACCTCTAAATCTAATGCACTAGAAAAAGGTCTTTTTTTACCTCTGGATCCAACATCTTATTTTATATTTTCTATATATATAAGAACCTTGAAATAAGAAATTTTTGCTAAAGTCCTTTTAGATACTGGAGCCTCAACATGCTTTATGGATAAGGATTTTGCAACCAGGTACAATCTATTACTTATAAAGAAGATCCATCCTACACCTATTGAAGTCATTTATGGATGAAATCTTGCATTAAGAGATGTTGTCAAAGAAATCCAACCATTGGAAGTGATATGAGAAGATCAAATATTATAAATTGTTTTCAGTATCATTAGATGTATAACAAATCCTATTGTCATTGGACTTCCTTAGTTTGAGCTACATAATCTTGATATTGATTAAAGTACGTGGAAGATTTCCTCAAGATCCACACATCAAAAGAAGAAACGAGGTACTGCTCTATTCCTTAAAGCTAAAGCATTTATGCAAGCAGCAAAAAAAGGAGATGCATTTGCATTGTATGCTATCCCAATGAAAGACTCAACAAAGCAATTGAAGCAAGATATTTCTAATCAATATCGTGACCTGGAAGACGTATTTCAAAAAAAAAAAAAAAACAGACATATTATCTGAACATCATCTTTATGATTGTGCAATCGAATTACAAGATGGAGCTCAACTTCCATTTGGTCCAATTTATAATCTGTCACAAACGGAGCTTACAGTCTTGCGAGAATATATTGATAAAAATCTAGCTAAGAATTTTATTTGACATTCAAAATCACCTACTGGAGCTCTTATATTATTTGTGAAAAAGAAGGATGGTTCTTTACATATGAGTGTTGACTATCGAGGTCTAAACAAGGTAACTATAAAAAATTGCTATCCATTACGATTAATCTCAAGATTATTGAAACAATTACGACAAGCAAAGATTTTTATAAAGATTGATTTGAGAGGCGACTACAACCTAGTCAAGACTAAAAAACAAGATCAATAGAAGATAGCATTCCGCACAAGGTATGAACATTTTGAATACAATGTTATACCTTTTGGACTTATAAATGCACCTGCAGTCTTCCAACATATGATGAATGATATCTTATGAGAATACTTAGATGACTTTATAGTCATGTATTTGGACAATATCTTGATCTTTTCTAAGAATGAAGAAGAACATGAATATCATGTATAGAAGATATTAGAGAAACTACGAGAAAATAGATTATATGCCAAATTGGAGAAATGCTCTTTTTACCAACCATCAATCAAATTTTTGGAATATATTGCTTCAAAAAATGGGATTTTTATAGATCCAAAGAAGATACAAACTGTTATGGAGTGGAAACAACCATCATCAATTAGAGATGTACAATGTTTCTTGGGATTTGCAAATTTCTATAGAATCTTCATCAAAGATTATTCCAAGATTGTGACTCCATTAACGCAACTTACAAGCAATAAAAAATTTATTTGGAATGATAAGGCTGAAGAAGCATTCAAAAAGTTAAAAGAATCTTTTACTTCTACTCCTATACTTGTCTACCTAGATCCAACAAAACCATTCATTCTAGAAACGAATGCCTCAGATTTTGCATTGGGATCTATATTCTCTCAAACTGGTGATGATGGTCAACTACATCCAATAGCATTCCACTCTCAAAAAATTTCAGCTACAGAGATTAATTACAAGATCCATGACAAAGAATTATTCGCAATTGTTGATGCTTTTGAAGAATAGCGCCATTTGTTGGAAGGAGCTCAACACAAGATCATGATATATACCGACCACAAAAACTTGGAATATTTTATGAGTGCTCGAATTCTAAATTGTCAACAAGCATGATGGAGCATGTCATTATCTCGATTTGATTTTATAATTACATATTGTCTGAGAAAACTTCAAGGAAAATCAGATGCACTTTTTTGACAATCATATCTTGTACCAAGAATAATAGACATTGTATTAGATCAACAAAAATCAATCATATTGAAGGCGTCTAATTTACAGTTAAAGACATCGACGATATTTATCTATACAGATACAACTCTCAAGATAGAAATCTAGAAAGTAATGAAAATAGATCCATTTATAAAGAATATCCAACAACATTTAAAAAATGCACATGTGAAAGAAAACAATAATTTCAAATTGAAAGATGGATTGTTATACTTCAAGAATCTCATATATGTTCTTCCAAGACCTACAAGACTTCAAATTCTTCAAGTTCGACATGACCTTCCAACAGCTGGATACTTTGGCTTCAATAAGACCTTAGAATTGATATTAAGAGACTATTGGTGGCCTCAAATGTGAAAATTGGTGAAAGAATTCATCCAATCATACAAAATTTGTGCATAAACAAAGATTCAAAGACACCAACCATATAGACTTTTGCAACCCCTTCCAATTCCTAAAGACCCATCGCAATTGTTATCTATGGGCTTTATTATAAACCTTCCAATTTCAAATGGAAAAGATTCAATTTTTGTGGTGGTAGACCGTCTTACCAAGATGGCACATTTTATCCCGTGCAACAAGACTATTTTGGAGAGGAAATAGCCAAGCTTTTTATTGATAATATTTATCAAATATATGGCCTTCTAATTGACATTATTTCAGATCGAGGACCGCAATTTGTATCAAACTTTTGGAGAGGACTATTTCAGCTTTTAAAGGTCAAGATCAATCTCTCATCCGCTTATCTTCCTCAAACTGATAGTCAAACAGAACGAGTGAATCATATCTTGGAACAATATCTTCATTGCATTATAAATTACCAACAAGATAATTGGACGGACTTTCTACCATTGGCTGAGATTGCATACAATATCTCTGAATATTCTTCAACAAAGCAAATTCTATTCTTTTCAAATTATGGATACCACTTTAGAGCAGATCCATTCCAAATTAAAGATGTAAGAAGCCCTGATATAGAGAATCAAGCTACCTATTTAAAAACCATCCATGAAAAATTGAAATTCAAATTACAAAGATCGATATAAAGACTATGCAGACATTCATCACAAGAACCAACCAAATTTCAAAGTAAGAGATTGTGTCTGGTTACTTCGATGAAATATACAAATAAATTGACTATCACAAAAATTAGACTATCAAAGATTTGGACCTTTTATAATTCTACACCAAATAAATCCAATAAGTTTTTGTCTCGAACTACCAAGTAGCATGCACATTCATCTAGTCTTTCATGTCTTACTTTTAGAAACCTATTATAAATCAAATATTACTGGAAGAATTATTCCACCACCAGCTCCAGTTGAAGTCAATCAAGAGATTGAATACAAGGTGGATGAAATATTGGATTCACGTATAAAATATGGACAATTGGAATATTTTATCTATTGAAAGGGCTATGGAGTTAGTGAAAGAATATGGGAACCCTCAGATAACCTTAAGAATGCACCTAAGAAGGTTCGCCAATTCCATCAACAATATCCTAAAAAACCTAGATTCAATAGTCATTGAAGATTTTATAGACAGTAACATCTCTTGGCTTTTAAATGACGCTTCCTATCAACAACAAAAGACTAATATAAAAAGGGGAGAGCCACGCGAAGACCTGCACTTGTATTTTCCTAAGATAGAATAGATCTTGCTAGAAGCTTATTAATTATCATGTCAAATCTTCTCATTTCAAGGGAATTGCAGGAATAAGAGTCAAAAGACTCTTCTACCATATAAGCAGTTGGGGAATCATTACAACTTTCACAATCTACTAAGTTTGAAGAACATGGATAAGATGAAGAAAGAATATTCCAACATCAAGTAAGGCCACACTTAGAGTCTTTGGAGATATGGCCTCATGACAAAAATCTCGATTCAAATGCTCGAGCTTTGGTAATATTCCTCGAAGTTAGAAAGGTGACTCTAAGTAGATTGGAATTTATGTTTGAAGGATGTTTTGAAGGTCGCAACGAAGAGCAAATTCTTAAATGGGATGTTGGCCTAATAGAGGTTATATCTGGAGGTCATCGATGCCATCTCAAGGGTCATGTTGAACCGATAACCAACAAATAAAAGACGGAATATGTTGCTTCTCTACTTCAACGAATTCTAGAATTTTTATGCATGTGATTTGATCATCAAATTACTTCGACTCCTCGTGAAACTCGTCACTAGAAGGCAAGATGATGTCACGGACATACTTTAAGCGACTACTAGAACTTTTTATAATCTTCTAGAATCTTCTATAGCTTTTTAAAATCTTATAGAATCTTCTAGAATCCTCTTCACTCTTCCAAGACCTCTTGTGGACTTTTTAGAATCTTCTAGAATCTTCTTCAAACTTCTAGAATATTCTAAGATACTCTTAAGACCCCCTAGAATCTTTTTCAATCTTCCAAGATCTCCCGTAGACTTTTTAGAGTCTTCCAAAATCTTCCTCAGGCTTTTAGAATATTCTAAGATATTCTTAGAAGGTCCAATAGGACATAAGGCATCATAGTATAAATAAGAGGCAAGATTGAGGATGCCAACATAAGTCTTGGAGAAATCCAAAGTGTTGTCTTGTTCTTAATATTAATCCAGTTTCTTATTCTTGATCTAGTTCTTGTTCTTGTCTATCTAATTCTTTGTTCTTGAAGTTATTTTGATTCTGAATTCTTCTCCTCGGTTCTTGGCTAACTTGCTATCTTGCATCTTTGACACTGGATTAATTTTCTTTTGGATAGAAAATGGCCCCAACTTTTGATAGTCTAACTTATCGTATGGCCACTTAATCTTGAAATTTTGTCAAAGAAGCCATACCTTATCTTCAATATGAAAAGTAGACCATTGATTCCTAAATTTATCTGCATATGCCTTGAAAGCATCTTGAGCTGCTTGTATTTGAAGCTTTAAGGTTGTTTGGTATTTTGATAGCTGTTTTGTAAATCTTTTGGCCGTTGGATTGTTATTCTTTGGTGTGATCCATAAGTCAAGCTTTGGATGATATTCATAATTGGAATAAAATGATGTTTATTAAGTTGAAGTATGAATAGTATTATTATATACAAACTCCACTAATGATAGATATGAAGTCCAATCATCTTTTTGATAATTAATGCTACATTGTAAATATTGCTCCAACACTTGATTAACTTGTTTTGTTTGGCCGTCAGTTTGAAGATGGAAAGCTGAAGAAAGTTTAATATCTACCTTCAATATTTCAAAAAGACATTTCTAGAACTTAGATATGAATTGGAATCCTTGATCGGATACGATATCATCTAATAAGCCATGATATGAATATATATTATTAAAAATAAGCCTTGCCATTTATTCACTAGACGCAATTTTTTTATAAAGGATGAAATGAGCCATCTTTGTAAGTCGATCAACTACTACAAAGATATTGTCTAATGAATTGGATGGCAGTAGATCTGTAATGAAGTCCATTGAGATAGAAGACCATGACCATCTTGGAATGGATAAGAGTTGTTATAGTCCATAAGGGCGATGTCGAGGATTCTTGGACCTTGAATAGGTGTCACAAGAGAGCACAAAGTCTTTTATTGCCTTCTACATTTGAAGCCACCAAAAATCTCGAGAAATAAGTTCCAAGGTCTTATTAAATCCAAAATGATCCGCAGCAAGAAAATCATGGCGGGATTGAAGAACGCGTAATCGTATTGGTCTTTCTGGGATATATAAATATTTTTCAAAGTATAGAAGATCTTCCTGAAGTTTGAACTTATCAGCATTTTCTTTCAAGTGTTGCTTGAAATCAAAAACCAAAGCATCATTAATAGTTGCAGCACATACATCATTGAGGAAATTAGAATCCATAGGCATTGATGTAATAGTAGCATAAAGGCGAAATTGCTTTGATTTTAATAAAGTTGTATATTATTGATCAAACATTGCCTCCTCTATCCTTGGTACGAGATATGATCTCCTTGATAGAGCATCAGACAATCCTTGTTGCTTCCTAAGGCGATAAGTGATAACAAAGTTGAATCAAGATAGCGACATATTCTATCAAGCTTGGCAACGATTAAGAATCCAAGTTGACATAAGATATTCTAAGTTCTTATGATCTGTATATACAGTCACAAGATGCATTACTTTTTCAAGAAAATAACGTCATTCTTGGAAAGAATCCACAATAGGAAAAAATTCTTTATCGTGGATTTCATAATTAATTCCAACAATAGAGAATTTTTGAAAATAAAATGCAATAAGATAGAACTTGTCGTCTATATCCATTTGTGAAAGTACGGCATCTAGTGTAAAATCTGAAGCATCAGTCTCCAAATAGAATGCCTTCGTAAAATCCGGGTGCACTAATATTGGGGCTATAATAAATGCTATCTTAAGGTCTTGGAATGCTTTCTCCGCTTGAGGTCTCCATTTTAACTTGTCCTTATATATCAATCGAATTAGAGGGGCAGCAACTTGAGAGTAATTTTTGATGAAGATCCAATAGAAGTTAACAAATCCAAGGAAACATTGTACATCTCTTACAGTCTTTGGAATGGCCCATTGCATAATCGCCTCTATCTTCTTAGGATCCATTATCAAACCTTTAGTAGATACAATATATCCTAAAAATTCCATCTTTGGTTGGTGAAATACAGATTTCTCCAGTTTAGCATACAAACTCGTATCTCGCAGCTTTTGTAATACCAGCTTGATATGCCCTTCATGTTCTTCTATATTTTATGAGTAGATCAAGATATCATCAAGGTAGATCACCACAAACTTGTCCAAATACTCTCAAAAGATATCATTCATTAAATGTTGGAAGATAGCGGGTGCATTTGTTAGTCCAAAAGGCATGACATTATATTCAAAATGTCCATACCTTGTCCAAAAAGCAATCTTCTATTCATCTCTCTCCTTAATCCATACCAAGTTGTATGCTCCGCAAAGATCTATCTTAATATAGATCTTGGCTTGGCCGAGTTGTTCCAAGAGTGCTGAAATTAATGATAGTGGATAATGATTTTTTATCGTTATTTTATTCAATCCTTAATAATCAATGCACATTCGTAAGGAACCATCCTTCTTCTTCACAAAAAATATAGGTGCGCCTGCTGAAAACTTTGAATACTTGATAAAGTTCTTTGTAAGATTTTTGTTAATATAATCTTTCAATACTACAAGCTCATTCTGAGAAAGATTACAGATTGGGCCAAAAGCTCGTTGCGTCCTTTCCTGAAGATCTATAGTACAATCATAGGGTTGATGCTTCGATAATATATCAACATTCTTCTTCTAAAAAACGTCTTGAAATTCATTATACTGTTCTAGAATACTTGCCAATGAAGTCATATCTTCTAGAATTGGAATCGCATCAATAATAAATCGTGTACCTTCTTCGGTCGATCTTATGAAAGCCCTTGCTCCAACAAATAAAGATTTATCAATTCATGGCTTTTTACAAATCTTTCTTGTATGGATCTCTATCGGAAATGTTATTCTTTGTAACCTCCAATCTAGAGATGGATTATGTTTCTCCAACCAAGATAGCCCGAAAATAACAAGATTTGAAGGAATTTTAATAATGTTGAATATAATTTGGCTTATGTGATTTTTAAATAATACTTCTATAGACATGGTTTCGTGGATGACACTATCCAAGGATAAAGATCATCCATCTATTACCTCTATATGAATGGATTTGGATTTTTATACTAAAAGAATTTTATTAAGCTTAATAAATGTCTCATCTATGAAACAAGTAGATACTTCCAAATCTAACAAGGTGATTGTCTAAAGCTTCTGAGGGCCAAAGTACAAAGGGATTGTAAAATAACGAGCAGGTTGAGTAGAAAGAGAAGAACTTGAATAGTTTTATAATGTTGGATTGTCTAGCTGCATGGTCCGTACTGTGGCTGAAGATTATTATTTTTTTGAACAATTACACTCTTGGTTTTGATAACATTGTCATATGGCATGAATTTCTATCTAGAAATACACTAGGTACCTAGCTGTGGAGAGTTTATTTGAAACTTGATAGTAAAATCCAACGATTGATTTATTCTTGATAAAAAAGACAAACAATATAAAAATATTATAAAAAAGAAATTGTGTAGATAAAACCTTCTTATATTCAAGTAGGTTTGTATAAAAAGGGTTCAAATTTCCATAAAAACCTTTCAAAACTTTGTTCACCCACAAAGACTTATTTCTTACTAAACTTTAGACTTCAATAATTCTTGATCCAACTATTCAATTTCTATAAAATTTACTTCAAAGTATAGATGATTCTCTTGAGTTTCACTACAAAAAAGAATCAATTATAAATTCGTTTTTTAATTGTCCGATATCTCAAAACCCGTAGCAGGTGCTTAAAACCCTAGCTCACAGATACCCAAGTACTATTTTCCTTATATCTCACAAACCCAAAATCCTAATGCCACAAAAATTTTGTATATAGTCTTGTGATATAAACATATATATTTTTTTAAAAAATTTAGCTAAAAATCTATGAAATTATCTAAGACATATTTCAAAATATAACCACTAGTTAAGTGGGGTTACTTACTACCCGTAGCTTACAAGCACTGACTTCAACCCCCAATTTTTCCTTCACCATAGCTTGGATTTTATCAAGCCGTCCAAAAAAAAGTGTAGCTGTGAAAGTGCTCTCTCTAATCCTAGCTGTCAATCCTTGATTGCTCTCTATATGCGCGAGTTATATTCAAAAGAGTGATAGTAGGTCCAAAATTGACACTTCAAATTTGAGCGCCTATAATTTCTTTATAAAAAGTGCAAATCACACAAAATTTGCACCTAAATCAGATCTAAAAACCTAAAACTTATGATCTTAGCCTCAAATATTTGACTTCTTTCAAAAAACAAATCCTAATTCCTAATAAATCCTCAAGCAGTCTCCTTGAAGTCCATTGGACATGATTTTTGGCCAATTAAAGTAGAGATTTCTATCATCCACTTCTATCCATCCACATGGATGGCCAAACTATCCTTTTTACACTAAAAATCCTTTTCTAACCCTTCTTCTTATAAGATTTATATACTTTGTGCTTTAAGCACCAAATAAAAGGAAAAAATTAAGATTTTAAAGATCACCAATGTCTAATAAAGGTGACTTAAGATATATAAAAGTTACTATCAATATAAAATCAACTTCAAAATCACTATAATATATATATATATATATATATATATATATATATATATATATATATATTGTATAAACCTCATTAATAGCCCTATTAAATAGATTCATTCTAAATTAATAATCTAATCACATCTTGTAACCAATAAAATCCACTATTATAGCTTTTACTTAATTGCATAATAAATTATATATTAAATATATCTATATAATTTTTTCACATAGTAGCCAAGCCTCAACACAACAACGTGTCAATTTTGTTTCTTTGGGCAATTGCCAACCTTATGGCCCTCCTTGCCATAATATAGGCGCAAACCTTCTTCCATTTTATGCTTCTTTTCTTGTGGGCTAAGAGGTTTAAATTGTATTGCATCAAGTTGCATATCTTCTATCTTTGAGTGTGAATTCAAAGTACTTGTTGATGTACTAGGAATATGTCAAATTGCATATTGTCTTATCAGAGTCCACAAACGTTGATCTTATCGATGTTAAAACAATCGATTATCACATTTTACGGCTTGGCTAATGGCTTCATTGAGCAATTGTGGATCCGGAAGTGATAATAATAAATCCTTCACATCATCTCTTAACCTCTAATAAAATTGGCTTATTAGGACTTCTTCATCCCAATTGATATCGCTTGTTAACTGCCTAAAATCAGATGCATATACTGATACAGAGTGTGCCCCTTGCTATAATGCTTAGATCTTAGTTGTTGCCCACCAAGCCTTGTCATGTTCTCCAAAAGCTTCCGCAAATGATTCCATGAAAATTTCAAAATTATTCAAAATTGATGATCTTTTTTCAAATAAAGGAGCAATTTATGATAGTGCTTGTCTTGTAAACAAGGTGCCAATCAATCCAACTTGTAATTCTTTAGTCAAATTAGTATCAGATTATAGAACTATTATAAATCAAATTTGATTGGCAAATCCTTTGAACTTTGAATGTATTCCATTATATTTTTCCGGAAGACTAACTCGAGGCTCCTTACGTTGTTGAATAAGTGGATTTTCTTGACATAGTATAGATAGTACTGCATCCTCAAGTGTAAAAGTTAGAGGTGGATGCAGTTTAGATTGTGATACTCTAGTTGTTGCATTGTTACGAAGCTTTGCAACAATCCCTTCAATCTCCGCAGTTCTAGCAAATATAGTAATAAGAGCACTTATAATAGCATCTAACTTAGACTCAGAAGATTCACTCATACTAATGTCTTGGCCTCCAGCTATTCTAAGAGAAAGAAGAAATGAATCTAAAAGAAGGCAGTATCGTCTTAGAGGAGGGTAATTTGCTGTCATGTTGTGACACGATTATATGGTGAAACTATGACTAAAAATGAATTTTTAATTAATATTCTATTATCTTAGTTCAATAAAAATTCCACATATTTTAACAAGGTTTTATGAAAGCCTCTTAATTTATTTTTTTTACTTAATAGCTAGTACATAAGAATTAGTTAGTAATTTTATCTTCTAGGTTGTAGTAATTTTTTTACTACTTTAGAAAGGCCATATAATGATAAAAATATAATAAAAAGAATAAATTACTAGCATGATTGATACTAGGGTTAAGTTGAGGGTAGGGTCAGGCTATAAAATTCCTAGAATATGTTAGATTGATACCCAGGGGTTGGCCGTTTGTAGGACAAGGTCGAAATCAGACCTTTGGCTACAAAAATAGCCGCTTATAGCAAAGTACGGGGATTTTTTCAGATCGGGTTTTTGGATTGAATAGCTAGCTTGAAGCTTGTTCCAAGGGCATTAAGCTTGTTTCTATAGGATCTTGGATGACTTTGCAATCATTGTTCAAAGTTAGGGTTTATATTAGTATTTTGGATTTTATATAAGACAATGATGGTTTGCATTCTTGAGTGATTTGTGCAATCTGTATAGCATCTATAATTCAAAATTGGATATTATCTGGATTGTTGGATATGCTAAGTATGTATAAAATTTTGTATTAATCTAGTAATGCAATCAAGAGATATTTGAGCTTTGATACAAAGGGTTGTCAGAAGTTGACAACTTAGGGTTGGATAGGATTTCTATAATAACTAAAGATCTACTAATTAGATCAATATAAAATTTGGTATGGTGATAGAAGACTTATAGTTTGAGCTACATACTAAGTTTGAGCTAAAGTTAATAGTGAAAGAAGGAGAAATCACCACTGGAATTTTTGCATCAATTTTCAAGTTGGCGGCCAAGTGTCATCAGTGCGGATTTTGGACATTTTCTTGCAATCTGTAAGTTGGGTTTGGCTGAATTTTTTTTAAGCATGTAGAAGGCTTATACCAGCATTTTTGTGCAAAATTTCCTATTAAGTAGATGGTTGAATTAAAAATTATAGCTTGTCAAAGCTCACTAATTAGGATTAGGGCTTGCAAAGAAAAATAAAAATTGCTTAATTATAAAAAAAACAAGGCTATTGGGATATATGTATAATTGATGTTAATAAAAAAACTATTTTTAAATACTTTTGAATTGAACTTTGAATTATATTCTTCAAATATGGATAAAACCTATTAGGATTTCTTGATTATTTGCAAACACAACTTTACCTTCTACAACCAAGTGCCCAGTGCATTTCCGAACAAGACAACATATAATACGACACCGCAACCTCTAAGACGCTCAAAATCTTCAAGGAGAAGGGTCATCTATTTTCTCACAAGAAGGATAAAGCTCCAATATTGCAATGAAGAAGATATTAATTTAGAGGAGGATAATCTGCAATCTCTAAAGCTTTGGTATACCTTCAAGTAGAGGGATAATCTGCAACCTCTAAAGCTCTGGTATACCTTCAAGTAAAGGGATAATACACTCTCTAATAAGAAGGATCCAACTGTGATATTAAAGATGTGGTTAGTCTCGAAAAATTGTCAAGGACATAAGAATATAGAATAAGGAACTTGAAACTAGGATAGGATTTCGAGAAGAAAATCAAAAACTTGGATTAAACATATGAGTACACAAACAACACCAAGAAAGGTGAGTTAGAACTCCAAGAGATGCGTTGTCAAGACTTAAGAACCCTTTAGTTTCAACCTCTATATATACTCCTATCTAGGACGCTTTCTGAACGGCTACTATTAGACTAAGAAGCTTCTCAAGCAGCTTCTATCAACTGGGAAGCTTCTTGAGCTCCTTCTACTAACTGGGATGCTTCTTAAATTCCTTCCACTAACTAAGAAGCTTCTTGACTGACTTTCACCAACTAAGAAGCTTCTCAACCGACTTTCATTAACTTAAGAAGCTTCTAGAATGTCCTAGAAGGTTTTGTGAACCTCCAAAGTATATGTTCTTAATATATATATTTAAGGTGAAATAAATCTAAAATTAAAAAAATATCTATATCAAAAATTAATATTAATAATAAATTAAAATATCTAAAAGATATAAATATATAAAATATATCTCATAAATAATAAGAAATAATTTTTTTTTTTATCTTGAAGCAATTATCAAATTTAATTTTAATAATTGATATAAAATAATATTCTTTTAGGATATTCTTTTATAATATCTAAAATAATTGATATAAAATAATTGATATAAAATAATAATATCTAAATGATAAAAAATAAAAAAAAATAAAAAAATTGATATAAAATAAATAGAATAAATAAATTGCAACTTGATTTCAACTATATATGTTTACATATATTTATGCATCTAAGTCTTTTTTACAACTATTCTCTATCCTATTCTTTAAATATTTGTTAAATTTTAATATTTGCTAGACTATTAAAAAGTACAAAAATTACAAAATATTAATATTTTTCACAAGTTTTCATAAAAAAATATTTTATATTTAAATTTCTTTATGAAATACATAAGATATAAAAATAATATCTATATTTTTATATATGTATATAATAATAATATTATTATTATTATTATCATCTTAATTTCTTAATATATTATTTTATTAGATATATATATATATATATATATATATATATATATACATATATATATATTTTAAATAATATATTTAAACTTTAATTTGATAGAAAAATTAAATTATAATACTTTAAATTGGTTAGAATAATTCTAATATTAAAATAATCTTTAAATATTAAAAATATAATAATTTATATATTTATTTGGAATAAGTTTTAAAACTTATATATTTTTTCAATAAGTTGTTTTTAAATAGTATTTGATATTATTCCATATATATAAGATAATAATAAATTTTAATTAATTATATAATAAATTATTTATTTTTAGGTGGAAACACTATTCTCTTTATTGATTACAAATTTTAGACAACATAATATAATATGCACAATATACTGCTGATGATTATTGATTCTAAAAGCTTACAAATTATTATTGCAACAAAAAATTGTTACTTGAAACTAATAATAAAGAAAAATACATATTATCATAGCATGAATAAGATACTTAATTTAATACTATATCTAAAGCAATGTTTAATAAGAAAATTATATTTTTTAAAAAATAAAAATAAAAAAAATAAAAAATCTAAAAAATATTATGTATATATATATATTATATAAAGTTTAATTTATAAAAAAAGTAATAAAATATCTAATTTAATAAATTTCACTAAATAAGATTATATATAACATAATTAAAATTTTAAAAATAATGATTGGTTCTACTTTTAATGCTATATTTATTTAAAAGTAATTATTATCATTAGAACTAATAAGCCGAATTGATTGTTAAATATTGTAAATAAATAACAATCAAACTTAACAGGCATAAATTATTTAGTTAATACTCTTATAAGTTATCTTTATAAATTTAATCATTAAAATATACAATTACATAAGTGTATATTTAAAAATAATAATTATGTTTTAATAACTAATATTTATTTCATTTTGAGTATCAAAACTATAAATATAACACGTAAGTATATTGGATTTTTTTTTATTTACATATGCTAGCTTATTTAAACCTCTCTCAAATATATATAGCAACTTTGTAAAATCTAAAACCCATTTCTAAAGATGATTTTTCTTTTTGTAAATAACAGTACCGATAAATTACATAGTTTTATGATGCTTCTTATACATTTTACAAAAATATTAATAAATTATTAAAAAATAATTACTTTAAATAAGAAAATAAATTTTGTAAAAGTCAAATAATTATATTAAAATAGTAAAACTTACATGAATAGGTCTATTTTTTTTAATACAGTCAGTTAAAATTTGTACTCATTAATATAATATTATGTAATGTAATGTTTGAGCTTCAATAAAAGCACTAAAAACAAAATAAAGTAATAAGCCATCATTTCATAATTTATATCTTTATAAAAAATTAAAATCCTTAAAAAAAATTTAAAATTTATAGTGAGTATTAAAAAGTAAGTCAGATTTATTGATAAATGAAACTAATAATACAGATCAATAAAATTTTAAAATTAGAATATAAATTCCAAAAATAGTATATTATTTAAAGAATTTTGAGTTATTTCATGTGTAAGAAATGACAAATATATTCAGTTCTTTATTATTTATAAAAATAGTTTAGTACTTTTAATATTATAGTTTAAACAACTAATAGTAAACATATATTTTAAAATGAACTTTTTACATTGAAACACTTCTAAGTAAGAAATTAAAAGACAGTCCTTGTATCACACAGTTACATTTTAAATAAATATATATAATCAAGTTAGTATATATTTGCCACAAACAACCTTTTTCATTTTGTGCACATCAACCATTCATCCATTCGTCCCTACACCAATTCGTCCATCCATCTAATTATATTCTCCCTTCCTTCTGTGCACTGGATAGAGAATCGGCCCGGTCTCCCAATCCGGAAGGGGGGAAACTTCGATCGGTGTGGGTGCCACTTACAGTGTGGCACTCCAAGTACCGACCCTTCTATTTTTCGACCTACACTCGGTGGTTAGTACAGTTGTATTCCGTATATTATATTGTATGCGACAGAAACAACAGTATCCAACGTGATTGGCCATATATACCTGCACTGAATCCTGCAGACCAGCCCAGTTTTGTCTAACGCTTAGGTGGCATTTTGCTGGGATGGCAGATTGCGTCCGCTCAGGAAAGCGTAAAATTTGATTGATGTGGGAATTCTTCTTATTTTGTTGATGCTGAAGTAACTCTACTTTTCAGTTTGATTTCCATGAATTTTACCCACGAAATTCCACGTGGCATGCTTTTCTGCAACACAACAATGATTTAATTACTAAATCAGATGGACTTGTATTATTTTTGTTTAGTTCTTCCTTTTATAGTATTTTGATGGTTTTGAGATAGAATGAAAATAAGTGATATTGTTTAGAATCTATGATGACAATGTTGAATGAGTAAACTAAGGGGGGTTTTGTGTCTAGAGAAGAAGTTGAGAGGTGACAATTTTAAAACCTTTTGATTGGTTAAATTTGAGATGTCTCCTTTGGTTCAGTTTACACTTAGAAAAAGAAGTAAAATGGTTTTAGAAGAAGAGAGGAGGTATATAATATATATATATATATATATATATTTCTTCATCTTCTTCTACATAGCACAAATAAAGTCAATTTTTAAAATCTGTGGTTCTGTCACAAGAAATTAAAAACTAATGACATTAATTTCTAAAAATATATGTAAAAATTCTATAAAATCACTGTTTCAATATTAATAAAAATGATCACAATCAAGATGTGGCTTGTCCTATTTAAAATTATGATAAAGAAAAAAAATGGTATATTTTTTGGCCTATTTTCACTTTGTACTATCTCTCTATGTCAAGGCTTCTAAATGATAATTTTTCTTTATGAATCAAGAGACCTTTATAAGACTTTTAAACCATGTTCTTTTAAGTGGATTTCTAAATAAAAGTTTCTTTAAAATCATTGTATTATTTCCTAATAAAAATAAAAAATTTAACAACTTTAACAAAAATATTGGATAAATAATTAATGATTATGGTTTATAATAATTATTTTTATAGATTATATAATATTATATATATATATATATATATATATATATATATATATTGTAATTACATATTATTCTATAAGTTCAAATCAAAGATATTATCAAGTCAAGGATATTATTTTATAATATATATATTGTATATATATATATATATATATATATATATATATGTATTAAAATAATAATATAATATATTATAATTTATTCTATTTAATTCATATATATATATATATATATATATATATAATATAATATGACTTACAAAAATAATACAAGAAATTATTAAATTTTAAAATATCAATAATTAAAGCATAAAACCTTGAAGAATAATATATATATATATATATACATCTTTAACTTATTTATTATAATTTATATAAAAATAAAAAAATAAAAAAATAAAAAATATAAATTGAAGTATAAGTTGCATGTTTTAAAGCCCCTTCTTTGCTTTCAACACCCAACTATATACTGTGCATATTACAATAATACATAAATGGTGGCAAGGTATTTTTTGCTTTGTTGGTAGTTGCTAATTGCGTGATTGTTGTATTTGAAGTGAGCTAGTAGTATAGACAAATAGAGAACACAACCTTCTTTGTAGGTGGCTATTTTGAGACCAACAAGGCACTCAAGTTGGCAATCAAGAATACTGCAATTGTTGGCAGCTTTAAAGTTTGCATTAAAAAGGCTACGAAAAAAAACATATATTATAAAGTGCAAAGTTGAAGATTGCTTATGGAAGTTACATATAGTAAAGTTGAAGATAAGTTCAACATTTATAGTGCACACACAAGACATTAATCATTCATGTATTAGACCTGTACATTTGAGAAACAATTAAGCAACAATAATATGAGTAATAAAAGCGATATATAAGCGTCTTTAGCAAATTATAACATATAAGCCAACAAAGATTGTTGAAGATGTAAAAAGAGGTCACAGTGTTACGATCTCATATTAGCAAACATAGCATGGAAAAAATAAAGCATTAAGCTTGTTGATCAATATTAAAGAAGAAAGCTACAAATGTCTTCCAAGGTTATGCATAGAGCTACTACAAGCAAATCTAGGAAGCATTGTTATTGCCATAGCTTGTGGACCATACAATAAGCCTTGATGTTTTGACTATCTTTTCATTGCATTCTATACATCAGTCTTAAGAATTTTCCTTGAAAGTTGTCATCTAATCAATTTTGACTAAACTCATCTATAAGGCAAATATTTGAGAGTCTTTCTATCTATAACTTTAGTAGATGGTGAAAGAACTTTATATTTGGTAGTATTTGATATTGTAGATATTGAGAATAATAAGAACTAGAAATGGTGTCTTAAATTACTTGAAGAAGCATTCTTATAATATCATATGGCCGATGAATGCATGCCATAAATGACCTTCTTTTTAGACCGCCAAAAGAGAGTTCTTAAAGTTCTACAACTAATCTTTTAAAACGTGTACCACCTTACTATGAACTTTATAAAGAAGTTCAAGAATTTAGATATAATAAATTTATTTTGGAATACAATACATACTATTATACCCAATTTGTCCCAAGATGTGCTTGCAAAGATTAGAGAAATTTTAAAAGAGGCCACTATATGGATCAAGGAGTCAGAGCCAAACACTTAGATAATAATATTATCATATTACATATTATCTTGTTTAAAAATGCACCAAGCACTTAGTTGTAGAAAGTAAACTTATATTTTGTAATTAATCAAGAATGTAACAATCCTAATAAAATCCTAAGTAAATTCTAAAGTAATCTTAAATAAATCCTATAAGAATCATAAAAAAAATCCTAAAGATACCTTAAAGAATCTTTCAAAAATTTCAAAGAAATCTTAAAGAAATCCTAAAAAAATCCTAGAAATTCTAAAAAAATCTCTAAATAAATCCTACTTAGATCTTAACCAAATCCTAAGTAAATCTTAACAAATTTTAATCAAATCTTAATTAAATCTTAATCAAATCCTAATAAATTATAATAAAATCTTAAATAAATCTTAAATAAATCCTAATAAATACTAATAAAATCCTAAAGATATTTTAAATAAATTCTAATCAAAGTTTAATTAAATCTCAAATAAATCCTAATCAAATCTCAATCAAATCTTAATAGAATTTTAAACAATCTTAATAAAATCTATAACAAATTTTAAACCTCAATAATTATTAAATTAACCATTGATCTTAATTCAAAAAATTTATAATTTATAATTTATTTATTAATAACAAGCACAAAAAAATTTTAAAAAATTAAACTTTCAAATTAGAAGAAAATGCTTGAATGTTAGTCTTCCTTTTTTTTCAACCTTAATGTCAATCTTCCAACATCAATAGCTCCTTTTTACACCATTTTCTTATTCTAAAACTTTGCATAAATGTTAGAAACTAAATCAACTATTAGCTCAAAAAAAACCATTTCAATGTAAATAAAAAATTGCTCAAAATCATAGAAATCCTCATTAATCTTCAAAATCTAATTTTTGAGACCCTAATCTACTTGAGTTTCAATAACCTTTGATATTACTATACGATTCAGTTCAAATTTATAAAAAAAATCTAAAAAAACTATATTTACAAATCCAAAAAATTTCACTTGTAAATTTGCAACAAAATTCACAAAATTCTTGAAAATATAAATTTACTTTATTTTTCAAAAATTAGAGTCATCTAAGTAGAATCATAACTTTACATAGTTTTTACAAAGTCATTACAAACTCAAAAATCTTAAAGTCAACACTTAAAAAAATCCTATCAAGTTTGTTTCCTAATTCCACTCTTTAATCAACAAAAGAATCCCATATTTGCCATGGGTGTGTGGTTTTGTGCCTTGAGGTCTGGTTTCAAGCTTAGTTCACAATCAACCCTCTCTGAGTATCAATCTAAGGTTTTTCTAAGTAATTTTTATTAAAAGCTATTTTTTATTGATAATTAATTTTTACTAATTTTTATTAATTTTTTATTTTTTATTTATTTTTCTTTGTTTATGGTCCTAAAAAGTAAATAGAAGTCTTGGTTGTAAAAAGATAATATTAATACTAAATTATTTTACTACCTCTTTATCTTTAACATATATTTTTTAAATTAATTTGCTACTATATTTTCAATTAAGCTTTTTTATAATTTAATCATTTTTTTTCTTATATCCAATAGCCTTATTACAATATGATAATATTTTTTGAAGGACATCAATATTATTATTTAACGTCCAACATGGCAAAATTGCTAAATCAATAATTGATAGAAGCAAGGAATCTACATATTTATAAGATGATAGAAATGATTCATAGCCAACTTATAATTTGATTCTTTAGCCATCGAGATGCAATTGCTTTATGGATGACAATATTAATATTGAAGGCTAAAAATTAGCTTCAAAAGAATATCACTCTTGCTTGGCAATACAACATTTGACATGCAAGTCATGTTGAATATGAATGTATTGGAGGCAAACAAAACTACATTGTCAATTTGCAAGCAACACTTATACATGTTATGAATGGCAATATCTTGGCATTCTGTATAAACATGTTGCAATGGTTCTTTTGTACCAAAGAATCAATTTGCACAAGCGCGTACATAAGTATTTTATAGCCATATGCTATCACAAAGCATACAAAGGCATTGTTCATCTTGTTTTGCATTGGAAGTTTTGGAAACTAGACAACACCTTATTGGAAGTCAATTTGATAATGCTACTTTCAAATATATATAGTCTGCCTAGATAATCAAAGAAAAAATGGACAAGCATTAAAGATCATGGCCATACTAGATGTGCCATCTATTGAAGCCATTGTAACAAGCTTGGTTATTATATGAAAACTTACCAAGAATCTATCTAGATTGAGTCTAATACTTTTATTTATTCTTTATATTTATAGTTTTAAAATTAAAAACTTGTTGGCCTATTTTTATATATGTATCAATATTTATCAAATCTATTTTTAATATTTAAAAAAAAAATCTTTTTTAAATATATCAAAATATTTTACTTTATAAAATTTTCTTTTAGAAGGCATTGCCTTTTTAAGATCCTCCATCAGGATCCATGTTAAGAGATCCTATCCTAAATCCCTCTTTGTAGTTGCATTTTTATATCAAATTCCATAATTCCATTACAAAGACTATTTTGGAAATTAAAAATTTATTAGGCCAATTTTTGATAAATTAAAATTTATCAAGCTTATTTTTTATAATTTTTCTAAAATAAAAAATAAAAAAGATAAAAAATAATCAAATATTAAAATCAAAGATTTTATTATTATTTTTACACAAAATTATATTAAAAAATAAAACAACACAAAAGATACTCAAGATAGAAGAGAATAAGGTTAAAGGAGATTTTTTTATTTAGTACCTTTTCATATTTTTGTTAATAAGATCAAAAACTTCTTGTTTGAGCTTATAATTCAATCTATGCTGGTTCCTTGAAAGATGAAAAAATTAAAAATTAAATACAATTAAAATTATTACCATGTAAAAATAAGAGTTTATTTCAGATCATAATATAAAATATGTTGAATTATATTTTTAAAAAGAATTGGATATTAAAAAATATTCATAATTATTTTATTTAATATTATTTTATTTACAATCATTTATAGTGTAATTTTTAAAATATAATTAAAAAAGAAACTATAATATGATAATTTTCTTGTAGTTTTAAATAAGTTTTGTTTAAAGGTAAAGTTTACTGAACTTCACAAAAATTGTGTGTTACTTATTCCAAACTCCCTTCTATTTCTTTTCTTTTTTGGGAGAGGGGGAGGGGATCTAGTATAATAGACTTAAAAAGTTATAAAATATGATTTTCTTTTTTAAAAAATAGAAATATGAATGTCTGAGATAATTTAAAATACTCTAATCTTTTATAATTTATGTACACAATTACAAGACAATAAATACTTCTCATGATATAATATCATAATGTTAACAAAATTAAATAAGAGTTAAATAAAAATTTAAAATCTATAAATACAAATTTTATAGTAAAATAAAAAAATATTCTAATTTAACATGAAATACACCTAATTCAAAAAAATAAAAATAAAGCCATAATATTTTAACTTATTCACCAATTATTAAAGTAAAGATATATTAGATTATTATCTAGAATATTTTATTTATATATGATTATCATTAAGCTCATTATTATATGTTATGTAGAAGTTTTAAAATATTATTTTTTAAAGTATTTCCTTTTCTGTAATCAATCTTTTTTTTAAAATTTTTTTATCAAGATTATTCTACAAATTAGGTCTTATTTAAATAATTGTATGTTATGAAATGTATTTTTATTTGAAAAAGATATGGATCTAAAAGAATCTAATAGACTTCCATAATTTTCAAGAGCCTATAGAAAAAAACTACACATTAATGTTTACAAGAGTTGTAGGTTGAGGATAAAAAAAAGTATATTCTTTGTTTATTATCCAAATTAGGTTGAAATATGTTGTAAAGGCAAACAAAATACAATATATTTTCATACACAAAGATATAAATAGGTTTGAATGGCTTCTAAGATAACAAGATAGAAAGCTTATGTTTTGACAAAGTAAAAACATCGCATCAAGAACACAATGATTTTCATTATACAACCTCAACATCCATTAACTCACCCTTCAAACCATTGTTAGCCACAGAATATGAACAAAAAGTACAATTCTATCATTATTCCCCTGTTATACATTCAACAAACACAAACAAAAGACCAGGATACTAAAATTACTCACAGTCCCAAAAACTGTCGCAAGATTGCTTTAGAATAGAACTTTAAGAAAGAAATGTAACAGAAAGAAAGAAGAATTGGGAGGAAGAAGACAAGATATCTAAGTGCAGAATATAGTCTAAATTAAAAATAACTCAAGCCACAATCAGCGAGAAAATAAGCTTCCAAAAGACATGAAAAGGTCCAAACACCAAAGCCACTCCACACGACAGACATCCACTTGGCAGCGAAACCTCCGAGAAACACCCAATCTAGAAGGCGGTCAGATGAACGAAGGATGCTCCAGGAGGGGATGAAGCGGGTAATATGGATGAGAAAAGCGCCGAGCGACCGGAATCGAGAAGGAAGGGCCAGAGGCGAGGCGGGACGAGGGCGAGGGATCGGAGCAGTGGAGATGAGGGAGGAGGGGGAAGGGAGTCGTAGCGCGAGACGGGGATCGATGGCGCGCGGCGGAATTTAGAATATGGCCATGCTCTGGCATCCCTCGTGTGCGCGGGCGCTCCTCAGTTTTTTCGGGGAACTGACTACAGGCCCGTCGAAGGAGAGCCATGCACCTTGCATGCAATGGTGGCATTCGCATGGATCACTGCCTACGTGACCGGTGACCCTGGGACCACTTTCCGTGCTCTCCCGCCCTTGCAAATTGCGAGCCCCGAAGGAGCGGTTCGCGCTAACCACGCATTGCGAACGAGCGTGCAGGCGTGCGGTTGCCATTGCCTGATGCCCCGCGATCGGGAGGCTAGCGCCGGGCGCCGGGTTTCGTATAAAGGGGACGCTGCACAGAGGTGCAGGGTTTGATTGTTTAATGGAGTGCAGCGAGGTGTGGCGAGGTTTGAGCCTAATAATTCCCGCCACCGTCGTTGCGTTGATGTTGGTGAGTGCTTCTGCTTCGAGCCTGGTCTGTAGTTTGTGCAGGTCCACGTGTCTAGAACTTTCTCGAGTAGAATGCACAGTCTTACAGTGGAAAGTCGTTTTTGGCGGTGAAGTTTTTTCGATTCTCTCTCTCGGGAAGGACTTGTTGACGTAGAATAAAGATTCTTCATATTATGGAAAAATCACACGTTAGTCTCTGATATCATGCCAATGGAACGTGTTCTCTTCAACTCACTGACCTGAATTTTACCAGCATTTTGAGTGACATGTATTTTGTTAATACCAAGTGTAGGGAGAACGGGCGAGTTATCGAAACTTCGTTACAAAGAAGAGAACCAGTTTATTGCGTTTGCTTAGAAATTCACTGCTGCCGCTGGTGCTCTAGGTGGTTTGCAATATCGCATTGGATCTAAAATTATGGTGTAGAACGACGTAGGGTGGCAATGTACTTGTTCCTGCAATAGTTTCATAGCATGAATTCGAACTGCAATAGCTTACACTTGCAGCATGTTCTTGAGCATGTTCCAAGCGTAGTGTAATCCTTAGTACGAGTTCTCGTCGTATCCATTGGTTGCTGGTTGATAGTTTATTTTTTAATGTAGGTCACTGAGTGTAGTTCATTCAATCATTGCATAGTCAATGCTTAACAATAGTATTTGGTCTTTTGGTATCTGCAGCCACGAAGAATGAGCCTTATGCTACGAAGTTTCTACGAAATGTCAAGTATATGACGCACCGAAAGGAAGATTCGGGAGCTGTGGACTGTAATCACAAGCAAGGAGTATATTGTACCATTTGTGCTGGGTTCATGGAGCGCTGGAAGATTTCAGATATTGAATTCCAAACCTTACAAGTGTCATGAAATAGTCCATCAGTTAGAAAATATTGCAGATGTAATTTCTTCTGGAGTGGTGAGAACGGATCTTCTTGATGTCATCTGTCTTGTCCTTGGAGTATGCTTCTCTGAGCTGCGAGGAACACAACAATGGAATTCATTATATACCCCTGAGGGTAAAGAGCTGGAGGAATACAGGACAAGTAGCGTTCATAAACCTTGTCTGTAGGATCGGCAGCGTCAAAGAGATTAAATACGGTAGAGCAATCACCAGCAGTGGCACTAGCAAGTGTAGCATCAACAACACTCCTGTAACAGTTTCGGACTTTGAGGCACATTTTACCAGCAATGTAGATATTGAATTTGTGATGATAATTTATATTCGAGGAACCACGTGTTGCATAAGATTATCCTACCTTGATATCATTATTTTTGGACGTTCATCCCTTTTGATGTTGGTGAAGAAACATTACTGAATTTTCAACAAAAGTGTGTACATTTCTGTGAAGACATGAGAGAGGTAGAGGAAGGGATGAAGATGGATTTTAATGGCAAGATGGAATCGTTATCTGCGGATATTAAAAAAACAGCTTCAGAGTTTGAGGGATTTGATCAGTTCGAAAGTTTACGTGGGAGAGGGAGGTTACGGTCTCTCGCAGCGGTACGGATTACGGAGGAATCTGATGCGGCACGGAAGGCTGCAATTGAAGCTGCTGACAATTGGAAGTATGTTGATCAGTCGAGGTGAAAATTAATCCAATCTTTGGGAGTCTGTAGGTGAAATGTAATCTGTAAAGATATCTAGCACAATTTCAGTCCTTGCCTCCTTCCGCAACCGCAACCTTAATAGGTCGAGATACACACCCGAAAATTTGAAGGATTTTCAATATGCATGTTTAAACAGTCACTGATTTCTAGAATATTTCCCACCAAGTACTTGCGAATAGGTTCTTGTTACCGTTCTCAGTAATCCATAGTTAATTTTTTCTCCTCCCTCCCCGCTGCTTCTATAGAAGCATTGATGTTGCATTGACGACTCGAGTGATGTACTGCAGCTTTCAGCCTGATTCTCCTGTGTCCATAGTCGAGGATGGTGATGTTGCTGCAGACGCTGTGAACATGGCCCAGGTTGGAGGTCCCGCTATCTCCAAACCACGCTCGAATTTCGAGGTTTTGGAGCGCAAGAAGCTGGGCTTCCCCAGTATTGACATGTCTTCCATGTACACGTACAACGATCAGAGAATTGCCGAATTGAACAGAGAATACCGAGAAATACTGGAAAAACAGTCACCATACAGAGGTGGCGGCGCAGAAGATTTCGTTGCATCTGGAAGCGAGGATGTGGAGCTGAATGCATCTCACCGGAGAAACAGATACCTGCAAAGAAACAACTCCCTTGATGGTACAAAGTCTCCAGGGTTGGAACAAAGGAAGCAGGCTCATGAAAGTCACAGGCGTGCAGAAAGGTCTTCATGGCCAGGTGCTACCAATTCTGATGGACATACTTTGCGAAATCTTGAAGACTACGATGACAAGTTGTATTGGTCAGACTCGGCGGAAGATTACATGGACCTGAGTCAAGATACACTGAGCAAAGCAGAGGAGTTAGCAGAGGAGTTGTATAGAGATGCAATGGAGATGCACGAAAGGTTGTCCGCGGAGGCTGATATGCAAGCCGCAGTTGCCGCTTTGAAAGTCTCTGGAAAAGGATCACACAGTATGATTGCAGAAACCAAGGAGACTTGCGGCACTATAATGTTCTCAAATAGCCATGTCCAGAATGGAAGTTATGGGATACTACCTCCAGTGTTGATCCAGACCGACAAAAGTGAATCACGGTCCATATCATTTTCGCAAACGTCACAATGCAGTAGTGACGCACCAGGAAGTGCCCTGGGTCCAACGGAAAGGGCTCAACTTGAAAAAATGGTAGCAGCAGCATTAAACTCCAGAAGTAAGGCAAACCAAAGTGCAGGATCAGCACAACTGAATGAAAAAAAGGGGGAAAGTATCACCATTGGCGATCATATGATAAAGACCTTTGATTACCGGGATAGTGGCAAGGATGGGGACATTAGGACCGTCGAACAGGAGATGAACAAGCTGAGAGAGAGCAAAGCGAGGAAGCAGCTGAAGATCGATTCTTTGCAAAAGTGGAGAACTTATTATAAGTTGGAGCTGGAAGACAGGGACCGGAAACTCGAGCAAATTGAGAAAAGATATAATAAGGAATTGAAAAAGAAGCATAAATCTATTAAGCAGATGGTAAAAGCACATGCGAAGGGTATTGCAGATCTAGACGCCAAGCGTGACGAATTGGAGGATAAACTGAGAGGAGAGATTAAAGGACTGAACCTAGTGATAGAGGAGCTCAGTGGACAGTTATATGATATGGAGGAGCATCTTGCAGCCGGGGGAATTCCATACAAGCTGCATATGAATGAGAACATAGGGCCCTCTTCCAAAACTCTTTTATCTGCTGTAATTGGTGTGAAAGAGGCTGCACACACTTTCTCTAGAACGTTCATGTCCTACCTGAAGCAGCATTTATCGAAAGCTCGGGATTTAGATGAACAAATTTGCTTGGAGTCTGAGGTTATCGTGGCAAGGCCTTCCGACTATAAGTTCCTAGTTCAGTCTTTCATCCTCCGCAGGATGTTCTTAGACTTTGACAGTGAATGCTACAACATCGACAGCTGCATGACCGAAATCTTTGACCTTGAGGAGCAGTCTAAAGCATGCTTTCAAGAGTACAATACATACACAAATGTTGCGGATACAGTTACATTGCTAACAGACAATCGACCCCATAATGTTTTCCTTCGCGAATTTTGTTACAAAAAGTTCTTGCACATTGTCAGCGAGTCGACAGAGGAAGCTTTCTTTGGAGATTTTAGCCACAGCGACGAGATCTGTGCTGGTCGACATCCGTCTAGCAGATTTTACGAGAGTTACTGCAAGCTTGCTGTGTCCGTGTGGCTGCTTCACAGGCTCGCATTTTCCTTTCAACCACCAGCCAGAATGATTTCTGTGCGCAAGGGTGCTCAGTTCAACCCGACTTACATGGAGTCCGCTGTGCCCGGCATTTCTAGCGATGTCGACACTGATCAATCTGCACTTCCATTTGAAGCACTTGTGGGGCTTATGGTTCATCCAGGTTTCAGAGTGGGAAGCAGCATTGTTCGTGCTCAAGTCTACTTGGTGACCACATAGTATTGGTCTTTGACTACGCTTTCAATCACGTTTCTCGGTGTGAACATGTGCATCAACCACAAAGTCTGCCTTCCAAATATGATGAGTGCTGAAAGGTATGGCGCTACAGATGGGGCTGATGCACTGAAAATTGTTGTTGTATCTGGGTTTCTCTCTTGGTGACCTATTGAAAGGATCTTGGGAGGTGGTTATCTTCGTTTATTTGTCTATGATCAGCATAGGCACTTGCGTGGCTGAGAAATTACGCGCAACTTAACCCATTCAGCAGTGCATGTTCATAGAGGAGCTGCCTAAATGTGATGCTTTGGAAAACCTTCAAGCTGTGAAGGTGAGGCCCTGATCCATTTTGACATACTGTAACTGTTAAGTGTTCTTGAGAAGTTTGAAGATGATCGATCTAATTGTATGTACTCATTCTACTTTTATCAAACTACCTACTGGCAGGTTCTGAAATCTATAATTGAGGAAGGAAGTATGTTTGATTGTTGAAGATCCAATATGATATTTGCTTCAACGATTCAGTCGCATTGTGGAGTGCATTATCTGGCCCCGATCTCTTCTCATCTAGTATCCAAGTTCCAGCTCTTTCAGGGAGTTGATGTACATGTTGCTGTACATATCCGTGAACAAAGCAAGAGCGTGCGAACGAATGAAGAATTCGAAACAGGTGAAGGATAGCAACTTGGCAACTGGAAATTAAACCTTCATTCATCACCAAATATTGGTTTCGCTGTGGGGAAATGCCATTTGAATGCTGCTTTAGAACAAGAAAATAAGCGAATCCTTATTGAGTTTGAAGGTTGTAGGGATCGTTTCACAGAACCTACCAAAGGCGGTTATCTGTGTCAATTACTTCATGCCTAAATTGAACAATCTCAGATGTGGAGGATTCTGGCTTTACAACGTCTACAAATGATTACTCCAGCCTTGGTGTCACCTCTTGCTACAAATGCAACGATGAAGCTATTCGGGCACCATTTTTAATTCCAGGGAATCAAGTTAGTAGCAGATGTGGCTAAGCTAGAAAATAATTAGTAACAGAGTGCTCTTCTGAAGGCTGTAAGGAGGTACGAAGTTGCCGAAAGCTTATTGTGCACTAGGTTACTGTCTTTGCTTCACTTTCAAAGTATGCAGTCCCGATCTACCATTGTTTGTGTGCGATTGAGCCGCTAAAAGGATGCCACACTATTCTTCAAAAGTTGTACAGGTCTTACTTTCAAAACTCAGTAGATAGGAGATCAAAATTTAGCTTTGGAAGTAAGACCTGTACAACTTTTTCCACTTTAGGTTTCATTTTCGTTTAAGCTTAAACAAAGATGAAAACTAAAGTGGACAAAAATTACATATTACTCATCAAACATAGAGATAGGTCAGCCTGGAATCCATGATGTACTTTTGAAGCGACCCAATCGTTGTATCATCGAGGTAGCCTGCTCTATCACCAATGGAATTATCCGTCACTGCCGTAACTTGCTCCATTTTACAAGATTTTGACCTGAATATTTTGAAATTTCTATGTTGAGTACAATATAGTGGTGTGATCCTTGCTAATCAATTCTCTCTCTCTCTCCATCTATCTATCTATATATATATATATATATATATATATATTTGTGTGTGTGTGTGAGAGCGTGTGGCAGTAATACAATATGTTATTTGATGCAACTTGAATTAGTTTTGAAGTTTCAGTTTTTAATAGCACAATGTTCCATTGGTAGGTAATACATTGTCTGAGCAATGTAACAGGAAATTCGTAACAGGAACTTCCTTAGCTTTAAGCATTGTGGTATTTCTGATACATAAATGATGTAGTAATTTAAAGATACAACAAACAATAGAAAAACGAAAATTTGTGTACATAATATTACTTAAACATGTGTTGAATTTTTACACTAATTTAAATCATTCAGGCTAGGTTGTTTGAATAAGCTAGTAACTTAGATATCAATAAGACTAAATTCTCAATTTGAATATAAGCACTATGATAATAACCTTCAAAAATAAGTATATATGCATATTTGGACATGTTTGAATACAAATGTGTTTTTGATTAAATTGTAGGTAGAAAGAAGAGAAACGTGGTCTTAATTAATTTAAAAATTATAGATGAAAATTTTTCTTGATTTCTTGCATGATAAGTATTTTAAAGATTTATTATTTGTTTTTAATTATTTAAAATATAATTTTATTTCAAAAAAGCTTATAAAATTGGCTCTTAATTGTATAAGAATCTTAAACATTTGGTACAATTTTGTTGCAAATTTCTTTCAACAATCAAAAAATAGATCATCCAATTTATTAGAATAGAATGTTAACTTAAGAAAATAATATTTTAAAAGCAAAAGTTATATTTGATGAATAGAGATATTGTTATCCTCTTATACATTTTAGAAAAATTATAAATTATGACATCTTTTATCTAATTCAAATTAATGAGATATAATATGCAATACTTACTTCTAAAAGATTTTAAATTTAAATAACAAGAATAGCTTTAATAAATTCATAGAAGATTAAAATAAATTATTTTAAAAAATTAAAATATTTAATTTCTATACTTTTTATATACAAGATAAAAATAATAAATTTAAAAATATTAAATTTAAAAACATCACTAATAAATCTTCTAATATTCTCTTAAGGTTCCAAAGACTATTCTTATTGGATTTATTCATGTTAATTTAACAAATATTTATGGCCCTAACAACATCTTATAGAATATTTTTTTTACACAATATCTAATCAATAAGAATATTTATGTAGTATCAACCCTCTATATTAAAACTAGACACCAAAAATAAAATCTTTTAATTTTTCTTTCTTTTTTTTTTTTTTTTTTCTCACCTATTTTTTAATCATACCATAATTTTTTTTACCAATACTACAACTTTTTGCTATACTATCAACAAAAAAATAAAATTATCAATAAAAAAAAGAAAAATAAAAATTAACCCACACAATTACAAAAATAAATCAACATCTTTGAATGGATGAATTCTAATTAAATGAATACTTTGAACTTTTTTATGTAATAAATAACACCAATACTATTTATAGTATTGCTATTGTTGTTTAATTTTTATTTATTTTAAATATTTACTCTCTAATTGGTTCTTTATAACAAAAGACTTAAATATCAAATAATTGTTGATTTTGTAAGCCATGTTATGTGATTCTATTTTTCCATGTTTTTATTTTTTATTTTTTATTTAATACTAATAACATAAAACAAGATCCATAAGTAAGACTAAAATATTGTAATTTTGGTGACTTTCTAATATGAAAACTAATTTCTATAAATAAACACTCTTAGCAAAAATATCCAACCATTAGAAATAAATTAACAAAAATAAATCATAATAAAATATAAAATATAAAATTAAAAAAATGACCTTAAACATTCAAAAAATATTTTTACTAAAATATAAAACTTTACATTTGAATAAAAAAGTTTACTCTTAATGAATGAAAACTTTTTTATATTACAATATGTAACAAATAATATGAAATATAATGCTTCAAGAAAAATGCTCTATACCATTGGTTTGCTAATTGCAAGGAAGTAATGTACAAGGTAAAATTTTAACTTGGTATTATTAAGATTGATCTTATTATATTTGTAATTATAAAATTCAAAAAATTCAAAAAATAATATATAATTAAGTATTTAAAACAAAATAGTTAGCTGCTTACATATTTTGAAGTTAAATTTGTTTTTAAAGTGGATTTTTTAAATTAAAGAATCATGACATAATTCTTTTTATTTTGTATGGTATTTTAAAAAAAAATTAATTCAATCTAAGAAGATCTTGTTAATCCACTTTTAAATAAATTTGAAATCATAAAATAATTAATATCTAAAATATCAATTATTTTAAAAATTTAGTGCTACTAATATAAATATTTTATTATATGGATATAAGAAAAATTTAAATGGCTATAAAAGATATATCATTTTAAGATAATTTGATTATTCTTTGCAATTAAAAATATAGTAGCCAATCATAAACTAATAATTCTTTCAAAGTTCAAACATCATCAAATCTAAATTTTAAATGTTTATGAATTTAGAATAATTTTTTACTACATATAAATTTTAATGTTCTTATATATATATATATATATATATATATATATGTGTGTGTATATATTCCTTTAAATCATATTTTGTAACAAGTCTATTCTTCTTGAATTTCAATCTAAATTTTTTGACATTTCAAAAGTATTGATAATTGTTATTAGTGTGCATATAAGGGATCTATTGTTGCTCAAGTATCAAACCATAAAAAAAATTATTTACATCAAAGTACATAATATTTTTATCATATATTTCTTACTCAAATGAAATTAAATTCTAATAGTTATTCAATTCTTTATAAATAATAACAAGATATAAATAAGTTTATTCTTAACATGTTTGATATGTAATAACAAACTAATAATATTATTTTGCAAGAGAATTTATCAATTAATATTTTAGAGTTTATTTTTATAAAAATATTATTAAATACATAAACCATTGAAATAAAATAAATCCAAGCCAAAACTTAATTAATAGTTTTAAAAATATTTCTATTGAACAATAAAAAATTATATAAATTTAAATCCTTAAAACTTTAAATTAAAGTAATTATCATATAATTGGACTTAAAGTTCTTATAGAATATTTTTACTATCCTAAATCATATTTTTATATAAAAATTAAATTATAAGAAAACACTCAATCAACACCAAATTTTAAATTTAAATTCTGATTCTCTAAAAATAAAACAGGGTTATGTATACATGACTTCTGATTGCAAGAATAAAGAATGATTGTTCATTTTATAAATTTTAATGAAAATAGATTGATATCTTTTAACACAACTTGAATTAAGAATTTTTTTAAATGATTTAAAAAAAAATAATGGTGAAAAATAATGTTCTTTTTATTTTATTTTATTTTATTTTTTCTAATCTATCAATACAAATATAATATAGTTTTAGATTTTTCTTAGTTTAAATTGGTTTATAAAATATTTATAGTAAAATTTTCAAAATGAAAGCACAACCAATACATATTTATGGTTTTTATATTTAATATAAAAATATAATATAGGTGATATATACTCTACTTCTATAAATAATTCTATTAAAGTCTATAAATTTAAAAAACCAATTAGTATAAATATACAAATATTTATATTTATAGAAAATTTGATTTAATAAATTTTTAAAGAATTACTCAAAATTTTATAAACATATTTTTGAAATACTAATATTTTTATTTCTTAATAAAACTACTACAATAAAACTATCTTTATTAAATTAAATCTATAACCTTTTACAAATGAAGTATTTTATTTTTTTAGAACAAATTTACGATTTTATTTTTTATTTCTTAATACTATTTTTTTCATTCAAGTCATTGACATCTTTTAATATTTTTTTAAAGAAAAAAAAAAAAAAAAAAAAAAAAAAAGAAGAAGAAGAAGAAGAGATAGTAATTTTTACATGTATGTTGGCTAATTATAATCCAATAATATCACCATACATAAGTATCCACCTATATTATTATTTTTTTACTTATTATAAAATATAGAAAAATACAGAAATTTCAAATACAGAAAATACAAAAATCCTAATCTTAAAACAAAATCACCAAATTTACTATGTTGCACAAATCTATAAATATCCTAAGCAAAATCAAAGTCTTTCAAAATCAACAATAATCTTTATTGTATTTGATAAATAATCAATAAAAAAATAAAAGAAATCAAATAAATTTTTATCCATCTATAAAACAAGATGCCCTTGTATATCTAAAAATAAAATGAATTACAAGTACTATATTTATCATAGTTTTAAATTATTTTGGATTCAAAAATATTATACCATCTTCAAGACATATTTATTACATCAATTGTTAATATAATTTATAATATATATTAGGATTAACAATAAATTCAAAAGAAATAAATTTATTCCAAAAATATTTTTTATTTTTTATTTTTACATCTTATTAAATCCTATAAATTTTTTACAATCTACAAACATTGCACCTTTACAAATTATTCTATGATAATATAAATCTCTACAAAATAAAAAAGCACTAATAAATCTTTAAAATATGCATATATATATACATATATATATATACTTGTTAGAACATCCTTACATCTAATTTATTTCTAAGACATTCAATTGTATCAATATCAAATTCTTTCAGTTTTGTTCTTGCACATACACTATCTCAATGTTGCATATATAATTGATGTTACTATATAAACATTTAAAAAAGGAGAATATCATTATTCTTCAACTCAGCTCCAACATGTAAAAAGGGACAACAATAGGCTGCGGATGTGTCATTAGATGAACCTAAGCTGTTCTTCTCGTTTCGACTTTTAGTTCCCGTTCCTTTGTGAAGGTGGGATTGTTGCTGGTTAATGTTGTATTGGGAGTCTTAGATGCGTTGTGCAATTGCATCCGATGGCTGCAGTTTTTGGATTTGAGCATGTATGTGTGGTGAGGTTTGCTTTGATGGGACTGTTCGGAAGTGCGAAAGTACATTTGGGATTTCTTGGTGCTTAGACAACTCAGCAACAGGCTTCTAAAGCGTTTTTTTGGGGAGGATGTCTAGTCGGATACTGATAGAATTACAGATCCAATATGGGAGGAAGTGTATGCTATTTTCATCGTCTAGCCTCTGTTGTCGTCTAGGAAAATTCAGAAACACTTCAGTTTTGAAATTATCGTGGTGGAGGTTTTCTTCATACACCAGTTTAGTAGACCAACTACAATTTTGTGGTGTTCTGATTCTCGGTTGCGCAAGGATGGATTGGAGTGAGCATGATCTTGCAAGTGGCGCACAAGTGAATCATTGAGTGAAACTAGTTCTAGCGGGTCGGAAGGTCTGATCAGAACATGGTTTGACAGAAACTTTGCACAGTCGTAACCAGCGAATTGCGTATTTGAGGTAATCTACCCATTTTTGGGACCTTAGATATGCAGATTTAGGAGCAAGAAGCACCAGGTATCCTAGTGTAACATAGTGGGAGATTAGGAATCGATAGTATACACATAAACGAGAATGGAGTCGGACAGCCAAACTAAAATGAATGCAGAAACAAAAGTTGGAAGCTTCCAAGTAGAGATTGGTGGTATATAATTGCAAATGTAAGGTGATAATGCAATTATAAGTGCATAAGATATAAGAGTGAAAGTGCAAGAATGAAGGAAATAATCTTCTACAACTTTGTAGAAAGTCATAGGAATGGCGACTAGTTTAGCCGCTTTATGGATTTGAGTCATGGCTTTCTACATGTAATTGAGTTGTTGTGGTTGACAAGAATGGTTTTGTTTGGAGTATGGTTGTCTTGATTTGCTAGTTCTTTGGCTTGATGTGGTTTGGGTAGTGGTAAAAGGTATTATTAGAATTTTGGATATTATTATATTGTGGTTAGAAAGGAAGGTCAAAAAAAAAAAAAAAAAAAAAAAAAAGTCTATTGTAAAGTTTTTGTAAAGGATCTAATACTTGGGGTGTTTGTTGATGGTTTGAGGAGAAAATGTAGTGTTTAAATAGTTATCTAGTTGATTTGCAACTAAGGGTATATTGTAAGATTTTGTACATAGATTGTAGTATTGTGCATAGGTATTAAAGATTAATATTGTGTAGAGGTATTGAAGATCAATATGTTCTTGATATTTTATTTTTTTATATTTTCTTATGGAAGGTTGGAAATTATAAGAATGTGGCCATAGTTAATATAATCAATATTACAAGTGCTAAAAATTATAGGTATTGTTGTGTAAGAAAGTGTGGTATATCTAATTTCTAAGATTAAATTTGAGGTGAGTAGAGGTGGTAGGAGTATGGATAAAGTCAAGTTTAGTATAAAAAGTAGTATTATTTATGGTTGAACTAAAAAAATAAAAAAAATTATAAGATGATTGAAATTTATTTTTATTAAATGGATAGAAAAAATTTGTATTATAAATAGAGGTGTGTAACATATAGCTTAGTGGGATGATTCTTGGAACTTTAATTATTACTTTTTTATTTATATTTTTAATAAAAAAAAAATAGGTGCATATAAATCTTGTAGAGTATACTTGTGTCTTATTAGTAGGTTGTTTTAGTTATGTATGTAAGTGTTTAGAGGTAGATGTTTTAGATTGGTGGTCATTTAAGGTTTTGGGCTAGGATTTAGGTTTTAAGATGAGCTAAAATTAAAAATAGTATTTAAGTAAAATTTATATTATTATTATAAATTAAAAATAGATTATTAGGATTAAATATAAGTTATAAGATTATTTAAAATTGAAGGTTTAATTTTTGGATTTTAAGTTAAGTATATAAATTTAAAAGTATATGCTTGGTGTGGTAATGTAGATAGAAGAGTATGTAATAAATATTTTATAATAGAAAGTAAATGTAATGTGCAATTGTAGATGTGGTGATAGGGTGAAATTGAAATAAAAAGAAGTGTCTTTTTATAATATATCTTTTGAATTAATTAAGGACTATTTTTTTAAAAATATAAATATTTATATCAAGTTTTTGAAAGTAAAGATTTCTAGCCAATATGGAGCAATACAAAGATTATATAGAAGATTTTAATACAATATCAAACATTTAAGGCATTGGAGGAGATATATGGAGAGAATGTCAAGCTTATGTTAGAGCATTGGAGGTTTTATTGAAGAAAAAAGACATATTGAATAAAAACCAATGTACAAATCTATACAAGAAAATTAAAAATGTTATGATGGTGTTTGATTGCTTATTAACATGCAACAATAATGGATTAGAGTATGAAAATCTATTAAGCAAGTTATTTTTTGTATTGAATAAAGCTTATTTACTAGTAAAGAATTGTGGAGAAAAAAATTGGTGTGAAGTAGCTATATTTCAATCGAAGAACAAAAAAATGTTTAGAGAATTACTTTGGGATTTGAAGCATTGTTGTGATGTAATAAGTGATATGCTTGTAAAACATAATTCTAACAAATTTGAAGACAATACATGTTGTACTTTTCATATTGCAACCTATGATGAAGTGGAAGGTGATAAAAAATATTTATATGAGAGATTGATGTTTGATTCTTGCATCCAAATTTTTATTCTTATAATTTTTTTATTTTAGATATAAATAGATATAATATTTTAAATTTTTTATTTTTATTTTTATTTTTATTTTTTGATATAAAAAGAATGATTTTTTGTTATATATATATACCTAAAACTATATATATTTATTTCATAAAAATAAAAAAATACACATAGAATTAAATATTATTAATATTTCTATATTTTTGATAAAATACATAAAATAAACTATGAGTTTATAAATTGTAAGTACAAAGTCTATATAAAAAAAATATATTCTAACTACTTTAGCACAATTAAATTGTAAAACATTAAAATTTGACATCATTCAAAATTACAATATATATAATGTAATATTTATATATTTGAGCAAGTTTTGATTTGATTTAAGTTCCATATGTGATATACAATTGGCATTAAATTTTGACTATTGATATAAAAATATATATTTAAGAAAATATGGTGCAATAAAAAAACTTCTAATATAATAATTTTATAAATATCAATACAAATATTACATATTTTATTATTAAACACAAATTTTTTAATAATATCAAGGATATTAAGTGTTGATATTTTTATATATAAAGATTGGTTCAATCAATGCAAGAAATAACAACAATAATAACAAATGAAACTTCTAAAAGTTTCAACACATAGTTTCAACAAAAGAATCCCAAATTAATTTATAATTTTATTTTATTTTAATTTTTGTAAAAAATCATGAGCTATCAAGGAGTAACTAATACCATATATTAGTACCACAATATCTTTTTTCATAAAGAAATAATCATCTTTTTTTTTTAAAGCATTAAAGTATTTTAGAGATTATAAATTATCCTCTTTTAAATTGATATTATTTTTTTAATACTATATATATATATATATTGAATAATTTAGATATATTTTTAATAAAAATTTAATCTATATATAAAAAATATAATATAACTTATTAATTAATAAATCAAATTTAAATTTTATAATAAAAAAATAAATCTTTGTTAACATATATATCATAATTTTGACAATTAGTAATTGATATCAAGTGGAACAACGTTTTATTTACTAATTAATTTCTTTATAAGTTATAATATAATATAAAGAAATTATTGTTTAACTTGTTTGGCCCTCAAATTTTAAATCAATCTATTGATTTTGTTATCAAATGCCTCAACCAACTTTTTAAACTTTAATCAAAATGCCATATATTAGTACCTCAACGCTTCTATACTATTGGTGCAAATACTTCTATCAATCAAGATATACAATCAAACATAGAAGATATATAGATTGATACTATATATTTCAAACTTCTTATAATACAAGTAAAAATCTAACACTAATAAGAAGGATTATGTCTATATTATAGAAAATCAAAACATACTATATAATATTATCCTAAAAAATAATAAAATCACAAGATAAAAAATATAATTCTAAAAAAAATAAAGTGCCAAAAAATAAGTTTGTCTAACAACATCAGGAATTGTGCGGCTAAAATCTTGTACTATATCATTTCATGAAGGTCCTATATTATCTTTTAAATCCTCTATTTTTTTATATTTTTAATACAAGTTTATTTAAGATCTAAAAATCCTTCTATTTCTACCTTTGTCTTGTTAAATTTTGATACCTTTACTTATTTTTTTGATAAAAATTTTGCTAAGTATCATAAGATATTGTTAGTATAAAAAATCAAATATATATATATATATATATATATATATATATATAAAAGTTATAGATAGATAATCTTTATTTTTAAAAGATGTCACCCATAAAATTGTATCAATAGAAATAATTATAAAAGATCATAAAAGTTTAATAATATCTAATATTATAAAATCTCCAATTAATCTTATTATTTTAGAACTAATATGATGAAAAAATATAATCTTTAGATAGATTGAATATCTTATAGTCTTAAATTTCTTTATATATATATATATATATATATATATATATTATTTGTAAGAACTAGAACATTTATATAAGCCGCCAAAGATGGAAATCTATTTGTTATTTATGTAGTACCAAGTCTTCATTCAAATCAAATTTTCATTGGAATTTTAAATATATATATATATATATATATATATATATATATTAAGATGTATTTAAAAAAAAAAATGTTAATATATTATCAAAACATCAATCTTATGATTGCATAATTGACCTTTAAGAAGAAGTTGAACCACCTTTTGGACCAACTTACAACTTGTTACAAAATCAATTTGTTTTTTTGAAAGAATGTACTAATAAAAATCTTACAAAAAAATTTATTTGATATTCAAATCTTCTTATAGATGCACCAATCTTTTTTGTAAAGAAAAAAGATGGATCCTTGCATATATGTATAAAATATCATCAACTTAACAAATTGACCATTAAAAATTATTATTCTTTACTTTTAATATTAAAATTCTTTAATCAATTAAGTAAAGCTAAGATCTATATTAAGATAGATCTATAAGAAGTCTATAATTTGATATATATTAAAAAAAAAGATGAATAGAAGATTGGATTTCAAACTAGGTATGGCTATTTTGAATATAAAATCATGCCTTTTAAACTTACAAATACTTCAACTACCTTCTAATATTTAATAAATATTATATTTTAAGAATTTTTAGATAATTTTGCTTTATATTATTTAAACAATATCTTTATCTATTCTAAGAATATAAAAGAATATGAATAATTTATTTATCTTATATTACAAAAATTCAAAGATATGAGATTATACGCCAAGATAGAGATATGTATATTTTACATAATTTAAGTAGAATTTTTGGAATATATCATCTCAAATGATGGTTTATAAATGGATTCTAAGAAGGTACAAACTATCATAGATTGATAATTCTAAAAAAATTATATAATATTCAATACTTTTTTAATTTTATAAATTATTATGAAATATTATTTAATAATTTTTCTCAAATTGCTACTCTATTTACATAATTAACCTACAAAGACAAATTGAATTAGAGTCAAGATATAGAAGCATCATTTCAAGGTTTAAAAATGGCTTTCATCTTAGCTTCTATTTTATATTGTTCAAATTTTTCAAGTCATTTTATAAAGAAAAAAATGTATCAAATTTTGCAGTAAGTGTAGTTCTATTACAAATAGACATTGATAATAGACTTCATCCTATTGCCTTTTATTTAAGAATTTTTTTAAGAATCAAGATTAAATATAAGATCTACAACAAAGAAATTTTTGCTATTGTAGATTTATTCTAAGAATGATAATATTATCTATAAGGCAATTCTAATCTAGTTATAATTCATATTAATCACAAGAACCTTAAGTATTTCATGTCAATATGTGTCTTAAATTGTTGCCAAGTCCATTGGAACATATCTTTTTTATAATTTGTATTTAATATTACATATCAATCTAAAAAATAAATCTTATTAAATACTTTATTTAGATATTTTTATCTTATATTTTAAAAAAATATTGTATATAATTATTAATAGACTATTTTTTTAAAATTGGAGCAATTACATCTTTAGACTATTAAGTCAATAATCCTAATTGATTCTACTTTCTTTTATAAAGTTTGTTCAAATGTGTTAACAAATCTTTTTATTTTTGATATTAAAAATAATTTTTATGATTACTTTAGCAAATTTGAGTTTAAAAATAATCTTTTTGATTATTAAATAAATTTATATATTCTAAAAGATTAAGCACAATTATGTGCACTTCAAGTATAATATGACTTTTCAATAGCATAATATTTTAAATATAATAAAACTTTGGATCTTATTTTAAGATTTTTTTAGTCATCTCAAATATAAAAAGTTGCCAAGGCATTTGTTCAATCATTTTATACATGTTTTTTAAAAAAAGTCTCATCAACAATTCTATAGATTTTTTCAATCTTTACTTGTTCCAAAGCAACTTTGGTCATTTGTTTTGATGGACTTCATCACAAATCTCCTAATTTCAAAATCTTATGACTCTATTTTTATAATGGTAGATCATCTTATTAAATTAATATATTTTATATCATGTATAATAATTATTATTGATAAAAAATAATTAATTTTTTAAAAATATTATTTATTAATATCATAGACTTTTAAGTGATATTATATCTAATTAAAGATTTTAAATTATATCAAAGTTTTGAGGGATATTTTTTAATATATTAAAGGTTAATATTAAGTTGTCTTAAGTTTTTCATTCTCAAATTAATAAACAAACAAAACATGTGAATCAAATATTGAAACAATATTTGCATTGTATTATCAACTATTACTAAGATAATATATAACTCTCTTGCCATTAGCAACTTTTTTATATAATAATACAATGCATTCTTTTATTCAAAAAACTCTATTTTTTTTATCAATTATGATTATCATCTATAATTTAATACTTTTAACTTTTCAAAGGTTGAAAATTCAATAAAAAAAGATTTGGCAAGTAAAATGATAGAACTTCACACAATAATAATGATACAGCTAAAGGATGTTTAAAAATAATAAAGAGCTAATGCAAATGTTCTTAGAAAAGATCAATCTTCATTTAAAGTTGGTGATAAGATATGGTTACTTTGTCATAATATGAAGACTAATCAATCTTGTCATAAATTGAATTATTAAAGATTTAATTTATTTATTATCTAAAAATAGATTAATTTAATTATATATTAATTATAATTATTTCAATCAATAAAGATTCACCTTAAATTTTATATATTTTTTTATTAAATCTTATATTATAATTAATATACCATAAAAAAAGCAATTACCACTACCTTCTATTGAAATAGATAATAACTTAAAATTTGAAATGGAAGTAATCTTAGATTCAAGGTATTATCAAAATAAATTAGAATATCTTTTATATTGGCATAAATATGATATTAATGAATGCACATAGAAGCTATCTAAGAATCTTACAAATGCACTAGAATTTATTTTTTCTTTTCATCAACAACATCTATCAAAATCAAAGACTAATTATTGATAAAAAGATGATATAAATTAATGAGAAATAAATTCAAGGATCAACTTGTCATGCACATCCATCTAGAAAAGATTCTAGAAGATTTTAAAAGATCTTGGAATTTCTTAGAAGATTCTAGAAGAATTTAATAGATTTTAGAAGGTTGTAGAAGGTTTCAAAAAATTATTAGATGAGGTTTTCTAGGTTGCTTAACTTCTAAGCAATGTAAGAAGTTACAAGAGAAGGTTCTAAAGTTTCTTCATATTGAAGCAATAAGGAAGCTACTTAATAAGAATCCTAGAATGATTTGGGAACAAACTCTTTTACAAGAAGTTACCTGAAAGCTTCCCAATTCCTTGTATATATAGGTATTGAGGCTGAGAGACTCCTTAATCTTGACAACATATGTTTTATAGTTTAATTTGGACCTTCTAATCTTATTATTATTTTTGTATTATATTGCTCTGTATTAAGATTCATATATCTTATTATCTTATTATAATCTTGTATAAGTTTTTTGATTTGATCCATAACATTTTGTTGAAACTATTAATATCAATTTTAAAGCTTTACTTTTTTGATAGAGTATAAACTACTCTTTTTTTTCAAAGCATTGAAATATTTTAGAGATTATAAATTATCCTCTTCTAAATTGATATCATTTAATATCATTTTTTTTAAAGTTAGTTTTAATTATATATAGTGTTATAATTTATCCAAAATATACATCAATTTTTTCTTCTCTCTTAGAATCTCATCTATCTGTTTTACTAATATGGAAGTAGATCAAGTCATAGGTGGTGCACCTTCACAAGTAAAAAATAGAATAGCAACTCTTATAGATCTTCAAGTTCTTATAGATAGTTTAAAAGATGAGATTGCATTCTTTTGCAATCCAAGTAAAGAATCTTAAATTAATTTAATATTTAAAATAGCTACACAAGAAATTTATAATTTGCAACAAGAAATTGTTTGATTGAAAGAAGGAAGTATTAGATATATGTCACATATGACTTCTATAGATATTTTAAAGACTATTAATAAAGAATTAAAGTCTAATATTCAAGATAAGTTTAATGAAATAAGATCTAATTTTTGAGACTTTATGCAACAAGTATAGCTATATTTATGCTTATATCCTTCTTATTATCTAAATAGATTCATTTAAGTTGCTTCTATAGGTATTTTTTTATTAAAAAATGATCATTTATAATTTATTCTATTATTAAAAAATAATTATCTAATATTATATAATCTAGAGGCTTTTATAGGAAGATATATTATTACACTTAGAGATAGTGATTGAGAAAGGATGGCAAAAAAGAAGATACAAAACTTGCAACAAAGATCACATTTAGTTACAATTTATGCTGCAAAATTTCAACAACTTGAATATGACCTTGATTGGAATAATAAGGCATATATGATTAGATTTTGATATGGTTTAAGAGACAATGCAAAAAATTTATTGATTACAATGCTTTGAATTGATAATTTAGAAGAATTCTTATCTTAAGCTATTACTTATAATAATTGCCTATTTGAACTGCAACAAGAATGATGTTGGATTTTTAATAATAATTATCATAATACAATTGCTATTTCTTTAAGATCATTATAGAAGCATTGTACGGGCCCTAAACCTATATAGATTGATATGACTCTATTTATATTTCTAATACAAAGAAAGAGAGATAGACATTGGCAAGAAAATTTATATTTGTATTTGTATTATAGAAAGCCTAATTACAAAGTGAAAAATTATCCAAATAAATTTAAGAGATTCAAGGCACAAAATGTGGCATCAATTCTAAAATTGGCTAAATTGGAAAATAAGGACATCTAATCACAATAGGAACCATACAACTAAATACCACGAAATTCCAACTACCGAAAAAAGATTCATTTCTACCTCTAGATCCTACATCTTATTTTACACTTCATATATATATATATAAATTCTAAGTTGTGAGATTTTTGTTAAAGTCCTTTTGAATACTAGAGCCTCAATATGTTTTATGAATAAAGATTTTGCAACTAAGTATGACTTAGTATTGGTGAAGAAGATTCATCCTATATCTATTGAAATCATGATAGATGAATACTTGTATTAGAAGATGTTATTGAAAAAACACAACTATTGCAAATAGTATTAGGAGACCAAGCATTGTATATTATCTTCAACATTATTCAATGTCTTATAAATTTTATTGTCATTAGATTTTTTTGGTTTGAATTATATAATCTTAATATTAATTAGAATTTGCATAAAATTTCTTCAAAATCAAAATGCTATAGGAAAAAATATATTATACCTTTATTTTTTGGAGCTATTACTTTTATATGAGAAGCAAAGAATGGTATTGCATTTGCAATATATACTACTCCAATAAAAAATTTAGTTGAATAAGTTTTGTAAGATATTCCAATTCAATGTCAAGACTTCAAAGATGTTTTTAAAGAAAAAAATATAAAGATATCCATTATTATTAATATCAAAACTCCTTGAATAATTAGATCAAGCAAATATCTACATAAAGATTGATCTTTATAGAACTTATAATTTAGTATGCATCAAAGAAAGAAACAAATGGAAGATGATATTTTGGACAAGGCATGGATATTTTGAATACAATATCATGTCTTTTGAATTAATAAATATATTAGCTATATTCCAACATTTAGATTGATATTATAAAAATTAAGAGATGTAGATTTATATACCAAATTGAAAAAGCATATACTCCACCAATCAAAGATAGAATTTTTTGAATATATTATATTAAATAAAGATTTATTAATGGATCCAAAGAAGGCTTAAGCTATTAAAGATTGAATAGTCTCTAATATTATATGAGATATGTAATATTTTTTTGAGTTAGCTAATTTTTATTAAATATTTATTAAGAACTATTCTTAAGTGGTTGTTCCATTTACTTGATTGGCATATGAGGATAAGTTGAAATGGAGGCTTTAAACAAAGATGGCTTTTTAAGATCTTAAATTGACTTTTATTACAATCCCAATCTTAATACATCTAAATTTTACAAAAAAAAAAAATTATATAAAAAATAATGGCTTGGATTTTGTACTAGAAGCTATGCTATTACAAAAATAAAAAAAATAAGAAACTTCATCTAGTTGCATCTTATTCTAAAAAAATTTCAACTATTGAGATCAATTATAAAATCTATAATAAAAAATTCCTTGCTATTATAGATTCTTTTGAAGAATAGCACTATTTACTTGAAGGTACCTTACATCAAATGATTGTAAATACAAATCATAAGACTCTTGAATATTTCTTATTGACTTATGTTTTAAATCATTGCCAAGCTTGATGAAATATATTTGTATCTTGTTTTGATTTTAACATCACATATCAATCCAAAAAATAATAAGAGTTATCAAATGCTTTGTCTAAGCAATCATGTCTTATGCCAAAAGAAGAAGAGGCAACATATAATCAATAACAAATAATATTCTTAAAATCCAAGTAATTGTATCTTTGAGCAACCACTATATTTATTCTAATAGATTCTTCATTTTTTGATCAAATTTGTATAGCATTGACTATAAATCATTTTATCTTTGATATTAAATAATATAGTAATAACATTTAAGATGATTCTAAAAAATTTAAATTTTAAAAAAATTTCTTTTATTTTGAAGAACATTGTCTACCTTCACAAGAAGAATTGTCTAAACCATGAAAATATTATTGTATTACATGTCATCTTATTTGAAAATACAGTGGGCACTTTATTATAAATGATAAATTTGTATATTATAATTAATCAACAAGCTAATAATCCTAATAAAATATTAAATAAATCCCAATTGAATCTTTAATAATCGTGATCAAATCCTAAAAGAATGATAAAGAAATCTTTACAAAATCCTAATAAAATTATAAAAAAAATTAAAATTTTAAAAAAATCCTAAAGAATCATATAAAAATCCTTAAAAAATCCTAAAAATATATTAAAAAAATATTAAAGAAATCCTAAATAAATCTTAAATAAATCCTAAAGAAATTATAAAAAAAATCTTAAAGAAATCTTAATCAAATCTTAACTAATCTTAGATAAATTCTAAATAAATCCTAATTGAATTTTAATCAAATCCTAAATAAATCCTAACAAAATCTTAATCAAATTTTAATCAAATCCTAGTCGAATTCCATTAAAATTTTAATATAATCTTTAAAAAATCCTAATAAAATCTTAATATTTTAAATAAATTCTAATCAAATTTTAATCAAATCTTAAATCAAGCTCTAATGAAATCCTAAAGATATCCTAAATAAATCTTAATCAAATCCAATAGCAGATAAAAAACCTCAATAGTTATTAAATTAATCTTTGATCTTCATTCAAAATTTGTACACTTTTTGATCTGATAGTTAAAAACAAATATACAAAATTTGAAAGTATTTAAATTTACAAATTGGAAGAAAAAGCTCCTAATCCTCTTAGGTGTTGGCCGTTCTTGTTATGGACATATACTTTGGAGATTTACAAAACCTTCTAAAACATTCTAGAGGTTTCTGAGTTAATAAAAGTCAATTGAGAAGCTTCTTAGTTGGTAAAAATAACTCGAGAAGCTTTGTAGTTAGTAGAAGGAGTTCAAAAAGCTTCCAAGTTGGTAGAAGCTGCTCAAGAAGCTTTTTAGTTTGATGGAAGTCACTCAATAAGTGTCATAGACAGGGATATATATGAGAGTCAAGGCTAAAAAATTCTTCAGTCTTGACAATGCATCTCTTTGAGTTCTAGTTCACTTTTTTAAGTATTGTTTGTGTACTCATCTGATTAATTTAAGTTATTATTGATTTCTTCTTGAAATCTTGTTCTGATTTAAGTCTCTTGCTTTCTATTCTTATATTCTTGATAATTTGTTAAGACTATCTTCATCTTATATACGAGAGTTGGATCCTTCTTATTAGAGAGTAGATTGTTCCTCTTTTTGAAGGTATACTAGCGCTTTAGAGATTGCAAATTATCCTTCTCTAAACTAATATTTTATTCATCATAATATTAGAGCTTTATTCTTCTTGTAAGAAAGTGGATCATCCCTTTCTTTGAAGGTTTTAAAGCATTTTAGAAGTTGCAGAACATCGTCTTTTAAACTGATATTATCTTCTTATAGATTCATTTTTTTTTTCTTAAAATGGTTAGAAGTCAAGATATTAATATGATCAAATCTTTTAAGCCCAAGTTAAATACTATTATAAGTACTCTTATTATATTATCTGCTATGATTGTGGACATTGAAAGGATTATTACAAAACTTCATAATAATGCAATATTTGGAATACCACAATTTAGATTGCACGTACCTCTAACTTTTGTGCTTGAAGATGTAGTACTATTTATGCTATGCTAAGGAAATCCACCAATTTTGAACAACTTTGAAGTTTTTATAAAAGCATTTGTAAAAGCATTTGGAAAAGCATTTGGAAAATATGATAAGGCTCGTTGAATAACAGCTAAGATTTAAGCATTGCATCAAGGGGCATATTTTATATCAATCTATGCATCTAATTTTAGATAACTAACATGCAACATCAATTGGAATAAAGAAGTCTTAATAAGTCAATTCTATTAAAAACTAAAAGATGATGTGAAGGATTTGTTATTATCACTTCCGGATCCACAATCACTTAATGAAGCCATTAGCCAAGCCGTAAAATGTGATAATTGATTATTCTAACATTCTTAAGATCAATATTCATAGACTACAAGGTTGGCAATTGTGTGAAAAAACTAAATCGATACATCATCAAAATTAAGAGTGCAATTATTTAGGAAAATGAAGATGTTCAGCCATAATAGAGACCATATAGCTAGACAATTCAAAATTATAAAATTATTCAGGTTCCTTTCTTTCTGCTTAATCTATTCATTGTTTTAAAATTCTTTTATGTTTTAGCTTTCAAAAGCTTCAAATAATTACCTTATTGGATTCAAAGGCATCTACTTATTTTATAAATGAGGCGTTCTCTAAGCTTCATAAAAAAAATTTAGTATAAAAATCCAAACTTGATCATATAGAAATAATAGATAGATGATTCTTATCCTCTAATAGTATCATAATTGAAACCATGCCTATAGAAGTGCCGTTCAAAGATCATAGCAGCCAAATTTTTTTCAATGTTATAAGAATTTTTTTAAATCTTATTATTCTTAGACTTTTTTGGTTGAAAAAAGTATAATCCATCAATAGATTGGAGGTTGCAAAGAATAACATTTTCGATAGAAATTCCTATAAAAAATACTTTGTAAAAAGTTACAAATTAGTAAGCCTTTAATTGTTAAAGCAAAGACTTTTATAAAATTGGCCAAAGAAGGCATACTATTTATTATTTATGCGACTCCAATTAAAAAAGATATGACTTCATTGGTAAATATTCTAGAGCAATATAACAAATTTTAAGATATTTTTCAAAAGAAGAATGCTGATATGTTATCAAAATATTGACTATATAATTGTGATTTAGATCTTTAGAAAGGAATGCAATCACCTTTTGGTCCAATTTATAATCTTTCTCAAAACAAGCTTTCAAAGTTGAAAGATTATATTGATAAAAACCTTATAATGAACTTTATCACGCATTTAAAGTCTCCAACAAGTGTACCTATACTCTTTGTAAATAAGAAAGATGGTTCCTTATATATGTGTGTTGATTGTTGAAAATTGAATAAGATAATGGTGAAGAATTATTATCCACTACCATTAATTTGAAGACTTTTGGAACAACTCAGCGAAGCAAAGATCTATACTAAGATAGATCTTTATAGAGCATACAACTTGATATGGATCAAGGAGGGAGACGAATGGAAGATTATATTTCGGACAAGATATATACATTTTGAATATAATGTAATGCCTTTTGGACTAATAAATGCATCCGCTATCTTTTAACATTTAATAAGTGACATCTTTGAAGAGCACATAGACAAGTTTATAGTGATCTATCTTGATGACATCTTGATCTATTCAAAAAATTAGGAAGAATACAAGGAGTATGTGAAATTGGTATTATAAAAGCTGTAAAATATAAGTTTATATACCAAGCTAGAAAAATATATATTTCATCAATCAAAGATGGATTTTTTGAGATACATTGTATCTATTGAGAATTTGATGATGGATTCTAAGAAAGTGGAGGCAGTTATATAATGGACCATTCCAAAGACTATGAAAGATGTACAATGTTTTCTTAAAATTGCTAACTTCTATCAGATTTTCATTAAAAATTACTTTCAAGTTGCCGCCCTTTTTACTTAATTGACAAAGATAAGTTGAAATGAGGGCCTGATGTAGAGAAGGCATTCCAAGATCTCAAGACGGCATTTACCACAGCTCCAATCTTAATACATCCTGACTTTATAAAAATATTTTACATGGAGATCAATGCTTTGGATTTTGTACTAAAGGCTATTCTTTTACAAATAGGTATAGATGATAAACTCTATCCTCTTGCATTTTATTTTCAAAAATTTATTGTTACCAAAATTAATTATAAAATCTATGATAAGAAGCTTCTTACTATTATGGATTTTTTTCAAGAATGGAATCATTTTCTTGAAGGAGCAATGCATCTTGTGATTATATATACAAATCATAAGAATTTAAAATATTTTATGTCAATTATGATTTTTAATTGCTACTAAGCTCAATAAAATATGTCATTATTTTTATTTAATTTTATTATTATTTATCGACTTAAGAAGCAACAAAGATTATCCAATGCTTTATCAAAGAGATTATATCTTATACAAAGGGTAGAAGGCATAATATTTGATCAACAATATGCAACTTTGTTGAAGCTGGAGCAATTTCACCTTTGTACCACTATTACATCGGCACCTATTGATTTTAATTTTTTCAATGAAGTACGTGCTATAACTACTAATGATGCTTTGATCTTTGATATCAAATATTGTATTAATAAAAATATTGATAAGTTTAAGCTTAAAAAAGACCTTCTATATTTTAAAGAACGTTTGTATATCCCAAAAAGACCTATATGATTGTGTGTTCTTCAATCTTGCCATGACTTCTCAACTACGAGTGTCAAAGATAAGAACTCGATGAAAGCAAATAAACATATGAAACTTCTATTAAGAAGAATAATAAAATAGAAGTAAGGAAATATGTATATTAAAAGAAACTAGAATGGCTATTGCTACAAGACAGGAAAATTATAGACTCTTGAATCTAGACTAAAAGCAAGAAAGGAGTTGACAAGAGTGAAGAAGATTTCACTCTTACCTCTATAAATACTATCTAATTAAATGCTATGTGGCGGTATTCTATAGAACCTCCTACACATGTCTAATTTGCAAGATACATGTCAAACTTATACAATAAGTTTTCCACATGTGCGCCACATACTTGGCTTATTCCGCAAGCTACCAACATGTGTAACACATGACTATCTTGTTCCACAAGCTACCAACATGTGCACCATGTGGCTAGCTTGTTGACCAAGTTTCTAACCTACCAATCACCTATAGACATATATAAAGTTGATTCCGCGTCTATGAAGCTTCTAGAAAGCTTTTCTATCAGATATTATCAAATCAACTTATTTTACCTACTTCTATTGGTTAATATTAATTAGATAATTACTGGAATAAATCTTATGTCTGTGATATTATCTCCCCTTCTAGGGACGAATTCCACAAGGAATAGTGATTACATATTAAAAAAGTCCAAGATACATGAAATTATATTTATCATATACTCTGATCTTTGTTTCCTTCGAAGGTAGTTGATAGGTCTTTTTAGCCATTGATAATGTCTCATATCAAGGCAAAAGGACCACCCTGATATTTGATTATTGTTGAGGCCTTCATAACTCCCTTCAAAGAAAATATTAGGAACACTATCATGAATAGTTCCTACCTCTAAAAGTATAACCAAACATCGGGAGTCTCTTCTAAGGTTGTGATATCAAACACATTGTATTTCGCCATCAATCCAAAGAAGAACATGTTGTTCTTGAGGGTCTTCACCTCTATTCCATCATCTTGAAGGTTGTGATAGTTGTAATGTCTCGTCTGGTAAATCAGCAAATGATGGCTCTTGAGCTGAATTCGCTGGTTGTTGATCCTCTATCTCTTTAGCACAAACAAATCTAAGGAAATAACAAACAATGATACAAGGTAGGATGAAACTTCTATAGAACCTGCTTTGCTTTACAGCAAAGATTTTCTTGATTTTTTTATCTTAATTTTAACGGATGTCGTCGATAAAATATATTAACTTTTATTGATGTATTTGCTAGATTCTTGGATGGCTTCCATGTGCGTTCACTAATATCATATGTACGCCAATGCACAAGATATTCTAATTGATTTTGGCGCTGCCTTGAATCTAAAATCTCTTCAACCTTGAATTCTTCATCATTGTCGACTTCTAAAGGAGGTGGTGGCATTTGTCTTCTTCCTTATATATCTATTGTCTTGTATGGCTCGAGTAGTGATACATGGAATATAGGATGGATCTTTATGGACTCCGGTAGGTATACTCGAAATGCAACTAGATTGATTTGTTCAAAAATAGGAAAAGGTCCAAGCCTACGATAGTCCAACTTATTACAAAGACGAGTAGTCTTGATATTGCAACGAAGTAATCATATCTTGTCCCCCACGTTGTCATAATGTAACGCAACTATTAGGTGAAAGAGTGTGGAAATAGTATATTATAGAAGATCTTAGTTCAAAATATTATAGCAAATTATCTTAAAAAAATAAATAATAGTAAAAAGGGTATAAAACTAATAAGTATTAATGCTACCTTTTTTACAAATGAGCTTCTATTTACTTTGTAGGGCCATAAGTAAGGCAAAACAAAGTAGATTGGGAAATAAAATGATATTGGCATATATAGGAGGGAGTTTAGAATAGGTTTCAGAAAAATTTACCACAAAAATCTCAAAATAGATACCCGAAAAGGACCGGTTATGAGCTGGGATTGAAATCAGACCCCGAGGCACAAAATTGTATGCCTATGGCGGATCCAAGGGGCTTTTGCTAATCTAAGATTGAGGTTAGAGAGGAGACTTGAAGGATTTTATATAAAAGTTAGTTTCGAGTGATTTGGAGAAAAAATGACTTTGTAATAGCTTTGCAAAGTTAGGCTTGTTTTGGGCAACTTGGGATTTTGTGAAATAAAATAGGATTGGTATTTTAGGCAATTCCAAAGGTTTTGTAGTAGATCTATGATTGAAAATTTGTGGATTTTTGGATATTGTTGTTGTTAATGTATACTATGAATTTGAGCTGAATCTAATGATTTAGTAATACGTAATTGAGGTTTAAGTGGGTCAAGGTCTCAAAAATTAAGTTTTGAGGGTTAGTCAGGATTTTTAAGATCTTGAGCAATTTATTTGTTGAATTGGAGTAAACTTTGTTTGTATGGATAGTAGACTTGTTTTCCTATACACATGAGTGATTTGAAATTGATTGAACGGTGAAAAAAGAAGAAATCAATACTAGAAGATTAGCATCAAGATTGGAGAAGGAGGCCGGCCAACACCTGAGAAGATTTTAGGATTTTTCTTTCATTTGGTATGTTTGATTTCTTTCAAATTTGTTGTGCTTGTTGCTGACTAAGAGATTGAAAGATGTACAAAGTTTTAAATAAGATCAATGGTCTAATCAACAGATATTGAGGTTCTAATTTTTCCTAGGATTGATTTGAATTGATTAGAATTTGATTTAAGATTTATTTAGGGTTTGGTTTAGGATTTAGGATTTATTTAGGGTTTATTTTAGAATTTAAGATTTGATTTAAGATTTGGAATTTGACTTAGAGTTTGATTAGGGTTTGACTAGGATTTGACTTAGAGTTTGATCTATGATTTGAATAGGATTTGACCTAGGATTAGACTTAGGGTTTGACTAGGATTTGACCAGAGTTTGATTTAGGGTTTGGTTTAGGATTTAGGATTTGGTTTAGGATTTAGGGTTTGATTTAGGATTAGAATTTGGTTTAGGATTTAGGATTTGATTTAGGATTAGGATTTGATTTAGGATTTGATTTAAGATTTAGGATTTGATCAGGGTTTGACTTAGGATTTGACTTAGGTTTTGACTAAGATTTGACTAGGATTTGATTAGGGTTTGACCAAGATTTGACTTAAGATTTGACTTAGGATTTGATCTATGGTTTGAATAGGGTTTGACCTAAGATTTGACTTAAGGTTTGACTTAGGTTTTGATTAGGGTTTGACTAGGATTTGATCAAGATATGACTTAGGATTTTAAGATTTTTATTTTTAGTATTTTCTAAATTTAATATTTTATATGTTATTTTCTTTTATGATTCATTTAGAATTTTTCCTAGGATTCATTTACTCTTCTTTTGTAATTTTTTTAAGATTGGATCAAAGTTTGATTAATATTGTTAAAGTTTAATAGAAGTTGTTTAGGATTCTATTAGAATTGTTAGGATCTTATTATTGTGTATTTCTTTTTTATCTTCCACAACCAGGTGCCCGGAGCATTCTCAACCAAAATTGCACATATTATGACAACGTTGAATTGTGATTGTTCCTTACGATACGTATCTGCATTTATTTTTTGTCGTTCTTGAATTCTTTTAATTGCACCTTCATTATTGTATGTAGCTCTGACAAATGATTTGTCAAATCTTTTGCTGTTGGATTATTAACTTTTGAAAAGTCAAAAGCATCAAATTGTGGATGATAACCATAATTGGCAAAGAAAGGTGTTTGTTGCATAGAAGAATGTATTGTATTATTATAAGCATACTCTGCTAATGGCAGAAGAGGTGTCCAATTATCTTGTTAGTAGTTGATGGTACACCTTAAGACCTGCTCCAAAACTTGATTCACGCGCTGTGTTTGTCCATCAATTTGAGGATGAAAAGTTAAAGATAACTTTATGTCCACTTTTAAGATCTTAAAAAGGATTCTCCAAAATCTTGACACAAATTGAGTTCCCTTATCCAATATAATATCCTCAGATAATCCATGATAGCGATAGATATTATCAATGAGAAGCTTAGTTGTTTCTTTACTTGTAATAGATTTTGTGCATGGCACAAAATGTGCCATCTTGGTGAATCGATCTACTATCACAAATACAGAGTCATAAGATCTTGAGCTTAAAAGATCTGTAATGAAATCCATAGAAATAGAAGACCATGGTTGTTCTGGAATAGATAATGGCTGAAAAAGTCCAAAAGTTTGATGACGAGGAATCTTTGATTTTGAGCAGATATCACATGATTGTACAAAGTATTTGAGTGCCTTCCACATTTGACGCCACCAAAAATCCATTGATATAAGTTCCAAAGTCTTGTTGTATCTAAAATGTCCTGCTGCTAGAAAATCATGACGTGCTTGAAGAACACGTAAACATGCTTCTCCTTCTGGAACATATAGGCATCTTTCAAAATATAATAGGTTATTCTTGAACTCGAATTTAGAAGAATCATAAATCTTGAAAGAATAATTCTTAATATCATGAATAAGAGGGTCTGAGGACATACTTGACTGAATTTGCTTGAAAAAAGTTGAATCAACAGTCAATGTTGATTTCATTGCTCGAAGATGAAATTGCTCCGATTTCAAGAGGGCCGTTTTTTGTTGCTCAAAAGCTACATCTCCTTCTTTTGGTACAAAATAAGAACGTCTAGAAAGAGCATTGGATAAACCTTGTTGTTTTCTTAGTCGATAAGTGATAATGAACTTGAATCTTGATAAAGACATATTCCAACGAGCTTGACGATGATTCAATACACGTGCCAATATGAAATACTTGAGGTTCTTATGATCCGTATACACTATGATTGGATTGGAAGCGCCTTCTAGATAATGATGCTATTCTTGAAAAGAATCTATGATTGCAAGAAGTTCTTTGTCATGGATCTCATAATTGATCTTGGCTGCCGAGAATTTTCTTGAATGAAAAAACTAGATGAAGTTTGTCATCTGTTCATATTTGTGACAAAATTGCACCCAAGGCAAAGTTTGATGTGTTTGTTTCCATAAAAAATATTTTGAAAAAGTCAACACAATATAAGATTGGTGCAGAAACAAACGATGGCTTTAGAGCTTCAAATGTTGCTTTCGCTTCTTGATTCTATTGGAATTTGTCTTTACAAGTCAAACGTGTAAGTGGAGCTGCAACTTGAGAGAAGTTTTTGATGAAGATCCGATAATAATTGGAAAATCCCAAAAAACATTGGACATCTCTTACCGTCTTTGGAATCTTCCAATTAATGATTGTTTGGACTTTCTTAGAATCCATCATGAGACCATCATTTGAAATGATGTATCCTAAGAAATCAACTTGAGTAGTGTGAAATACATACTTTTTCATCTTAGCGTACAATCCTGCATCTCTAAATTTTTGTAATACTAGACAAACATATACTTCATGTTCTTCTACATTCTTAGAATAGATCAAAATATCGTCTAAATAGCAAACAACAAAATTTTCTAAGAACTCACAAAAAATATCATTCATGAGATGTTGAAAAGTAGTTAGTGCATTCGTACGTCCAAAAGGCATGATATTATATTCAAAATGTCCGTACCTAATTCGAAATGCAATTTTCCATTCATCTCTTTCTTTGATACATACTAAATTGTATGCTTCTCTTATATCTATTTTTGTATAGATCTTAGCTTGATTTAACTGGTCAAAGAGTCTTGATATCAAAAGTAATGGACATTTGTTCTTGATTGTGATCTTGTTGAGTCCTTGATAGTCAACATACATCCGCAATGATCCATCTTTTTTCTTCACAAATAGAATTAGAGCTCTTTTTGGAGATTTAGAATGGCGTATGAAATTCTTGGCCAAATTCTCGTCAATACACGCCTTGATTTCAGCCAATTCATCTTGTGATAAACTGTAGATTGGTCCAAATGGTGGCTAAGTTACTTCCTTGAGGTCAATTGAAAAATCATATGGATGATGCTTCGAAAGAATATCCACAATATAAACATAATCTTTCTTGACGACGTTGAATCTTTTCTTATTCAATAAGAGGTTTAAAATATACCGCATCAATTTGCATGTCTTTTACTTTTGAATGTAAGTTTTATGAGGACGTTGATGTTGCCATTGAATAATAATATTGAAGCTCCTTTGTACGACTCTCGGATCAAAATTCAAAAAGTCAATTGTCATACTTCATAGCAAAATCAGTTGCTTGACTCAATGTTTGAAGATCAGATAAATTGAGCATTAATTTTTTTACCTCATATTATAATCCATAGAAAAATTAGCTAATGAGTGCAGCATCATCCCACTTGATATCAGTCCCTAGTTGTTGAAATTGTGAAGCGTATAACGACACTGATCAATTGCTTTGTCGTAGGATGTAAATCTTGTTGGTTATAACACATATTGCATCATGTTTTCCATACATAGATCAAAATTCTGCTAAAAATGCCTCCAAATTATCCAATATTAGATCATGTTGTTTAAAAAAAGATAAAAACCACGATAAAGTAAAATCCAAAAATAACATTCCAATAAACCTAACTTGAGATTCTTATATAGGATAATTTTGAGGTTGAAGTTCAATCATCAATTGTACTTGATTGACAAATCTTTGAAAATTAGATCTTGTGCCATCAAACTTCTCAGAAAAATTAATTTTTGGTTCTCTAATGTTTGAATGGTGCTCCATCATAGATGAGGTAGTATGATTTAGTGTAGATATTGATGCAGCTTCAACTATCTCTATATCTTCACTTCCTGCTAATCTTGTTGCTTCTTATAGTGGTAAACTGAGTTGATGCATTGCAAGCATTAGCTCTCTCATTTATTCTTGCACTTGTGCCATTGCACTTTTCATTTCCATAAGCTCTGCCATGATAATATAATAGGAAGGAAGATGTCTACTCTCACTTCAAGAAATGCAGAATAATACACTCAAAAGAAAAAATTCTAGAAACAATATCAGTTTAGAAGTGGATACTCCACAACTTCTAATATGCTTATGTCTTATCAAGAGAATGGGTTAATCCACTCTTAATTAAAAAAAGACAAAGCTCTGATACTGTGTTTATACTCTTATCAATCTGTCAAGGACAAGAACTCGATGAAAGCAAATAAGCATATAAAATTTCTATTAAGAAGAATAATAAAATAGAAGTAAGGAAGTATGTATATTAAAAGAAATTAGAATGGCTATTGCCACAAGAGAAGAAAACTATAGACTCTTGAATCTAGACTAAAAGCAAGAAACGAGTTGACAAGAATGAAGAAGGTTTCACTCTTGCCTCTATAAATACTATATAATTAAGAGCTACGTGGCGGTATTCTATAGGACCTCCTACACATGTCTAATTTGTAAGACACGTGTCAAACTTGCACAACAAGTTTTCCACATGTGTGCCATGTATTTGGCTTGTTTCGCAAGCTACCAATATGTGTAATACATGGCTAGCTTATTCCACAAGCTACCAACATGTGCACCATGTGGCTAGCTTATTGACCAAGTTTCTAACCTACCAATCACCTATAAATATGTATAAATGTGATTCCGCATCTATGAAGCTTCTAGGAAGCTTCTCTATCACATATTATCAAATTAATTTATTTTATCTATTTCTATTGGTTTATATTAATTAGATAATTATTAGAATAAATTTTATGTCTGTTACAACAAGTCACTTTGCATTTAACAAGACCTTGAAACTTATTTTTTAAGATTTTTGATGGCCTCAAATGTAGAAGGTTGTAAAGGATTTTATGCTCTCTTATGACATCTATTCAAGGTCCAAGAATCTTCATCATCCTTATAGACTTTTACAACCTTTGTTTGTTCCAACGTGGTCATAGTCTTTTATCTTGATAGATTTCATCACGGATCTACTACCATCCAATTCATTGGACAGTATCCTTGTTGTGGCTGATTGACTCACAAAGATGGCTTATTTTATTCTTTACAAAAAGACTATGTCTAGTGAAGAAACAATAAGGCTCTTTCTTGATAGTATATATTGATATCATGGCCGATTGGATGATATTATATCCAATTGAAAATCCCAATTTATATCTAAATTTTAGACATGTCTTTTTAAAATATTGAAAATGGATATTAAACTTTCTTCGGCTTTCCATCTTCAAATTGATAGAAAAATAGAATAAATTAATCAAATTTATGATATAATATCAACTATCAATAAGATGATTGGATCTTGTATCTATCATCAACAAAGTTTATATATAATAATATTATTTATACCTCAATTTAACAAATACTATTTTATTTTAATTATAGATATCATTTGAAGCTTGATCTATAGAATATACCAAAGAATAATAATCTAATAATGGAAGGATTTGTAAAATATCTATTGCAATACCAAACAACTTTGAAGCTTCAAATGTAAACAATTCAAGATGCTTATAAGGCATCTACAAATAAATTCAAGAATCAACTGCCTACTTTTCATATTAAAGATAAAATATGATTTTTTTGACGGAACATCAAAATCAAGCAGCCATGCAATAAGTTGGACTATTGAAGGTTAGGACCATTTTTTTATCTAAAAGTAAATTAATCTAGTGGCATATTGCTTGGAACTACCATCTTCTATGTAAGTACATCCAATTTTCTATGTCTCTCTTTTAGAGTCTTATAAAGAATTGTATATTTTAGAAAGAATACAACAATCTCCATCTAATATCAAAATCAAAAATCATAAAAAATATAAGGTCAAAAAGATATTAGATTCACGATAAAGATAAAAAAAAATTAAAATATCTGGTTCATTGGTACAACTATAATATCAATGAGCATACATAAAAACTAGCCAAAAATCTTGCTATTGCACCTCAAAAGGTATAGGAATTTTATCAACTCTATCTCTACAAATCCAAATATATTCGATGATAACTTCTTAGTGAAGATTAGATTTCAAAGAATACTCATAAGAAGGTGAGAGTTAAACTAAAACATTCATTAGTATATAGCCATTTATTCTAAGATAGAATAGAGTAATAGAAGTAAGTCAGTCACCATGTCTAACCTTTAAATATTAAAAGATTTAACAAAATAAGATTCAAAAAATTTACTTGCTACATAAGCTTCAAGTAAATCAATGCAATTTTCACACCCTTCAATTGAATAAAGTAAGAACGATACATTTCAATGCCAAGTATGACCATAGTTAGAGCTATTAGGAGCAACATCCAACCATACAAGTTTCAATTTCAATGCTTGATCTTTAGTAATATTACTTGAACTTGGAAAGGTGAATCCTTTTAAACTTGAGATCTTGTTTGGAAGATATTTTGAAGGCTGCAATGAAGATCAGATCTTAGGATGGGATGTTTCAACAATGAAATAGGCCATAGGTGATTTTTTCAAGGATTAATAGAGTCTATTATTCAAGAAAAGAAAAAAATATATATAGCTTTATTAGCGCAGTGTATCCTTGATTTTTTACATATATAGAAAGATTTTTAAAGGCATAAGCTCTTCTTAGAATTTTTCACTAGAAAAGAAGATGATAAAACCTTTTAGAACATTTTAGAGGTTCTTGAATTAATAAAAGTTGGTTGAGAAGCTTTCTAATTGGTGAAAGTAGCTTGAGAAGCTTTGTAGTTAGTAGAAAGAGCTCAAGAAGCTTTTGAATTGGTAGAAGTTGTTCAAGAAGCTTCTTAGTTTAATAGAAGCTGCTTAAGAAGCATCCTAGATAGGATATATATGGGAGTTGAGGCTGAAGAGTTCTTTAGTCTCAACAATGCATCTCTTGGAGTTCTAACTCACTTTTCTTACCGTTATTTGTGTATTCATCTAGTTAATTCAAATTTTTATTGATTTTTTCTTGAAATCTTATTCTAATTTAAGTCTCTTGTTCTATATTCTTATATCCTTGATAATTCTCCTTCTCCAACCTTAATATTTATCTTCCAATATCAATATTTTCTTTTTGTACCAATTACATATTCTAAAATTTAACAAAAGTATTAAAAATTAAATTAATTATTAGTTCAAAAAAGAACCATTCTAATCTAATTAATAAATTATTCAAAATCACAAAAATCCTCATTGATTTTTAAATTAAAATTTTTGAAATCCTAGCTCTTTTAAATTTTAATAACATTTGATCTAATTATTGAATTAAGCTCAAATTTACAATAGATATTTAATACAATTATATTCACAAACTTATATTTTTTTATTTGTAGATATATTATAAAACTCACAATATGCTCTAAAATGTAAACCTATTTTATATCTCAATAATCAAAATGACCCAAATAAAACTTTGACTTTGCATAGCTCTTATAAAATTATTATAAATTCAAAAATCTTAAAATCAACATTTAAAAAAATCCTATCAAGTTTGCTTTTCAATCTTACTCTTCAATCAACAAAAAGACTCTCTATTTGCCATAAGCACATGATTCTGTCCTTTGGGATCTAGTTTTGACCATAGTTTACAATTGGCCTTCTCCAAGTATTAATCTAAGGTTTTCTTAGATAATTTTTGCTGAAAACTATCCTTTATTTTGATCTTAAGATGCATATAGTAGTATTTTTGCTAATCTATCTTGTTTTGTCTTATTTATGGTCCTACAAAGTAAGTATAAGCTCTTTTTATTAAAAAATAATATTAATATTTAATATTTTTATTACCTCTCTATATTTTTATTTTTATATTTTAAATAATTTTATTATTTAATTTTAAATTAAGCTCCTCTATAATATATATCTTCTTTTGCTTCATTCAATAGCCATATTACAATATGACAACATTGAAGAATATGTAGTAGCCGATAGATGGTAAATATCATTGAAGTAGAATCTATTCATAAAAATCATCTAGAAGCAATGTTAAAAGGATGTTTTTACAATGAAGATACAAAAATACAAGCTTAGTTTCAAAAAAGGAATATTATTCATTATCATTGGTTATAAGGACCAATGAGATTTTTAACCTATGAAAGACAATTTGAATATATTGTACAAACCATGAGGCATATCTTTGATTTTCTATGCTTTTGAATAATTTTGGTTTTATCACTCTTTGAAGAACTTGGAATTAATGGAAGATGTGATATCTCCAACTTCCATCTAAAAGAAGTTCTAAAATATCCTAAAAGATCCTAAAAAATTATAGAAAGTTTGAAGAAATTATTAGAAGATGTTCTCTAGATTACTTCATTTCTAAGCAATGTAAGAATTCACAAGAGAAGGTTCTTAGGATTTTTTTACATTAAAGCAACAAAGAAGCCATTCAAGAAGCATCCTAGGATGACTTGGAAGCAAAGCCTTTTATAAAAAGTTACTTGAAAGCTTTTTAATTCTTAATATATATAGGTTTTGAAATTGAAAAACTTATCAATCCTGATAATGTATGGCTTATAGTTTAGTTTAGAATAAGACTCATGTATCATATTATCTTATTATAGTCTTATATAAGTTCTGTAGATTAATCCATAATACAACTTGTAGAATTTTTTTGCAATATAGAGAATTAATAGTTGACAAATTTAATTTTAAAATTAATATTTATAAAATTACCAAATAAAATATATAGATTTTTTCAATCTAAATAATATCAAAATTATATTAAAGATCTATGAAAAAATATATATATATATATATATATTTTAAAATAAATGACAAGATATAATATTTTTGATATCACAATCTTTGAAGAGACTTTTAATGAAATTATTAGAAGTGGATACTACATTTGATGATATATAAAATATGTTGTATAAAGATAGTCATGAAGGCCTCAACAATAATTAAATAATTGGATGGTCTTTTTATCCTAGTATAGGACATTATCAATGGTTGTGTCATCGATGCAGAATATAGACTAGAAGTCTAAACAAGAAGTTCAAGAAAAATTGGCAATAATTAAGCTAATTAGATGAATATAAAAACAACACCACAGAAGTGAGCTAAAGCTTCAAGAGATGTGTTGTTGAGACTGAAGAATTCTTCAGCCTTGACTCCAATATATACTCCTACTTAAGAAGCTTCTCAAGCAACTTCCACCAATTAGAGAGCTTCTCAAATAACTTCCACCAACTAAGAAGCTTCTCAAATAACTTCTACCAACTAGGAAGCTTCTCAAGTAATTTCTACCAACTAGGAAGTTTCTCAAGCAACTTCTACCAACTAGAAAACTTTTCAAGCAACTTCTATCTATTTGGAAGATACTAAAAGGTTCTGAAAGGTTCTAGAGAGTTTTAAGAACCTTCTAAAATATTCTAAAAGATATTGACAAGTATGTCCTTGACATCACATCTTCCTCCTTTTCGAGGTCTCCAAAAAGCCATTTGAGATGTATGCTCACAAACGTAGGAAATCAAAGATTTGACGCATAGTCTCTGCAATATATTCCAGTTATCGTTCACGAGGCAGATAATTCATGGGTCCTTGTAGCCATCGATAATAACCAACACCTTCCACTTGAGACCATGCCTAAACTTCTGTGTCTTTATTGTAGAAGCAGCTTGAAAATATTGTTTCGCCATTACCTTCATGATCTAATTCAATTTCAAAGACAATCACGAATAACCTACTACTTGGTATTTTTTGACGTCTTCTTGATTCTTCTAATTCTTCATCTTAAGGTCAATGCCGTGAGCTACTCAGTTGAGATGGCATCACTAATGCAGTATCTTCATTTCGACTAGCCATATCTAAATACACTCTGAATTTACATATCTTGAAACTACAAGAAAGCAAAACACAACAAGTTATATTTTGATAAGACCTAGATCCTGCTTATATATTCTTTCAAAGAAGGCTTCATCTTCACCTTTTGTTAGTGGCTGACTTTTAATTTATCAGGATATTGTCGATGAAATTCATGTACCTTTTGTGACGTATTTGTTATATTTTCTGTTGGCTCCTAAGTCCGCTTGTTTACATCATAGCCACACCGTTGAATTAAATATTCCAATTTTTTCCATCTTCGTCACAAATCAAAGACTTGTTCCACCTCATATTCCACATGGTCCTCAATTTCAATACAAGGTGGTGGTGGTTGTATCTGTCTTGATAAAGTTGATTTGCTATAAGATTCTAGAAGACAAATATGAAAGACTAGATGTACTTTCATGGATGTAGATAGTTTCAATCGATAAGCCACCGGATTGATTTGCTCTTAAATGTAGAATGGTTCCAACTTCCTATAATCCAACTTATTCCAAGGTCGAGTGGTCATGATATTTCATTGCAAGAGCCAAACCTTATCTCCAATTTGAAAAGCAGGAGAATCTTTCCGAAATTTGTCTATAAAAGCTTTATACAAGTCTTGAGCTACATATAACTGAAGCTTCAAGGTGGTCAGGATCTCCATTAAATGCTTTGCAAGATCTTCAGCTGTTGGATTTCATCTTTGGATTTATCCAATAAATCGAGTTTTGGATGATATTCATAATTTACAAAGAAAGATATTTGTTGTGTTGAGGCATGGACCGAATTGTTATAGGCAAACTTCGCCAATGATAGATATGTAATCCAATCGTCTTGTTGATAGTTGATTGCACATCATAGATATCACTCCAAGATTTGGTTGACTCATTCTGTTTGACCATCGATTTGAGGATGGAAGATAGAAGAGAATTTGATATCTACCCTCAGTATGTCAAAAAGTGACTTCCAAAACTTTGATATAAATTGAGGCCCTCGATCCGAAATAATGTCATCCGATAAACCATGATACCAATATATATTGTCAATAAACAATCTTGTTGTTTCTTCACCAAAATTTATCTTTCTGTATGGAAAAAAATATGCCATCTTTGTAACCCAATCTACCACCACGTAGATAGCATCAAATATTGCAGAAGGTGGCAAATCTGTGATGAAGTCTATAGTTACTGAAGACCATGGTCACTTTAGAATTGGCAAAGGTTATAAAAGCCCGTAAGGGCAATCTCGAGGATTCTTGAACAAAAGTCACATGATAGCACAAAGTTCTTCACTACCTTCCACATTTGAAGCCACTAAAAGTCTCCGAAAATAATGTTCTATTGTTTTGTTGAATCCAAAGTGACCTACGACCGGGAAGTTATGTCGAAATTGAAGAATATGAAGTCAAATTGGTCCTTTTGAAATATATAGTCAATCTTCAAAATATAATAAACCATCTTCATTCTTCAACTTATCTTTGTCAAAGAACTACTTCACATCCGAGACTAATGAGTGTCAAGGACATACTTGTTAAAACCTTCTAGAACATTTTAGAAGTTTCTTAGAACTCTCTAGAACCTTCCAGAGCCTTCTAACATCTTCCTAGTTGGTAGAAGTTGCTTGAGAAGCTTTTTAGTTAGTAAAAGTTACTTGAGAAGCTCCCTAGTTGGTGGAAGCTGCTTAAGAAGCTTCCTAGTTGGTGGAAGTTGCTTGAGAAGATCCCTAGTTGGTGGAAGCTACTTGAGAAGCTTCCTAGATAGGAGTATATATTGGAATCAAGGCTAAAGAGTTCTTCAGTCTCGACAACACATCTCTTGGAGCTCTAGCTCACCTCTCTGGTATTGTTTTTGTACTCATGTGATTAATCTAGTTCCTACTAGTTCTTCTTGAACTTCTTGTTTAGACTTCAAGTCTATATTTTGTGTCCGTGACAATTTGTCGAGATTGCTCTCATCTTAGATATCAGAGCTAGTTCCTTCTTGTTAGGCTGTGGATTACCCTTCTTCTTGAAGGTACACTAGTATTTTAGAGGTTGCGGATTATCCTCCTCTAAATTGATATCTTTTTTTGTCATAATATTGGAGTCTTATTCTTCTTGGAAAGAGTGGATTATCCCTCTTTTTGAAGGTCTTAAGGCGTTTTAGAGGTTGCCAAGTACCCTCTTCTAAACCAATATTTCTTCTTTATAGAAACAATTACTTCTTTTCTCTTAGAATGGTTGGAGGTCAAGACATTAATATGAGTAAAAATTTGGAGTCCAAGATGGACGCCGTTATGAATGTTCTTGCTACATTATCATAGAGAACTACGGTGATGGAAGGAGTCTTTGCAAGACTTCATAATGATAGAGCATCCAGAATAGCACAATCTGGGCTTCATTAGCCTCGAGCTTCTGCACCAGAAGAAGCAGCTTTACCTGTGGTTCAACAAGAACCATTACTTCCACAACAATAGGAACCTCGAATAAGCCTTCTAGATAAGTTTGATGGCATACGCTCCAAGTTTCGAGGTTTCATCAATCAAATCAAGTTAATAACAGCTCTACAATCCGAATGTTATCCGATAGAGGAATCACGCATTGGATTGGTTGGAACTTTGCTTACGGGACAAGCTCTATCATGGTTTGCTCCTCTATTTGAAAAAAGATCATTGATTTTGAACAACTTTGAGACTTTTTTAGAGGCATTTGCAGAAGCATTTGGCAAGCATGACAAGGCTCGATGGGCTACAACAAAAATTTGATCGCTACGATAAGGGACTCGCTTTGCATCAGTCTATGCATCGGATTTTAGGCAATTAGCATGCGATATCAATTAGGATGAAGAAACATTGATGAATCAATTCTATTGGGGTCTGAAGGACGACGTGAAGGATTTGTTGTTATCTCTTTTTGATCCACGAACACTCAACGAAGCCATTAGCCAAGCTATAAAGTACGATAACCGCCTATTTTAACGTCACCAAGACCAACACTCCAGACAATATATAAGTCATCATGGCGCAATTATATCGGCAAGTAGCCTAAATTCACAAGCGGAGACAGAGGACAGGCAGATTGATGCAATACGTGTCAAATTCCTTACCCCAGAAGAAAAAAAGCAGCGTATGGAGAAAGGTTTGTGCTTTTATTGCGGTGGAGAAGGCCATAGAGCTGAAAACTATCCGAAGAAGAAAAATGGACGCAGCATCAAGAATAGAGGTGCATTTTTTCAAGAAAACAAGGATGCCCAGCCACAATAGGAACCGTGCGGCTGGACAAATCAAAACCAAGTTTCTCTCTTTCTACTCAATCTGCCCGTTGTTTTATAATTCCTTTGTCTTTTACTCCTGAAAAACTAAAAATCTTAGCCTTATTAGATTCAAGAGCATCTGCTTGTTTCTTAGACCAAGAATTTGCTAAGCGTCACAAAATTCCTCTAGTACAAATATTCAAATATGCTCACGTAGAAATAATAGATGGATGACCTTTATTATCTGGTAGTGTCACCCATGAATCAACACCTATAGAAGTGATGTTTAAAGACCACAATAGTTATATTATTTTTAACATTATTAGCACTCCATCAAACTCTATTATTCTTGGTCTTTTTTGGTTGGAAAAATATAATCCATCCATAGATTAGAGGTTGCGGAGGATAATATTTCTCATAGAACAACGTGAGGACAAGCCTAGAAGAAGACCCCAAACCAAAAAAATCCTTGTTCATTGGAGCAAAAACGTTTGTAAGATCGTGCAAGGAAGGCACACCATTGGTCATTTATGTGGCTCCAACTGGTGGAGAGCAGATTTCAACAGCAGGAATACCGGAACAATACAAGGATTTTCAAGACGTGTTCTAAAAGAAGAATGCTGACATGCTACCAGAACATCGACCATATGATTGTGCCATAGAATTGCAAGAAAGAGCACAATTGGCCCAATCTACAACCTATCACACATGGAGTTGGCTGAGTTGCAGAAATACATTCACGAGAACCTAGCCAAGAACTTCATTTGTCATTTAAAATTGCCAGTTGGGGCACCAATCTTATTTGTGAAGAAAAAGGATGGCTCACTACGGATGTGCGTGGATTATCGAGGTCTCAACAAGGTGACAAAGAAGAATTGCTATCCATTACCTTTGATCTCTAATCTTCTGGAACAACTTGGACGTGCAAAGATCTTTACAAAGATTGATCTAAGGGGAGCTTACAATCTTGTGTGAATCAAAGAAGGAGACAAATGGAAGACAGCTTTTCGTACAAGGTATGGTCATTTTGAATATAATGTCATGCCATTTGGCCTTACCAATGCTCCGGCAGTTTTTCAACACATGATGAATGATATTTTTTAAGAATATCTAGACGATTTTGTTGTCATTTATCTGGATGATATCTTGATATTTTTTGAGAACGAAGAAGAGTATAAGAAGCACGTTCATTTGGTATTCAAAAAACTACGCAAGCAAGGACTCTACCCTAAGTTGGAGAAGTTCTTATTTCACCAAACTGAGATGGAGTTTTTAGGGTTCATTGCGACTACGGAAGGCTTGAAGATGGATCCCAAGAAGGTGGAAGCAATTGTGTCCTGGGAAGTTCCAAAGACGATTAGAGACATACAATATTTTTTCGGCTTTGCTAACTTCTATCGGATCTTCATCAAGAATTATTCTCAAGTTGCTGCTCCACTCACTCGATTAATATGTAAGGATAAGCTGAAATGGGGACCTCTAGCGAAAAAAGCATTTCAAAATCTTAAAACGGCATTTACTACGGCTCCAATTTTGGTACATCCAAACTTTGTAAAGGCTTTCTATTTGGAAATCGATGCTTCGGATTTTGCTTTAGGAGCCATACTTTCACAAATGGGCATCGACAATAAGCTTCATCCGATTGCATTCTATTCATGGAAGTTTTCTATGGCTGAGATCAACTACAAGATTCATGATAAGGAACTCCTTGCTATAGTCGATTCTTTCCAAGAGTAGCATCACTTCCTCGAAGGAGCTGCACACCCGGTGATTCATGGCGAAGATGGAATAAATTAGAGTACTTTGTGCATTGGAGCGGCTACGATATTAATGAAAGAACATGGAAATCGGCTGAAAATCTTGTCAATACGTCATAAAAGGTACGGAAATTCCATCATTAATATCCTAATAAACCAAAAGCTGGTCATTAATAAAGCGTGAAGATGAAGCCTTCTCTGGAAAAATAAATAGAAAAAAGATCCAGGTCTTATCAAAACATAACTTGTTGTATTTTGTAGTATCAAGATATCTAATATCAAGGTGTATTTAGATATGACTAGTGAAAATGTAGATACTATATTAGTAATACCATCTCAACTGAGTAACTCACGATGTCGACCTCGAGATGAAGAATTAGAAGAGCCAAGAAGACGTCGAAGAATACCAAGTAGCAGGTCACTTGTAATTGTCTTTGAAGTTGAACCAACTCATGCAAGTAGTGGTGAAGCGATATTTTCAAGTCGTTTCTACAATGAAGATACAGAAGCTCAAGCATGGTCTCAAGTGGAAGGTATTGGTCATTATTGGTGGCTACAAGGATCCATGAACCATCTATCTCGTGAACGACAGCTGGAGTATATTGCAGAGACTATGCGACAAATGTTTGATTTCCTACGTTTGTGAGTATACATCTCAAATAGCTTCTCGAAGACCTCGAAGCTAGAAGAGGAGATGATGTCAAGGATATACTTGTTAGAACCCTTTAAAATATTCTAGAAATTTCCTAGAACTCTCTAGAACCTTCCAGAGCCTTCTAACATCTTCCTAGTTGGTAGAAGTTGCTTGAGAAGCTTCTTAGTTAGTAGAAGTTACTTGAGAAGCTCCCTAGTTGGTGGAAGCTGCTTAAGAAGCTTCTTAGTTGGTGGAAGTTGCTTGAGAAGCTCTCTAGTTGGTGGAAGCTACTTGAGAAGCTTCCTAAATAGGAATATATATTGGAGTCGAGGCTAAAGAGTTCTTCAGTCTCGACAACACATCTCTTGGAGCTCTAGCTCACTTCTTTGATATTGTTTTTATACTCATCTGATTAATCTAGTTCCTACTAGTTCTTCTTGAACTTCTTGTTTAGACTTCAAGTGTATATTTTGTGTCCGTGACAATGAGTCCACAGTTGATACTCCATGGACTTGTTCTAAAAAATCAGCATCAATTGGCATGATCATGGAGGTGGTGCAGAGGCAAAATCGTTCTAATTGTAGCAAAGTTATACACTGCTGATTAAATACTGCATCTCCAGTCTTGGGCGCTAAATATGATCTCCTCAATAATGCATCTGATAGTCCTTGCTGCCTTCTTGGCCAATATATGATGATGAAGCTGAATCGGGATAACGACATGTTCTATCAAGCTTGGCGACGATTCAAAACTCGAATTGTTATGAGATACTCTAAATTCTTGTGATCTATATATATAATCATTGGATGTACAGCACCAATAATAAATGATGCCACTCTTAGAAAGAATCAACTATCGCAAACAACTCCTTATTGTGAATTTTATTGTTGATTTCTATTGCTAAAAACTTCCTCAAATATAACGCAACCGAGTGAAGTTTATTATTCTTCCCCATCTATGATAATACAACTCCTAGCGCAAAATCAGAAGCATCTGTTTCTAAATAGAAGGCCTTTATAAAGTCAAGATGTACCAATATAGGAGCTATTGTAAATGTCGACTTTAACTCTTGAAAAGCCTCTTGTGTTGGGATACTCCACTTGAGCTTTTCTTTTGATATCAACCGCATTAATGGGGCTGCAATTTGTGAGTAGTTCTTAATAAAAATGCGATAGAAGTTGGCAAACCCAAAAAAACATTGTACATCCTGTATTGTATTTGGTACTACCTAATCCATTACTACTTAAACCTACTTCTGATCCATCAATAATCCTTCGTCCGAAATAATATAACCAAAAAATTCCACCTTAGGTTGATGGAATACATATTTTTTTAATTTGGCATATAATCCCGTATCCCGACATTTTTGTAATACCAACTTCACATGATCCTTATGTTCTTGAGTATTCTTGGAATAGATCAAAATGTCATCAAGATAACAAACAACAAATTTGTCAAAATGCTCTCAAAAAACATCATTCATCAAATATTGAAATATAGCTGGTACATTGGTCAATCCGAAAGGCATGACATTATATTCAAAATGTCCATACCTTGTCTAAAACACTGTCTTCTATTCATCTCCTACCTTTACTTGTACAAAATTGTAAGCTCCACAAAGATCTATCTAGGTGTATATTTTGGCTTCATCAAGTTGCTCTAAGAGTCTGGATATTAGTAATAATGGATATTGATTCTTCATGGTGATCTTCTTCAGGCCTCAATAATCCACGCACATACATAATGAGCTATCTTTTTTCTTCACAAAGAGGATAGGTGCACTTGCTAGAGATTTAAAATGTCAAATAAAATTCTTCGCAAGATTCTCTTCAATGTAATCCTTCAATGCTAAGAGCTCGTCTTGTGATAAATTGTAGATTGGGCCAAATAGTGGTTGTGCTCTCTCTTGGAGATCTATAGCACAATTGTACGGTCGATGTTCTAGTAGCATATCAACATTTTTCTTTTCATAGACATCTTTGAATTCTTTATACTCCTTCGGAATAACCAAAGTCGGAGTTGCATCTTCTCGAGCTGACGTTGCAAAGATGACAAGAGGTGTATTATGCTTGGCTTTCTTTATGAAGGCCCTTGCATCTATGAACAAGGGTTTGTTTCTAGACATTATCTTGGCAGGTTCCACTTTCAAAGGTTTTGTTAGAAATGTCACTTTTCGCAACCTCCAATCTATCAATGGATTATATTTATCAAGCCAAGATAGCTCCAAAATGACTGGACATAAAAGAATCTTGGTAATATTAAATACAATGCTACTTTCATGATTTTCAAGGCATACCTTCAACAGTTTAGTTTCATGAGTAACATCACTAGAAGACAAAGGTTGGCTGTCTATGACTTCTACATGGACAGGCTTTGATTTCTTTACAAGAGGAAATTTGTGCAGCTTGGCAAACTCTTCATCTAAAAAGCAAGCAGATGCTCCTGAGTCTAATAGAGCATTGATTTGTAGTTTTTGAATATAAACAAATAAAGGTATTGTAAAACAATGAGAAGGTTGAGCTGAGCGAAAGGGACCTTGATTAATTTGGGGTATTGAGATGTCCAGCCGTACAGTCCGTATTATAGCTAGGCATCCTTGTTTTCTTGTACGCTCATGCTCCTAAGTCTTGTTGTTCAAGGTGCCTATTTTCTAGAATAATTTCCGGCTTTATAGCCTGCCTCTCCACAACATAAGCACAAATTTTGTTCAAATCATTGCTTCTTTTTTTCAGCTATGAGGGGCTTAAAACGTATTGCATCAATTTGCATGTCTTCCATTTCAGATTGAGCTTCTATACTCTTCATAAAAGCAGCCGAGTAAAACTGGTTTCTTGGTGGATACCGTATAGCTCTGGAATAATGGTCTTGACGTCGTTGAAAAAATCGATTGTCACACTTCACTACTTGGTTGATTGCTTTATTGAGTGTTTGAGGGTCAGATAAAGATAGCAATAAATCATTCACGTCATCTCTGAGTCCCCAATAAAATTGATTCACCAACGCTTCTTCTCCCTAGTTCATATCACAAGCAAGTTGTCTGAAGTCCGATGCATAAACAAATGCAGAGCGTGATCTTTGACGTAGAGAATGAATCTTGGTGGTTGTCCATTGAGCCTTATCATGCTCTCCAAATGCCTCCTTGATTGCTTTTAGAAAGGTCTCAAAATTACTGAAGATAGAAGACTTTTTCTGAAATAAGGGGGCAAATCAAGACAAAGCTTGTCCAATAAGCAATGTCTTCACTAATCTAACTTGCGACTCCTTGATTGAATAGTGTTCCAGTTGCAAGAATGTTACCAATCAAATTTGGTTTACAAAACCACAAAATTTTGATTGATTATCATCAAACTTCTCTAAGAGACTGACTTGAGGCTCTTTGTACTACGGTGTAATGAAATTCTCATGTTAAAATGTAGTCGAGATTGAAGAACTCTTTAGCCTCGACTCCAATATATATTCCTACCTAGGAAGCTTCTCAGACAACTTCTATCAACTAAGGAGCTTCTCAAGCAACTTCCACCAATTAGGAAGCTTCTCAAACAACTTCTACCAACTAGGAAGCTTCTCAAACAACTTCTACCAACTAGGAAGCTTCTCAAGCAACTTCTACCAACTATGAAACTTTTCAAGCAACTTCTATCTACTTGGAAGATGCTAGAAGGTTCTGGAAGGTTCTAGAGAGTTTTAAAAATCTTCTAGAGTATTCTAGAAGGTTTTGACAAGTATATCCATGACAGGTTGAAGGTACTTATTAACTACCTTTGTAGAAAACAACAATCAAAATTTATTACTAACACCATTCTATAGATCTTAGACTTCATCAACTTATAAAATAACTCAATTATTTTTCATGGAACTTATCTTTAGAGGAAAGAAGGATAATATAAAAGATGCATATATTATTTAAATAAATAGAAGTAGAAATAGGCAAAAATATATTGACAAGTTGACGACATGTTTTATCAATCATGTGGCCTTTTTAGTAGCTAGTATATATAGAAACAAGGATGAAGCCATTGTCAACGCCTTTCTTGTATTCCAATCTTGATTCAAGACTCTTTAGTTTCCTTATACTTGGAAATAGCCATTCTAATTCTTTTCTATCTTATATTTATACAATTTCTCTTTATTTTATTTCTTTGCCAATGATACATGAGTGCATTATTTTTTGAATTTCATTTAGATTCATTCCTTTATATATATATATATATATATATATATATAATCAAAAAAATGAATGCTTAGAAATAAAGCATGGTCTTTTTCAATCTTATATTGCAATTAATAAAATGAATTGCTAGATAGACATTTTATTTTTATTGCGTGGATACTCCTCTATGCCATACATCCCCGTATACACATAATAAAATTTTCATTTATACTTTAAAGCTTTGAAGTGAATTTATACTAAAAGATTTGTAAGCAACAACTTATGATTTTTTTATTTTTTTATTTTTTATTAAATTTAGCAAAATTTCATAACACATTTCATATAATTCTTTCATTCACTTTAAAAAAAACTTATTAATTTCAATTAGGGAATCCTTTACAATAAATTTATCTTAAAACTTTTTAGTGTAAACAAGAGTTTTATTATTTGTATGGAGGAGGGGGTGGATGGCACTAGAGTGTCCATGCAGTAATAGAGAGGTGTCCACCTAGCAGATCTCTTAATAAACAATAGAATACAAAAGTCTACACTAGATAACGAAATGAAAAAAAATCCCACTCAGCTTTTAGTTGCATTGTGTACCAATTTTTTGGTGTAGAAAGTTCAAAGACAATGCCTTACCCTCTCATCATCTTGCCACGCTTGCATGAACAGATCCCAACACAGCATACTAGGAAGACAGATGCAATCTCGACCCAATTGCGACAATGAGGTGGCACCTCAAATCCACGTCATCATCAATCCAGAGAGAGCTCACTGGTGGGACAGATAAAGATTTGGCCTATACTAGGTTACGCTCTGATTGTCACCACTTTCAACGCTCAATGCCCCAACAGCATCTTCAATCCATATATATATATATATATATATATAAATATACACGTATATATCCTTACAAACATAACACTTCCCCAAGAAACCCATCAATAATAGCTGACAGATTCAGATGAATCCCCAATCCTCACACTCCATTTGCCTTTTCAGATCACACACATGCACACAAGAATGTTTCTTTATGTCTCATAAAAGGATTAAAGTAAAATGAGGTAATGGAATTGTATCCGATCCACAACATTCTGAACAAAAAGAGGCAGCCCTTTTGAAGGCAAGCCAAAGAGGAGCCCATCGTAACGTCAGCCCTAATGCTCCCTGAAACCCTAAATCGAGACGGGGACGGAGACGAAGTCGCGGAGAGGATATGCCGCAGGTGAGACATGGCGGAGCATCTTTTGGACAGGGATGAGTGGATATGGAAGGCGAGATCTCGCCCACTCGTGTCCACGTAAGGAGCGCGTGGGATCTGAGTCAGCGGTGCCAGCCTACATGCACAACAGGGCTCGCTCTCACTCTCGCTCTGGCCATGGCGAGAATGCTTTTCTCCAGCTTTTGCCCTCCCGCACTCTTCGTTTCGTGTCTCTGACCCACTTCCATCCCCCCATTTCTCTTCTTGTCTTGTGCGTCGTGGAGTTTTGCTTTTCCTACCGTAGTTGCAGTTCTGATGCCTTGTTTATAATTTCGACGGTAGCGCGTTTTTTTGAATGCGCTCGTGTTATTTTTTCACTTCCCAAACCGTCAAGGGTATTCTCTGGACTGCTGTGGCGTCGCTCTTCGTGCAGGAGTTGTTGATTCGCACTGGGCTTCTGAAGCGTGGGAGGTTGAATTCTGGTATGGTGTTGGGAGATTTTGATTTGGACGGTGCGGCATTCATGGAGGAGGTTGTCTGAGTTTGTGTGTGTGTGCGTGTATGTGTGTTGGTGTTGGGGGTTGACTGATGGGGTGTGTGTGGTTTGTAAGTGTTAGTTATATCTCGATGTCGTGGACTCTTACGTGTTTTACGACTCGATAAATCTAATGTTTTAATTTTTAATTTTTTGTTTGAATTTTATTTCTTATTTCTCGATTAAGACAAATTATGTCTTACTGCAGTGTAGATGCTGTAAAGTCTGGGCTGACACCTTGTTTTCTTCTCGCTCGCTTGGTTTCTCTTTTTGGGTTGACCGAATGGAATCTTGTCTAGAATTGGGTTTTATCTTCAATTAAGGATGGGAATGATCTGTGTGTGAGGCATCACGAGGTTAAGGAACTCTCACTAGGGAGCTGCGGGAACTAACCTAATGTTTTATTTCTTGGTTCAGTTTCTTTCTCGAAACTTGGCTGCACTACTGACAGACGGATGAGGCAGCTGGTGCAAGCACGCATGGTGCCTTTTTGTGGATGCTTTGAGATGCGTAAAGAGCATGTTATTAGTTAGTAGAAACTAGTATACTGCGGACCTGGAAAGTCGATTGCTTCGCTCAAGCTTGAAAAGGGCAAACATGCCATCTCTTGTGGCTGAAGCAGGACTTGCGAGCAGGATTATGAGTTACAGAGAAATCATGATTTCATTAGCTGGCTTGTGCCTTGTCCTCCTCACTCTCCTTTTGGGTAGAGTAAACTCGGCCGTAATTTTACTTGCTGGAACAAATGAATCTTGGTCTTTCCCGGACGTGGAGAGCAGCTTTGGTACGTGTTTCTGTGACTGCTTATGTTCTTTGTTTGTGTGTGTATAGCGATCATGCTTGACACAATGAATTAAGCAGACGATTTTTGTCTCAACCGATGACGTTCACGTGAGGATCTTTGGATTTGAAGAATGTGGAAGACAGATAGTTCATTTTGTGGACAAACTTTTGTTAACCGCTTGTTGTTAGACTGGCAGCTCCACGAGTTCCGACAGCGGGTGTCGCAGGAGTGTTGTACGCATCCAATCCTTTGGATGCTTGCTCGCCATTGCTTAACGTTTCAACTCCAGGAAAAGGGTCAGCGCCAGCTTTTCTTTTAGTCCAACGTGGAGTCTGCAATTTTGAGATCAAGGTGCGCCTTGCTCAGGAAGCTGGATTCGACGCAGTTATCGTATACAACGATCAGGATGATCGTGAATTAGTCACTAGTAAGTCAGTTTTCACCCCCATTCTTCGTCATTCTAGAATCAGGAACTTATTCAGTTGTTTTAGGTACTACAATGTGGTTCCTTACTTTAATTCTATTTAAAAGGAGAAAAAAAGAATTCTGTAATCTTTGGATTCGCTGATCTGTTTTTTTTTTTTTTTTTTTTTTTTTTTTGCGATTCCAGTGTCAGGAAACCCTGTCAACATCCATGCGTATGCAGTGTTTGTCTCGAAGTATTCTGGGGAGTTTCTGCTTAAGTATGCTGGTGACGTGGGCGCAACTTGCCACATTATGCCAGCGTTTGAGAACACTGCCTGGTCGGTGATGGCAGTGTCCTTCATCTCTCTCCTTGCTGTATCCTCTGTATTGGCCACCTTCTTCTTCGTTAGACAACATAGATTGCGGCATTTGAGCGCACGATATCTCCTAAGGGAACCTGCTGGAATGAGTGTGAAAGAAGTGAATGCGCTACCAAGCTTAATATTTAAGTGCGTTGAAGACGGGAAGTGCACATCCGAGACTTGTGTTATCTGTTTAGAAGATTATATTCCTGGTGAGCGACTGAGGTTGCTTCCTTGTCAGCACGGTAAGTTTTTTTTCAACTGTAATCTCAGATGTCGGTTTGAAATCTTGTTGTTGGTATTTAACTTAAGTATATAGCTTGTGGTCGTGTTGATGGATAACAAAGGAATACTAACTCCTGTTAACGGTGCGATGTTGCAGAGTTTCATCTCGACTGTATAGATCAGTGGTTGACACTCCGCAAACCTTTCTGTCCAGTCTGCAAAAGAGATGCTCAATTACAAGTTCATGAGCCTGTAGCTACTGAGACGACGCCCTTAATGGCAGCAGTAGGAAGAGCTTTAGGAGCTGGTAGTATTCGAGTTGGAACATCCATATCGTCAGCGCGTTCATCCCCACTGTTTACTTCTTCAGTTATTAATTCACCGAATGATACTCCTGATACTCGCATCTTCTCACTCTCCTATCCAGATGGTGGTGAGGATATCTGCTAAGATAGCTTCGACTTTGTCGGCATATGAGAAGAAAATAATTTTGCTAGCAGTCCTGCTTTGGTAGAGTTGACAAGAATGCCCGTAATTTCTGAGGTATGACAGCCGATGGCCTTGTACACGATTAATCACAAATGTGATGCGTTGTAAGACACAAGGACCTTTAGGGTTTCGAGTACCAAGACGACCTTTTATCAGGGGTTTTCTCACTGGTTTGTACAAAGCTATGTTGTTCATAGTAGTTTACCATATCCAAGGCAAGGGATAGACTTAGAGAAGTGCTCATGGAACGAATGTAAATAGAATATAATGGGCTTCTGCTCAGATCTAGAATTGATAACAAGGAGTTTTGATAGAAGAAGCGGTTGATCAGAAGACACTGGTTTCAGATTGGACCCACAATAGTGCTTTGCCACCGCAGCATCTTTATGAATACGGATGCTGAAGATATTCCTTTCAAGTGGAGAGTTGTTTCCTCACACTTTCAACATTCAAAGGTCGGTGCAACACAATTTGACAAGCAGCTCAGACCTGGTTGATTCTAAATTATGCCGAGGTGGAATGGCTGGTGTGCAGTTCCACTGTTGCGCTAGGATCTGCTGTCGCAAATCACATCAATATACGGTGATCACAACACGAGGTAATTTTTGACTTGGTGACGAAGAGCTAGTGCAGTACACTGGGGAGATATAAGATGACTTATCTAGCTGAATGGTGGAAGTTAGTTAAGAATTATGCATAATTGAGATTTGGGAGCTGGACATTGCCAAAGTACGTGGCCATGGACACAAGCTGGAATCATGATGCATTTATGTTTACTCGGAATTTTAGACCGACTTTAGTATCTATTTCATTGGGGAGGAATATGTTCACAGAAATTTCCGAGTAAGGAGCTGGAAGATGGGATCTGGGTAGAGGTAAAACTGGAATAAGCAACCTCTGGATCAATCTGCATGAACTTGTGCTCGGTATCTGGCTGTACTGGAGGCAATTTCGTGGAGCGATCTGCTTTTGGTATTTCAATGCAACTGTTAGCCACGTCACAATTTTGGATATACTGGCAAGACTGAAAATTTCGCCGAATTGACTTACTTTTCCAGATTCGTGCATGTTATTGCTGGTTGAATGTTCTTTTCACTATGGTGTTTTTGGCTAGGTTGTTTTGTCTTTTCTTCCAATTTTTCGTAGAGACAATGAATACGTAACATTTCGTTAACTTGTAACTACATGGTACTCTTGGGGCAGGTGGAGGGGTCACATGTACAACCTTTCGAGGTTTTGAGATGTTCTTTTCTTGGGCGAAAATAATGACCATGTAAAATAATATGCAACTTGTGAAACATCTAGCAAGCTATAAACCACGACAGCATATTACAATACTGGTGCTGTAGATATTCACAACTACTCACTTTCTAATGGCGCAGATAATATGCTTCTTGGGATTTACGATCGCGTTGTAAGCAGTGACTTATTGCCTGCAGTGATTATTATTGTATGGGACTATCAGCATCAGGGACGCAAAAATAATAGCCATTTTTGGAAAGGTGTTGGAGAAAATTTGTTACTACAGTATTGGATATTAACCTCTCTCTCCGCAGTTCCAGGAGAGATACAAGTGAAGCAATGTGTGATGATAATGTTCAGAAATAGTTGGAACACATTAAAATGAAGAGCACACAACTATTTAAGTATTTACCTGCTGCACTCTTTTGAACGTTACAAAAATTGTTCTCAAGTACCATCTATTGTAATAAGTCACACCGAACTAGTATTTGCTGTTATCTTACCAACATATTGTGAAATAGCCTGCGCACTTTCATATGCACCTTCAACACATCGTCCCAGAGCGACACCCACTACATAGTTTCCTCCCAAAAATAGCCCGTCCAAGTTTGCATTTTGCAACGCATTTTTAGCAGATTCCAAATGATCGAGATGGCCAATGGTAAACTGGGGTATGGCCTTTGGCCAAGTTCGTACTCCGTGCATTTGTGGAGCAGGGGCATCGGGTTTCAAGAGCATTGTTCGGAGGTCCTTGTCCACCTTCGTCACGATTTCCTCGTCACTCTGCAATAATCGAAAGTTTACAAGAAGTACCATCAATCATTGTTGCTACATTGACAGAGCCACACGAACTGATCCAAAAAAACACGAACCACACAAACATTGTCCAAGTACTAGAATTTCTACGATGTTGATGGCCGATTTCTGACTAATATGATTAATTTGCTATGAACATTGCAATCATAAGTCACGAAAACCTATATGTACCTTCTCCGTAATTTGTGGATACTGAGCACCACCGATGTAATTGAGCAGTAGTACACGATCCTCTGGAGCCCGGTTAGGAAACAAGGAGGAGCTGTAAATGGTACCTGGTGTATCAAGCCAACATTAGAACATCTTAAGCTTCAGCTATAAAATCGTGCAATCATTCGGTGTCAAGGTGTCATGATATGGCTGGTTACAGAAGAGGAGACCTAGTCTTGATGGTATGGCTCTCATGAAATGGATAGCTACAGCTTTAGAGTGAAGGAAGATATGATTCTTGTATTAGTATGGAATATACCTAATGTCTGGACACCTTGACTACGGGGGTGAAGCTGCCCAAATCCAAACAGCTTTCCGTCTGTCAGCCGGTCTTCACGTAGAGCTGACAAGGGGTAAGAGAGTGTGCAGGCACAAACCGGAGGGTAGTAAAATTGAGAAAGCGCTTCGGCTGCCCCTTCCTGATCCACTCGCCAATAAATATTAGAAACAACAAAAATCTCTAATTTGTATCTGTAAAGGGATAATTTAAAATTCCACAGAAATTACATCTAATGGCAGGGAACAGATTGCAATGACTAGATGACTGAAATAGATCTTTTCATGGTCATTTCACAATTAGATATTCTAATGTGCTTCTGGATGTTAAGAGGATGCCGGTGGCGGCTGGTGGCAAAATAATAACTTCGCAATACATAATCTCAACCAAGGCTTGATGTGTAAGAATAAGCTAGGTTTCATTATGAAACTTCGTCTGTTTGCTGTCAAATAATAATCTGTAACGTGCAGTCCTGACATTTCCTTAACATAATTGAACAAGGTAAGTTACATACAGAGAGGGGGCGCAGAATCTCCTTAGCAATGTACGCCGGCACAGTGAGAACTAGAGAACGTGCTTGCACGGTTTTTGTTCCTTCAGGTGTCTCATATGTCAAGGCGTAGCCAGCATCGGTCTTCTTAATGGTGGTAAGCTTCCAATTAACCTTCACTTTATCACCCAATCTGGAAAAAATTGAAAACCACGCTTATTACTACATGATAACCCAAACAAAGCGTCTCAAGGGAAAAACTGTGCCTCGCAGGTGAGGACAGGAGACGACGAACTTGGCGCAATAATATAAACATGTGGAAAATTATTATTTCGCTTAAGTTGTAGCGAAACGAGGACTAGGAACCAAAAAACTTACTGTGCAGCGATTGCATTTGGGAGAGTAATCAACCCCTTTTTAAAGGAACCAACGGTCTGACCCTTTGGTTTGGGGAGTCGTCTGCAAAACGCAATAGATCAAATATTTTTAGGCGTCAATTCGTGTAGCCACTAAAATCCCCTCATGTGTCGGTACATTTCCTATCACACGTTCCTTCACTGCCCCTCATGTGTCAATAAATTCATATCGAATTGGAAAGTGAGGGTGATCAATACTAGTTGAGGACAGAATTGAAAGAAACAGCAGTTTTAACTACACTCCTAAACATTGATATAAATGTTATTGTTCGACTTTTGTCCTTTGAAGATGTTCGAAGGAAAAGATCGCTTACTCATCGCGAGGAGGTGGTGGATTTTTTTGCTTTTGTTGAATCATTTTGATTGTGCCTCCAATGATACTCCCACCTATTTCTTCCAACTTCCACACCTTACCGAAGGCAGCTTTCATGCTCAACTTCGAAGGATCTCCGGCATACACACCTGCAACCCATTCAGACCAGTCAGGCTAAAGTGTGGCCTTCTGCTCATTAGGTTTGCATACCTCATGACCTGACCCCAGATAACAATTCTTTTTAAAAATGAATTCATTGCAATCAAGTGCTCAGAAGTAAATTTAGCTATTTTGGCATAATGCTTGTGAAAATGCCATCGACATTCGAAAGTAGGTGATATCTGAACTGTCATAAGCAACGGAAGGGACCATTACCCTCCAACAACAGTTTCTAACATGAGATGAATCATCCCTTACCAGAACAGAAAGGCTCAATCAGCCGCTCAAAGACCTCTTGGCCCAGGTTACGAGTCACAAACTCCTGCACTGACTCCTCACGGCCCTGCAACAAACCGATCATATGATTCAATAATTTTGACTAAAAACTTTTCCATATTTCTTCATTTTGATACGAATCTACGGTGCGGAGTGAAACCACAACACAGAAATAATCTGCTGGGAGTGTCGCATTTGCTAATTCAAGAACAGAAACTTCCAGGCATGAACTTACTGGAGCTCCAGGCCTCAATCCCATAGCTCCAAAACCAGCCCGAAGCTTTCCAAAGATGCTGAGTAGGTCGAAGAAAGGTAAATCAGCTGGACCTGCACACGCAAAAGAAGGAATCGGCACAAATACAAAGCATATTAAGTTTTGAATGTGCAAGAAATATGATTACAAACTCCACAGAGTAACACATCAAATACATGCTGTACAGGAAGGACCTGGTTACTCTAGGTGGAGCTCAGTCCTGAGTCTATGGATGCTGTGGTGAAGCGCAAAAAATAACTGCTAAGATGACATAATATCCATATACTGGATTTCAGTTTTATTTTATTTTATTTTTAAATGCCATGCCTGTTGCTTGCTGAAGCTACTGTAACTGGAGAGGGGCACCTGTAATGCTTAAAACATCACAACTTACGTCTAAGATGCGCTTAAGCAACATCGACAGTTACCTGCAGGGACAGGTCGCAATCGGCCACCCCACAGCACGTATCGAGGGGATTTCGGATCTCCCAAGACCAATTCATCCTTCAACCCGCTATCTATCTGCAACATTAACAACATATTGTTCAAAACGAAACCACACACCCGATAGATGACATAAATTTTTAGTAGTTACACCACCGGAGGACCTCGAAACAGTCACATGCAATCGAGAATTCAGTGGCCAATTTGTGATTATTTTACTAGTTTCTGATATTCAAACACCAACCCTTCCTCTAAGGAGTATCGTATACAGCAATGCTGAATGTTTCAGATTGTTGCAATGAGATAATACGTAGCTTCGCGTCGCAGCAGCCACTTGGAAATAATAAACAAACTTCATATAGTAAAAGAGACGGTGATAGGTTAAGTACCGCTGCGGCCAACATTGAATCGTTAGGTTGAAAGCTGTTGGGGCCCTCTTCCCACAGAAATCCATCACCCTGAACTGTTGTGATGTTTCCTCCCACTCGATCTCTTGCTTCCGTGACCAGAACATTGCCTACTACAGATCCATGTCTGAAAAACATACACAAAAAACTAGCTCTGTTACAAGCTCATATTGCCAATGCACTTGCATGATCCTAATTTCGACGACTTGAGGAATCCTAAAGAAGCTCAATAGTATAGTGAACCATGGAGTAAAATCTCGGCAGATCCATTCCCCATATCATACACGATACATTTCCTTCTGATCTTACAACTCATGATATAGACTCCGCTAATTGAAATAGGAGCAGGTAATTCTTGAGTCCTCTACCGGCGTAGTATAATACTGCCTTCCAATTAAAAGGACCCTTACTGGAAATGGCTGTTTAACCACATTTAAAAAAGGCTAAGGATGTGTGACTGCTCAAAAAAAGATAAGTTGAAAACCTCTACCTGATGAGGTCCTTGTCAACTGCCCCGACCACTAAAACTAGTTCAACCAGAATTATGGCGTTTAGAGAAAGTTCAAAATCAAAGGAAAGGATCGCAAGGGGAATAAATAGCATTGCCCATTCCACAAAAATTGCACAAGTATGATCAAGAAATGGTTACCTCGGTAGACACAACGCTGGACTATATTGTAGACAAGAATTCAAGTCTGCGAGTTCAAAATGTGGGGCAAAGACAATCAGTGAGCATGTACCTAGTAGCGAGAGCCTGCGCAGTACACAAACCCGAAATTCCGGCCCCCACCACGACACAATCGTAAACCTCCTTCTCAACCGCACTCTCCTTCGTGGGTGTGGACACCGACGCTTGCTTGCTGATCACTCGCACAGCACTCCCCCTTCCGGTCCTAGCCACCAACACCCCTGACGAACCCCTGAGTTTGATCCCACCGCACAAAGCTCTGAACGAACCAAGCTCCTGCACATTCACTTGCTTCGCACTGGCTGTCAACGCCAGCAACGACGACGTTGCGCAAGAGGACACCGACGCCATCGCCGCGCCCACTTCCATCCTCACCCCCTCTCTCTCCCCTCTCCAAAATTCTACAAACCCAAATAAAAAAAGGAACTACACACCAGAAACCCAAAACCCAAAAATCAATTCCAATGCAGAGACGATAAGAAAGAGCGGCAAGAAGTCGCAGAGACAGTGCGCGGAACTGTCTCTCGAAGCACAACTCCCTCGCTCCGCAATTGGAAGGATAATTTCGGGGAGAAGATTGAAGGCTCACATCGACGCAGTAAAATATTGGCCGGTGTGAACAGGGTAGCCCAGGAAGCCTTCTGATTGGCTTCAGGAGTTGTATATGGATAAACGGAATTCCAGAGCTGGGGCTCCGTTCACGAAATCCACACTAGATGAATGCTTGCATACGGTGAGGGTATTCATCATCTCTGGGTTCATTCATCCATGACGATGCTATAGTTTAGGGCTAGGGTTAATGGCGGAAGGAACAGGGGAGGGAGAACAAGGAGAGAAGGCTTGGCAGCTTGATTTCCCTTTTGCTTCCTCCATCTCCATCGCCACTCGAGCTCCCTGACCCGGCCCCTGCAGCTCGCAACCATGGTGGAGAAGTCGAAGCCTCGCAAGGATGAAGTCGTAGCTCGCGAATACACTATCAATCTCCACAAGAGACTGCATGGCTGGTACTGCAATCCTGCCTGTTCTCCAGCTTTTCGCTCTTTCTCTCTGCTTCATCTCTTTTCTCCTCCTCGCAGTGGGATGTGTCGTGGATGCGCTCATTGGTGTATGAGCTGGTGGAATCGCATTCGATGAGTGTACTTGTGAGGTGTGGGCTTAGTGTAGGGTTTAGGTTCATTTTAGTGTGGTGGTGTGAGTGACCAGTAGCAGGTGATTATTTTTGTGAAGGTGCTTGACTTGGGATTTTTGAAAAGGTACAGTGTGGTTGTAGGTTTTGATTGGTCTCCCCGAGAATGTTGGTTCCCTACGAGTGATTTTACTTGTTTTAGGTTTTATTGGTCTGTTGTGTCATAAGATTAGGTTTTGAGGTTCTGGCGGTAGTTAAGGAAATTTTACAATGCTGAATGATAAGTACTTTTTCTTTCCAACTAGGTAGATATTGTTTACGTTCGGTGTATCTTTTGGCCAGAATTGTTCTGTGTTCCCTCTCTGAATATTTCTGTTTCTTTTGTACAGCACCTTCAAAAAGATGGCACCCAAAGCCGTGAAGGAGATCAGGAAATTCGCCCAGAAGACTATGGGAACCAGCGATGTGCGGTTTGATGTTAAGCTGAACAAACACATCTGGAGCAGAGGTGTCCGCAATGTTCCCACCAGAGTCCGAGTACTTATTGCCAGGAAGCGAAACGATGATGAGGATGCTAAAGAGGAGCTGTACTCTTATGTCTCCGTTGCTGAGGTGCCTGCTGAAGGATTTAGAAATCTGGGAACCAAGGTTGTTGACGAAGAATAGGTCTGCGGTCTGCCTCTGTTTTTGGAGCTTGTAATATGAAAAGCCATTCGCTCTTATTGGACCATTTCTGTCTGAATTGTGGTTTGAATCGGGTACAAGACATTACTAGTCGTTCAACTGTTCTTTGAGTATTTGCTTGCCTGTGTCGACGCTATGTGAAAGTCTTGTTCGTGCATCTTAAGAGAATGTCCCCCTCGTTATTCTTGATATCACAGCCTTCAATTTTGGAACTTTCTTCATTTGAGTTACGTGTTTTATTCTTCTTCATGCTATAGTTTCTATTATTACCACTTCTATTTTACTTTGTTTTTGAGGTAGACATTCCGTATAAATATTAAATTGAAAATGGTAAGAACCATAACAGCATTGAGCAGTAAATGAAATTATACAGTTCTCCAACATCGTTGAAGAATTCGATGTTGTTCAAAGTAGACATGCATTTGGCTTTGCGAATAGTATTCCTTTGTGTCATGAATGTTATAAGCAGCTTCTGGCAATTCGTGTTCTACTCTAGAAGTGAGCACATTCCAATTATAGGGTTGTCACAGAACATGCACAAGCTATGTGTAATATTAATTTATTGCAATTGTGTGTTCTTTCCAGCACGGTATTCTGATGAAGTAACTAAGCACATGGGAAATGTGAATGCTTACCCGCAGAAAAGTATTTCTCGTAACAATTTTAATAACATCATTTTTCTATTAACCTTTGTTTATATACAATCCTGTGTGTTCATATTAAGTCAGTGTGAGGTACATAAAGAATTGATCATTTTAACCAAATGCAAAACTTTGTTTTACGATTATGGTAGAAGACCAGTATTGTAAATTTTCATTTTATTATCATGCACAAAAAGAAGTTTAACTCATTTGTCGCCTTTGGCATATATAATTCACGATGTGTTTAACATGACGGACACACACAATATTAATTGTTCTCATAAAAATTTCAATTTTCTTTTTACGTTCTCCGTAAGAGCAAACATGACAAATTTGTGTGGTCTTATTCAAATTAAAACAGCAACTTCGGATTGTTTTAATAACATACAAGACGCTTATATCACGAATCATTGGTTGGTAAACGATCATGCTCAGTTATGATGTAAAATTTTGTCTCCTTCGGAACAGCCGTAATTCGAAGAATCAAGCAGTACAGTGCTTGAGCACGCAAAACGATATACAAACATTGAATGCGAAAGACAAGCAATTTGAAGTAATGCTTCAGCATAATTTTATTTTAGGACATAATAATTATGAATGTAGTCCAATCATACAAGTGCAGCATAAATAAATTGAAAACTATTATGTTTACAACACTACATTCGTTTATTGTGTGAACGCCTACACCAATTCCACGATGTGTGACTATATCACACACAAATAAGATACAAATAATAACCTAAAATTATCTGGGAAAAAAATCAAAAACGATAATATTCACAGAATCTAAAATTGAGGCCACATATATTAAACATTACAATTAGAAACTAAAATTAATCGTTTCACAAAAGTAAATATTTGCTAAACTTATGTGCATTTTTAACATTTTTAACATTTTTAACATTTAACCGCTGAGTTACATATGAGATAATTCGTGCACCAGATTACCGATTTAAAAACACCCTCTACACAGTTCAATGAAGTACGTAATTTAAATTCCAAAAACATTGCAAAAAGAAGGGATGGCCCACACTACCCTTCGAAAAGCAACCTACGTCAAGTAGGCACTTCCTCAAGAAAGATATCAGGGCGTTGAGCAATCACATCACATCAGATCGATAAAAGAAATTGTAGGTGCAGCGTGCATTTTAATTTGCAGTTCGGTTACTCTCTGCCAAACTACGAGTTGTTGGTTTGAAGACATGTTGCAGGCAAAAGCTCTTGAATGCTACAAGCCACGTAGATGTCGAATAGAACAGAAACACAAAACTAGGGGAGTCTTGCACTCCTCCTATCCATATTCAATTAACAAACCGTACTGGTCCCATGCAGTCAAATAAGAACCAGAAAAAAAAAAACCTGTTACTGTTTTGAAGTGCCAGCCTCGTTGGAGGATCCCCTGTCCGCACTTCCAAAACATCCAGCAAATGGAGGGTAGAAAAGGACACCCAGATCATGGAAAAGGTCAAAAGAAAACGAAAAACAAGAAAATAGAGAGAACTACACCCACATTAGAGAGCACAGTTAACCCTTTAAAACGAAATAATATTCTGAATTAGAATCAACCACCACTTGTGGAAAGAACTCAACACCAGGGTATCTCCCACATACTGGACCGACCTCAAATTTACTCTTCCGTCTCCTCAACCTCACCGGCCGCACCAGACCGGTTGTGCTTTTTTGCATACCTCTGGTTCCTCAGGAATTTGGGGTCCATCTGCCACAGGAAGATATGCCCTATCAGAAGAGCTACAGATGTTCAAATATGTATCAAAATCAACAAGGCAGAAGTCCAGCTACTCAGTTGCGACGCCTACTCCTGTTGCTTGCAAAAACGTACACAACATATAGAAAGCAGAGAGGCACTCTGCGGTCCGAATGCAGACGTTCAAGAAGAAAAAAGCGATAGACTCACCCCCTTCCTTGAGGCATATTTGTGCTTCTTCACCTTCTTGATGCCATTCTTGTGGTTCTTGTAGGACTGGTTGTGAGCGGTATGATTCTTGGATTTCGCCATCCTACCTGCTACCAACCCACAGAACGTAAGTACAAGAAAACGAAACGTAAACACAACCCCAACATTTCAAACACATTGCGCAGTCAAGCCTGCTTCAAATCCTGAGTAGATTCAAATCGCATTCCAGTAACACTTCACGACAAACACCGTTTCTGAAGTTCTAACGTGCACATCACATAAAACGAGGCTAAGGAAATAAAGCGAAATCCACTCTCAAAAAGTGTAAGTAGAGAAACTAACAACGAGAATAGCAGGAGCAAAAGCAGAAGGGGGGAGCAGGAGGAGGGACCTGATGGAGGTACTCCAAGCACTCCGGCGAGTTCAGGTCAAGTGCAAGAGCTAGAGGGAAGGAGAAAGAGAGTGATCTAGAGCAGCCCTAACCCTAAGAAGTCTCTCATGGATGAGTCTGCACCATGGACAGCTTATCTGGATGTATGAAGACTATGGTGATGGTATGCTTTCGTCGGTTCTATTGCCGTAGAGTCCACCGGGACGCTTCCTTGAGGTGTTCTCAGCCCTGTAACTCCGTGTGGCCCTACGACCGCTGCATAACTTCTTCTTCTTCTCACCGGATCTTATTTCTTTCTTTCTTTCTTTCTTTTGCTACACAAGAGGGTTTATCTCCTTAATTTATATTATCTATACATATTGTAGAAGTCCTTTTCAAGGCTCTAGGTAGATACTAACTTTTGTTGATGAAGTTGTGTTCCACCTGGTAGAATGTCTTAAATTGAAATACCTAGTTTGTTATCTCTACTCTATATTTCTGAAAAAAAATTAATGAAAAACATAAATATTTTAAAGAGATATTTTAAGATTTTGTTTTTTAGTTGCTAGAATTTTTATTTTCTAGAATACAATTTTATATTAATAATTTGATACTATAATCAAACCATATTTCTTCATTGAAATTTTAGATATTTTGTTGCTTTCAAATTGGCCAAATGAAAGCCCTTACAATAATAAGCCATAAGATATTTTTATTATTAAATTTAAGAGTTTTTTTGCCAAAAAAATAGTTTGTTAAAAGAATAGAGCAAATCATGGTTTTTAATCAAGCTAATTGGAAGAAAGTCTATAGAAATAGCTTATCTCCAACTTCCAAATTCTTTTAAAAATCCTTCATTTCTAAATATTAGATTAAAAAAATCTAAATTTTTTAAAAAATATAAAGTATGGTGTTATCATTGAATTAAAATCCTATTTTTTATTGTCAAGTATTAATAACTATTTTCTTATACTAGATGTGTCATATTAAAGTAGGATCTTTTTGGCCTTGATTTTATTCCTTAGATTTTGTTATTTCTTGTAGTAATAATAATAGATAATTCTAATCAATTTTTAAAATCTAAATAGAAATTGAAAGAATATAATTGTAAGGATTTTTTTTATTTTTTTATTTTTTATTTTTCCTTCAATGTATCCTCCTCTATTGCAAAGGTTAGGTTACAAAAAATTTATTTTTTGAATCAAGTTTAATAGAATTCTAAAGTAGATGGATGAGAGCACTTTTGTGGGTTGTAGGTCTTGCCACTCTATAACTCTATACTTAAGAAGGATAAGCACTTTTTTTATATTTCTACTAAATAAAGAATAGAAGAAATTTAATTCTTTTAAAGTTTAAGTTAAAAATTGAAAGACACTTCTTTTATAGTAAGGATTTTCTTAAACTCTTTATTTTTAATATTAAAAAGATTCTTATTTGTCCTCTTTTTATGTCTAAATGAAATTTAAAATAGAAATAAAGACTTAGGTGTATTATAGTAAGAAAAGGCTCCTATCTAATCATTTACTTTAAAAGGTATTGACTTCTTGTACAATAATGAAATCTAAAGAGCAAAGATGTGATAAGATATTAAAATCTATAATATTTTTTTTAGATATTTAAATTATATTATATGTACTTTTGTATATTCTAAGGTTGATTGAATTTTATAGAATCAAATATATTTTATTTATTTTATTTCTATTTTATAAACTCAAAGTGTATTTTCTTATGTAAAAAGAAGATAATTAGTTATAGTAATACTTCAAACCACAAAAAATAATTAAGTCATTGTTTGGAATTATATATTATAAATCTTTGGCTACTTTTTTTAAGTTTTTAAAATCCTTTTATATACTTTTGACCTTGTTGTTAGATTAGACATATGTATAGTAATCTACCATTGATTTGTAGTCTATCTTTTTAGTGTCTTTATTTTTTATTTTTTAAATTATATTATGTCTATAAAGAATTAAAATTTAGATTGGTTAGATATGGTTTTTTTAATCATCTATTTAATAAATAATACATTGAAGGTGATTTTTAGATTTGGAATTTTAAATGTTCTTTTAAAGGTACATTAGCTTGCAACATGCTAAAAGACTCTTATTTATTTATATATTGGTTTCTTCTTTTATCACATGAAATTCTTTGCATACAGTAATAAAAGAACCATTATAAACCATTATAAATCATTCAATAGATATCAGGATCAAGCAATTGAAAATAAAAAAATTTATTATTAATTTTGATTTAATAAGTTATCAAAATTTTAACTTTTGTTATATTCTTTGAATTAAAATATATCTATTAATAGTCAATAAATATTAATTTAAAAAATTAAAAAAATCATTTATTTATCTAAGATTAGCCTATTTTTAATTATATTTGCTACTTCATTGATATTTGGAGATTTAAAAGTACCAAATATCTTTTGATTTTTTTTAATTATTCTCTAGATCTAAAATAAGATTAAATATAAAGATCATTTTTAGAATTATATTAATATTAAATTCAATGTCATCTAAAATGTTAAAGAATTATTAACTTGTTAATTAATGATATATTGATTTAATAATTAATAAGAAAAAAGATGTTTCACTCTACTATAATAGATTATAAATTTTGTATTGAAGTTAAGGATTTGGCCAACTATCAAAAATCTATAAGAGACAAAGAAACAATCTTGTTTTATCTTAATTTGTATAGAAAAAGATTTGAATGGTGTAATGATAATATTTATTATTATTTTTTCTATTATATTAGGATTTTTTAATTTTTATTTCTTTGGATTTAATATTAATACCAAAAATTTCCATAAACTTAAAAATAAAGTTGCAAAAAAATACAATTATAAGTGTTGATGAAATTAAGGTTAAGAATCAATAGGTTCTATTGGAGGTTTTTGCCAAATTGTTGCTTTGTAAACAAGTACAATATTGTTTAGAATGTGCATAAAGGATAAACATATTATCTAGCTTTACAACTAAGAATCCAAATAACACTTGTTAAAATTTTATAAGTGTTGATAAAACTTAAAATATATATATATATATATATGTATCTTTTAAAATCTATTTGAAGTGATGTTTCTATTTCTATCTTTTAATTTGGCAATTTTGTAATAGATCTTTTAAAGTTTATAGTTTTAAAGAATTTTTTAAAATTAATGTTTCTATAAGTTGTCTACTTTAGTCTAGATCTAATTCTTTGGCTTTTTATTTTATTAGTTCAATTATTTATTTATTTATTTATTATTTCTAATATATTATATTATTAATATTAGATTTTTTTTTAGAAGTCTAAGTTTTGAAGAATTGGCTAAAAATGATTTCTACAATAATAATAATAATTATTATTAGTATTATTATTATTAGTATTATTATTATTAATATCTTTCTTCACTTACAAAAGTTTATTGGTTTTTATTAAAATATCTATAGAATTAGATAAATTTATAAAATATTTATTAAAAATAGGACTTCTCTTTATTTCTTTCATAAAGATTTAATTATGTTTTAGACTTCTTTTTTGTGCACATAAAAGCCATTAAGTTTGTAGTTAGTTTTGAATTAAAGTGATATGTATAAGTAAATGAAAAGGCTTATTAGAAGGTGATCTATAAAGACTACGATCTTACAAATTTTATATCCTAATATGCATACAAGACGTTTGATATGTCTTAGTATTCTTTTAGTCCTTTTCATGTGACTTGATCTAAAATAGGGAGGCCTTTGTTGCATATAAAAAATTTATTCTTAATTTGTTGTGTCATGTTTCAATTGCCATTTAATATCTACTTTCAATTTGTTAGAAGAGGTTCTTATATTGCTTCTCATAGTTGTCTATTTTTGTAAGAATTATTAGCCACATTGTATATGTGTCACTACAATTGATCTAATGAGGGTAATTGCAAAAGCAAATCCATAACATTCTATTTTCTAAGACAGAGCCAAGAAAAAGGATAAAATATTTTTTTAAAAAAAGATTAATGAAAATACATATCCTTCTTTTTCTAGTTTTTGTTTTTAATATGCTTTTATTTTGGTAGAACCTCCAAAATAAAACATCATCTCTTATACTATAAACAAGTTTTATGCTTTTTTTTGTAGATATTATTGAACTTATGCTATTAGAAAAAAATATATATATAATAGATTGATAATTAAAAAAACTAATATGATTTCTAAGTTACGTGATTTTAGTTGGATTGTTTAATCCTCCATTGTTATAAACAATTATATGTAACATCATAATGAAATAACTAAAAAAGATAAAAAAAAAATTCATACCAATGTGTATAATGTGTTTTTTAAAATGGATAAAAAATAGAATGAATTCTAAGATAAAAGTCTTTTAAAAATCTCTATTAATTATTAAAAAGATTATTGAAGTAAATAAAAAAGAACCTAGTAGGTTGGATTGTGTAGAAGACTATAGTTGTAGCTATTTAGAGTCTATGTGTTTGTTATTGTTGATAGTTAAGACTAGATAATGAATTTGCAAAATATTGTAATTTTGGATGGCACTCAAATATTAGAAGTTGTTAATGGTAGCTTAACAATGATGTCTTTTGTCTACATAATCTTCCAAATCTAGATCAATAAGGAATTGAAGGCCATTAATTGACTATTTAGATTATTATTAATATATTATTTAATATGTATATATATAATTAAAATTTTAAATACATCTCTAATTTAAATGCATGCTTGATGTACATATCCATGTGTGCATTTTTATTGTATATTTTATGAAAATAATATTATATATATATATATACCTATAAATTTGATATCTAAAAATATTAGATTTGATAAAAATAAATTCTTTATATATATATATATATATATATATATATAATATTTTATTAGTTTTATAATAGTATTATTAATAAAATCAAAATTATATATCTATTATATTTTTTTAAATAATAAAAGACTAAAAAATATAAGAATTTAATAAATATCTTTTAATATTAATTGCATTCAAAGTATAATAATTTCTTATGTTAAATTTTTTATATAATAATTCATGAATATTATTTTTTGAACTTAAAAAAATATCCATCCATAGCTTCTACATATATATTACTTAGATATATAAAGTAATAAATATCTAAATTATAAAAAAATAAATTATAAAAAAGAATAATGAAATAAGTATAGAATAGTTTATTTTTTAATCTTAAAATTATAAAAAAATTAACTTTGTAGACTCTATTTATGTTAGTACATTAAAAATATTAAAAAAATAGAATTAAAAACTTTACAAACCTTTGTCTTTAAAACTTTTGTCTTTAAACGAAGATCATGAAATCAGAATATGAAATTTAAAAAACCTTAGCGATAACTTTCGTACGGATTTGACTCTATTATAATAATATCAACTCAACTTCACCTACTAACCGGATGCTTCCAGAATCCAATCACGAAGGCCAGATGCCTGATCCTTTTCACACTGCAGCGGGAGAACCTCTCACTTGCGTTTGGATGAATGAACACAAGAGAACAATGTGGATGAAAGATGAGAACTGGGGATGATATTTCAGAATATGCCGAACCCCGCTTGTGAAGGGAACCTTTCTTTAGCCGAAGACCTCTACTTACGTGTGGTCTGCTGTGTCAGAAGCTTGACTCACTGAATGCTTTGCTCGCCACCGCACACTCTCTCAGTTCCCTTTAGTTCTCTCTCCTCTTTTAGCATTCTCTAGGTTTGTGAGAATTTCCTCATGTCGCCTTGTCGCGAACCAAAATTCTCCTCTCTTGTTTAAGAGTCAGCTTGTTTTTTGACTGATTTTTCTAATCTATCTGCAGCTTCAATCTCAATCTCAAGCCCATGCGGGAAGCTCCGTTTGCGATTCCGCAGCTTATTGTCTAGTTTAGATTACAGGCCAGCTGGAAAGTCTTCAGTGAGGAGTCTTGGTTTCAACTTCCGGGGTTGTGATTGTGACGAGAATTTAGGGTTTTGTTTCGTCTTCATGTGGAATGAATCTGTTCCGCAGGCATTCAGCGGACGGAGTGTGTATGAATTGCACTCCCTCGCTGATTTGCAGTAAGGGTACAATTCATTGCTATGTGAATTGTAAGTGATTTCTCACCTTTCTGTTAGATTTCGTGGATAATTGTTTAGGGTTTGGAGAGAGGTTAATAAGAGTCATGAGTTGGTTACTGTCTCTGACTACAGTGCCCAGAGACATGAAATTTCAGCACTGATGAAAATTTTCTTGCAGACTGTATGTTGAATATTATGGTGATAGAGGGCTTGTCTTGTGTCCTTTGGAGTTCCTGCAATTACCCATGATCCTCTCCTTCCTTTTTTAGAATTCTTCAATGACGATCTGTCGGTAAGTTCTGTAGGTGATGTGAATCAAACTTAGAGCAGTGAGTTATCCCTAACCAGGGGAAGAAAGTGGACATGGAGGAATAGGAATTTTCTTCAATTTCTAGAAACTAATAGATTTCAACGCTTTTCAATAACTTCCGGCCTGGAGTGATACTGCGTCGATCATCATTACCATGTCACGTTAGGATATAGCTCGAATTTTGACTCCACTCAATGCTTCAGATTCACCGTTCTGGAGGAATGGGCCTTACCTTTATCTTAATCTTTCGGGACAGAATCATCTAAAGGTGGGCGCTGAACTGTATGATTTCTTTCGGATCCTGTGCATGTCGCGGTTCCTGCAACATCTAGATCACCATCTTTTTGATCGTTCCGAGCGGCAAACGGAATTGTAACAAAGAGTCACATGCTGATCAGTACAGCTCAAAACCAAAGTCTCACAATCAATCTCCTGATGTGCCTTTAATCGTGCATGGAATAGAATGGCTAGTAGATTTTTCCTTAGACCTCATTGACGTCCACATATTTGATACGGGATTGCGACTTGTGTGACATGATGTTAGAGATTGAAATAAGTGTTTTAAATCACTCTCCTCTTGGAGCTCACTTAATAGTGAATAGTTTGTGCTGTGGCTGGTTCCTTTTGAATTATTACTACGGCCAATCTGGTGTCATCAGAGTATATCAATAAATCCGTGAAACGTTAGTAACATACTTATTCTTCTGTTACCTTGTCAACTTGTAGAACTTGAATCACCTCATTGTTTTCGTCGCGCCTCTGCTACTGGACATTGTGATATGCTGGATCAATTAACCTTCTCATGTAGTTGTTTATTCTTCGCTGCTTCAGGAATTCGGGGCATAATGTAGACGTGCTGTGGGCTGGTCCCCGAATAAGATTCCCCTGCATCCTAGGTGCAATTCAAGGTGTTTTAAGTGTGCGATTGTTTTCGCAAGGCTGAAGTTTATTTTACACCTGGTTCACCTCTTCAAGTCTGTCATGATGGCTGCAAGGGCAGCCAACTTGAACATGTAGTACGCTAGCCTATTGGCACTTCTCAGATGAGCAACCTTACACCCTCCAGCATGGATAGAACACTACGGCTACCTATTCCACGACATCCTCCGCCTCTTGTGAATCTCACCGCAACGAGAGCTGAAGATGTGGAATCACGCAATTATGAGAAGTGGGACGTGCATTCGATTGATGTGCTTCTGGAGTGGATCGGATCCCCGGCACACTACTCACAGTTGAAAAATGCGGGACGAAATAATAAGGTGAATGGTGGAGACAAAAATGCTTTGCCTAAGATGCGACTGATAAAGTGCATCGTGGAGTATCTTCAAAGCCGTGGCATTTCCAAAACCAATATACAGGTGAAGAACAAGATTAAACACCTCGAAGACACCTATAAAAAAGCTAATGATATCATCGTCAAACTGGGTATGAATAATTCCGCAGTTATGAAGGATCCAAAGATTAAGGCTCAGGTGCTGTCCGCCTGTCCTTTCTGGGAGCGCCTTCAAGCTGGGATGTCTGAAGAACCAGCATTAGTAGTGCCGGAGACATCCGAAGCGCAGTTGGACTTGTTACGTCCGCAGGTTCCTAGCGAGCCAGTGGATTCGAAGCCTGTAGTATTGGACGACTCAACCACCCAAGTGCCGAAGAATGGAGATGATGAGGCTGATTTTAGGTCGGGTAGTCCCGTGGAAAAGGGTGGGAATACTGAGGAAGCTGATTCTAGATCGGGGAACCATGCTGATTCTGGTGAAAGAGTGGAAAGGTCAGAAGATTGTGTCCGTTCGTCTGAGCCATCTCCTTCAACTCCAGTCCCAAGTACACCTGGATCCACAGTTACGAATCGCGGATCAATCATGGACAACGTTCACGGTAAAAGTGAACCCACAGGGGGTGAACCGGCTCGAGAATCCCCAGCCTCGACTACACCAGGATTGCAGTCTAACAGGATGTCGAAACAGAGTGGATCTGCAGGAGCGGCGTCCAGAAGAACTGGAGCTGGTGGAGGAGCAATTGGTCACATCGAGAAGGAACAGCAAAGAGGTAATCCTTGGAGCCAATCTGGTGAACATCAAACTGTTTCAAAGAGTTTGGAATTTCATCGCAGAGTAGGTGAAAAGAAGCTTGATTTGCAAGCTGATTGGCAAAATAAGCAGTTTGAGATACAAACCAAGCACTTGGAAATACAAAGTAAGCAACTGGACGTTGAAATTAAGAAGCTTGATCTCCAACGGGAGGAGATGCTTCTGCGGAGGAAGGAAGCCGAGAGTCGACAGCTGCAATTACAGTTGCAAATTGAGCAGATAAAAGCTTCGAATAGGAAGAGGAGACGAGAATCAGATGTACACATACGAGAGGATTCTGGTTAGCCTTCGCTTGTCCTTGACTAAGTGGAGCCAAAGATATAGCTTCACAATGATGTATGTTTCTGTTTGTGTATCTTCCGCCAGAGGCTTCGTTTACTGTATTAAAGTATTCTTGCAAAAGGTACGGGTATTGCTACCACTCCTGAAGGGTGGGATTTACTTCTTCATAGCCTCATATTTTAACTGGAGGTTGTGGTATAAGGATGACATGACTTCACCTGTTGTGAAGTATGAGAGTTTCTGAGCACCTAGCAATGTAAATTATCATTTTACCGTTCACTTATTATTGAGGAGTTGATTGTGATGCTGATCCTTATTTCCATGGCTTCTGTTGAAATTTTCAGCTGCTTTCTAGTCTTGTGTATCTTAAGTTTAGAGCTATTGGTCCGTTGGAGATATCTTTTTAGTTTACATGTTCATTGCAAGTGGTGGTTCTCTTTGTAAGAATCAGTATGCACTTTGCTCAGAGGAGATGCCCTTAATTTTGTTAAAGAACTAGAAGTATGAAGCTACAACACTTAGCATCAGCAAGGTTGCACAGAAAGAGAAGTGCGGAATGAGATAGCTCTCACTTCCAACACCCTTTACTTATAAGTGGAGTTCACATCCAAAATACATAGGCTTCATCTACATTCATCTAAAAGCCAGCCGCCTACCGAGACCCTAAATCCAGCCGCCTGTCAAGACCTTAAACCTAACCGCCTGTCGAGACCCTAGCCGCCACTTAATCCCTAGTTGACTTTTGACTATTAGAAACTTACTATGGTTTACCTCCAAGTAACTCTTTCTTCAACTTTAACAAATTTTACCCATCTCAAGAAACTTTTCATATTGTTGAGAATGAATCTTGTGGATGGAAAATTGTTTTGTCAACAGTTGGTTGTAAGCCTCTTTACAATGTCTAAGGAATACTTGGTCTAACTACACTCTTCACGATATTGAAAACAAAATTATATAATTGAAAACAAAAATTCACAGATTAAAAAAAAAATTATTAAAAGGCCAAGAACATGGCTACAAGTAGATTGTTTTAAAACTTGTTTTAGCAAATTTTGTCTTCTTACTGCTTTATATATTCTATAGCAATTGAGTCCTTAAGAAGCTTTCTTAAGGAGGTTCAAAGACCTATAGAATATTCCAGAAGTCTAAAGAATTGGTTATAAAAGCTTCTAAAAGCTAAGAGATGGTCTCAAGTGGTTATAGAAGACAATGGAAGCTTCTATAAGACTAAAAAAGTTTCTTAAAGGTGTCCAGACAACAATAGAAAACTCTATAATTTAATGAAGTATTTTATTAGATTCTAAAGATTTTTAAAGATCTACAAGAAGTAGTCTAAGATTTTAGAGGATTCAAAAACATTGTAGAATATTTTAGAATTTTCTAAAAGATTCTTTAAGCATATTTGTGACATCCCCTTGTCTTTTGGAAACAAGTTTTAAACAAGTTTTAAAAGGAGCTTCATTAGTCCATTTTTTCACATTCTCAAAAAATTAAAAATTTGTTAAATAAATCTTATAATATATGTTAGTTTTTTGTTTCTATCTTTTGTTAGTTTAACAAAAAGTTTAAATTTGTAATCTGGAGATTTATAAAGATTCTCTAATTTGACATTCTAAAATTTCAAGTATAAGACTTGATTTCAAAAATAAGAGACTAATAATAGTCTTCAATTTATTCTCTTCTTCTTTTTTATACACATCTTGATAGATGACTTGTCTTTAAAGCTACATCTTTAATGCCACACATATAATAAAATCTTTGATTATTTATTAACACATTAAATTTTGGTTTCATAAAATAATATTGAAGAAAGACTCTTTTTTTAAGCTCTAATGATTATTCTTACTTTTAGACTTTTACAATTGAATAGATATATTAGAATGTATATTTAATTAATATAGATTAATTGTGCCATGAATAACTTGTATGTGCTAAAAAAAGTGATGGTCTCAAATGTTAATAATTATTGAAATTTTAATAATAATATATTAATTTAATTTATTAATTAAAAAATTAATATTTTCTATAAATTAAAAATAAATAAATAATTAGACAATAGTAGATTATATAAATTTATACCTATAGATATATAGATTGGACTAGATTATATATATTTAAGTTTTAAAAACCAAAATTTAATTATAATTAATCTAAAGATATTTTAAAAGATTAGATAATAGAATAACCACTCACAAATAAAAAATTTATAAGAAAAATAAATAAATAAATAAATAAATACCACCAAAATTTTAAAAAAATTAGATTTCTTTTTAAAATTATGTAATTTATATCAATTACTATATCAAATGAAAAACAACACCTTGATATTGCTTATATAAAGTTTTTAGATATAATCAATATTTTAATTTTTGACAAAAAAAAACTAAAGAAATCACAAGATAACTTTTTTTACTAATACATTGATATATATATATATATATATATATATATATTTTATAATATTTAATAAAGTATATGTCAAGAAAATAAGAAAAGGCCTAAATTGTATAATTTATATATCCTAAATAAATTTATTATAAACAATGATAAGAGGATTAATTGATCAAAATAAGACCTTTACAGAATAAGGTTGTATAAGAATCTTTATTCATAAAATCTCTAATGTAGCTAAACAAACTTTTTTTCTATATTATTTATTAAAAAAAATAAAACTTGTTTAGTAATTTTGTATATTTTTTGAAAATATTTAGCAATATGTTTTTGTTCTCTACAATACAAATACAATCTTTCTTGCCAATTGTATGTTTTTTCTTATGTTATAAGAGATTTGAATTGTATATTATTAAATTAAATATCTTCTACATTTAAATATATATTTTGATTATTAGAAGTAATTGTTATAGAAGTATTAAAGCTTTGAGTTGCTATTATATATTTTTTTGGAAAAATCTAGATTTTATTAGTTTTTATATAAATTATATCAAATTTACTATACGTAGTTTAAAATTTTATTTAAAATATATTTAATTATTTTAATAATAAATATTTTTATTTAAAAAATAATTATTTATTTAAAAAAAAGTCTATTAAATAACACTTTAATTAGCTTGATTTGGGATACTTGAATTAGATAATTATAAGTTGGAGCTTAATAAAAAAATTATATTTGATTAATAAATAATTTAAATTTAGATCTAATATTAATAAGCTTATTTTAATATATATATATATATATATATATATATATATATATTTATATATATATGTTTCTTTAATAGATAAAATTCTATTCCTACAAGCCACTTGAAATAGTACAAATATTAAAGAAATTCTAGCCATCTTTGTATCTTCTTGGTTATTTACTCCTTTTTTTGGATAAAGTGGCAAACATAGTTAATGCATAGCAAATATTAACTTTTAAATTTTTTTTTAATAATACTTTATATTCTTATTAATTCTTCTATAAATATAATAATTTAAAAATTCAATACTAACAAGAAATAGAAAAAAAATTAGTGTTTTAAAAATGATAATAATTTAAAAGAGAATAATCTTTTAATTCCTAAAATACTTTGATTTTCTTAATAAAATAAACAATCTATTCTTAATTAAGAAAAATCAAGCTCTATTTTTCTATATATTAGACTTATAAAAAAATCAAGGCATTAATCTAAATAAACCTATCAATAAAAAAAATATTTATGGATTTTTTAAATATATATATATATATATATATAAAAGATAATAATTTTTTTTTAATAGTTATTAATAAATATAAAAAGCTTAAAGATTCTTAAATAAAAAATAAAGTACAAGAAAGACATTAACAAGAATATTGATGACCTTGACTTATATTTATATATATTAGCTAACAAAAAAGTAATATGGAAACTTGTTAAATACCATAGGCCTTGTATGCAAATTATTTAAATTATAAAATATTTTTATTTTGGTATTCTAAAAATAATAAATTCTATTGGCTTATCCAAGTCAAATTGTTTTGTATTAAATTATTTAAAATCAAGTTATTTCTATTTTCATATTATAATAATTATTTCTAACAAAAAAAAAATAATTTATTTGATCTATATTGATTTATACAATGCTTTATAATTAAGTAGATTGTTAATTTGAATTGTTGAGATCCAAACCAATATGAAGAGATTTTTTATTTATTCTTTATATTATATTACATTATTTGTATTGTAAGAATATCAATGATTACAAGTTATTATGTTTAATTTTGCAAGGTTATGGTAGTAAGTGCCTTTCTTTGGTCTTTCTACTTATTGTTGTGTTTGAGTTTTATTTGCCTTAAATATGTCTAAATAGCTCTTACCTAGGTAGCCTAAGGAACTTATAATTTTTAGATAGCCTGTCTTTCTCCTTGAGAATCATAAGGAACAATAGATTATGTAATAGTGATGGGCTTCATGTTATATTGTTCCTTCTTTTGTAATGAAAAAATGTCTTTAAAAACCAATTATTCTTTAGTCTTACAAACTGCCAATCTTAGATCTAAACCATATAAATCTATGACCTTTGTATTGGTTGTTCTTTTATTTGTTTTTTTCACAATTCCTTAGTCCTCTTCATGTAATTTGTTGTTAAATTGTATAAATCCATGACCTTGATATTATTGGCTTCTTTCATAATTTTTTATAGTAAGTAAAATATTTGTTGTTTTTTTGCCAATCTTGTGGCTATAAGTCTATTTGTAAGATAGAAAGAGTATAGGTTTTTATTTGCTTCAAAGCTAAATAAATCTCCAAGAATAACAAATATAAGATAGGGATAACATGTTGTGGTAGTTTGACAAATGTAAGAGTGTCTAGTCAAATAAAAAGGAAAGTAAGCTAGCTTAAAAATTAAGTAGTTGATATGGATACTCAAAGATCAATACAATTTTGATAATAATTGCTATTTAAATCAACATTACAAATATATAAAATCCATTTCATGGATAGAATTGTAAGATAACTTGTACAAACAAGATTCCATCCTTTTTGCTTAGTTAAGGAAGAACTAGCTTTAAATTTGATTAAGAATATATTATAAAACTTATTTAATAAAATTCTAATCCAATCAAGGATTTGGTCATGATTAAAAAACCAAGCACAAGACCAATAGCACTAAAAGTATGTTGAGAAAAAATATTATTTGAAGGATATACACAATAATTGTTCAATAAATTAGGATAAGGGAAATTCACAAACCATAGAGTTTATAGGTCCTTGAGTTCAACTAGCAATTGCCTTAAAGAATGACTTTCAAAAAGATAATATATAATATAATTTTTAATAAATTTATTAATAAATATTATTAAAGATGATTGGTGATTTTTTTTATTCTTTTATCCTATGAAGGTGATTATATTCATTAAAAATACATGTAAAAATCAAATCAAAATATATAATATGTATAAATTATAATTATATAGTATATATTATTATAACATAAAATTAAATTGAAATATTGTTAAATATATAATTTATATATAATATTATAGCCTTCGATAAAAACTCATTTATTCTTAAATATACATATTAAAGAGTTAATATATTTTTATTTTATGTATTTATCATGTAAATTTTTATTTTTCCTAATTTATATTAATAATTTATTAATCGACATGCTTTGAAGTTTCTGCATAATCTTTTTTTATTTAAAGAATATTTTTTAAAATTTTTTATTATGAATTTATATGTATGTATATTTATTTCTTATATAAACTATGTATTTAATAAAATTATGTATTAATTTGAATCTTATTACTATATATATATGTACTAATTTCGTATTTTAAAATTTTTAATTTTAAGAAGTATTTTATTTATATATTTTTAAAATTACATTATTGATCTTTTTTTTTTTTAGAGGATTATTGATCTTTTAAAAATATTTGTTATCACTTTTTTCTTCCTACATCTAATAATTGATATCCATTGAATAATACATATTATAAATAAATACAAATATATTTTATTTTTACTTAATTCACTTGTTTTACTATTAAAAATTTAAAAATATTTTTTAGGATTTTTTTTAATACAATCAGATTTGTCTGGATTACATAATATAGTTGTATATTATATTTTTTATATTTATACATTGTTTATTTTATGCTTGAATCTTGTTTTTATAAACTATTTGATTTTTTTACACCATATTTGTAATATTTGTATAACATATCAGTATGAAGTTGATATATTTTTGTCGTATTAACTACATTTATAGTATAATTTAATTAAATTTTTTTGTCTTTGATTCTAAATATAATATTATTCAAAAAAAATAAAAATAAAAACGTGTGTAATATTTTAAACATTTTAAAATAATTTTTTATTATTTTTGTAATGCTATACTTGCTATTATGTTTTCAATTTTTAAAATCTTTTCAAAAAAAATTATTTAGAATCTTATATGTAAAAAATTTATTGTGAAATTTCTTATATATTTAGAATTTAAAATATTTTATAATTTAATTAAATAATTATCTAATAAATAATATTATATTAATTTTAGTATATATATTATATAAAAATTAATTTAATTGAAAAATACATATCCAATTTTATGATATGATAATAATCTTATTTTTTATTTTTAAAAAAATTAATTTATAAATTTAAATTTTATTTTTTTTATTATTTTATATTAAAATTAAAATTATTTAATTTAAATATTTTTTATTTTTTAAAACTTTTATATTATTTATTCATATAACTTTTATATTATTTATTTCTAAAATTATAGTTATAAATAACAATCAACTAAAAGCTAAAGTTATTGGCGTCAAGGCTCATTGGCCACCTTTGCAAGATTCAAGGTGTATACTAAGTTTATATAATCGGGCAAGTTGACAAGGTTGTCCAATTTGAAGCTTGGCACCTTAGCTAGGCATTTGTTTGGATATCAAGCACCTCCAAATAAGTAGGACAATAGACAAAATTCACATGTTTAGATTTTAATTTAGAAGTGCATTTGTCCTACCTATGTACAGAAGCATCTATAGATATGATCCACATCTAACAAACTTCTTTAATGTATTTAAAAAATGATACTATCTATCTAATATGTTTCTATCTACTTTTATATATATTGACTTCTATTTATTTAGGCTATATTAGTACATGTTATAAGTAATATTATAATAAATATATTTTAAATAATTAAATAATTTAAAATATATAATTTTTTATTTAAAAAATATATCAAAAATATTCTTAATAATTTTTTTAGTTATTTAAAAATATATAAAAAGATAAAAATATGCTTATTTATAAAAATATGTAAAATTAATTTATTATAGTTAAATTGCTGATTTGTTTTTTAGAAATCAATTACTTAATCATTATAATATAAATAGGAATTTTTGGAACTACTCTTCCTATCAATCTTATTCTTTGTCTTTGATCTTGACATACTTCTTTGTCAAATTCTTGTATCCCTAATAATTCTTTGAACAACTATAAGATCCATATTTTGCTCTCTCGAAGACATCATCTTTGCTCTTTTTTATTTTCAAAAATCCTATGGCAAAATTTTTTCTAAACTTGATTGAAATAAAATTACTATCTTTAAGCTAATAAAAAAGATTATTCTTAATAGGAAGAACCTTAAAGGAGGCACACCAAAGAAGCTCATTACAGTAAATAAAAGAGCAATTATTAGCCAAATCAATACTTGAAAGATTGAGAATGCTATTGAGGTTGCAAAAAATCTTAATAATATTATCAGTAATCTTTTATTGATTCAAATAATCCAAAATATCCTCAAAAAATGCAATATGAAGGTTGTGGTGAAGAAAAAAAGTCACTATTATTTACTTGTTATTAGAAACAATGCTTGGATTTTGCTTTGAAGTACAAGGAATAGATTGTGGAGGATTTGAAGAAGGTTATCTAGTCAGATGAGATGAAAATCAACAGATTTGGATCAAATGATAAAAAGTGGATGTGAAAACAAAAAAATTAGTCCTTCCTTAACAAAAAAATCTAAAAAACAATCAAGTATGGAGGTGAAAATATAATAATATGGGGATATATGGAATGGAATGGGATTATAAGGATGGTAGAGATTGAAGTGAATATAGATGCTAAGTAATTTGTGGCAATTCTTGTAGAAAGTTTATTCCCTAGTATTGAAGAATTTGATATTTCTAAAGAAGAGGTGATATTTTAGTAGGATAACAATGCTAAACACAACTCAAAATAAGCATGGAAGTAATTTGATCATCATAGAATTAAAATAATGGATTGACCTATCCAATTTCTTAATCTTAATTTCATTGAACATCTTTAGGAATATCTTAAATACCAATTCAATATCTGGGAGACAAAATCAAAGGAAATTTGAGAATTATAAGAAAGAATAATTACAAAATAAAATGAAATTGAAGCAATTTTGTGCTAGAAATTTTTGAAAAATATATCCAAGAAATTAGAGGTAGTTATCAAAGCTAAAAGAGATCCTACAAAGTACTAATATATAATTAAATATCACATTTAAAAAATTATTTTAATATTGCTCCAAATTAGATTGGTCATAGGTCTACAAATATCTTGATGGATTTTTTTAAATATATGCCCATTTGATAGTTATAAAGGAGTATTTTATTTATTTATATAATTAATTATATATTATAATTACTATGATTTATCTATAATATACTATTTTTTTTAAAATATATCAATATTAAAATAATTTTTTGAATCATTATATATTTTATAAGATATATAATTTATATACAAATTATATCTTTCAAGCCAAGTAAGTCCTTAAATGACATACAAAGTTTTTTATTTTACTTAAATAAGATCTTGGTCTTGACTCTAAATGCTTCAATAGTATTTATAATTGAATCTAATTTGGCTTTTTTAAAATCTATCATATTAAAATTTTTACTTTCTATCATAAAAATAAAATAAGAAAAAATAGATACAAAACATCAAGAACAATATCAGTCTAGAAGAGAAAAATCTGCAACTTCTAAAATACAATAATACTTCTAAAAAGAGAGGTAATCTGCTCTCTATCTAGAAAGACCAAGCTTTAATATTGTGTTATGTTATATTCAAAAAATTATTATAAATACACCATTCAAGTAGAACAAAGCTTCAAAATTTTAATGAATTAAAATTTAAAAAATTCAATATATATCACAAGCAAAAAGCTACAACAAGGTACAAGAATAAGACTAGAAGGTCCAAATTGAGCCATAAGGATTGTATTGTTGAGACTAAGGATCCCTTTAGCCTTGATTCTTATATATATTAAGTGTGAAGAAATTCATTGACAATTTTTTTTGATGAATGGAGATGAAGTAAGCCTAAGATCCTTCTTTGGCAATTTCTTAAAATATCTAAATATCCAAGAACCTTCTATGACCATCTAAGATCTCCTAAAACCTTCTAAAACCTTTTAAAAAAAATTTAGAACCTACTAAGATCTACTAAGGCCTTCTTGGAATCATTGAAAATCTTCTAAAATCTTCTAGGACAAAGTAGAATCTTTTAAAAACTTCTAGAGCCTTCTTCTATTATATGTCCATGACAATAACAAATAATTAGGTACATATGATATAAATCATAATTTTATTTAAAAGATAAGAAAAAATATCAAAGTTTTTATATAATTTTTTAATATAATAAAAAAAAACTTCTAATTTAATTATCAAGGACTCAAATTGAAAGAAGATGTATACATCAATAAAATCTATGTCAAAAGAAAATTAAAAAATTAAAAAAAAGAATATATATATATTAAAAAAAAAACTGAAATGGCTATTCCTAAAGACTATAAAATACAAAGACACTTGAATTAGACTACAAATAAAAAAAACAAATTGACAAGAATAAAGAAGGCTTCACTCTTGTCTTTATATATACTATCTATCTAAAAGCTATGTGGCGGCATTCTATAAGACTTCCAATACATGTTCAATTTGCAAGACACAAGTCAAACTTGCATGACAAGTTTCTTATATGTGCACCATGTACTTAGCTTGTTTCATAAGCTATCAACATATATAATACATGGCTAACTTGTTGGCCAAGTTTCTAACCTATTAATCACCTATAGATATGTATAAAGATGAAACCACATCTATGAAGCTTCTAAAAAGCTTCTTTATAAGATATTATCAAATTAATCTATTTTTATTTATTTCTATTTATTTATATTAACTAAATAATTATTAGAATATATCTTATATCCATGACATTATCTCCCTTTCTAAAGACAAGTTCTACAAAGAGCAATGATTATATGTTGAGAAAGTCTAAAATATACCAAATTGTATTTGCCACATATTCTGATCTTTGTTCCCTTCAAAGATAGTTGATAGGTCCTCTCAGCTATTAATAATATCCCATATCATGGTAGAAGGACCACCCTGATATTTGATCATTGTTAAAGTTTTCATAACTTCCTTAAAAGAAAATATTTGAAACACCATCAAGAATAATTCTTATCTCTAAAAATATCATCAAATATCAAAAGTCTCTTCTAAGATTGTGATATCAAACATGTTGTATCTTGCCATCAATCTAAATAAAAACATGTCATTTTTGAAGATCTTCATCTCTATTTTGTGGTCTTGAAGGTTGTAATAGTTCTAATGTCTTATCCAGTAAATCAACAAACAATAACTCTTGAGCTGAATTTGTTGGTTGTTGATTTTTTATCTTTTTGGCCGTAAAAAATTCAAAAGAATAGCAAATAATGATACAAAATAGAATAAAATCTCTATTAAGCTTTTTTTATTTTATAGCAAAGATTTTCTTGACTTTTTATGTTAATTTTGATAAATGTCATCAATAAAATGCATTGACTTTTGTTGATGCATTTACTAGATTCCTAAAATTGCTTACATATACATTCATTAATATCATATTTGTATCAATGTATAAGATATTTTAGTTGATTTTGACATTGTCTTGAATCTAAGATCTCTTCTACCTCAAATTTTTTATTATTGTTTATTTTTATAAGAGGCGATGGCATTTGTTTTTTTCCTTGTATATCCACTGTCTTATATAACTTGAGCAGTAATACATAGAATATAGAAATGGATCTTCATAGATTTTAACAAATGTAATTGATAAGCAACTGGATTGATTTATTTACAAATCAAAAATAATTTAAGCCTATGATAATCTAGCTTGTGACAAAGACAAATAGTCTTGATATTACAATGAAATAATCATATCTTATCATTCACATGGAATTGAGATTATTTCTTATAATAGATATTTGTGTTGATCTTTTATTATTCTTGAGCTTCTTTTAATTGTACCTATATTGTTGCATGTAGCTTTGACAATCAATTTGACAAATCTTTCATTGCAAGATTATCAACTTTTGAGAAGTCAAAAGTATCAAATTGTGGATGATAATTATAATTTACAAAGAATGGAATTTGTTGAATAGAAGAATGTACCAAATTCTTGTTAACAAACTTTGCCAATGGCAAAAGAGTTGTTCAATCATCTTAATGATAGTTAATGATATATCTCAAATATTATTCCAAAACTTAATTTACATGTTTTGTTTGTCTATCAAATTGAGAATAGAAAATTGAAGATAATTTTATGTCCACCTTCAATATTTTGAAAAGAATTCTTCAAAATCTTGATACAAATTGAGTCCCTTTATTTGATATAATCTCTCTTGGTAATTCATAGTAGTGATAGAAATTATCAAAGAAAAATTTAGATGTTTCTTCACATGTGATAGATTTTGTATATAATACAAAATATACTATCTTGGTGAAATAATCTATAATCACAAATATAAAATCATATAAACTTCAATTTGAAAGATCGATGATAAAATCCATAAAAATAAAAGACTAAGATTGTTTTGGTATAGATAATGGTTGGAAAAGTCTATAAGGTTGATGATTAGGAGTTTTTGATCTTGAACAAATATTACACAACTGTACAAATTCTTTAATTGCCTTCTACATTTGAGGCCACTAAAAATCTCTTGATATTAGTTCCAAAATCTTATTATATCCAAAATATCCTATTCTATGGAAGTTGTGACAAGCTTCAAGAGCACGTAGTCGTGTTTCATTTTTTGGAATATATAAGCATTCTTCAAAATAGAATAGATTGTCTTTGAACTTGAATTTTGAAGTATCATGAGATTTAAAAGAATTATTCTTAATCATAAACAAGAGGATCTGAAGACATATATAATTAGACTTGCTTGAAAAAAATTGAATCAACAATCAATATTGATTTTATTGTTTAAAGATGAAATTGCTTCAACTTCAAGAAAATCATTTTTTTTAATCAAAAGTTGCATCTCTTTCTTTTAATACAAGATAAGAATATCTAAAAAAGACATCAAACAGACTTTATTGTTTTCTTAATCATTAAGTGATAATAAATTTGAATCTTGACAAAGACATGCTTCACTGAGTATGACAACAATTCAATACACATGTTGATATGAAATATTTAAGATTCTTGTGATCTATATACATGGTGACTGGATTAAAAGTGCCTTGTAGATAATAACACCATTCTTGAAAAGAAATCCAGAATTGTAAGTTTTTTATGATGGATTTCGTAGTTAATCTTTGTTACTAAAAATTTCTTATTAAGAAAAGCTATTAGGTGGAATTTGTTATTTTCTTCTATTTATTACAATATCATATCTAAAGCAAAATTTAATATATTTTTTTTCATAATTAATATCTTAGAAAAATTGGCATAATATAAAATTGGTACAAAAATAAAAGCTATCTTCAGAGCTTCAAACAATGCTTTTACTTCTTTATTCTACTTCAATTTATCTTTATAAGTTAAGTATGTAAGTAGAACTACAACTTTAAAAAAATTCTTAATGAAGATTTAATAATAATTAGCAAATCTTAAAAAAATATTGTACATCCTTTATTATTTTTGAAATCTAATCCATAATTATCTAGATTTTTTTAGGATCCATCTTAAAACCACCATTCAAAATGATATATCCTAAGAAGTCAGCTTAGACAGTATAAAATGTATACTTTTCTATCTTGGCATATAATCTTGTATCTCTAGATTTTTGTAACACACAACAAACATATAATATATGCTCTTCTATATTCTCAAAGTAAATTAAAATATCATTTAGATAATAGATAATAAAATTATCTAAGAATTCACAAAAAATATCATTCATGAGATATTAAAAATCAATTGGTGAATTTCTAAGTCCAAAAGGCATAATGTTATATTCAAAATATCCATATCTTGTTCAAAATGCAATCTTCTATTTATTTCTTTTTTTTATGTGGACCAAATTATACGCTCCTCATAGATATATTTTTATATAGATCTTAATTTGATTCAATTGATGAAGAAGTCCAAATATGAAAGATAAAGGATATCTATTCTTAATAATAATCTTATTGAGTCTTTGATAATCTACATATATTTATATTGATCCATCTTTTTTCTTTACAAATAAGATAAGAGTTCTTGCTAGAGATTTTGAATGGTGTATAAAATTTTTAGTCAATTTTTCACTAATGTATTATTTAAATTCAGCCAACTCATTTTGTGATAAACTATAGATTGGTCCAAATGGAGGTTGAGTTCTCTCTTTAAGATTGATTAAACAATCATATGGACAATATTTTGAAAGAATATTTGTATTTTGCTTCTAAAAAATATCTTGATAATCTTGGTACTGACTTAGAATGCCACTTGAAGTCTTTCCACCATCAGATATGAGTATAGCATAAATAATTAAATGTGATCTTTTTTTTGTTATATGCATAAAAACTTTTGTACCTATAAATATGGATTTTATTATATCAAACTTATTGTATTAAACTTATGGCTTTTCATTTGATTAATAAGACTCTTATTAATACTTTGAAAAATTCAAGTCTGCAAAAAATTCAATCTATTTAAGGATTATAATCTTTTATCTATGATAAATCTAAAATAACCAAATTAGATAGAGATTTAATTATATTAAAGATTATACAATTAATAAGACTATCTATTGTTATATTTATTGGAAGGATTTCATGAATAATATTTCTAAAAAACAACGGATGACTATCTATGATTTCTACATGTATAAATTTAGTTTTTTGTATTAAAGATATTCTATGATTTTTAATAAATTTTTTATATAAAAAACACGTTGAGGCTTCTGAATCTAATAAGGCAAAGGCTTTGTGATTTTTAGGTCTCAAATATACATCTATTATAAAATAAAGAAAAGATTCTAAGAAGAGAATAGGACCTTTACTAGGAGTTGTATAAGATTCTAGCTACACAATCTCTATTATAACTAGACAAACTTGTTTTCCAACATATTGTCTTCTTTGATAGTTGTATTCGTCATTTTATAGTTACATCATTTTTTTGAATAATATTGAATAATATGCTTAGATTCTCCATAATATAAGTATAATCTTTTTTAATGATAATGAGTCTTTTTTTATTTAATAAGAGATTTAAAATGTACCACATCAATTTATATATCTTCTACTTCCAAATGTATGTATTGAAAAGACATTGGTGTTGTCATTGTATTATAATAACATTGAGGCTCTTTTTTACAACTCTCAGATTGAAACTTAAAAAATTGATTTTCACAATTTATAACAAAGTCAATTACTTGACTCAATATTTGAGGATTGAATATGTTAAGCATCATAATTTTTACCTTATATTATAATCTATAAAAAAATTGGTGGATGAATGCAACATTATTCCACTTGATATCCGTTATTAGTTGTCAAAATTATAAAATATATAATATCACTAATCGATTACTTTATTATAAGATACGGATCTTCTTGGTTGCAACATGAATTGCATCATGTTCTTCATACATAAAAATACCTCTAAATTATTCAATATTAGATCACGTGATTCAAAAAAAGATGAAAATTATGATAAAGCAGAATTTAAAAGTAGTGTTTGAATAAACAGACTTGTGATCCTTGAGTTAGATAACTTTGAGGTTGAAGTTCAATTACCAATTGTATTTCAATGATGAATCCTTGAAACTTAGATCTTATGCCATCAAACTTCTCAAGTAAATTAATTTTTAATTTTTTGATGTTTGAACAATGTTCCATTGTAGGTGAAGTATTATAGCTTGGTATAGATATTAAAGCAGCTCCAATCATCTCTATATCATCACTTCTTGTTAATCTTATTACTTCTTGTGGTAGTACATTGAATTGATGCAAGCATTAACTCTCTCATTTGTTCTTGCATTTGTACCATTGTGCTCTTCATTTTAGCAAGCTCTGCCATAATATTATAATAGAATAGAAAGTGTTCACTTTCATTATAGAATAAAATATTCTAGAATATAAAATTAAAAAAAATTAAATAATATCAATTTAAAAGTGGATAATCTATAACTTCTAATATATTTATATCTTATCAAGAAAAAAAGATAATCCACTCTTAATCAAAAAAAGACTAAGCTCTAATATTGTACATGCATTCTTGTCAATTTTTCAAGGACACAAACTGAAAGAAGATGCATAAATCAATAAAATCTATATCAAAATAAATGACAAAATAGAAATAAGAAAATATATATATTTAAAAAAAAATTCGAATGGCTATTGTCAAAAATTATAAAATACAAAGACTCTTGATTTAGATTAGAAGCAAGAAAGAAATTGACAAAAATAAAGAAGGTTTTACTCTTGTTTCTATATATACTATCTACTCAAGAGCTACGTAGCGATGTTCTATAGAACCTCTAACATGTGTCCAATTTACAAAATATATGTCAAATTTACAAGACAAGTTTCTTATATGTGTGCCACGTACTTAGCTTATTCCATAAGCTACCAACATATACGATATGTGGCTAACTTGTTGACCAAGTTTCTAATCTACCAATCACCTATAGATATGTATAAAAGTAAAATCATGTCTATGAAGCTTCTAAGAAGCTTATTTATAAGATATTATCAAATTAACCTACTTTCACTTACTTCTATCTATCTATATTAATTAGATAATTTTTAGAGTAAATCTTATGTCCATGAGATTAATCAAAGAAACAAATAGAATAGATTTTATATTTTATATAAAATAATTGATTAGAAAATTAGAAAATATATAAAATATAAAATATGATCTTATAATAATTAAATAATTTGGTAAAATTCAAAATATTTATTCTATTAACTTGCTAAAAATATTGTCTAAGTTATAAGCTTATAAAAAGAAGCAACATTGATATGATTCAAATAATACAAAAATATTACAAATAGTATTTAGTACACTTAGGTTTTTTAAAAAATTAATAATATTTATCATTTATATCTTCTATTAGTTTTTTAAATTACTATTTACAGATATTAATAATATAATTATATTAAATTTATTTAGAACTTATTAATTTATTTAATTAATAAATTAATATTAGATATTAAAAAAATAAATCCATATAAGAACAACATAATAATAATAATAAAAAGATTTAGATTTATTTATAGATTCAAATATATATTTAGATTTAACAAGTATATATATATAGATTCAAATATATATATAGATTCAAATATATATTTAGATTCAAATATATATTTAGATTCAAATATATATATAGATTCAAATATATATTTAGATTCAAATATATATATAGATTCAAATATATATATAGATTTATTTATAGATTCATATATATATTTAGATTCAAATATATATTTAGAATTATCCTCACTTGTATCCGAAAAGAAAAAAGAAAAAAGAAAACTCACATGCAACAACCAGCAGATCTTTTGGGAGCAGAGTCTTCAGTCTTGTGAGCAAACCAGGACCATCGACGTCTACGATGCATCGTGTCTGCTGGTCTCGAAACAATCTGGCATTGTGCTCAGTGGGGCACTCCACCTCCCTCTCGGCGCTGAAAGGGGCCTCGACCTTAACTCCCGCATGCACCAGCAGTTATCTGCAGGACACCCACAATCAGCAATCACGGGTTGGTTTAGTTTGGTGAAGGTGGTGGGAATCAGGGCGAGGTGGGAGCACAGCTTCAGACCCAACCCAAGGCTCCACACCTCTGCCACACACTGCGCATGCCCTTATATTGTGCCACTGGAACGTGGGGTTGTGAATAGGTGACCCTGAAATCCAGCAACGTGTGTTTTTTTTTGTCAGGGAAACTCACTTATCCTCATCGACGATTGACCTCCGCAAATGTGGTTAACAAGTAGAGAATGGTTTTCACGTGACGAGAGATGGCTTTGGCCAGTGGGTGCAAGCTCAACTTGTTGCTTTCTCAAGTATTTTCATCGACTCTCCCTAAGATATTATATTGAGATGCTGACAGTGCGCCAGTTTTGGTATTTTATGGTGCGGGTTGTGGAGGGGACTAGAGGATTGGATTAAACAAGATGTTTGTTCACATTGGATGCTTCTACGCTGGAGTTATTTTTGTGTTATTCTTTTGGGGGTCTGCGTTAGCGGGGAGATGGAGAGAGAGTAAAGTTAAGCCCCAAGGATTCTAGAATCACGGTCTCGTGACAGTCAACATAGCGGTGGAAAATAGGTGAAAGTAGATCTGGGGGGGCCAAACACGGGATTCTCTAAAGGAAATCTAGGCCCAAGAAGTTACACGAAGCAGTTCAGATAAGGGATGAGAAGTCAGCACAAAGGATTTACATCGTAACAGAACACCATGCTGAAGTGCTGGAGGGAGATCTAGCGTTTGATCGCCCCGTGAGGCACGGTTACCAGGCCTCCGCGCATCCCAACAAGGTGAAGTAAACACCGGACCCCAAGCTGGGGTCCTGACACAGTCAGAAAAACAAATTTAACCTGAAACCGTGGCAGCAGCAGCAGCAGGGGCGTAAGATCTTATTGCACAGGGTGGCCTTAATAAAAATTGCAATGAATTTCACTCAGCCGAAACAGAAAATGCCACGAGCATATGAAGTATTAGTTGAGATGTACACTGTTTTCTGTTGTGGGGCCCATACTGATGGATAATTCAGAATTAACCACAGCTTGTGTACGGCTAGCGCCGGTTTATTATACGTCGTTTTCAACGCCAGGTTCTTCTCCTATCTACGCTTCTTGCAATCCCCTCTCCGCGATTCAAGTTCTTCATTTTGCCTCGATGCTGGTGCTTCTTGAGTTTGAGCTGAACGATCCTTTAGTTTGCTATCCTCCACAGCACGGTTCTTGTGGTAACTCGCCCGCGAGCACATAAAGGAAAACACTCTCGGCACTCCAGAATGGACAATGAGCTGAGTTCCGGGCGGAGTCGCAGGTTCAGTACGAAAGGTGTCGGTGACAGCTTGGAGAGAAATCTGGGAAGAATCGTGAGACTGCGACGCGGATGGTGCATCGTGTAACTGCGTGTGCGCTGGCTTCATGATCGGCAGCAGAGGAGTGTGCGGTAGTTTTGGGAACAAGTCGAGGAGATGGATTATACAGTGGTGGAAGCTGCTGGACCGGGATTGTGGCGAAGTGCTCTACCGACATTTTATTGAGCGGCACAGGGTCTCCATTGCGCCAAAGGTATACCCACCTCTTCTGCTGTCCTGGGCTCTTCTCTGGTCTCCTCAGACTCACGCTCGGTCAGGGAAGTTCGCCCTGAGAACTTTCACGGGGTGTTGTGGGTTCTACAGCAACCTCTAGTGTTCTTGAAGGGAAGAAAAGAATACGTTGTGTCTCAAGTGAGGATTCTCAAACTTATCCCTGACTTCGAGTCGTTTGCGGATTGCTAGTCTGGTCGAAGAGTACCTCATGATGACAGAACTTGCACACTTGAGAAACGTGTTCAATTTGAACAATGAATACAGTTGTAGATTATGCTAGATCCGAGTATTTTGTTTAGGTTTTAGAAATATCGCTGAGGTTGGTTTCCAGATCGTGTTCAGTGTTGTAACTGTAAGTCCGTCCACTTTCAAATCGTGGCACTGCTTTTAGGTATTTTCACAGCTCAAATAGCATTTTCTCTTAGTGAAGTCGTCGATCTGTAATAAAGTTCACTGCTATTCTAAATGGAAATAAACCCTTCTTTCACATGTCATTTTCGTGCTCTACAGAATAGTTCACACAAGCAGTGATCCACTGCAACCTGTTCGTTTGGGCATTAGTGCCTCACTAAGGTGCATTTTCATTACGTTCCTAGGTGTTATGTGACAAGCTTCTTTTGACAAGTTATTTCTTCACTCTCACAGAATTTCGGTACCTTTTCATGGTGCCCCGAAGCCAAGCACGAAGCTGCCTTTCTTGTCTAGCCGGGAAATGGAGCGAAGATGTAGACGTATATGGTTTATTCATTAGGACCGGAGCTAGTAACTCTCCATGCTGGACTTGGGTGCATTGAAAGTTTGGTCGCGAGTTGAGTTCAATGGATGAATCAAAGGCCGCTGTTGTTAAAGCCAGGGACCACAGGCATCAAGGGTCGTATGCAAGTTTGAACGACTGTTCAACTCAGGATGAACTCAATGCTGCGCTGATTCAAGCTGCTAGTGAGGGTAACCACCTGATATTGAACCTGCTGATTGATGCAGGTGCAACAAACCTGGTAGGCGCCATGACGTGTGCTGGCTGGTCAGGCCACGTTCACGTCGTAGATGCGCTTATCAAGCGTACTCGATCTGTTTCCTTCGGTGCTGCCTTTGTTGGGGCACTAGTTGGTCTTCAGAAAGATATGATTGATTATGTGGTCCATGTCGCAGACAAACATGGGCTTGACAAGTGCCTTCTCATGGGAGCCGCTCGCATTTGGAGCTGCAGCACTGTGGAGGAAGTTAAGTTCTTATTGTATGCCATCCAGCGCCTGGTCGACGCCGGAGCGAAGAGCTTTCAAAGGGCGATGCAAGTGAGCTGTGGCGATGCTGTTATTGAGTACTGGAATGGAGATATTTTTATGTACAAAGCTCAGATCCTTCAAAGATTAGTGGTTTTAGGGTCCAGCCATCTAACTCCAGATTTCTTCGGACGGATCCTCTTGATGATTTGCGTAACCTTTCTTTGTAAGTTGAGGAAGTGCCATGAGAAGGTGTGTGAAGGTTCGGCTAAGTTAACAAAACAGTACTGCAAATCTGGAGAGAATTTGAGGTGTGCAACCATTGTGCAGGACATGATCAACGTCCTGTCAGTTGTTTGTAAGAATGGGGCAGCGGACCTCATCAGCAGCCGATTACTCGATGTTGCCAATGGAAGTTTTGATGATATAAGGCGATTGCTGCACATTTCCGAACCATATTTGGAAACCTGTAGTTCCGAGTGGCCACTGAAAATGCTCCGGTTTATGCTTATCGACTGTGGTATCAAGGATTTGAGCCCCACAGTAACCACACTTCCTGCATTCCAGGCAGCTCGGCTGAACGTTCTTCTTCCGGTAGTAAAATGCTTTTTTGAACTACAATGTTTCGAGGCTGCATACGTCTACCTGGATATGTCGATTACTTTCTGTCAAATTGACGCCATCCGGCACATTCTGAGCGTTATTCCTAAGCCACCTGACACGGCAAATCTGATTCAGACGGTTCGAGCTGCAGCCTCGAACACAAGGGGTCCACCCCGTGGGCCACAGGGAGTTCTTTGTGCTCTTCATTCAAACTTCCTTTGTAATGAGACTGAAACTTTGGCTGAAGCTGCTAAGTTAGCGGAGCTACCAGAAACTGACGTGTCTGTGAAAATGGCGTTGAGGTCGGAGTGGTCCCAGCAAGCGTTTAATGAAGGAATTCAAGCTGGGCAGAGGCATTTTTTGAACTGGATGCTTATCAGGAAGCACGCATTGTCACCATTGCGAGTGGGTGAGCTGCCACTGGAATTGCAAGTTGCGATCGGGTATGTTCCTTTGTACAGAGACTGCTTGAATACTCCTGGCAGTCTCATATCACAAAGACAGCGGGGGGAGGTGGTGATAGCTTTGCAACAACTTTATCAAGGGAGTGGGAAATTCACTTACTCCACTTTAATGAACGCAGACAAGAGATTGCTGTTGTCCCTGCTAGCTGCACGTCTTCCTGCATGGTGTAGTTCTCTAGAGTTCAAACGTAGCGTGTTCACTGGATTCTAAATTTAGCTTGGTAACACCACACCATACACACTTAGAGCTGAGCAGATTGTGACGCACGGATGAAGAGCCTTTCTTTTTTTTTGGTTTCTTTTTTAATTGTTTACCAGCCTCTCGTTCGGCAAGAACGGCTCTTTAATTAAACATCTTAACCAGTTTGAGGGGGTTCTTTCAGTTCACGTGTGTTATTTGATCGAGCAGCCTTTTGAGCGCAGGATCGGGCAAACCTGGTTCCGTGCCGAGTCTGTATTTGGTATCCTTGCAGACAGTATTGGCGATATCTTCGCCTGTGAAACGTCGGGCTGCGTAGCACCGCTCTCAATCCAAAGTTTCCCAGAGTAAAATTATGTGCTTAGCAGCAGATTTGAGGTGTTGCCTCAATTCTAGTGATTGTTTAGAGCCATCAATTCAAGATGTTTAGAGAGTTCTTTACTTCAGCGATTCCAACTGGTGACGATTTCTGGTGGTTCACTGCAGCTATTTTCAAGATGCTTTTGTTAAGTCGCTTGAATGTTGGCGAGAATTGGATTTTGCTTAGATAGCATCAAGTGATGCTGAAACTGAGGATGCTTTTAATATCATCCTATCGTGCATTCTGATGAAGCTGGAACTAATTCTTATCTACGAAGTATTGGGATTGAACGGCGAGTCGGGTGGGAGAAATCGTGACCTTTTCTGTTGAACAGTTAGTGTATCATACAACTAGTGAAAACGCCAGGCGTGCATGAAGCTGTTGTAAAGTGCATATCTTGAAACTGGAAAAATCTTCTGTGCCTTCAGCAGTGCACTCGTACAATTTTCAGGTGAAGTTCTGATTGCTAATGCCACTCCCATACTAATTGCATCTTCTTATCTCTTCATTAATTTATTTTCAATTTTCAAAATATTGTCTGAATATTCTCTGTTACGTTTAACTTTGTTTGCAACCGCCAACCTCGTTGTCAGCGACGGATTCGTTTCCTGATTCCGATTCAAGGCAAGCATGCTTGTGCAGGCAATGCCCTCTTCCTTATCGAGTCATGCTGGGACAGCAAAGCTTGACACGATGGACACGATAATGTATGTCAGTACCCCAGCACGACCAGGAACACAACTGCATGGGTTTCGAGCGATCCCATTGTGGAGTTTCAGCGTCCCAACCACCCTGGGAGTGGACAGAGAGACTGACTTTGGACTGCACCAAAAGAAAGGAATAAATAAATATATATATAAATAAAATCTAGATTAACCGCTACGTGTATTGTCCTTTCTGAACGGCAGAGCCTATGAGCCCACACGGTGTAGTACTGAGGCTAGATTCGAGAGCCCTGGTAAATGCACATCAGTCTTACTAGAATAGACCCCGCTCATTCGCCGAGAAGAGAACCCACAGTCCCGTCATTGCAGGCTTGTTACTTGACGTTTCTGATGGCTGTATCCACCTGTACTGTACTGTGTGTCCGCTCATTTCCGGTTCTAGAATGCCCCATTCAACACCAGATGAGTGCACGAGAATGTGGGTACTGGTACTCTGTCCGCTCACGCCTTACGGTGGCCTATCTAGTATTGTACCGCAGGTGTCATAGCAGCTTTGGCACTGGATCTGCGGTACCTAGTGTGTGAGAGAGGTACGTCGCCAAGGCCATGCCGCACTGCTCCTGCAACATCCAGCAAGTCTGCATTGAATGCACGTTGATCATCGTCATCTGCCGTTGTAACCTCACCCAAATCATGGCCATGCATTCCATATCTACTCACGCCATATCTATTCATTCCGTATCTATTTATACCATATCTATTCATTTAACGTCATTCAAAACATGGCTATTCATTTCGCAGGGGGTAGGGGCTATTGCTATGGATGCTCGAGTAGAATGAGTCATATCATTATAAGAGGTGGAAACTGTTTCTTTGTTCCACTCTCTGGTATGGGTTTTTAGAATGGTTTAGGGGCACTTTATATTTAGGGTACAAGGTGAGAGGCCTTAATTTTCAAATGCTTTGATTGGTTGATAGCAAAAGACCTTATTAGTTTTTGAATCACGGTCTTTTAAGTGGGCTTGTAAATATAAAGTGCCTCTAAATAATATATAAAGATATAGTAATTGCTGTACAGTAGGGTGAAGTAGAGTGTTTTTTTTCTTTTACACTTACAAAGATTGCAAATAACTTTTTTGCATGATTCGAGAATTTTTTTAAAATAAATATATTCTAAAGAATTCACTTAATATATATATATATATATATATATATATTATTGTAGTTTTTTTTTTTTTTTTTTTTTTTTTTTTTTTTTGTATCTTGTTTATTACATAGTTTCTATGATGTGGTTTGGCAAATGTAGTTGTGGTTATGATTCAAGAATTTAGGATTTGCAATGTAAAAATAACAAAGAATAACTAAATTCTTAAAAGATTTTTACATTGCAATATATTTTTCTTGTCTTATTTTCTTAATATAAAGTAGATTAGAAAATGGATTAGAGATTCAATTTTCAAAATATAATAGAATGTAATGTCAAGCTCAATACAATATTAATTTAAAAATATATTTATTTTATTTATTTGTAATAAGTGTGATGTTAAAATTAAAGACTTTTAATAATTTTTTATTATTTTAGAATTAAGTTATGTATTTATTAAATTATTTATAGATCTATTTTATTATTAGATAGATTATTTATAATAACAAGCTATTTAAATTTTATATTAAAAATCTTTGAGTAAAATTTGATTTTATACCATTTGAGTTAATTAAGTTTTAAATATAATATTCAGTACCTTGAGTAGTTCTACAAGCATTGTTAAATAATATTTTATGATATATTGAATTGAAAAATTAAAAATAGCTTTTATATCAAGTACTACAATTCTTGTCCACTTTTTTTTTAATGTTAAAAATAAGTAATTGATTTCTAAAAAAAAAATCAGCAATTTAACTATAATAAATTAATTTTACATATTTTTATAAATAAGCATATTTTTATCTTTGTATATATTTTTAAATAACTAAAAAAATTATTAAGAATATTTTTGATATATTTTTTAAATAAAAAATTATATATTTTAAATTATTTAATTATTTAAAATATATTTATTATAATATTACTTATAACATATACTAATATAGCCTAAATAAATAGAAGTCAATATATATAAAAGTAGATAGAAACATATTAGATAGATAGTATCATTTTTTAAATACATTAAAGAAGTTTGTTAGATGTGGATCATATCTATAGATGCTTCTGTACATAGGTAGGACAAATGCACTTCTAAATTAAAATCTAAACATGTGAATTTTGTCTATTGTCCTACTTATTTGGAGGTGCTTGATATCCAAACAAATGCCTAGCTAAGGTGCCAAGCTTCAAATTGGACAACCTTGTCAACTTGCCCGATTATATAAACTTAGTATACACCTTGAATCTTGCAAAGGTGGCCAATGAGCCTTGACGCCAATAACTTTAGCTTTTAGTTGATTGTTATTTATAACTATAATTTTAGAAATAAATAATATAAAAGTTATATGAATAAATAATATAAAAGTTTTAAAAAATAAAAAATATTTAAATTAAATAATTTTAATTTTAATATAAAATAATAAAAAAAATAAAATTTAAATTTATAAATTAATTTTTTTAAAAATAAAAAATAAGATTATTATCATATCATAAAATTGGATATGTATTTTTCAATTAAATTAATTTTTATATAATATATATACTAAAATTAATATAATATTATTTATTAGATAATTATTTAATTAAATTATAAAATATTTTAAATTCTAAATATATAAGAAATTTCACAATAAATTTTTTACATATAAGATTCTAAATAATTTTTTTTGAAAAGATTTTAAAAATTGAAAACATAATAGCAAGTATAGCATTACAAAAATAATAAAAAATTATTTTAAAATGTTTAAAATATTACACACGTTTTTATTTTTATTTTTTTTGAATAATATTATATTTAGAATCAAAGACAAAAAAGTTTAATTAAATTATACTATAAATGTAGTTAATACGACAAAAATATATCAACTTCATACTGATATGTTATACAAATATTACAAATATGGTGTAAAAAAATCAAATAGTTTATAAAAACAAGATTCAAGCATAAAATAAACAATGTATAAATATAAAAAATATAATATACAACTATATTATGTAATCCAGACAAATCTGATTGTATTAAAAAAAATCCTAAAAAATATTTTTAAATTTTTAATAGTAAAATAAGTGAATTAAGTAAAAATAAAATATATTTGTATTTATTTATAATATGTATTATTCAATGGATATCAATTATTAGATGTAGGAAGAAAAAAGTGATAACAAATATTTTTAAAAGATCAATAATCCTCTAAAAAAAAAAAAGATCAATAATGTAATTTTAAAAATATATAAATAAAATACTTCTTAAAATTAAAAATTTTAAAATACGAAATTAGTACATATATATATAGTAATAAGATTCAAATTAATACATAATTTTATTAAATACATAGTTTATATAAGAAATAAATATACATACATATAAATTCATAATAAAAAATTTTAAAAAATATTCTTTAAATAAAAAAAGATTATGCAGAAACTTCAAAGCATGTCGATTAATAAATTATTAATATAAATTAGGAAAAATAAAAATTTACATGATAAATACATAAAATAAAAATATATTAACTCTTTAATATGTATATTTAAGAATAAATGAGTTTTTATCGAAGGCTATAATATTATATATAAATTATATATTTAACAATATTTCAATTTAATTTTATGTTATAATAATATATACTATATAATTATAATTTATACATACTATATATTTTGATTTGATTTTTACATGTATTTTTAATGAATATAATCACCTTCATAGGATAAAAGAATAAAAAAAATCACCAATCATCTTTAATAATATTTATTATAAATAAATAAGAATTTAGCAAAGAATTTTATTTAATATTTAAATTTTTTTTATTAGTGCACCCATATTCTTTATAGAAAAAAAAGATGGATCTCTATGGATGTGTGTTAATTATTGTAGCCTCAACAAAGTAACTATAAAAAATCATTATCCTTTGCTATTGATATGAGGATTCTTTCACCAATTGGATCAAATTAAGATCTATGTTATAGATATATTTCAAGCCACCATATTTTAGAATCTTTTGTAATCTTCTAAAACCTCTCATAGTCTTTTAGAATCTTCCATATGTATCTAAAATCTTCCAAAATCTTTTAGAACCTTCTTTAGTCTTCTAAAATTTTTCATAGTCTTCTAAAATCTTCTAGAATCTTCTTCAATCTTCTAGAACCTCCTATAGTCTTTTAAAATCTTTTAGAATCTTCTTTAGTCTTCTCAAACTTGTCTTAGTTTTTTAGAATCTTCCTCAGTCTTCTAAAATCTTCTAACATATTCTTAGGAGGTTTAATAGGACATAGGCCTTCTAATATAAATAGGAGGCAAGATCAAGATACACCTCAGTCTTGCCAACACTAGTCTTAGAACAATAAAAAATGTTGCCTTATTTTTTCATATCAATCTAGTTTTTTATTCTTATCAATCATCTAGTTCTTTGTTCTTACCCATCCAATTCTTTGTTCTTAAAACCATTCTAATTCTATAATCTTTTTCTTGTCTCTATCAAGGATAAGGACATGAATCATAAAAGAACAAGATATATTTTAGTGTTACTCAAAATTATATGAAGATAGAATAATATTAAAATTAGAATGACTACTGTCAAAAATAAAAAGATTAGAGACTTATAAAATAAGACAAGAAATAAGGAAGGCATTGACAAGAGTAAAGAAAGCTTCATTCTTATCTCTATATATACTATCTATTTAAGAACTATGCAACGATATTCTATAAGACCTCCAACACCTGTCCAAGTTATAAGACACCTGTCAAACTTGCAAGACAAGCTTCCTACATGTATGCCACGTACTTAATTTATTCTATAAGCTATCAATATGTACAACATGAGGCTAGCTTCATAACCAAGTTTCTAACCTATCAATCATCTATAGACATGTATAAAGGTGAATTTGCCTCTATAAAGCTTCTAGGAAGATTCTCTATAAGATATTATCAAATTAATCTTCTTTTATTTACTTCTATCTATCCATACTAATTGGATAATTATTAGAATAAATCTTATATTCATGACAGTCTCTTTACTAACCCCCTATCTTGCATCCTTGACATTTTGGCAAGACTATCTAAGTAATCATATCAAAGCTTTGATCTCTTGATAGAGAGTGGATTATTCTTCTTCTTGAAGATATTATTGCATTCTAGAGGAGTGGAGATTATCTCCTTTTAGATTGATATGCTTTCTTATTATAATTTGATCTTTTCTTAAAAAGAATGGATTATTTTTTTTTTAGGATATATCACTACATTTTAGAGGTTCCAGATTATCCTCTTCTAAATTAATATTGTTTAAAAATATTCCTTTCAGTATAAAAAATACTATATTAATAGCTTGTTGATTTTTTCTTTGTCAATGTGAAAGTAGATCAAGTCATAGAAAGTATGTCCTCAAAAACAAAGAATAGAGTGGCAACTCTTACAGATCTTCAAGTTCTTTTAGATACTGTACAAGAAAAAATGGTATTCTTTTGTAATCCAAAAAAAAAACTACAAATAGAGCAAGTATCCAAAGAAACTAAGTGAATGATTCATAGTCTACAATAAGAGATTATTTAATTGAAGGAAGTAGGCGGTAGACAAGCTATGCATGTAATCTCTCTAAAAGCTCCAAGGGTTGTCATGAAGGAGCTAAAGGCTAATATGCTTGATAAATTTGATGGAATAAGATACAACTTTTGAAGGTTTAAGCAACAAATATAGCTTTACTTATGATTATATCCTTCTCATTATACAAATGAGTTCACTCAAGTTACTTTTGTAGGCACTCTTTTATCAAGAAGTGTTCAATTATAGTTTGCTCTATTATTGGAAAAGAATTTTTTAATCTTATATAATTTGGAGGCTTTTATGAAAAGATTTATTATTATATTTGGAGATAGTGATCGGAAGAAGGTGACAAAAAGAAAGATTCAAAACCTACAACAAAAATAATATTCATCTGTGATTTATATTGGAAAATTTCAACAACTTATTTGTGATCATGATTGGAACAATAAAGCTTTTATAATTCAATTTTATTATGGCCTGAAAGACAATGTGAAGAATTTATTGATTACAAAGCTAAGAGTTGAAAGCTTAGAAGAACTCATATTTCAAGCTATTACTTGTGACAATTGCCTATTTGAGTTACAACAAAACCTACAAAAAGAGAGATGATCAATTTTTAGCAATACATATCAAAGTATATCTACTATATCTTCAAGAGTATTGAAAAAGCGATTAACATATCTTAAACCTATGCAGATTGATACAACTCAATTCAAGCCATTAATACCAATAAAAAAGACTAGATGTTGGCAAAAGAATCTATGTTTATATTGTAGAAGATCTAATTACAATGCAGCAAACTATCCAAACAAGTTTAGAGAATTCAAGGTACAAGGTATAATATCTGAATTAGAGAGGTCAAAAAACAAAGACATCCAGCCACAGTAAGAACTTTGCAGTTGAATACCCTCAAATCTAAAGTATCAAAAAAAGGTCTTTTTTTACCTCCGGATCCAATGTCATATTTTATATTTCTTGTACATATAAGAACCTTAAAATAAGAGATTTTTCCTAAAGCTCTTTTAGATATTAGAGCTTCAATATGCTTTATGAATAAAATTTTTTTAACTAAGTACAACTTAGTACTTCTAAAAAAAACCCATTCCACACTTGTTGAAGTCATTGATGGACAAAACCTTGCATTAAAAGATATTATTAAAGAAATCCAACTATTGGAAGTGATACTAAGAGATCGAATATCACACATTGTCTTCAACATTATTTGATGTCCAACAAATCCTATTGTCATTGGACTTCCTTAATTTGAATTACATAATTTTGATATTGATTAGAATTTGTAAAAGATTTCTTGAAGATTCAAATATCAAAAGAAGAAATGAGGTACTACTTCATTTCTTGGAGCTAAAGCATTTATACAAGTAGTAAAAAAAAAGGCTACATTTGCATTGTATGCTACCTCAATAAAAGATCCAACGGAGCTATTGAAGCAAGATATTCCTAGCTAATACGATGACCTTGAAAACGTATTTGAAAAAAAGAAAGCAAACATGTTATTAGAATATCATCTTTATAATTATGTAATCAAATTACAAGATGGAGTTCAACCTCTATTTGGTCCAATTTATAATCTCTCATAAATGGAGCATACAACCTTCCAAGAATATATTAATGAAAATCTAGCCAAGAATTTTATTAGACATTCAAAATTACATGTAGGAGCTCCTATCTTATTTGTGAAGAAAAATGATGGTTCTTTATGTATGTATATTGACTATGAAGATTTGAACAAGGTAACTATAAAAAACTGCTATCCATTACTATTAATCTCAGGATTATTGGAATAATTAGGATAAGCAAAGATCTTTATAAAGATTGATTTGAGAGGTGCCTTCAACCTAGTTAGAATTATAGAAGGAGATCATTAGAAGATAGCATTTTGTACAAGGTATGGACATTTCAAGTACAATATTATGCCTTTTAGACTTATAAATGCACTTGCAATCTTTCAACATATGATGAATGATATCTTATAAAAATACTTAGATGACTTTGTATTCATCTACTTAGATAATATCTTCATCTTTTCTAAGAATGACCAAGAATATGAATATCATATACATATAGTATTGGAGAAACTACAAGAAAGTAGATTGTATAACAAATTAGAGAAGTGTCCTTTCTATCAACCATCAATTAAATTTTTGAAATATATTACTTCTAAAAATGGAATTTTTATAGATCTAAAGAAGACACAAATTGTTATAAAGTAGAAACAACCATCATCAATCAAAGATGTACAATATTTCTTGGGATTTATAAATTTTTATAAAATCTTTATCAAGGATTATTCCAAGATTGTAGCTCTATTAATATTACTTACACGCAAGAAAAAATTTATTTGGGATAACAAATCCAAAAAAGCATTCAAAAACTTAAAGAAATCCTTTGCTTCAACTCTTATACTTGTCCATGTAGATCCAATAAAACCATTCATTTTGGGAATAGATACCTCAGATTTTGTACTTAGATCTATGCTCTTTTAAACTTGTAATAATAATCAATTTCATCTAATAGCATTCCACTCTCAAGAAATTTCAACTGCAAAGATCAATTATGAGATCCACAACAAAGAACTATTGGCAATTGTTGATGCTTTTGAAGAATGGTACCATTTGTTGGAAGGGACTCAACACAAGATTATGGTATATATTGATCATAAAAACTTGGAGTATTTTATGAGTTCCCAAGTTTTAAACTACCATTGAATACTATAGAGTATGTCATTATCTCGGTTTGATTTTGTAATTATATATTGTATGAAAAACTTCAAGGAAAATCAGATATCCTTTTTCAATGGTCATATCTTATACTAAAAATAGGAGATATTATATTGAATTAATAAAAATTAGTCATGTTTAAGTTATCCAATTTACAATTGAAAACATTGGCAATATCTATCTATATAAATATAGCTCTCAAGACAAAAATCCAGTGAGTAATGAAGACAAATCCATTTGCAAATAACATTCAATAATATTTAAAAAAATACATTGGTAGAAAAAAATAATAATTTTAAATTCAAGGACGGATTGTCATATTTCAAGGATCTCTTGTATGTTCTTCCAAGCCTTATAAGACTTCAAATTCTTCAAGCACAATATGATCTTCCAACAACTAGATATTTTAGCTTCAATAAGACTTTGGAATGAATATCAAGACATTATTGGTGGCCTTAAATATAGAAATTGGTGAAGAAATTCATCCAATTATGTAAAATTTGAGCTTGAGCAAAAATTCTAAGATATCAACCATATGAACTTTTTCAACCACTTCCAATTCTTAAAGGCCTATGGCAATCATTATCTATAGACTTTATTATAGACCTTCCAATTTCTAATAGAAAAGATTTAATTTTTATGGTGGTAAACCATTTTATCAAGATGACATATTTCATCTTAAGTAACAAGATTATTTTTGGAGATGAAACAACTAAGATTTTTATTAATAATATTTATTGAATATATGACCTTTCAAATGACATCATTTCAAATCAAGAACTATAATTTGTATCAAATTTTTGGAGAGCATTATTTCAACTTTTGAAAATCAAGATCAATCTTTTATCAACATATCATCCTCAAATCAACAGTCAAATAGAACAAGTGAATTAAATCTTAAAATAATATCTTTCTTGCAGTATAAATTATCAACAAAATGATCGGATGGAGCTCCTACTATTAGCAGAGTTTGCATATAATACCACCAAATATTCTTCAATGAAACAAATTCCATTCTTCTCAAACTATAGATACTACCTAAAGCAAATCCATTCCAAAATGAAGATGTAAGAAGTCTTATTATAGAAAATCAAGCTACTTATTTATAAACCATCCATAAAAAATTAAAATTCCAACTGCAAATAGCTTAAGACCGATATAAAGACTATGTAGATATTCATTGCAAAAACCAACTAAAGTTCAAGGTAGGAGATTGTGTCTACTTACTCCAGCAAAATATACAAATAAATTCATCATCACGAAAATTAGACTATTAAAGACTTAGACCATTTATAATTCTATACTAAATAAATCTAATGAATTTCCATATTAAATTACTAAGTAGCATATGCATTCATATAGTCTTCCATGTCTTACTTTTAAAAACCTATGATAAATCAGCTATTGATGGAAGAACTCTTCTATCACTAATCCCAGTTGAAGTCAATCAAGAGCTTGATTATAAAATGAATAAAATATTGGATTCACACATAAGATATAGACAATTGGAATATTTCATCCATTAGAAGGGCTATGAAATTAATAAAAGAACATAAGAACGTTCAGAAAACTTTAGGAATGCACCTAAAAAAGTTTACAAATTCTATCAATAATATCCTAAATTTTTTGGATTTAATCGTCATTGAAGATTTTGTAAATACCAACATCTCTTGGCTTCTAAATGATACTTTCTTATCAACAATAGAAGACTAATATAAAAGAGAGAAAGCTACATTAAGATCTTTATTTATATATAGTCATTTTTTTCAAGATAGAATAGATCATATTAAAAGCTTATTAATTATTACGTCAAATCTTTGCGTTTTAATGAATTTGCAAGAATAAGAATGAGAAGACTCTTCTACCACACAAGTAATTGATGAGCCATTGCAACTTTCACAATCTGCTAGGTTTGAAGAACATGAGTAAGGCAAAGAAGGAATATTTTAATGCCAAGTAAGGCTACATTTGGAGTCTTTGAAGATACGACATCATTACAAAAATTTTAATTCAAATACTTGAGCTTTGGTAATATTCTTTGAAGTTGGAAGGGTGACTCTAGATAGATCAGAAATTATATTTAGAGGATGTTTTAAAAATCGTAATAAAGAGCAGATTCTTCGATGGGATGTTAATACAATAGAAATTAAATCTGGAGGTCATCAACGCTACCTCAAGGGGTCCTGTTGAACCAATAATCAATGAATAAAAGATAAAATGTGTTGCTTCTCTATTGCGACAAATTCTAACTTTCTTGCATATGTGATTTAATCATCAAATCACTTTGATTTCTTGTGAAACTTGTCATTAAAAGGGGAGGTAATATCATGGACACACTTCAAGTCATCACATTCTAAAACCTTCTATAGTCTTTTAAAACCTCGAGTAGTCTTCTAGAATCTTTTATAATTTTTTAATCTTCTAAAATCTTCCATAATCTTCTTGAACCTTCTAGAATTATTTTCAATCTTTTAGAATTTTTTGTAGCTTTTTAGAATCTTTTAAAATCTTCTTTAGTCTTTTTGAACTTGCTTTAATCTTTTAGAATCTTCCTCAGTTTTCTAAAATCTTCTAAGATACTCTTAGAAGGTTCAATAGGACATAGACCTTGTAGTATAAATAGGATGCAAGACCGAGATACACTTCAATCTTGCCAGCACAAGTCGTAGAGCAATCCGAAGTGTTATTTTTATTCTTCATATCAATCTAGTTTTTTATTCTTATCAATCATTTAGTTCTTTGTTCTTGTCCATCTAATTTTTTATTCTTGAAACCATTCTAGTTCTATAATCTTTTCTTTATCTCTTTAATAATCCGCTATCTTGCATCCCTGACCATCTATATAAAAATATATCTTTGTAGAGTTTATAATATAATATGTATTAAAGAAGAAAACAAAAGGAAGACCACTTTTTATATAAGATATAAACACTTCAAGTAAAATGTCATGCCTTGTAGCCTTGTAAATATACCAATCATTTTTTAATATTTTATAAATAATAAATTTTATAAATTCTTTAGTGACTTTATTATATGTTATTTGAACAACATCTTAAATTATTTTAAGACTTCAAAAGAGCATAAACAACATGTTTTCCTTATCTTACAAAAATTATGAGATATTAGACTATATGCCAAATTTTTTAAAAAATATATATTTCATGAGTCTCAAATAGAATTTTTTGACTATATCATCTTGAATGAAGACTTAATGATGGATCTAAAGAATATTAAGACCATTAGTGACTAGACAAATTCAAAATCAATATGTGATGTCTAATACTTTCTTAAATTTATAAATTTCTATAGAATCTTCATCAATAATTATGTTAAGATAGTTGCTTTGCTTACTTTATTGACATACAAGGATAAGCTTGAATAAGGATTAAAAGCTGAAAAAAACTTTAAATGATTGAAGATAGTATTTATCATGGCTCTTATCTTAATTCATCCAAACTTTTTTGATCTATTTTTTATGGAAATTGATGCCTTAGACTTTGTTTTGGCAGCAATCTTATCACAACTTAGAAGAGAAAAGAGGCCACATCTAAATGCATTCTATTCTAAAAAATTCTTAGCTACAAAAATTAATTATGAGATCTATAATAAAAAAAAACTTCTTACTATTATGGATTCTTTTTAAGAATGGCTCAATTTGCTTAAAGATGCTTTATATCCAATGTTTATATATACAAATTACAAGAACCTTGAATATTTTACATTGGCTTGTGTTTTAAATCTTTGTCAAGTCCATTTAAGTATATATCTATCATATTTCAACTTTAACATCAAATACTGATTTGAAAAGCAATAAGAATTGTTAGATATTTTATCAAAGAGATTATATCTTATACTAAAAGAAGGAGAAGCAATATATGACCTATAATAGATAATATTCTTAAAATCCAAGAAATTTTGTGTCTTAACAACTATTGTATCAATTCCAATAGATTCTTTGTTTTTTGATCAAGTTTATACAACCTTGATTATAGATCCTCTTATTTTTTATATTAAATATTATTTTAGCAATATCTACAATGATTCTAAGATTATGAAAAAAATAGCACAATTTTTTTAGCATATATTTTGTTTAATTTGAAAACTAAGTGTTAAATCTCTATTAAAAATATTATGATTTTTATATACATGAAGAGCAATTTAATAATTGAAATAATATTAGTTACTTTTATTAAAAATTTATAAATATAATTTTAAAATATATATTTGAATATTTTATAAAGAATTTTATAATATTATTATATTTTATAGTTTGAATATTTTATTTATTATCTACTTTTTAAATTAAATATATTTTTAAAATAATTTTAAGAAAAAATTACTAAAAAATAAATATAAGAATATTTAATTATTGACATAACCAAGATTTATTTTATATTTATTTAGCATATATTTAGCTACAATCTTTGTTATAAATCCTATGTCCTTTTGTAGCATAATTTGTATTCTTAAATCAAAAGCATATCATATTGACGTTACATTGAGGTTGGATGCTTTATATGTAATTTTTAAATTAAAAAAATAAAATTTATTTAATTCAACATATATTGATTATAAAAAGAAGGAAAAAAATTATTACATATATAAAAAAAAAAAAACACCTTGCAATCCTTAACGAGGTGAGAAAGTCTCCACATCTGGCCATATATTGTTTGTGCATCATAGTCTGATATCGAATGCTTCAGATTATGGATCTCATCCATAACTATTATTCTATTACTAAAGCTTCTTACTATCTAACCATCATCTAGTTTCTTCAACTTGTTGGCAAAGGATATGTATTTCTTTATATGATAGTCCTTTGCATTTCCACTAGGCCACTTGAATATCTACTCTTTGAAGTTCTTAGTAGATGTCTTGCCTGTGACAAGTACAAGTGCTCTCTCTTTGTACGGCTTGTGAGATTCAACAACTGCTATAGATGTGAATGTTTTTCTTAATCCAACATTATGGAACAATAACAATTTATTATAAGGAGTGTTAGGAGATATGAACCTTCTGACAAATTCTTGATGAGGATAGAGCTTTGACCCTTTAGTTCTTTTTAGTTCATAGAACTCCTCTTTTCTCCATAAATTATTCATAAAACCAGTGTCTGATAAAGATAGATATGATGGAACAAACTTATCTATGACACTATTATAAGTGAATTATACAATAAGATGCATACAGATACAACGCTTGACTTCACCTTGCAAATAAGGCCGTAATGGACCTACTATTGGAGTTAATAAAGTCCAAAAACAGCTTAAGATCAATGTCTCCTAGGGAATACGAGTACGAGATAGAGATCAGGCTAAAAGACATGACAAAAGATGAATTCCTGAAGGTCTCAAAAGTCAATAGCACTACTGTGACAGAAGAGGTTCTATACTCCATAAAAGGTTGCGACGCTATTATAATTAGACAGATAGGCTCTGACTTTTTTTATCAAAGAAAAGATATGTTCTAAGATTGTTCCTAAGTTCAATGCAGAGATTGTACTATCTCTTGAAAAGAAATATTATGAACAACGAGGAATGGCTCTAAGAGTTCACAGGCATAAAGAGAGAAACACCGTGCTCTATGATGGTTTTAGGATTGATGCTACAAAGGTTATTTGTAACAGTAGGGTCCATTATGAGATCGAGCTAGAGGTGCAGGACAATGCTTGTGACACAAAGCTGATGAAACATGTCATGGAACACATCAGACCTCTTACGGGTCGTGGGTTGTACAAGCAAATCAGAAGCATCATACCTGGTCTTGATCATTGTAACTACATGTTTCCAAAACCTGTTGATATAACAATTAGAGACCTCATTAAGATATACTCACTAGGTGGATCTGTGGCTCTAAAGCTCGATGGTACATGGTTCTTTCTTGCTTGCTACAAAGAGAGATTATATGCTATATCAGCAAACGGTCGAGAAGATCTGATCAGAGTGAATGTGTATGGCCATGACCTTCTCACAGTTCTAGACACAGAATGTGTAGATAGTGTTTATTACGCATTTGATATAATCATACTAAATAAAGTGGCGACTACAATTAAGCCGTTACAACAAAGACTGGAGATGATACCTCAGATGTGTCTGTTGCTTAATAAGTCCATTGGAAACAGGCTTGTTGTAGCAAGAAGCATTTTATGTTTAGAACTTTTAACACCTTCTCTAGATACTACCAGATACTAGACAACAAGATGCAAGAAGGTAGGTACAATGGTATTATATACACGCATGCTTCATCATACTTCCATCCAGTTATGAGATGGAAGCTTCAAAAGATAGTAGACCTTCTATACAGTCAAGGTACTCTAATGGGATACACTCAAGGAAGCAATGTCGACTCAGGCCTCAAGATAGCACTAGAAAATGAAAAACCCAAGGACAAAGTTATATTGAAATTTGTTATAAATTCTGAAGGAAGATTAATCCTGTTAAGAGACAGAAAGGACAAGGTGTATCCCAATTCTATTGACATGATAGAGAGAATTAGGAGAGTAGCAAAAGAGGAAGAGGACACAAACATTCCTCTTACATTCAAGGGTCTAACAGTGTTGATAATGAGATGTTATAACAATGATGTAAAGAGAAAGTTGTTGAAGCAAGGAAGTGGTCACCTACTAGATGTTGGATCAGGCTTTGGTGGAGTCATAAAGAAGTGGAGTCACTACACTGCTGTTACTTGCATTGAACCCTCTTATACGAATATCATAGAATTCAAAGAGAGACTTGGGAGCAATAAGAAGGTGACTGTAATACAAACAAAGGTTGAGCACTTAAGAGGATTTGATAAGTCTATAACAACAATATCATGCTTCTTTTGCATAGCGCTTATCGATATTAGTAAGTTCATCAAAGTGGTTGAAAGAGTATGTTCTAACAAACATGCTTGTGCATTGTAATGTCCAAAAAAATATTATAGAATTTCTCAGTCCAAGATAAAAAAAGGAGTACGTATCTAAAGCCTATACAATTAAACTTAACGATGACAATAACATGTACATACATATTCCTGACACAATTATGTTAGACCAAACAGAAAAGTTTGTAAATGTTGACGATCTCATCGCACAAATGGAAGGCATAGGATTTAAACTAAAAGAGAGAAGTAAGCTTGATAAGAACAAGTTCATGTCATATAACGAGTGCTTGCTGTCTTCTATGTACAAGTCTGTGATAATGAAAAAGTAGGTGCTACTAGCATTCTTCTATTTTTTAGAGTATCACTGATTTTCAGACGATTCTGTGGATCTTTCAACTACTTTGTACATTTAATGTTATTATGATGGATATCAAACGCAGGGCAATGATGCTAACATCCATGTATACTCGGAAGACTATGCATGTGTCTTCTGTATTTTCACAACCTCCACTTCAACAGACACAGCAAAAAGTTGGAAGTCCAGGCGTATTAGACATTGTTGTAATTGTCCCAGAAAGGATATTATCTAAGGAAAAGGTCAAATATGTTGTATCTCAAGTTGTAAATAAGAACATACTCATAGCAGTTGAACTTCTCAAGGAGCTATGTAATAGCAATAGTATTATCAATATCAGCAGTTCTGACTTTGAATCTCTTGTTATAAAGCCCCTTGATAGGTTTCTCAACGGAAGGGTTATAAAGAAACATCAAGAGAGAACAAATCCTTTTAGTACTCCTAGAGACATTACACAATCCTTTGAAAAACTCTTGGGCGTTGTCATACTGTAATTGCTTACAATATGTAAAATCCACTCAAAATGCATAATATGTTTATAGATTTAGATATGTGTTAGAATGGTTAGTAAAATAAATTAAAGAGATTGATAGAAGAAACTTTATTTTATTTTTACTTGTTTTGATTATGGTATTTAAAAAATTATAAGATCTAAATGATTAGTATGAAGCCTTAAGAGAAGGTGGGAGCTTAAAGATGAAAATATAAGCTAATAGGAGGCTAATTGGAAGGGATGAAATAAAGGCATGGTCGGATGAAGGCAAGGAATGGGAAACTTCATCCCTATTGGTCGAATACCATGCCCAATGGGCTTTGAGGAGGCTGCCCGCGACCTTAACAAGGGTTTTGGCAACTTCAAGGGGGCCATTAGAAAAAAAAAGACTAGGGTTGTAAAGTTTAGGATTTTGGGTACAATTTGTGTACAAAAATTAGAGAATTTGGAGTTAGGATAAAGAAGTTATAGCCATTTGAAGATAAGGTGTCAATATGAGATATACTGTCACTCTTTTGAGGATTGGAGGAGTTGTATTAAAGCTTTTGGAGATCGGGAGGTGCGGCTAGAGAGGGGATTTCAAGCTTTACACTTGATGTGGAAGAATTACTACGTTTAGAATTCTTAAGAAGGAGTTATTGGGAGTCGAAGACAGTAGATCGAATTCCAAGGTAGTAAGTAGGCTGTTTTGTTGATAGTGACGGGGTTTGTCATATCTTGAGTTTCTGGATGAATTTTTGTCTCAAAATTTCTATAAAGGTGTATGATTATGCTAAAAAGCTAAACATCAAAGTTTCATAGCATTTGTACTTTTATATTGTGAGATATGAAGAATTTAGTACATGGGTGTTTGTAAATAAGGGTTTAAAGCTACTGCTAGGATTTTGGCGATATCTAAAGATTGATAATGAATCAATAGTTGAAATTTGTAGTGATAGTTGTGAACAATATATTAGTACTTTATGTAAATTTGAAGTAGATTTGGACGGTTGGATTGAAATTTATGGATTATTGAAGTTTGGAAAAAATTCCCTTCCTACGGGGGAATGAGGATTTAGACTATTTTGTTATGTTTTGAGTGGTTTGAGGAAATTAGGCTTATGTATTGGGTGTAATAGCCCTATGAAGATCTCTTTTATATAAAATTGGCGGTTTTATTATACTTGAATCTTGCTTAGATAATTAGTGGCAGCCAGAAGCCCAGCGCTTTCTTGAGGCAGATTCTCTCTACCTCGACAGCGTATTGAAGCGTCAAGGAGTTGATACTACAGATATCAAAGTAGAGAATGGTCAATCGTCACTGTCTTTGGCATCGAGATTCCTTAGAATGTACATGTCTACAAACTTATCTAAATAAGAAAAACAAATAACATTGGATACTATGTTGGAAAGCTTGTTTCCAGAGAGTAGTATAGAGGGCTTGTATGCCAAGAGCAAGGAAAGATTTATAACACAAGGTCAGATACAAAAGTTAGCATCTCTTTTGGTAATGAAGAGTCTAAAAAAAAAAGTTTTTTTTATTCTTTTAATATGTACTCTTACCCATTTATGTCACATAACCTTACATCTACCTTTGATAGCACCTACATATCATCACCATATAGATGGCCAATAGCCATCAGCATATCTCGAAACTCTTCAAATATAAATTTACTATTTAAGTCCACACATACCTCTGGCATGTCTTTGATAGGTTGTAACATGGTTTTAGCTGATGACTTTCTCTGTTGCTTTTTTGCATCAACAAAGTTACGAAAGGTGTCTATCTGTCTCTGCTTAGATCCATCTTGGTCTTGGCTTGATTTTAGCATCATATTCATATGTCTCTTGCATAACTCGGAATTAACAGTTCTTGGAAGAGAACACTTCTTGCCCTTATTTGAGCCACTTTGGAGGATCTTTTGGTATGTCTCTACATCGCTTCTAGTGGATTTAGAAGCAAGTCCTATGTTAATAGAGAGATTAGCATATTGAAAGGTGTCTTGTGCAACACAATTTATAATATCTATGTGTTTGTCAAGTCTTGATATCTCATGTATTAGATTTGTTATGAAGTTCTAACACAGACTCCAATTGAATTGAACTCCAATGTCCTCGAGCTGAGTTCTTAGTTCAGTCATATCAAAGTCTGCCATATCCATACTTAAATGAATGCGAATACTTGTAAGGGAGTTTGTGTGTAAAACGATCTTAAGAAAGGTTGAGCTGGTATTACAATCAATATGCTTATCAATGAGTTGATAGTGCATGCCCCTCTGCTATCTCACATGAGGGAAGCATGTACAAAAAAGTCTTGTTACTATTTTCAGAGACTTAACAACGATGAAAAAAAGATATTTGCAATGAGATATTCACAGTCTCAAGTGTATCCTGGAGAAGCTGTAGGTATTATAGCATCACAATCTATTGGACAACTGACAATTCAAATAGTACTTAGTTCATTTCATCATGCTGGCACAATAGCTGCAGAAGTATTTGAAGGAATATCCAAGTTAGAATCGATTCTAAATTGCTCATTTAAGTACTGTACATCAGCTATAAGTGTTATAAGAGGAGTAGATCATTTAGACTTTGTACATCTTACAGTAGCAGAAATAATATCTTTTTACTACATCGAGCACAAAATAGACTTTTGGTGGTATCCTACAGCAGAGAAGCATGGCCTCTACAAAGCTCCTACTAGAAACAATGAAGAAGTTGTGTTGAGAATGTTAATCCACGATGGTAAGATGAAAGCATATAAAATAAGCCTGAAGATGATAAAAGACAGGATAGCAGAGTTTATAAACGAGTGTAAGAACATTCAAGCACTAATATCTCCAGAGTTTGAACACATAGTAGACATATCACTACAAGGTGCAGGAATAAAGAAAGATACAGAAATGTTTGTATACAATATAGTTAAAGATATTATACTTCCCATAAGGATATGTGGCATCAAAAGAATAAAACATGTAGTTGTTGATGGAAAGGAAGTGGGGACAAAAGGCTCCAATCTTATACATATCTTAGGTCTTGACTTCATAGATATAAGGAATACCATCTCAGACTCTGCTGTAGATGCTCTTGATTGCTTAGGAATAGAAGCTGCGAGAAATGTTTTAGTGAGAGAATTGTCAAAGATGCTTAAAGGCCGAGTAGACTTTGACAACAAATATATTAACCTACTTGCAGATTTCATGACAAGTAAAGGAAATATTATATCCATAAGCATATCAGGAATGGTAGAAAGAGGTCACAGTTGTCTTACCAGGGCGTCTAACGAACGGAAAATGTTGGAGTTAGGTAAAGCGACACGCAAAGGAATAAGAGAACATATACAGAGTGTTTTTGATAATATCATAATAGGTGCCAGATCAAGGATAGGAACAAGTATTATGGATATAATACATCGTGCCTGAATATTCATAAAAAAGCTTTTTTAATTATATGTACGTTAGACTTACCTTGATATTGGCTATGGACAGCTCCTACACTAACAACTTGAAGCTGTATGGTATTTGACGCTCTTCTGTATTCTTGCCTTTACAACTTATGCAAGGACTACTAGAGCATATGTATCTACAATCATTACATATCCATACCTTACACAGATCAAAAGTGTTCTTGAGTTTCTTAAGAAGCATCGATGATATTCCATGTGCTATAAGACAGTCCTTTTCCATCTCCCCAAATCATAGTCCTCTCCTTCTTGATCTCCCTTCAACTGGTTTTTTCGTTAGACTAAGTATAGTGCCTTTAGATATCGAATGGGCCTTATCTTTAGCTTGGTGTGTGAGAGCGTGATAGTAGCAAATACCAGTCGCAACTCTTATTTCTATCATAGCTCCTGTAATGCCATAGTACATCTTCTCTTTTGAAAAGAGAATTATATCTCTTTTGATATCTAAGGAAGGTTTACTAAAAGGGGTTGCATCTATACAAATATCTTTTGTAGATTTCAACTTTGGAGAAAGTGCAAGATCTCGAACAGTACCAGGACTTAAGATGTATGCCTTGCTCATCACCATCTCTAACAGATGGCCCACAGTCATCTTGCTCGGTATTGCATGAGGGTTGATTATGAGATCTAATACTATTCTTTTTGCAGTGAAGGCTAAATTTTCTTGCGGAAATACAGCTCCTATTACACCTTTCTGGGAATGTCTTGATGTAAACTTATCTCCGATGATAGGAAACCTATACAGTGCTATTCTTACTCTTATTATCCTATTCCCTTCTATAGTTGTGTGTTTAGTAACCTTATCAACTCTATCAGATATAAAACTTTTTATTATAATCTTTTCTATACTTCGTCCCTTATCTGATATTATGAGCTTGAAAGCAATGGTATTCTTATCCTTTATCTCCTATCCTACTAATATTATACCATCCTTGTCACATAGTACATCTCCGTCTGGAATGTAGACAAGGATTTCATTCATATTTTTTTTTCTACAATTTTGACAATCTCATATTTGATACTGGAGAATAGTCCTCTATCTATTGCAGATTTGTTGAACAACAGAGAGTCTTCTTGATTATATCCGGAATATGATAATACAACAATCACTACATTCACTCCATTGTATTCTTTTATTGCATTTGATACTATAGTCGTGCATATTGGTTTTTGAGCATATATCAGCACCTTCGAGTCAAAAATCATATTCATCATTACATAAAGAGCTAGAGACATAGACCGTTTACTCATAGATGATTGGAATACTATTCTTGATGATTGATTGAAGTTTGCATAGGGAGTCATGGATGCAGACAGTCTAAACATGAATGATAGATGTATCTCAACATGGGTGTGATCGTTATCGATGGTGTTCCTCGTAGTTGTAATTTAGCATTGCATCTGCTCCGTTGCATCTATCATCTCTACCGCTCTTTTGTAGTACATATCAGCCGTCAGAGTATTGTTGCATATCAAGGTTGAGCTATTAGAGCATGTTATAAGAGATCTAGCATATCTACCTCTAATTATTTGTATGTGAATCTCTTTGTCAGAAGAGAAATAGATAGACACAAATGCTGCGACCTGGCAGCTCCTACTGTATGCCTTTATGTCCTTGAATACCTCATCTTTTGCCATTCTTGCAATGAAGATATTATTGACAAACAGGGCATCTTTTACATTACATAATGGATTAATACAGCTTAGTACGCTGCTCTGATCAACATAAGGTGTTATAACACACGTCGATGACATGTACTTTACAACACCTACATCAATATCCTCTGGTGTCTTACAAGGGCATATGTAGCCAAGCTGAGTTAGATGTATCTGTCTCATCACAACATTTGCTCTCTCTTTAGAACTAACCTTGATCCTTCTTATATGAGATAAGGAGTCAAGAATGGACTTTGTTGATAGTGCCTGAGATATTGTTCTCTTATCTTCAGATTGTGAGTACCCATTCCATATCCTTGTTTTAAAATTACCTCGGATGTCTTTTCATATCCTGTTTATTGCAGTGACCATATATGCCTTCTGTTTGTTGATACTACCTTTTATCCTTTCACAATCAAAATTGCTGATTTTCTTCATTATATATTTTAATATGATATCTGCCGGAGTATGTACATGCTTGAAGCTTAAGTAATCTCTATCATCTTCTGATCTGAGCGACAGTAAGGTCTCTATAAGTCTGCAGATCATAAGAGACAGTGTCATTGTTTTTTCGTCGTTATCGAGAGCTTCTAGTAATCTTTCCGTTGGAACCTCATCGTCACTGTTGATCATAGACATCTTTGATTGTGACTCCAAGAGAAGTCCTAACACTTGCTTTGAATGTTTTGTCCATGATGGTATCATATTCTTTGCCTCTATAACAGACTTGCCAAGGCTTCTCATCACAACGAATATGTTAATAAGATGTTTTTGTGACAACATAACTTTTAGTACTTCTTTGTCTATGCATACTTCACCATGGCACCTAGGAAGCCTCAGCTTGCACTTATCTCTTCGTGCAAGATACCGGAAGGTATGGTTCTTCTCTTGGCACATTAGGACCTTACTTTTGCCCTCTATAACAAATGATCCTTTTATGACAAAAGTGCCTTCCAATGGTTTGTAACAGCAACCAATTGGAATTGGAACAGACATGATCGTACTACCATCTGCAACAATATTGCATTCATACGTTGTCGTGTAGTAATACGACCACTAGGTGAAAGAAGGAAGGAGTGATTATATTATAGAAGAGCTCAAATGAAAATATTAGAGAAAATTATCTTAGAAAAATAGATAATAGACAAGGAGGTAGTAAAAAATTAAAAGGTGCTAATGCTGCCTTTTATAAAAAAGAATTCTACTTACTTTGTATAGCCATAAATATAATAAAGTAAGGTAGATTAGAAAGATAATTGATATAGGCATGTTAAGTAAGAAGTTAAGAGTAGGTTTTAGAGAAATTTACTTCAAAATTACAAGAGTTGATACCCGGAGAGGGCCGGTTAAGAACCTGGGTCAAAACCAGACCCTAGGGCACAAAACCGCGTGCCTACGGCGGATCCGGGGTCTTTTTGCAAATTGGAGAGTAGGGTTAGAAGGCAGACTTGAAGAAGTTTGTATGTGTTTTGATTTTGAATGATTTGGATAAAACTTGAGTTTGTAAGAGCTTTGGAAAGTCAGAGTTGTTTTGGGAGACTTTAGAGTTTATGAAGTATATTGGGGTTTATATTTTTGAGGATTTTGTCAGATTGGTTATAGATTGTCCAGTGAAATTTTGTGGGTTTGTGCATACGGTTGTGCTTGTAAGATGCTATGAATTTGAGATTGATCTAACGGTTTGATCAAAGATTATTGAAGTTTATGTGGGTTGGGGTCTCTGGAATTGGGTTTTAAAGGTCAGTTAGGGTTTTGTAGATTTTGAGCAATCTATCAATTGGATTGGGGTGAAATTTATGTGTGTGTGTAGAAGACTTAACTTCCTACATGCATGTGAAATTTGGAAGCAATTGAACGGTGCAAATATGAGGTTTAGGCACTGGAATATTGGCATGAAGATTGGAGAAGGAGGCCGGCTGATACCCGAGCAAATTTGTAAGTTTTTCTTCTTCTTGGTATGTTGGATCTTCTTCAAACTTGGTGTGTGTCTTGTTAACTTAATTGTTAAGGTGTATGAAAAATTTCAATCAAGATCAACGGTTTGTTTGGTAGTTATTGTGGTTCTAAAACTGCCTTAGAAATTGCTTAGGGCTTGGCTAGGATTTAGGGTTTAAGATTTTACTAGGGTTTGATTAGGATTTGGATTTAGGGTTTAATTAGGGTTTCATTAGGATTAGGGTTTGATTAGGATTTGGATTTAGGATTTAGTTAGGGTTTCATTAGGATTAGGATTTGATCAGGGTTTGACTTAGGGTTTGATTAAGGTTTGACTAAGGTTTGACCAAGGTTTGAGTTAGGATTTCATTAGGGTTAGGATTTGATCACGGTTTGACTTAAGGTTTGATTAGGGTTTGACTAGGATTTGACTTAGGGTTTGATTAGGATTTGACTAGGGTTTGACCAGGATTTGAGTTAGGATTTCATTAGGGTTAGGGTTTGACTTAGGGTTTGATTAGGATTTGACTAGGGTTTGACCAGGGTTTGACTTAGGATTTGACTAGGGTTTGATCAAGGTTTGACTTAGGATTTGACTAGGATTTGAATAAGATATGATTTAGGATTTTAAGATTCTATTTTTAATATTTTCTAAATTTAGTATTTTATATATTATTTTCTATTATGATTATTGTATGACTCATTTATTCTTCTTCTATAATTTCTTTAAAATTGAATCAAGCTGAAAAATATTGTTAAGGTTTAATAGAAGTTATTTAAGATTCTATTAGAATTGTTAGGATTTTGTTGTGGCGTATTTCCTTTTTATCTTCCACAGCCAGGTGTCCGAAGCATTCTCAAGCAAGACTTCACGTATTACAACAACGTGCTCAATGTGTTGGTACAGTTTTGGTAATTCTTCTAATCTCGAACAACATGTACCTCTTTAAAAATATTATTACTATCTATCGTTACTCCTTTGATCACCTTGACAACGTCCAATAGCATATCATCATATAATCTGACAATGCCCCCATTTAGACCTATGTTTCTTGTAAACACTGAGAAGTCCATTACTAAACTTCTACTGAGTTTAGTGCCTAGGGAAGAGTATGCTTCTAGACCAAGATGTTTGTAGGAACCTTTCAGTTCTCCTTGATAGGAGCATATTATGTTCCTTTTTGATCCTATATAACACTGTCATTATATCTGCTTACGCTAGGATTATTTTGTTCTCTTACTATTCCACAGAGGAGCTTATGCAAGTCTCATCATTGCAGATCAAAAACAAAGATTATATCGATTCTCCTCGTTTAGGAACGAGAACATTTGTGTATTGTTCAACGTGCTCAGATTCAAAGAACTATCCAGGACATATGGAATCCATACTACTTGGTACATCTATCTTTAACCCTTTGTACTTAAAAGACATAATAAGAACTGCAGAGATGATATATTCTAGGTGCATGTCGTTTGACTCTATTACAAAAGTTAAGCAAAGAAGGATATGTAATAAATATGGTGATCATACAAAAACATACAGGTTCGATCCTAAAAGAATGTACCTTGTTGATAAGAAAGAATCAAATTATACTGTGTCATCTTCTATTGTAAAGAGCATGTTCTATATTCTAACTCCTGAACAATTGCATATCCTAAATTATGAGTCTTCTAATCCCAAGGACCTTGTAATGGACTCTATACCTGTTGTCCCAAAGTGCATTAGACTATCATCGAGACCCGATGATAGTCTATACAGACTCTATAACTTCATTCTAAGAAACAACAGCAATGCGCCTGCCGTCTACAGGGACTACTGTAGAATAATAGACAAGGACGTTCAAGCAATAGATGACGAGTTTTTAACAAGCAAAATATCTGGAAAAAATGGTACATTCAAAAAATACATTCTAGGTAAGAGAAACAAGCACTGTGCAAGAGCCATTATAACTCCAGATCCAAATTTGAGCATTAATGAGGTAGGTATATCTAAGGCATTCTCCAGTAATATAAAAGTGGAAAAGAATGGGGACTATGTATTGCTCAACAGACAGCCATTTCTTTAGAGAATGTCTCTCATGAATTTCAAAGCAAGAGTAATGGCAGATTCCTACACAATAAGAATTAATCTGTTTGTTTGTCCAGCATTTAATGCAGACTTTGATGGAGATGAGATGAATATATTCTGTACTTCTTCTTATCCATCAAAGGTAGAGTGTAAGATGCTTCTAGCTATCGATAAGTACATACTGTCATCCCAAAACTCCATGCGCGTAATACATGCAATACAAGACACAGTTACAAGATCCTTCATGATACATAAGATACATAAGGTATTAAAGAGATCAACACTTCATGACTGTCTTATAATATCCAATCTCGATATCGACAGTACTAACATATATACATCGAGGGATCTTATACTCTCCCTTGTGCAAACAATAAGAGGTAAAAAAGGACCATTACCTTCTTCTGTTACATCTAGTGAGATAAAAAGTATAATAAGAGATGTCTCTATAAACGGTAGCAAGGAGGATGTTCTACCATTTCTTGAATCATTGCAAAAGATTGTTGACAGATGGCTTCTTGAAGAGGGGTTGAGTATAGGGTATGATGATTGTATATGTGATGTAGGAATTATTAACATACTTAACGTGGATGAGGATGATGAGGATATATACACTGTTCTTAACAATCTCAGAAATAAGAGCTAGAGAATGACAAAGCAGTCTCTTAGTAGTAGTAATTCATTGCTTACAATAATAGAGAGTGAATCTAAAGGAAGCCTCATCAACTTAGGACAGATAGTATCGTTAGTAGGTCAGCAATGGATAAGATGAGAGAAACCAAAGAGGGTACTACCAGATCGTAGAACATTAGCATGGTGCAGTCCGTACACAAGCTTGCTCAAATGACAAGGCTTTATTGCTAGTTCGTACTCTCAAGGTCTCAATCCCATAGAATATTTCTTTCATTGTGAAGGAGGCAGAGAAGGTTTAGTCATTATTGGTGTTAACATGTTTGGTGCTGGATACATACAGAGACGCCTTTCTAAGTCGATGCAAGATGTAGTTGCTTAGTACGATGGGACTGTAAGAGATGGTGAGGATATCATACAATTTTATTATGGAAAAGACAACTCAGACAATAGCTAGATATAAAAAAAACTTTTTATACTCGCTATTTATGGTAATAATTAGAATATTCAAATAATACACTCATTCTTTTATCGACTGGTTCCTTGTGGGTGCCTGTAGACACAATCTTTTTGCTCCTACATACAAGACAAGCTTTTGTACTCTCTTCTACAGCAATGTTGTTTTTGTCTCTTCTGCTCAAAGAAGGACTTGTTATTGATATCTTCAGACGTTTTTGGCAACTTGACACCCTTCATAACTATACACTCAGCGTTGAATCTATACTATCTCATTATGACTGTGTTGCTGTCCTCTGGATGTGAAGAATTTATGGTTTTATGGATAATAAACCAGATGAGATACTACTTATATTATAAAGAGATTGACAGAGGAGTTGTTATGTTTCTGACACTAGATAATGTGTTAGGAGCCTTCTATGAGACACCATTAAATAGAATAAGAGTTGTAGTGCTTGGACAAGAATCCTATAAAGGTGTTAATAAGGCTATGGATTATCATTCTCTGTTAATAAGGAATATTCTACTCCTCCATCACTAGTAAATATATTCAATGAGATCTCCAAAGAGGTAGAAGGGTTCACCACTCCTTCCTATGGTGATCTTACAAAATGGTACAAGCAGAGGGATATTGTTATTAAATGTTGCATTGACGACTAAGAGTGTTTCCAACAGGAGCCACAATGCTCTGTGGCACCGCTTCATAAAGATGTGTATAAGACTGTGTTCTTCAAAGGGACAAATAATACTTGTGCTATGTAGAAAGATAGCACCAAGTTTTGATAAGGAAATAGATACATCAAGAAATATGATTCTTGGAATTACGCATCCATCTCTGTTTAGCATAAACAAAGAATTCTTCGGATGCAACCACTTCAAAACTATAAATGTTATCCTTGACCCTCTTATAGATTGGAACCTATGACTAGCTCATTGTCAGACAAAGAAGATGTTAGAACATCTACAGACGTATTATCGTTTTCCATAAAACACTTTGATATTGAACCAGGGATAAAAAGAGAACTTGAAATAGTACTACTAGGTATCGAGGCACGTGATATGAACGTAGCGCTCCTTGTTGCTGCAGCAGCGGTATTAGCAAAGTCTAAGAGGAAGATAGACAATAGATTTTCTTTTCTCTGTATTAAGAATGTGCTCTAGTGATCGCACGTGTAAGTGGTATGAGTCCCGGAAGAACAGTGCAATAGAAACAAAGAAGAGCTATCCTATGATGGGATATACTACAGGATAGTAGTGTAAAATATTGATATAAAAAAAATTACTGTAGCTATTTTTTTATGGATATTATACCTCAATCTTAATAGACTATGGATTCCTTCTATGTACGAGAAGTAACTCTAATCTGGCTGATCACTGGCATAGATACAAATATCCTTTTTGATACTATATGTATATCAGAAGAGGTTCCTACCATTGAAAGATGTACTAGAAACTATCAATGGTATAAGCACTTTAATCTCGCCATAGAGACTGCTAATGCATCAAAGAATGACAATGTTCTGATTGTAACGTTTATGATTCCCTTTTTGACAGACAATAACATAAGGGTTCCTGTAAGAGTTATCTTTGACTTTAATCTTAAGCTAATGAGAGTACAACATATGTCATCATATGTTGTGTCTGATACCCAGCTTATAACCATGGTCAGCAATACAATCTCTGTAGATATTGCAAATAGTGTTGAAAGCGTAGGCATAGAGTTGTCTGCTGTTGTAAGTGAAGAAAAGCCAGATCTTGAGTTGTTGTCTGATATCATAATGAACGAGCCTAGACTATCTAATATGTTCTTTCTCAAAGAAAGGAATGTTCCAGTGTCTATAAAAGCAAAATACTCCGTACATACCGACCTTGCAACAATAACATTTAAAAGAGGAGAAAGTAGAGATATCACAATATGCAATATCGAAAGAGAAGAGTATATAAATGCTGTTATAGATCAGGTCTTATTGTTGCTTAGTATCTACAAAGAAATAAAAGATGAATTTATTAAGTTGTATAGTATTAAAGCTAACGATGAAAAGGCCTCTAAGCATCATACACGAACATTTGCTCTCAAAGAAGAGGTACCAGAATTCTTTGTAGTAGGATATACAAGAGAGTGTTCTATTAAGCCAATAATAATTGCAGAAACAAAAGAAGAAAGATACAGGTTAGAAGGAAGATCTACTATGCGATATCCTAAAGATGGTCCTTACTCAAGAATATACATCTGTGATGTATGACTCTTTCCCAGACTCAGAAAGAACAGATTACCTAACAAAGATGTGTTTGAATTTCTCCCGTGCTGTTATACCACAGATCATCTGAAACGATCAAAGTCCAACTATTATAAGTACATTCATAACATACTTAACAGTAGTGGAGGTGGTAAGAAGATAATACGATTTAAGCCACTATATCTCTTGAGAGAGGGTATTGTTGGTAGGGCTCCTAAGGAACTCCAAGAACTCATGTGCTCTACAGACCTAGTACGAGTGGGTGTTAAAAGAAGTAAATCATCATTGCTCTCTTGTTTGTCATCTCTTATTTCTAGGGAGCAATTGATCTTTTATCCTTAGATATGTCTTCAAGAACTGTAGTACTTGACAAAAGAGGAGATATTGCTTAATGCTAGAGACAGTGAGATATTCTTGGATCCAACACTTTACTGTAGAGCACTAGAGTATGTGTTCTCAACAAACATATATGTATTTGATGTGCACGATGATACTAGTATAAGAATGTCTATACCGTGTACCAAAGGGCCATACATCTGAAAGCACAAATATGATGAATCCGTCATTATCTTTTCTTATCGACACATACTTCCATACCCCCAATGCGAGCTAGTGACTGGCCAGTGCAGTGATGCGATAAGACAGTTTAAAGAGCAGTTGACTTTTTGCAGCAATGCAATCCAACCTAACAGATTCACAAAAAAAAAGATAAATGTAGACAAAAAATGTGTGTCTGTACTAACTAGAAACGGATAGAAAGAATGCTTTTGGAAACCACCAAGTGTAGAAAGGGTAGCCATGAACGAGGTGTCATATTCTGAGCTAGTACATGAGCAAAGACTTAGAACCTACTTTGTACATGACTTATATTTTATTTACAAGAGGTAGAGTGCTGTTAGTATCAAGCTTATTAACACAGGCATAGTATATGTCCCTAAAGTAATGCGGGAGGAGTTCTCTAGTAGAGAAGAATTTGTATATTATTATTCGTCTAGATACCCTGTTTTGTTCGGCAATGGCACCTTGCAAGTCACATTGGGAACATATGAAAGGCTAAAGAGATGTTGTAACAACTCAGCAATATTACCATTAATAGTAATTATAAAAGAATTTACTAGAGTAAAAAACAATATGATAACAATTACTCGTCGCTTGAAAGATGAGGATGCAAGAATCGATATTCTTAATTGACTTCTAAGAATTTACTACCTCAAAACCTGCTATATGGCTATCTCCTCACAAAAATTATGTGCGCTATGGAGGTCTCTTGTATGATATATGATTGGAGAGTTGGAGCCTATGATGAGAAAGTTAGAATTTATCGATTTGGAAATCTTATAACAGGAGAGTCTGTTACGATTAGAACACATGACTTTCTTGTTCACGGCTATATGCTTGTATCTGACATAGAAAACAAAGTGCAAGAGAGAATGAATGAAATATGTAAGTATATTCGTCACAAAAATATTGCCAAGACAGTGTTCTGCACTAAGAGACTACTTAGATCATATCTTGAAGGTGACAAGAGGTTTATCAAGTATTACTTCTAAAAGAAAACCACTTTGGAGCACTTCTCGAAACTGATGAGAAGGATGAGTATAAGAACATACGAGGATGATATAAAGACCAAAGAAATATTTATTACTGCTACAGGCATAAGTTATTCAGGATGGATAAAAGCATTATGCGCATCTGTTAACAATAGCGTAAAGCTATGTTCTATAGACTTTGAAAATACATGTAGCTGGAAGTTGGTACAATCCCTAGATAGTAGAGATGTTCCAAGACCACTAATCATGTGTATGGACATAGAGGTATACTCTTCTAATAGCAGTACTATGCCAAATCCCTGTGTGGAAAAAGATAAGATCTTTATGATCTCTATAGTGTCACAGAGATACCTCATGCTTGAGACATCTAAAAAATACCTTTTATACATTAAAAAATGCAAGATAGAGCTTGATGATACAAAAACGACACCATTTATAAATGAGAGGGAGCTGATAGAAGTGTACTTCTTGCTCACTAAGAAGATAAATCTAGATATTGTAATAAGATATAATATATTCATATTTGACTTTAAATACATCGATACAAGGCTACAAAGAAAGCTCATTAGCTTACCTTCTGTCTCTAGAGTTAATAACACGGGTACCAAAAGAATAGTTATAAACTGGAACAGCGCAGCATATGGCTTCAATGACTATATGGTGCTTGATTTGCCTGGACGCACGGTTATAGATGTATACCAATATATTACAAAGGAGTACAAGCTACAAAGTTACAGTCTCTCTTCTGTTTCAGAAAAGTTTATATAGAATAGGAAAATAGACCTTCCGTTGTCGGGGTAGAGAGAATTTGCCTTAAGAAAGCATTGGGCTTCTAGCTGTCACTAATTTCTCAATCAAGCTTCAAAAATGAGGAAAACTCAAAGTTTATGTATATATATTTTTCCTTTTTGAGAAATTACATCAAATACATAAGCCTCAAGTAACTAACAACATCCAAAGTATGATAAAATCCTCTAAAATCTTATATATCTTTATGTGGAAATTTTCCCGAACTTCAACATCTCATATCTCCTGATCCGACCGTCCAAAAATGGTAAAATTTTCCATAAAGTACTGATGTATTCTTATCAACCTTTACAATAATTTTCAACTGCAAATTCATTGCGGATCTTGAGATATCTTGAAAACCCTAACAGTCGCTTCAAACCCTTGTCTTTATACACCCACATACAAATTTCTTCATATCTCACAAACTATAAGCTCAAATTCCATGAAATTTGTATGTATAGATTTTTAACACAAAATTTCACATTCTCTAAGAAGTTTGAGCCAAAATTTCGTCTGAAAACTCAAGTTATGGCTCAAAGCATAACTATTAACAACACAATGTGCTTATTGTCTTGGAATTGGATGTGCTATCTTCAACTCTTCATATCTCCTTTGTCTAAACTCAAAACTTAAGAATTCCTTCGTAATAGACGTAGATCTTGAAATCATCTTTCCAACCGCACCGTCCGATCTCCAAAAGCCTTTGTACAACTCCGCGAAATCTCAAAAGAGTGACAGTATGTATGAAATCCACTCTTTAACTTTGAACAAGTATAACTTCTTCACCCTAACTCCAAATTGCCTAAAATTTCCTCTCAAACTATACCCAAAACCCTAAACTTTACAACATTACCTCTAGAATTGCAAATCCCCTTTTAAAGTCACCAAAAACCCCTGTTAAGGTCGCAGGCAACCTCCTTAAAGCCCATTGGGCATGGTATTCGACCAATAGGGATGAAGTTCCTTATTCCTTGCCTTCATCCGACCATGGCTTGATTTCATCCCTCCCAATTAGCCTCTTAATAGCTTAAATTTTCATCCTTAAGTCCCCACCTTCTCTCAAGGCTTCATACTAAATATTTAGATCTTATATTTTTTTAAATACCATAATCAAAACAAGTAAAAATAAAATAAAGTTTCTTCTATCAATCCCTTTAATTTATTTTACTAACCATTCTAACACATATCTAAATCTATAAACATATTAGGCATTTTGAGTGGATTTTACATACTGTAAGCAATTACAGTACGACACCGTACAAAGAGGTATTTAACTTGTACAAAAAGAGTGACAAAAGGTCAATGGAGACAATCGAAAGATATTGCATGGTCGATTTTGTGCTGATTGTTGTACTATTTGATAGCATGAACATATGGATTAGAGTAACAGAGATGTCAACTATTGTAAGAATTAGAATTCAAAACCTCTATACCAGAGATCAACAAATAAGAAGGAAGTCTTAGTTGTACAAAGAATGTCATGATAAGAATGTCATCTTTGACAAGACTAGTTCACTACTTGAAGAGTTTGAGTACGAGGGTGCTATAGTATCAAATCCCACTCCTGGGCTCTATAAGTGGTGCTCTCTACTCGACTTCTCTAATTTGTATCCTTCTGTAATCATAAGTCATAACATATGCTATTCGACATTCATTAAGAACAATACTAGTCAACCATGCTTTGATATAGAAGTATCAGATAAGAGGTCTTATAAGTTTGTTAAGAAACCTTTAGGACTTGTACCCTCTCTTTTGAAAACGTTAATCGTAAGAAGTAATAAGGTTAAAGTACAGTCTAATAGTGCTACTGGCGTAGAAAAGATAGTTCTTGAGAGGAGACAAATTGCTTTGAAGATATCTGCTAACTCCGTGTATGGTTCATATGGGACTCGCAATTCTCCATACCTATAATTCATAGAAGGTGCCAAATCAACTACAGCAGTGGATAGGTCTATGCTGACAAGGGCATCAACTATTATATCATCTAAACATCCAGTGAGTCTCATATACGGCGATACAGATTTGTGCATGTTCACATCTCCTACCACTTAGAACTATGAATCATGTAGGTCTCTTGCTATGTCTATATCCAGTGAGGTATCAAAAGAGTTTTCTGCTCCAGTGAGACTAGAGTTCGAAAGCGTGTTTGAAACCTTCTTATTAATAACAAAGAAGAGATATGTAGGACTGGTAGTAGGAGAACGGAAGGTGATTTATAAGGGAGTTGTCATATCTAGAAGGGACAGCTGTATATTTCTGAAGGATATGTATTTGTCATCAATAGAAATGGTAATGGACTCCTTGCCATATGTAGATATAGTAGAGTTTATTAGACACACGCTTATATTATTAGTCAGAGATCATGTCCCAATAGACGATTTAGTAATTACAAAGACGTTGGAAAAGGGATATTCTAGTGCAAGCACACCCTTACTAGTGTACAGTGATAGATTGAAACACCTGGGGATAGATATTAAACCTAGTGACAAGCTAGATTTTATATTTGTTAAGAGAAAAAAAGAATATAAGCTTCAAGGTCACAAAATGTGTCCGCCGTATTTAGTAGGGCCTCATAATTTAGAGATAGATCATCTATACTACATGAAAAACCATATATCAAATCCTATCGATCAGATATTATGACTCCTGGGTCAAAAATGTTTCGTGAAGGACTTTGTGGATGCTATTAGAGGCCTGATAACAGCAAGAGTTAGCTCATTTTAAAAAAAGTTTTTTAAAGAACTATAATGAAGTCATCTAATCCATCTACCATATCAAACGGCTTATATATTTCGAGTGAGAACCATCTAGTCTTGTGTATTGAATATGAACAGTTATATATTTCTCTTAGTCTATCTATGCTGAATTTAATTTCTTTCCAAAATTTAGTGTTTTTCAATTTGCCGTGAGCTCTTATCTCACTAAAGGCTGTTTTGGATCCTACTCTGGTGATCTTTTTATTGTAGTCAATGCCCATCAAGATACACATATCTATAAACTGTTCATGATTTATCCTGAAGTGGTTGTATATACTTTGTAGAGTTATACTATCTGCAGATTCTGTTATCATATTGATGTCTTTGATAAGGTATGGGCATCCAAATAATAAAGGGTCATAGTCGTTGCTCAGCACGGCACTGACTTCTTTGTTCTTGCACATGTATACACATGTAACGTCTGCCTTGTATTCACCTACTATGCATTCATTAAGTGTTGTAGGTGACTTTGATATTGCCAACTCTACGGACTCAACAAGTGCACTATAGTACTGTTTTGCATTCTTCTCATCTGAGAGGTTTCTTTTGAATATATCCCACATAGTTATCAATGTATCCTTTGCTCTCATTTCTTTCTTTTTTCTTCTTTCCAGTTCTAATTTCTTTTCAGGGAACATCTTTCCGTCGAATACAAAGGTGCAATAAAAGTCATCTCTTAGAACTTCCATTGCTTTCTTAATTGTTTCGATGCATGATGAACCATATTTTACTTTCTCAAATGCTTCATGTCTTAACACATCCTCAGCTTCCTTCAGGGAGAATGTTCTCTCCATTCAACGATGTATAATACATTTAGATATGATGAAGAATAGAGCGTTAATATCTACAGCAATTTTCATTCTTTGTATTTTGTGCAAGGATACCTTTCGTATCAAAGGTGACAATAGTATTGATAATCCAACTGGAGACATGATCTCTGCAGTATAACATTTTTATACCAGCTTACAAGATTGGATAGGACTTATATATACTGCGGACAATAGTGATATTATATCAGTATGATCATTGGCAAGGAGATCATAGTATCTATACAAAATAGCAAAGCTGATAGCTAGAAATAAGATAAAGGAATATCTTGAAACTAACATTGGACTGTTAAGTAATGATCTTGAAAAAGGTGTCAACAGTATCATTGTGTATATGAGACTGGGAATAGTAAAGAAAGACGACATCTTCTTCGAGCATAATAAAATAAGAATGATACAAAAGATACGCATTGGAGATAAAAACATTGTCTTCATATCCAAAGATAAACCTTCTTCATCCAATGTACCTAAGTCCAATATAGTAAGGTTAGAGACTACTCCAGAGAAACTGAAAAGGTTGTTAGAAGAGTAGTATTCTAGGATTGCCCAGTCTCACATTGTTGTCTGTCGAGAATATATATTCCTACTTATCTATCTAACTATTCGCATATTAGACACCCTATCGTATCATAATATCTTCCAAGTTCTTTGAGTCTCTTCAGACAAAAGCTGAAGCTTCGAAGAAGTCTGTAATTAAGTGGGCAGATGAGGATGACCATCCTAAGTATAACTCAGGTCTCTCACACTCTTCTTTATCTAACAAGGTACATCTTAGTGAGGACAATGCCTTTTCTGACGACAACCAAATCGAATCTCCAAAGGAATGTCCTATATCTGCTCCTTCTATGTTTGCTAACAAGTCAAATGTATCATCTATATTTGCTAACAAGCCTTCACACTCTCTAATGAGACCTGTCATTCAAAAAGATATTAAAAATCTTGTTCTTAAGGTCTCTACTCTTTTTCTTAGACCTAGGCCCATTGACCAGCACATACCGTAGGATATGTCTGTTGTCATTGCAAAGCTTTCTTCAATAGAGACTAGAATAATGTCTCTTGAAAAGAAAATCGAATCCTCTGATAGATGCGTGAATATGCTCGAAGCACGTGCTGGCTCCACAGCAAAAGCTATAGATAATATTAGTAATACCATCGAAGAATGTATTGTTAAAAACCTACAGAGAGGTCTGGACAGTGCTATATAGATTCCTCGTGATGACCTGGCATATGTAACAAACTTGCTTGATGTAAGCATAAGTGAGAGCAGTAACAGACTCATCTCTCAGCTTGATATATTGTTTGAGAGGCTCTTTCTTATACCTGACAATACTATATTTAATAAGACCGACGAGGATATACACTTCAATAAAGACGAGGTTGTTGTGATCAAGTCTCGTAATCCTCATGAGACTGTACAGAAAATAACTGTAGACAAACTGGCACTTATAGTAAGTGGCAATACTGTATACGTTGTCGTATTGTAATTACTTATAGTATATAAAAATTAGTTAAAATATATTATATGTTTATGAATCTAGATGTGTGTTAGAATGGTTAGTAAGTTAAATAAAAAATGGTTGATAGAAGAAACTTTATTTTATTTTATTTTACTTATTTTAGTTATGGTATTTAAAAATTATAAGATCTAAATGTTTAGTATGAAGCCTTGAGAGAAGGTGGGGACTTAAGGATGAAAATTTAAGCTATTAAGAGGCTAATTGGGAGGGATGAAATCAAGCCATGGTCGGATGAAAGCAAGGAATAGGGAACTTCATCCCAATGGGCTTTGAGGAGGCTGCCTGCGACCTTAACAGGGGGTTTTCGACAACTTTAAAGGTGGGATTCGCAATTTCAGAGGTAGGGTTGTAAGTTTTAGGATTTTGGGTATAGTTTGAGAGGAAATTTTAGGCAATTTGGAGTTAGGGTGAAGAAGTTATACTTGTTCAAAGTTAAAGAGTGGATTTCATACATACTGTCACTCTTTTGAGATTTCGCGGAGTTGTACAAAGGCTTTTGGAGATCGGACGGTGCGGTTGGAAAGATGATTTCAAGATCTACGTCTATTACGAAGGAATTCTTAAGTTTTGAGTTTAAACAAAGGAGATATGAAGAGTTGAAGATAGTACATCCAATTCCAAGACAATAAGCACATTGTGTTGTTAATAGTTATGCTTTGAGCCATAACTTGAGTTTTCAGACGAAATTTTGGCTCAAACTTCTTAGAGAATGTGAAATTTTGTGTTAAAAATCTATACATACAAATTTCATGGAATTTGAGCTTATAGTTTGTGAGATATGAAGAAATTTGTATGTGGGTGTATAAAGACAAGGGTTTGAAGCGACTGTTAGGGTTTTCAAGATATCTCAAGATCCGCAATGAATTTGCAGTTGAAAATTATTGTAAAGGTTGATAAGAATACATCAGTACTTCATGGAAAATTTTACCATTTTTGGACGGTCGGATCAGGAGATATGAGATGTTGAAGTTCGGGAAAATTTCCACATAAAGATATATAAGATTTTAGAGGATTTTATCATACTTTGGATGTTGTTAGTTACTTGAGGCTTATGTATTTGATGTAATTTCTCAAAAAGGAAAAATATATATACATAAACTTTGAGTTTTCCTCATTTTTGAAGCTTGATTGAGAAATTAGTGACAGCTAGAAGCCCAGCGCTTTCTTAAGGCAAATTCTCTCTACCCCGACATCATTGGTGCTTCCACTGAGAGAGCCTTGAGGCATTAATTACTCATTAAGCCAAGATGGGAGATCAAAGTCTTGGATTTGGATAACCAGGGGGAGTAGGTTCTTATGATTTATTTCAAGCATTTGTTCACTTTATGGATGAGAGGCAATGGGATCAAGAAGATGACAAGAGCACCACAAAAGCCTTACAAGCAGTAAGTAGGCCGTTTTGTTGATAGTGATGGGGTTTGTCATATCTTGAGTTTCTGGATGAATTTTTGTCTCAAAATTTCGAAGAAGGTGTATTATTATGCTAAAAAGCTATATATCAAAGTTTTATAGCATTTGGACTTTTAAATTGGGAGATATGAAGAATTTAGTACATGGGTGTTTGTAAACAAGGGTTTAAAGCTACTGCTAGGGTTTTGGGGATATCTAAAGATTGATAATGAATCAATAGTTGAAATTTGTAGTGATAGTTGTGAACAATATATTAGTACTTCATGTAAATTTGGAGTAGATTTGGATGGTTGAATTGAGAGTTATGGGTTATTGAAGTTTGGAAAAAATTCCCTTCCTACGGAGGAATGAGGGTTTAGACTATTTTGTTATGTTTTGAGTGGTTTGAGGAAATTAGGCTTATATATTGGATGTAATAGTCCTATGAAGATCTCTTTTATATAAACTTGGAGGTTTTTATTATACTTGAATCTTGCTTGAATAAATAGTGGCAGCCAGAAGCCCAGCGCTTTCTTGAGGCAGATTCTCTCTACCCCGACAACATGTCCACATCTCTCCATGAGCTGAAACGTGACCTTGGAATAGTACGACAAGCAGCTCTTGCAGAGGCTCAAGAGCAGACAACTGAAGAAATTCAAGAATAAAGTAACATGATATAAAAAATAAAAATAAAAATAAAAATTATCTAAAAGAAAGCCTTTTGTAGGTTTTCACCTTTTTTATTTCCTATAGCATAATAAATGATATTTGCTCACTTTTATATAGAAGTACTAAATTCAGTACTTAGTGTTATAAGTCAAGCAAGTGTCATAAGTCTTATAGGTGTCATAGGTCCTACATAAGTCTGAGTCATATCTGGTCTTGATGATATCAATGAGGAGATATTCTACAAGCTTCAGGAAAGCCTTGATAAAGTTGTAGTTCAGATGAGGCAGCAGATATACGATGAACTTCAAGAGCACTTTTAAGAGGCTCTAGTTCAGATAAGGCAGCAAATATACGATGAGCTGATGAAGTACTTTAGTAATATGATCAAAAGTCCTCAGAAGAACAAAGTACGAGAGATACCAGTATCAGATGTCTATTGTGAAGCAACACTCACCACAGGAGCCAACAAGGGATTAAGATGCTCCTACAAAGCAAAGGATAATATACCTTTCTGTGGTCGCCATAAGAATCTGGCTACAGTCAACAAAGATGGTTCTTTACAATTACCTCCACGGTGCAAAGCAATAGTTCATAATGGCACAATACACAAGAAGCAGTGTAAACATGCTGCAAAACAATACTCCTCTTTCTGTGGCGTCCATAGATGTTACCGCCTCAATGGTGCAAACGCAGTACCAGAAGCATTTGTTATCCTCGAAGATGTAGAGAAATCTATAAGGAAGCTTTGTGAAGCTCAACCGTACCTCGAAAGGTTCAAAGAAGAGGGAGTAGAAATACCGATACTTCCCGAGTGCATAGCAGTACCTTCAACCCATCCAAACACAAATGAGCGTGATATGGAGAACTTGACTAGAGAGATGAAGCAACAAGTAGCAGAGCTGAGAGTGGCTGTAAAGATGAAAGAAGAAGAGAAAAAAGTCACAGTGGTGATACTTGATAAACCACCTACTGAAGATCACATAAGAGCTATTAAAGAGTCTGGATTGGTTCCTTACTATTGTAAGACCCTAGGCATCAAATGTAGAATGGTTGCTGAAAGGTTATACGCGGTATTGGAAGATGGCATTGTTCAGAATGTGTGGGAAGCTATACGAAGTATGACATCACAGGAAGAATATAGCTCGTTGAAAGAGTTACAAGTCAAACATCCTCATATTTATGAATAGAACGACATACTAAGTATTGGTGAATATTGTCAAGAGAAAGAAGAATACAAAGCACTGCTTGACGATGAAAAGAAGCTGTTCATACAAAGGAGCAAATACAATGCTAAGTATGATTTGACTATAAACAAAAGAGTGCCATTATTAGACTCTCAGAAGCTAGAACTCATTGGCCTAGAAATGAGAGCATATGAAGAGGACATGAAGAAGGCAGGTATTCCTTTTATGCCATCAAGTGTTGCAGCAAAGTCGATCATCAAGCGCATGGAAGAAGCCAAGAGAAGGCAAAGATACAAAGAAGAATTCTTTGATCCATCGGAACATCTTTACTACGAGACAAATACAATACAGAAGACAGTGTATATACATAAAAAATGGGACTCTTGCAATGATAAGATGCTTGAAAAGCTTAAAGACGGTCAAAGAGTCACAAAGTCCATGTTTAATAATAGCCTAATAATAAAAGATAAAGATATCTCATACGATGGTGAAGAAGAAGAATACGATTTTGACTATTTTAAAGGTTTCGTTGTCAGAGACTACATTCCAAGATTAATTGAGTGTCTTATACCTAGATCCAAAAAGTATGAAGTATGGAATGATAGGCATTATGGTTGATAAGGTCTTAATAGAGAGTAGTATCAGCTACTCAGATCATACAAGTATTCAAGACAATATCAAGGTCAGGGTGCGTTACAGCTTTGAGATACAATATATGTCATTTCAACCATGTAGCGTCGTACTTTAGAGACTATGACAAGGAAGCTCTAAATACAAATGTTATAAGAGCGAAAGATATGAATGGAACTTTTCAGAGCTCCTAGAACATGCGTATGAAGAGTTATATATTGTATGCTAGAATGACTTCATCACAAAGTGTAACTCAAACTATTCTTCAGGAGTATAATGCAGAGACTGCAGATATAATAGAATATTCAAGAAAGATTCTATATCCTTTAGGCTGGAACTTAAGAAAAAAATAACGGAGCATATTAGAACCACTTCCATACAAATGGGAATGACTCTAACTTTTTTTTTATACTACATATCTATTATGCGGGGAAGCTCAGCTAACAGTGTGTTCTCCTTTCCTGCTTGGTATAGGGTTCATCAGATTATTCTTGGACTATATTATTCTTAGCTTTCTTTCTCATCGCATCCATTATAAGATGTGCACATTTGATCCTGAGAGAGTATATCTCATTATCGCCATTAGGAGTGTCCTTAGACTTTACAAGGTCCACAAATTGGTGATTATCTATATATATATATGCACTGTGAACACTAAAAGGCTTGGACTTGAGGCCATCGTATGCTATTGCCAATTGTAGCTGACAATAATATCTATCTCTACATAGACATCCAAGATGGTCGAGACCTTTAGATTAGGATTTTGATTCTTTATCTCCAATAACTAATACTTTGGGGCTGACATAACCGGCATCCCAAACCTGGTATTCTTTGTCACTTTGAATCTCTAAGCAGTTAGTGACAAAGTCTGTACACACCTGTCTCAACTTCACTACAGTAGTTGCAAGCTTGGGATTGCGTTTAAGTGCTTGTAATACTTCTACAACATCATCATTCGTAAGATAGAGCTTTGGACCCTCGCATACAGGATCAAGAATTAGTCTTTTGATTCTCCACTACGTCAAAATTGCATTTGCAGTATTCATCATCTACTCTAGAGGGACTAGGACTGTGATGTTTGAGATGTTATGACCAGCCATTTTCGTGTCTTACTAGGAAGGCAATCTTTTCCTTAAAAGGTACAGTAAATAATACCTATATAACTGCGACAACCATAGATATTATTATGTCTTCTACATCAATAAAAAAGCAGACCATTGTATCAATAATATATGTATATTTTTGATTTGTTACTGTAGATTGTAAGTGCGTATTGTATGCATCTGCTTACAGATAATTTAGTGTTCATATCAAAGACAAGCCCTAGATCTGGTCTATAGGGTCTATAGTGTATGAGTTTTTGGTCAGGTACTGTCGTAAGGATGATATATCTTTTACTTTTGTTACTGGAAATATATCCTTCAACCAGAACTTGTAAGTATCATATAGTTCCTTCACAGAAACTATGTCTCTATCACTCCTCTCAACATTAGCACTTAAGAATTGTCCAAAGATATCGTTAGATACACAAATTGTTTTAGTACAATCCTTGACCTCATCGAGCTCCTCAAGGCCATGAGTCAGATATTGTTTGTATTTCTCTATAGCTAACCTCATGAATCTTAGGGCAAGAAGAGGAATCTTATTAGAGAAGTTGGTGTCATTTATGTGTGTTGTAAGGGGATCGTGAGACGGCTCTACTTTATCGACAAATATTGATACAAATGGTATAACTCTTATTCTGCCCCATATAGCTTTATCGAACGTGCTCATTTGTGGAATCTTGTTGGCAATAAGTACAAACTTTGCCGTCTGGGATATGATAGTCTTTTCTTCATATAAGCCTCTTATGTATAGACTATCGTTTCCTGTAAGCTCTTTCATCACATCAAGATTAAGCTTATTGCCTTCGTCTGGTTCTTGCACCATGGCAATAAGTCTTCCTTTGAGCATTGCTAGTTCAAGAGTGGCTGTTGATGACTGTACTTTCTTGCCCATGAGTAATGAAGTCGGCATCTTTACTGCGTAGTCACCAAATGCCCGTTCGATCAGAGAGACCATAATTGTCTTTCCGTTCTCTCCAGATTCTGATCATATGGAGAATATCTTATTTGCATTTCTTTCCTTTAGACATGATGAAACGAATCTTATGAAGTACTTTCGTATGCCTTTATTAGGAAAAACTTTTGTCAGTAGGTCAGGCACTTTACTAGCAGCTCCTATACTATCGTCAAGCTGTACAAACGGGATCCTAGTTGATAGAGTGGTAAAGTCTTCTGGTTCTACTGGTCTGAATTAGTCCTCTGTAATGTCAAATACTCCTCCTTTCATACCTATTATATCTCTTCTAGAGTCTAATAATCCTTCAAAGTCCTCTCTGTAGAGTATTCCTGAGCAGGTATGCATTATCTTCTTTCTGTTATCAGAAGATTGTATAAACTCCATTATTCTTGTAGGAGATTCAACAGTCTCCATATAAGTGTCACACACATTTGCTATAAACTTGTACATTCCTGTTAGGATCTCTTTCATCAATGATGCTTTAGAGCTCTTTGCAGTCTACTTCTTGGTATCAAAGAAGTATAAGATTTGTCTATCAAAATTTGAACATACGAATCTTATATTATATATATGAATGTAAAAAAGAAAGATAGAAAGGAAAAAAAAAAAAAAAAAAAAAAAAAAAAAAAAACTCTCTTCAAAAAAATTTATATAAGAAGTAAATAAAAAATTATAAAAATAAAAATAAAAAATAAAAATCTTTAAAAAAATCTTTAAAAAAAATTAAAAACTACTATAGATACAAAGATACAAGTCAAGAAAATACCAAATCTTTCAATAAGATTGAAAGACCAAATTTTACAAAAATAAAAAAAGAATATATGGATGTAACTTTTTTTAAATCATAAAAATAGCACCTTTAACAATATTTAAAAATAAAAATAAAAATATTTTAATTATAATCAATGTAACTACTTATTCTATGATTCTTAAAATCTATCAAATTAAGGAAACACCTTAATTTAATGGTACAAAAAAGAATTTTAAAAGAAAAAGAAAAAAAATTAAACAATTTACAACTGATAGGATATATATTATAATTTTTTTAATAGTAAAATTCTTCCAAAGATAGTATAATAAACTATCATCAAAAAAATCCTTTCAAATAATTAGTGTTTTTTTTATATCAAAATCTAAAAAAATCATGTTTCTTCTATTAGAAGATATGATATTAAGTTGAATAAAATCTTCAAGAATGTGATAAAAATAATGGGATATGTATTAAATAGAAAAAATATCACAAATTCATGTTATTTTTTTCACAATTTTTTGTTTAAATTTTTAAAAATGATCATGTGTACCAAAATCTTACAGTATGTGTTCTAACAAAAATTTATTTATAGTGAATAAATATTACAAACTAATAATAGTGACTACAAGGCTTTGTTTTTGGAGGCACTATATTTATTTTCATAATTTTATTATAACAACACAAGGGGCACCAATGTAAGCAAGTAAAGTTACATAGAGATTAGTATCCACCATACTGTCAACTTGAAAATTAGTTTTGTAATTAATGAGAATGTAGAAGAAGAAATAGAAAATAAATCATTGTGCATGAATTAGAGTTAGTCTTCTTTAACTCTTTTATGACAATGAAGAATAAACCAATATGCAATGTGCTTGTACCAACAAATTAGTCTTTTACATGCAAATAGTCTTTTACATGCAATGTAAAAGACTAATTTGTTGGTACAAGCAACAAATCTTCTTTTATGAACAAGCTAAAAACATTTCTAGAAGATCATGCAGAAGGACAACGAGGCTCTGAAAAAGTTCTCAACTTGTAAGAGCCAACAATTAAGAAAGGAGAAAATTGTAAGATATTCTGTTTTGTTTTTCAATAAATATGTTGTGATACTTCTGGATTGTTTATTAGAAATCAATGAGAAGCACATGGGTGGTTAAGATGTATTCAAGCATGTGGTGTTATCAACACACAACACTTAGGTGAGAATTCTATACAATCAGTACTTGAAGTTAAGGTTTTTTTTGGTGATAATTGAAAGCCAGTGTTAGTCAAGTTTGTTCACAAGGAAGTTTATTACCAAGTATTGGTTAAATGAAGTCAATCATTACATTAAACCAATTATTACATTAAAACTTAAGTCAATAGGTAACATGCTTCTCAAAGATGTATTAGCGGATTACACACTCTTATTGTCTTATTATGGTCATTGCCTCTAGGGATTAGAATATGTGACAAGAATAATTGAAGTCTTCCTCCTTTAATAAATCCCATATACTATCAACTTCATCCAAAGTGTTGTGCCTCCATTCAATGAACATTCTATCTCAACATCAACTTGCTACAAAAGCTCAAAGACAATCACCAAAAGTTTCATCCATATCAATAAGCTTCCATGGCAGCAATCAATTCTTACATCTCTTATTTCTTGCATTATTTTTACACAACTACCACCTAATATTTAACATAACCTTTATAATTTTTTACACCTCTTCAATCCTATTGCTCATGTCAAAGCCTTTACTTTTAATCTTTATTTACAACCATTATAATTTCATGCACTCATTTGCACTAAGTGGTCTTCCAATTGAAATATATATTTTAACAACAACAATTTTCTCACTAATCTGATTCAAACCAATAATTTTTCATTTATTAATAAATTGTAAAGTTTACAACTGTAGGAAATTACATTCAACCTTTAAAATCTTGCATAACCGCCAATTTGAATATAGTTTTTTCATAATAGTCTCTTATTATATACACATATCTCCAATAGAATAAAAAAAAATTTCCTACATCTCTTACATCCAACAACCAATCACATATGTTTCAATGAAATTTTTGTATAAATACTCTCATTCTGCAACATGTTATCTCTGAGTTTAATCACACAATTTTCAATTTTTTTCAATCACTAAAGATATATTTAACTAGTTCTAACAACTTCATATTGTTGTGAATACATTGACACTCTAAAACCACAATTTAGCACAAAGTGTGCAATCAAATTTGTACATTCACATGCACGCACACTCCAAGAGTTCTCATTACTTTTACTCATTAACACAAAAGACACAGTTTACACCAGTTGCACACTTCAAATTGAAATCAAGTAATCTTCCTTGTAATAGCCATAAAAACAATAGGCAACAAAGGCCTTTACTATTGCCCTTGAGCCACATCTAGAGATCCAAAATCCTATGGAAATTTCAAATATTTGAATTGAAAAAATCAACATTTATGGTGTTAACTCTAAAAGCAGTTAGCAACCACCAAGAAGACTTATTTACCCTTTCCTTACTTTCAAAATCATCATAAGCATTCACCAAATAAAATTGGAAATTTCCTAAAACCCCTTTAATCCATGATATTCATTCCTATGAATAAAATTCAAATGTTAAGTTGTCATTAATTTTTCTACAAAGCAATTAGTGCGTTGTCGGGTAGAGAGAATTCGCCTTGGGAAAACGCCGGGTTCCTAGCTGCTACTAGAACTAGTGAGGAACATGAGAGGAAGCCGTGCAAGTATGTTCTATACTTGCACAATATTTCTTCAAGCTTTCAAGTTATACTTGTATTATACTTGTACAAGTCTTGTACAAATATAAAGTATAAATACTTGAATAATACTTATACAAATACTTGTATAAATACTTGTATAAATCCTTGGTATAACACTTGTACAAATACTTGTATAAATCCTTGGTATAATACTTGTACAAATACTTATACAAATATTATGTATAATACTTATAGAATACTTATAGAATACTTGTATAAATACAAGTATATATACTTGTATAAAAAGTATAAGCAAAGTATGTATGTATTCAAGTATACCTCAAAATACAACCGCATATGAGGAATACAAGTTATACAACAAACTGAAACTAAATAAATCACTAAAAAATCATCCAAAGGTCGAATCAAGCGTGCTTACAGCCTATGGAAAGCCAATAATCCATTGTAAAACATATCAAAATTTCACAAATAGATGACTTACCATTTAAAAGTTATGGCTAAAAGAAGTAGGCGCTAAAATTTCCAAGCAAATGCAAAGGCAGCAAAGCTCCTCTTCACTTCAGCCTTTGTTGTGATCACTTCCCTTCTCCAAATTGGACATGCAATAGCTTTTTAGAAAGCTCACTCCATCATCTAGCTTGCTCTAAAATTTCGCATGCATGCCTCTCAAACTCCAGATTTTGTAGCTAGTCGATTCTACTCTTCAAACCCTAGCAACAATTTTCCCTCTTTGACACTTCACGGCTCATAAAACTTTCATCAAAGCTCCAAATGTATTGATTTTTGTTTTTGTAGAAAGCTTACACAAGCTACTATAAGCACCTAAAATATCAAAAGGATTGAAGAGACTGTCCGACTTGGGTGGTTGAACAAAGTCTCTGCCCCTCTTCGTCGGGTGGCAGCAAACCCTTTCCCACTCTCAAGCTCACAACTTTTGCTCTCCAACTCCAAATGCTACAAGAAATGTCTTGATAGATAGCTAAGACAATCTTCCACACTCTCTATAAATTTCACTAAGAAAGAGTTGAAATCAAACTTGCAGTGGCAGCTCAAAGTTTCTGCCCCTCTTCGTCGGGTGGCAGCAAACCTCACTCTACTAAAACAAGCATAACCTTTTGTTCACAACTCCAATACAAGCAAGTGAGTAGGTTCTAGAATCCTCACAACTCGAAGAACACACCCACCAATTTTCACTACAAACACTTCTATCTCCTCGGAGCTATCTCTCTCCAAAGTTCACTACTCAAAAACTGCCTCCTCTTTCTCGGTCTAACAAGAGGAGTATATCTCCCTTTCTTTCTATATTAGACTATGAGATGCCCACATGGGCAGCCAAATCCTATTGGATGGGCCTTATTCACCCCATGCTCTTCTTTCTTACCCTTCATAAGGTCCATTCTACCTCAAAAGTCAACAAGAAAGGTAAAACAACCTTTACCTTTCTTCTAATTACAAAAGAGTCTATTCTAGGATATAAATAAGGTAAGAACAAAATAAATAGCCATCTTAATTCACTAATTAAGTGGCTATAATAAATACTCTCCTTATAATATCTTCTAAAATAACCTCTAGCACTCACACATATATTAACAATAGATACAAGATTTTTCATATTTTTATACACTGCACGTAAATGCAGTATGACAGCGTGTATAAACTCCATGCTACTCAAAGGAATGTTGTCATGTTTTTCAAAGACCCCAGAAAAACAGTGGAAAGAAACTAACACTCATTCAAACACACCCACACAAACTTTTCATAAGTGGAGGTGAAGAAACTTTGTCTAGCATCTTTTTACAAAAATGCCTGCATTTCCAAGACTGGGGAAGTCTGTGGGGGAACATAAGCTCCCAGCCTTATTCACATTGGTGGAACTGGCAAAGGTTCTTGTCCTTTTACTTTGTCAGTTTTGCTTCCTCCTTTTTGAAGTTGTAGTATGAATCCAACAATAACCTCCTCTATCATGATGTCATTACTTAGACCATAGAAACTACATAAATGCATATGACACCCAGTGGGCTACCAAGAAGCAGCTCCCATACAGGATTTGGGGAAGATGAATGTGTAAAATTAGTGTTCATTTAAATGAGTGATTTGGACAAGTCCAAAAACATTTAACATTATCATTAAATTTAGTAATCTAATTTGACATCAAGTCTAATTTAAATGAGAAGTTTGGGCATGTTCAAAAATATTCAATATTTTTGTTAAATTTATTTTTTAAAAGTCCAAAGGTGATGAGATTTGGCGAAAAAGGTAGCCCAAGGGGAATCCAAGTGTAAGAGTAGCTTAAGTAAAAATTCTGAAACCTTCATAACAATATGGAGTGAAAAATCAATGATGACCACTAACACCATTAAGATTTAAAAGTGAGGCCTACAGGTTGTGGACCACCTCTTTAGCCATGCTTATGCTTCTCCAACATATGCTTCTAATTTAAAAAGTAACCAATTATATCTTAAGAAGAAATGTGCCCCCTATCAAATGTCCCAAACTCAACATTACAAATTAAAATTTATTGGACAATATTAATCCATGATTTAAGTCAAGGAGTTCATTTGTAACACTTCACCAAGTGTATGCTTTGTACTTCTTAAATAAAAAATAAACTTAGAAGGAGTTTGCTTTTGGACCTTATGGGAAGAAAGGAATGTCATAACCTTCAAGCAAGAATCTTGGCTAGAAGATAAAGCCATATTTGTGCTATGAGCAAAGGGGTCACCTCCTTATGTTTCAAAAATAAATAATAAATAAAGATATGCTTAGATTCTTTATAAACTTCCATTTTTAGAAGAAACTCATATTTGTAGATTTTGAAGTGTCTTGGGCTTTGCACCATTGGGCTTGATTTCTCACCCTTTTTCATATATTAGCCCTTATAACTTGGTTCCCATTGGTTCCCATGAGCTTCTTGGTGGGTCCCGAACAGTGTAGTTTAGTCTGACTGGGTGGGAGCAGCAACAGGCATGTGCGCATCTCCTGCTAGCTGGCTCCATATGATACATTTGAAATAACAATAACCTTTTGAATTATCACCCATTGGATGTGGTAGGGCTCATTTTGTTGGAATTAGATTCATACATTTAAACTTATGAGTAGAAATTTATGGCTTCGCCTTTTTGCCATCATTGGCTAATGGATTTATGTGAAAATAGGTAGGGAACATAATCCTTATTATCTCTCACTTTAAGAATAAGAGCTGGAGCTCAAAGATTTTAATCCTTTTTCTCATTATTCTTATGACCATCACTAATACTAGATTTATATTTAGATTTTATTAACAAATAAATAAACGAATAAAACCTTACAATATAGAGACAACTAATAAAAATATGCTAAAAACCATCAAGAATATAATTGTGTTCTTAAAATGGGTTTTTAAAACAATTTATCATATTTTAATAACAGATAATGATTAGTATTGTTTGGTGATCAGTTGGATATAAAAATGGGAGACTGACTCCCGTCAGCAAAGAAGGGGAATAAAGTGCTGCCAGCCTGTCAAATGACGCTGCCGGCCCTCGTTAAAGGAAGCAGAGAGACATTAAAAGGGCTTACAAAGGGCGTGATAACCAAGGAATAACATGGGACTGGGAGATTCACCCCCCTGAGATGAAGCTGGAACGTAGATGTGCAGGGGTCGTCATGGGACGCCCCTGCGAGTTTCAAACCGTTTCCCATTGTGTACTTGGGAATGGCTTCTGGTACAATGTTCCCATGCCCGAAATATTCCTTTGCATGGCATTCACTTGCATGTCACATGGTCTGAGACTGGCGCGATGTTAAACCCCGCAGTAACTGTAAATAAATTGACATTGGATGAAATAAGAATTTATTTTTATTTTTTTTTCATGCACCTCGGGGGAATCATTCTGGATGGTCAACGTGCTTTTTTCATTTGGTCCAACACCTGACAAACAGAATGTTGAATTGTGGATAAACTTAATTTATGGATGACAAAGACATGTCTTTATGTTGAAGCTCATGAAAGCCATAACCATAAGAATTTGGAATTACAGCTTCAAACTTTTGCAGTGGAATTCATGATATGATGTACTCACAACTTCGTTTGATTCTTTAGTTTGGTTACACCTTTAGGAATAACATCTGTTTATAATTTTTATCCAATAAATCCATATATCTACTTTTGACAAGGCTATTCACAGATGGTGACACCTGATTATGTTAAGGAATTGATATGTAAAATTCGTGTTTAGTCAGTTCGAACATAATGTGGTTGTAATCTTGTCCAAAACTAAGTTGTATTGTTCATATAAAAAAATCAAATGCTATGACTTAATTGTTTGCCATTATTAAGCTAGCGCATGTGCTCACACACACACACACACACACACACACACATATATATATATATATATATTAAATTGGAGTGTTGAAGTAGTTGTTAAGATAGCTCATTCTTTATTCACGTATCATACATGAGTAGTGATGACTCCAGAGTCGACAGGTCTGAGAATCACCCCCAAGTCATACATCAAGGAGATCGAAGGTTGAGTTTAGTTCGCACAGACAACTACGCCCTGCTCAAGCTGGAATGCCCAATTACTCCAAAAACCATCCTATATAGTTTGATCATAGAAGTGTCACCAAACACAATATCCAACAATCGGTGTGCTCCCAGCAGCAATTCTATTATTTACTACTGCCTACAGAACGACAAGCTCATGATTGTCGTTTAAAACCATACAATTCAAGATTCAGCTGCCTCAGCTTCCCAAAAATGACATGGAGTACCTAGGAGGTTAAGTTTTTGAAAGGCAAAGTTCAAGTTTCACGTGACTACCTGGTGTTTGGACACTGCTGGGGCTCCAGAATTTCAACCTTTCAAAATCGACGAGTGCAATGCAACCTTCAGGGAATTTGGGTGGTGGAGAATTCACTGGCTAAACTTTCCATCCAAATACACCCATATCAAGACGTATTGTTGCCTTGACTACAAACAATGGAATTCTTCAGCAAACGAACGTTATCGTTTGCACGCTTCTGATTTGAACGAGAAAAATATTAACTGACGTCCAGCATACTGCATCAGCATTTTACTTACCGACTTTAATACTGCAACCACAACAAGAAAAAGAGCAGAGAATTAAGAACATACAATGATGAGTATATTAAGCATCACCACGGACAACTCAGGATAATTCTTTGCTGAAAGGGTGCGAATAAAAACAATTTAGCAGCAACCAAAGACCATCAGAATGTACAGCAAAGCCATACGTGCGATGACTTCATTTGGGCAAGTTTAGAGAGTTTACAAAAATAGAACCCATTTCATACATAATCATGTTTTTTCAAGGTAAAAACATTGCAAAGGCGCCCAGCAACCTTAAGGTAAACCTCTGCTATGCATCGAGAAGCAGAAAAAAACAGTAGGTTGAAGTTGGTTGAAGATGTAAACTAAGCTCAACTGAGCATCATAAACAGAGAAAATGTACAATATAAATTTTTTCGTTTGTGGGCTGATACGTTCTAAAAGATCGCACTAAAAATTGGCCATTGTACGACGTCATATTTTATTGGATACAAAAGTTTACTATAAATTAGTACGGCTTTCAACATGTCAAACCGCAATGTTTCTAATTCTTACATTTATGTGTAGGTTTGAGATTCACCGAAAAGCATGATCGGTACACAAATTGAACTTCGAGATCACTTGGACGTGTGAAGTTTCATATAACTGATGAGTACGAATTTTAATGTTCCACAAAAAATGGGTCTACAACCTGACGCTAGGAGAATAGAATGAAGCTGCCAACCCACCAGAATCATACGTGTGTAGCATTGACAAATTCTTCGCCTCCAACGCACTTGTCGCCCAACTAATGCTTTTCCGCCTTTTCAGATTTTCCCGCTTCTACCTCCCTTGGCTTAACATGTTCACCTCTAAGATTGTCAAGAACAACCAACACCTCGAATTCAGTACACAGCTCGAAGACAGAAGTTCCGGGAAGTAAGCTAGCTCAGGAGATGCAAGAAAATGTGCATAATGTACAAGAACCCTGATAATCAAGACAAATAAATCCTAAAAAATGATACAAACCCTAACACATGAGAATCATCAGGAAAAACTGCGTAATTGAGAACACAAAAACCTCGCATATGCATAAATGTGAATAAACCAGCAGAGTTTTACTTAGAACGGGAAGAAGCTTGTTCCTGCTCCAACCAGTTGCGCAAGTGCTTAAGGTTTCTCCGAAGATTAACAGCTGACCGGCGCACATCCCCCTTGAGCAAGACGAATCCAGCCCCTACCGCCGCTACCGTCAAGAGAAAATTGCTCAACGCCATGGCAACTTAACAGCCGCCTGCTCAGTGCCAGAATAACTCCGCGCGCTCTCGCTGCCGCGCCTCGCGAAAGAGAGGTCTCTGTGAGGATGATCTGTGTGTTCCACCGAAGCCAGTTACCTCTGAAATCGAAGAGCCCTAATCAAGCTTTCAACTGCGGTGGGAGAGAGGGGCTTGGAGCCTGATGGCCCCCGCGGTTACAGGTGTGAGGTTTCCACGGTTTAAAAATCGACACGGTCTAACGGTCACACTCCCCCCGACGAGACTGGTAGATTTTGAAACTATCGTTTGACTAGTTTGTTTATTGGTTTGTTTGTTAAGGTTTTTATTTTTAAAATTGTATAAGAAATTATCATCTCTGAATATTATGCATCTGAATAATTTTTTTTTTTGTTTGTATGAGTTGATGTTTAATTACAAAGTTTGAAATAATCTCTTGAATACTATTGTTTCTAATATATTTATTTTTAATCATCTCCAAATGAATGGTTTGGAGTAAAAAATGAAAAAAAACAAAAAAAAACAAAAAAGAGAAAGAAAGCATGTTGATGATTTGTAGTGCCTCCATTATTTATATTATTTTTTTCTATGGTGATCAGAATAGTTTCAAAGGTATTTTGGTTAAAGTTATTAGTATGAAAGAAATTCATAAAAAAATTAATTGTATTCTGATTTATTTATTAAATTTTGATTTTAATTAAAGGATTGACAAGAAGATTACTTTCAGAAATATCTTATATTTTAGTAGGATTTCAAATTTTTTAAAAAAGAAACTGACAATAATGGATGAATATGTGTGTGAGTCAAAAAAGCTGGGTTAAAATCTTCAGTTTACTTGTTCTGTGATGATAAAGTAATAACGGCTCAAATATTGTTCATATCAAAAGCTAATATTTACGTGAAAAAGTGAATTAAAGAGTAATACAATATTTGAATATATTACAGTAAGACAAGCTATGTTACATAAACGGAAGGTGCGAAGTTTTTTCATGATAAAACATCACTAGCTTGTCCTTAAATGTCATTGGTGTTTTTATATGCACCTTTAAACTTAGCAATAATTATTAGTGTTTTTTCCAATATCTATTCATAGAGTTACAGAACAATGCAGTTAAATATAAAAACACACAGTTGATTTGTCTTAGCTAAAAAAAGAAAAAAAACGAAAAGAAAAATGAACTTGGGTTTTATAAATCTATAAACATAGTTGTGAATGCACAAGTGATGAAATTCAAAATTTCCATGTTTGCATGCACAATCGACCAATGAAATAATGAAAAGATGTTGCATTTGTAAGGAGCTAGATTATCAGGGTTATATTTGATCATACTTACAAAGAATGATCAACAATAGTTGTACAAATTTGAGACGTTAGGAAATTACAATAATTACCAATATTTTTTTGCACAATTTGTAAATGTCTCTATGCTGCTGGTTATTGTTATTCCATACACTTCAGGTGCAGTTAACCTTTGTGGCAAAGAATGCCAACAGTACAAGAATCGTGGCATTTTTTTTTTTTTTTTCCAAAATTCTGCATTCTATATTGCATGTTGTGAACAAGTGAAGTTATGAACCATTCACGAAAGCTTGCAAAATTCCTCCATCTCATTGCGATGAAGAGTTTCCCAAAATTGGCGGCTATTGTCGCCATTGAGTTATTCAATTCAAATGCCAAATCAGGATGAGTACGCTACGCTCACATTCACGCCGGTTCGGCACTTTGAGCAAGAAAACCTTGTATACGTATCCCTGATTCATCTCCGATGCAAACGAATATTTCAGAAATCCTAAGCCTATAATTTGTCCGTGAATCTGCTGATCGTGATTTGGTTGAGCCATCTCTGCGAAACCACAGCTGCACGGATTCCTAATTGTCGAGTATTTCTGCCATTGTTTCTTGTGCTGATGCTGGTGTACCAACGATGGCTGATTGACCGGGGCCAAGTTTAGCTTTCGTTTCCGTCTTCTCTTCAGGGCCTTCGTCGTCTTTGGATAGAGGTACAGTCTTGACCTGATCACACAAGTTGCCACAGATTGTTGAAAGTAAGTAGGAATGTTGGATTCACGATACACATAGAGTACAGTAGTTGATGATTATGTAATTTCAAGTGCAAGTGAAGGATTGGATGAAGGAGTGCAAGGCTGCGCACCAATTCACGGAATTTCAGAGTGTAAAACATCTCCAAGTATCGGCGAGCTTCGCGTCTGTGCAGGTTGGAGACGTACTTCCAAAAGCCGTATACACGGGTAAGTGTCATCAAGCGCTCAGCGTAAAGTTTCCAGGTGAAGCTGCGTGCACGTTAACGCATGTTAGATGCATTTTATGAAACAATATAGGCTTAGAGTCGCTTCCAACCTTTAGTCAATGACATGAGATGTGAGTCGTGGGCGGTGGCACGACACTTACCTACTATAAATGCGTTGCAGAGCAGCTTCAGAAATTTTCGTCCAAAAGCTAGGGTCAGATTCGACTTTCTCGAAGAAAGCAACAAGCTCGTCTGCCACTTCATCAGGATGGTAAGGATCAATGTGAAATCCCGAAATTCCATGTTCTATGATCTCTGCGGGACCACCATGTAGTGTTGCAAATGTGGGAAGTCCGCATGTCATAGCCTCCACTACTGTCAGACCAAATCCTTCATACAACGCAGGTTGCACAAAAACACCACCCGCCTCTGCAATGTACCGATACAACTCCCCATTCTGGACTCGGTTAGTCTGCGAGCGGATCCATCTGAAGTTGTTATGTAAGTTGTACTCCTTGATGAAGTCGTGCATTTTCTCAATCTCTTTTACTTCTTCCCTGTCTTTCGACTTTGCAGGATTGATCTCTCCTCCAACTATGACCAAGTGCGTCAGTTCCTTTAGTTTGTTGTTCTTCCCGTATAGTTCCACCAGGCCAGTCAGGTTCTTTACTCTGTCGAGACGTGCCATTGTGAAGAGAATAGGCTTGCTCTTGTCTATGACACCACTGCATACCACGCAATAGAACAAATGCTCAATAAATGACAATCAAAAGACATTGTGGCGGGCTTCCGTCTCTTGTAGAAATGTAACTACTTACTGTAAAAAGCAAGATACAGTACTGTTTGGGTGTGTGCAACTTACATGTGCTCATCTGACTGTTCAGTACCGAACAAGAGGTCCTCGATAGCTGGGTGCAACTTTGTCAACCGGCGCTCTTTGTCTGTGAAAGGATAATAAACATCCATGTCAGCACCTGGTGATACGATGTTAAACTTTGGATCAAAGACGTTTACGCCATTCACAACCCGGTATAATCCTGGCATCGTAAACGCTTGGTGGCTCTCGTATTGTCCAACAGTTTTGGAACTGCCAGCAATCTCTTGATATGTACTAGTGATGATAAAGTCGGCATGGTTCATGGCGATGAGATCGGCTGTAAATTGGCATGAGAAATGATACTTCTCCTCGAACTTCTTCCAGTAGATGTCTGAGTCGGGGTACTTTGTTTTCTCCAATGCGTGGGCAATTGTACACTGCAAAGTATTGACGAAAGTTAAGTTTTGGAAGTTAGGCTCAGAAACTAATAAAACAGGTATAGTGCCTACCTGAAAAATGCAATGATATCAGTGGATTAAACTTTGGATTTCATTAACAACTGGGAGTGAAGTAAATGTACAGACCTGCGTCACTCCAAGCTGCTGACACAGTAAAGTGGCCACCAGGTTGCCGTCGCTGTAGTTGCCGATGATCAGGTCCGGTGGCCCCGCGAGATCCGCACTAATCTCCCGTGCTGCCTCCTGTGTACACAATATTATATGGCCGCATCAGATTTCCTAGTGCTTCGAGTGTCAGTGTCACTGAAAAGGAAATGCTGTTCAAATATTCAGAGAACGCGAATATTTCAGGATTGTGCTGACCTGAGCATATGTTTCCAAATAGGGGTAAACATCGAATCGCGAAATCCAGTTCTTCAGGACTTTTCCATTGTGGCGGAATGGGATTCGTAAGATGTGTGAGAATCGGCTGCCAGTAACCTTTTCAATACGCTGATTGCAAGTAGTTCCAATGGCGTTGGGGATGAGACGTGTCAGCTGTCAAAAATGCCGGGGCGTTAATTCAGCTATTTGAGACTAAGCTTTTTAGACAAGGAAAAGCTCACTGGTCTATGAGAAGGAATTTAGCAAAATGATCGAGAGAGCTGAATAGCCAGGTATGCAGCAATATCAAAAACTTTTGTGTTAGAAAAAACTTTTGTGGTTGAAAGATCAGGTCTTACAATGACAATCTGTGGTATGATGTCCAGCCCTTGCAGCTGCAGATTCTCAAGCATTTCGTTTTCCAAAGCTCTCACTTGGTCCAAAATGTACACGACCTGCATTTCAAATAAATACCAAAACTTTTAAAACCTCCAAATTTTGAGCAATGGTTGTGGTGAAAGATGACTATGTTGCAAGTATAACTAGAATTCAGTCTAGTGCTGTTTGGAATCGATGATATATTTCGGTGTGAGGTTTGTAGGTTGTACCTGACCACCAGTATCCGGCAAGCCGAGGACACCTTCTTGACCAAAGTACCCGTGGGGAGAAACAATCACAACACTGAAGACCATGGGAATGCGGGCGAGAAATTTCTCCAATGTATCTGGGTCGGGAGCCTGGAGTAAATCTTGCAGCATTTTTATTGTCTCCAGAACACGGCCTGCTGTATTTCCCCAACCTTTTTCTAAGCCTAAATCCTGCAATCTGCATATGGTAACATAGTTCGTAAATTACTCACTGTTTAGTTCTAAATCAAAGTTTGCACTCTCAGCCCTAGAGGTTGTCATCTTTAGGACTTCCAAGGCATTCAAGAGACTTATACTAATATCTATCTTTTGTCGGAACCTATGAGCACTATCAGTTGGCAGAATCACTTACTGGTGCGCGAAGTCTGCAAACGGAGTTTTCTCAGGGAGCTTGCTTAGAGCTTCCTCTGCTTTGACCAATTGTGGACGAAGTCTTACCAAGCTCGCAATTCGCTCATTGAGCATCAAAGTCTGCATTATTCACCATATTGTATAAAGTTGAGGACCTGAAAATCACTCTAAATTGCAGACGCGATGCACGTACATCAATGTGATTCCATAGTTATAAATTTCCATAGCATTTGAGAAGGGCGTGCATCCACCGGTTCGCCAATACAAACTATTTAAACCTCTGATTACCTGCCCACGATAGGTGTGCATTCGAAGAAATTCGAACAATGGTTCAATGCTATCAGGGGTATGGAATAATTGCGAAGACAAGTGCCGGTTTAAGAACTGGACGCCATGGCCGATTGAGGAGGGTCTTGTCATGTGAGGGAAATTAGCATTGAAAGGCGCAAAATCCAGCTCCAGCACAAATGGATCCTTTCCGCTGCACGCATCGGCAGTTATTAGCATAATCCATTTGCGATGTTCACAATAACAAGCTGGGGAAATAAATGGAAACGAATTTGAAAGAAGATTCGGGGTACGTACTCAGTGCCATTGGCAAGCTGTTCTTTGAAACCCAAATACTCGGACACAGAGAGCTCCTCCAGGGTAAGCTCCTCTACGTTGATGCGCACATATTCCCAAATTCCAGGCCTTGGACGTACTGCAAAGCCAACCCAGGGCGGCAGCACCATAGCCTCCTGGCAATTCTGTAGAAGATTTCCAAATGCACTGTCCTTAATCTCAGCAACCTTGTCTGCATCATCCAAGTTGTTGAGTTCATCGAGAAGATGATGAGGCTGCAGAATTGTACGCCCCTGTTTGACATAACTGCAACACATTGCACAAGCAGACGTCAGAAACGGTTGAAGAACATAAACAGCAGAGAACAGCACTCTTGATTCCGAAGAACCTGTCGTCATGTCAAGGAACAAGACAATGGCAAGGTCACGACGCTGGAAGAGTAACAAAGTTGTGAGTTTGGATGCGAAAACTGAAGAAATATCCTTGGGTAAACATCACAAAACAGGACAAAAAACCAGGATTGGGATTGTTACCGCGAGAGAAGATCAAGAATTATGTTTCGATTACTCTGCACCACTTTCTGCACTCGCTCCTGAATGCTGTTCAGGCGTCTTAACGCGGGTTGTGTTGCCATGTCCTCACACGTCGCGTGCACTTCAACAGGCCTGCAAAGAAACCAGCGTTATGTGATCACCACGAGGATACTTTTACGCCGCGGCTCAGCTCCTTGCTCAAGTGGCGTCTTTTTCAATGAAGAACTAAAGCTAGAAAACTTGGAGAGAGGGAGCTCAAGTGAACAGTAAACTTGTCTAACTCTGTTCCCACAACTCGGTTTTCGGTACGAGGATTAGCAGCCTTCAACATATAACAGGAAACTTAATCAATCGATGGACTGAGTGTTGCGCAGCTTCGACAACACAAAGACAATTACTGAGGACATCAAACTCAATAGTGGAATGGTCTAAGATCAGCCTAAGTGCTGCGGGATCTGAAGATTTTGCTCTTCTGTAATTGTAGTTAACGGCAATCGCAGTGCTAGACCAGACAATTCCCTGGCAATCGTAGGGCAACGAACACAACTATATTGTTCTAGATCAGTTCTTGGGATGGAGAGCAACATACCCTTTTCGAATCAGCTTGAAACAAGTGTGGAACTACTCGTCGACAACGAATTTGTATAGCTCACTGCCCTACTCACTATAAGTAATCAATCACGTCAGGGATAACCTTCCGAATGACAATAATCGCACTTCCTCAAACGTACAAGAGACACATATTAAATTCGCAAGAATTTGGTTCCTATTTAACCCACAGAATTGCAGCACTCTGAAGAACTTCCCTGACTCAGCAGCAGCTGATTCAGAGTCGTCGGAATCGATTATTTGTCTATTTACAGAATAAATTGCCATTACAACAAGTGGCCGTCGAACCGGGTTATCAGTCATAGATGTGGGAACAAAGATAATCCTGGCAGTTAAACGCCAAAAAAGCATCCTCGAATTTCCTGCAGCCAAAATGGGTGACCTTCTGACGAGGTCAAAACATTTAGACGACTTCGGTTTGGACACGAGACTTTTGATCCGGCATTTCCCAGCTCCGAAGCGGCAGACTTTGCTTGTAAGCTGCCAATCGTGTCGAAGAAACGTTGAAGAAACGTCTCGCGCTCGTGTGTTGGATATGTTACGATATTTTGTACCTGGATGCATGGACTAATGTAATATTTCCAGGGACGACTTGCACGTGACAGCTTCTATTGACACATCTGGAGGACACAGGTCCCCATAACTCGTCTCGACTGTGCCTGAGCGTGCAATCGGGCCAGCCTGATCTAACGGGTTGTCAGATTGTTAAAAGAAAAAAAAGAAAAAAAGAAAAAAAAAACGCTAATTGTACGTACAACAGAAGTTAATGGTAAAAGACAAGCTTTGAAGATCAAGTAATCCTCAAATTCTGCAGATCTGCAATAGAAGTTAGACTAATGAAGATAAATTTGACATGGGAGAAACCCATGTAGTGTCCGCATAAACATGCTTCACTTACCAAACTTGGAGCGCGTAGTAAGTGGTGTTGTGAAGGGGAAAATCGTTGTGTTCATTAGAGTCTTACATCGAGATTTTCTTGATAGAAAACATGTAACAGTGCATTAGAGCTGAGGTTTATGTTTCAGATTTGTACTCTTAATCTTCTTTGGATTCGGAGAAGTCCATCTGCTTTGGATTCATCTTTCCGAGTCCCCCCTTAATCTACCTGTTGCAGTGGAATGCAGTTAATACTTGTGTTGTACATTCGGGCATATTCCTGGCACCAAATGATGCATAGTTTAAATAGTTTGTACACGAAGAGGAGTCAGCAACGAGCGAACCGCTACCATTTTTGAATTCCCTGCTTAAACATCCCTGTCTGTTAAACGTCAGCGATGGGCATTCTCAATCTGAGCAGATCTAAACTTAATATGATGTAACTTCGTCACTGCTACGTGAACTCATTCCTGGAACAAGTGATCGAAGAGTTGAAGCCACCCGAGATCGCCCGCAGCGAAACCAAGTTCAAAGTCATACGCTTCCTGTTTGTCCTGTACCAGAGGTGACAGTGATACAGCCTACCTTGGAAGTTAAGCAACCTCTGAAACAACAATGTGGCCGCAACTTCCAGAATCTGTAACCACAACCTCGGAGGACTTACAATCCTCTTCAGTGGCTTCCAGGCATATCCGCTAGGCTGGAAAGATGATGCTCTCAACAGTAAAAGAGCATTGGATTCGGTGTGAATAAGGGAGAACTGTCAGCCCACGTGAGATGGGCTTCTCATTGACATATCGTAACCATTGATTCACCCATTGCGTATCAATCTCAAAGTCTCTGGTGCGGCGCAAATCAGATCAGAACCTTGTGGCTGGGGTAGTTTCACGCAACATGTATTACGATGGTCCAAGAACATCGCTAACATGAAACTAACAACCACGCGACGGTGGTTAATTGTACACCTACTTTGTGTAGAAGCCGTGTACTGAGAGGTTTGTTTGTGATTCTTCTAGACAGTTACCGTTCTACATGTTGGTCAGGGTGCAGACAGGTTCTCTTACTCTAACAGAGCCTTGACATACATGACAGAGCGATTGCAATGTTTGATGGGATTTGCCCCCTCAGCATTACACGTACACAATCTGCTACGGCGAACAATTCTTGTTTCCTACATCCCGCAAAACATTTCAGTGTCAGCCACTTGAGATGTGACATATTAACTATTTCCCAACTTTCCAAACCCAAATTTGCTTTCGTGTTTCTTGAGATTTATACCGTCTCACTACGATCTATTTTCAAATGCAACCCGTTATTGCACACCCACTCTGCTGAATAATCCATAGTTTTTCGCGTTAAAGAGTGGTTCTACAATTCATATGTCCTTTTAGCAACAGTAATTCCACAAACTTTCTGGTCATGTATACAAATCATGCTCTACTCAACAGCATCGTCCTTTATGCAAGGTGTCACATCTACTGGCCACTTGAAACCTTTCATCTCCTTCATTCTCCTGTGTCACTTCGCTGCACTTAATTACACTAATGCTTGTCTTCAATTAAATCAGCCATAAGGGTAACCTCATCCCCTAATCAATATCTTGATGGGCTGTAAATCAGTTGGCTTATCCATATCGGACATAAGTCTTATCGCATCCTTAAAAATCTAGAAATACAATCAGCATACTGTAAAACGGAAGAGAAGTCGATTTCCTTCACTACAGGGAACGGGGATGATGGGTACACGTCACTAGTCAGTGATTCACACCTTCGCTATTTCATATATATAAATATATATAGCATGTACATCCTAAATCTTAATAATTAGATACTCGAGAGTTGTAACCATTTCCGAAGGATGGTCGATTGCCGAGCCTGATACGATCATCTTCTAGAACATTCAAGGTCGGAGCAAGCAACTTTGTGTAACGATCGAAGTAGAGAAGCTGCTTCAAGAGTAATCCAAATTCTCTTGGAAACTTCAGTCCATAATCCTCACTCACACGAACCTTCATCCAAGGAGAGATATGTCATTACAGCAGGGGTATCGGAAACATTACAGGTCAGTGCTAGCCGGGTTTGTGTGATAGTGTGGCTGTTATCATGCAGATAGCAAGCTCCTGTGAACTCTAGCAACAAAAATAAGCATAGAGGAGATCACACCTAGCCAAAAGAGCTTAGTTCAAGGATGTTCTAACTATAAGAGGCAAGGGGTACAGCCAGAAAATTCGAGGAGTCTGAAAATTCATACCACATCCAGCAAAAGATTGTTCACTTGTTGCTCGTCGACTGCTAAAGATGCAGCTATAGTAGCATTCTGAGGCCCTCCAGCAGTTGAGATGATCACATTTGTATCAAGGTCCTGAGGCACAAGAAGCTCTAATCAGATGATTTTTCGGAATTGCAATGAACAGAGCGGAGAATTCAGAAAGCAAACATACACTCATAACCAATCACGAAGAACTTGGTAAACTGAAGTTCATTCTGTTTCTAGATGAACTGAAAATCTGGCTAGCGCATAGAAGTATCATGGACTAAAGTAACTACACCTGAACAGCTGTGAAAATCTTCTCCAAGTCCCTTGCAAAGCTTGGAATGTCTACAGCAGTATCTGCTGCACCCATCTGTACCAGTGCCGCTGCCATAGCGTTGTACTGGCCATTCCCAATTGAAGTTAAAAACGTCTCCACTGCTGCCCAAGTGGCTGGAGATATCCTCCCAACTATACCTGATCATCCACAATATAATCACAAGGTCCAAGTCAACATCTACAGAATTTATGATATGTGCAATAAAATAGCCATTTTAGACGTCTCAGCTTAAACTTATGGTACCAAAGTTCTCTTTGCCACAGATATTCGGCACATTGTGTTTTCATAATAACATAGACGAACCGAAGTCAATGAAGCCAACACGCCCATCGTTGAGCACCAGCAAGTTTCCAGCATGAACGTCTGCATGGAACGTCTCACATGCCAACAAGCTCCCAAACCTACAAGATATCATAACATTAGCTGCAGGTACTTCTACATATACTAAAAAAACTCTTGCAGAAAAACAACTTCTCTACCAGCCAAATTCTAAATGTTAATCAGAAGCATACAAACACACGCAGAATCAGTATGTAATCATGCTCTTAGAAAGCAACATAGTGCGCCCAGAAAGGAACCTGGAATAGAAGCCACAAGTTTCAATTCACAGTGAACGCCATATTGTAGATTGACCAAGAAAATATACTCGAATAACATTCTTATCTTTAACAGGTAAATTGAAATATGGAAAGATTCTCACCAAACATTAAGAGCAGTTATCAACGTCGTTTCTGGGTTCGGAACAATGGAGCGGATGGAAACTAGATCTGTGAGTGGAACACCAAAAAGACGCTCCATTGTAAGCACACGTTCAGTGCTACAATGGCGGTACACAGCAGGGGCAGTGGCCTGGTTCGAAAGCCCAAGGGAATCCACATAATTTCTGAAAGCCTCAATATTCAAAGCTTCCTTCCTGAAATCAACTTCTTCAAGCATAGATGCCCTTATATCTCCCAGGATTGCAACCTGCACGTATTCGACATTTTAAGATAGCACACGCACCTCTCTCTATTAGCATAAGCCATCAGAAAGTTAGTTTACTACAAGTCTGAATTTCATTTGTCAAAATTGACAGCCAGTCCAGTACTGTTTAGAGATTTTACGTTTAGAAACATTAAAATCTTCATGACATTAAAAACTAATTCAGAACACCTCTCTAGTTCATATATTTACATATATTTACACGTCAGGCAATTACAAAAGACATGACAAAGAAAGATATTCAGGGATTGCAGTAGAACTCTTTCGACCAGATAGGAGCAGGCAAAGATCACATTATTCGTGAAAATTAGAATTCATTGCACACGCGCCACAAAGACTTACCAGGGATGTCCGTGCAAGCTCTGGATTCAAAAACTCCAACACTCGAGCAGTGACGTACAGGAAGTTCAGATCAGCTGTAAGTATGTCTTCCACTCCGGGCTTCAATACTTTTATCACCACCTCCTTCTGACTTCCTCGCAACCTAGCTGCATGCACCTGGCTCATAAACAAATGTACGAGATGAAGACTCCGAAGCTATTGCTTCCCAGATAAATAACAGAATCAAAGTGCGACGCAACACGAATAATCGGAATTTTCAAGCCGTTCTTATAAACCTTTAGCATATGCAAAAGCTTGTTGAGGGAGGAGGAGGGGGGGTTTTCGTACAGCCTCACTAAAGAAATATCACTAAAATGAAAAGAATGACTCAAACCTGAGCTATGGAGGCAGAGGCAAGAGGCTGTGGATCCACAAAGTCGTAAACTTCCTCTAGAGGACGGCCCAACTCTTTCCGAACAATTGCTTTAATATCTTCAAATGGAATAGGTGGCGTTTTGTCTAGGCAAGATTGAAACTCCGTTACATATTCAGGTGGAAAGAGTGTCGGTGCTGATGCAATCAACTGCATCGATGACAAACGTGAGTGACCAAAAATAGTGCAAACACAGTTTCCATTATGACGCCAAGGCGTCTCCAAACAGTGCACCACCTTTGGATGTGATCAATTGATAAAAGTAGCAATTCAGAAAAGCTACATAGTTTCATGAGAACGTAAGTAGAGGTGACCTTGCCACGACAGCTCATCAAACTACTCCGTTGACATAGCGTTTAATTTGCTACGCGTTAGACCAGTATATATTGCATACGAATCACATGAGTTTATGCTGAACACACGTTTTCTCACATATCATCAGTTTTCGGAGCAGGGGTATTGCACCTGGCCCAACTTAATGTAGGTTGCTCCAAGTCTCTCAAACAATCGTCGCAGTTGTGCTGGCCCAGGCGGGGTCAAGGAAAGCCCTGGTGTTACGCTCTGAGAAGTTGCTGCTTCTGGATTCTGCAGCCCGTATCCGAATCAGTAGATGCTCACAACATCAGCCCATTTGCAAAGTGAACTGCACCACAAGTGGTTTACAACAATGATCACAGAACCTCTTCACACGTAGGATATTGCAGATATCTCAGTTGAGGCATGAAATAACCACATTTTGCGAGTGGTTCCCACCAACCAGTATTTATGTGCGTATCATCCACAAAGTAACTTACTGTAAGAAGTTGAAACAAGTATTCACCGCCCACGGTTACGAATGCTTCAATGCCTTGTGCAAGTCGAACTGCACCTCTAGGCCCAGTACTTACTGCGATCCTTGCCACATCTTCCAACAGTTTGTTGAACTCCTTCACTCTTTCTATTGCAGGAACACAGAATATCAATCGATAAGCTGTTCATGTGAGCGATATTTAAAGCTGTATTAAAATAGTAGTAAATCCGACAAACTTGAGAAAGAAGTAAGAAACCCCCAGTTGCAAAGAAAATGCATCAGATTCTGCCATCTACTGGGTTACATCGTGAAGTTATGACTTGAACTTGTCCACAAATGAATTCAAACTCCTCAACCTTACGAAGAGTTACTGTAGCACTTCAGAGCAACGAAATGGAGTCAATGCATATATTCCATCAATGAGTCAAACAACCCCTATCAAGCAACAAAATATTATAAATTAACCCAAATACATTCCAAAAAATAAATGATGGTCGGCACAGACCTGTTCTTGCAACATCTGGACCTTGGGAGGGTATTGTAGACGCAGACCGAGCCCGCACAAAAAATCTCCTTGGAACAACCTGACCCAAATTGCTCCCATGCTGATATCCGTCCTTTTCCAAAAAGCCCCGCAAATTAGAAACTATTAATTTTGCAGTGTAAAACAAAAGAAACGTGCTATTAAACACCTGATCTTAAAACCAAGTAATGCAACAAACTGATCTTCGTCTCAATGGTAATGTTCAGAAGTGTCACACTATGTAGTGATCAGACTCGAACAAATGTGTATGCTGCTAATTTGCGTTTATGCTTGCAACTAGTTGCAACCAAGAGATGACAGACCAATCCTTAGCGTATTATGACCAGTGAATATTAAGACTATGAGTAAGCCAAACGAACAAGTCTGAAATTTTTGTATGTCTGTCAAGGATGCATATCTTCACTAGAAAACCTAATTCAGAAATTTCGCAAATAACGAGTTTTGTAAAGGCTGACCAGTACTGTTCCGAAAAAGGAAATAACATGTTTTGTTCGCTTCGAGTAATTGTGAAAATAGTGTCAGTCTATCTAGAATACAACGCATTAAGGTCGAACCTGCAAAGAATAATGAGAATTAATTGAAGGAAAAGAATCAAGACGAACGGCATTAAGCACTTAGAAATACCTGACGAAGTATTGAAGACGGAAGGCGAAGGGCCATCAAGGTGGCGCTGCTAAGCGCCATCTTTACCAAATATCCTGGTTGGCAAGCCAGTCCAAACGCTTGATTAGACCAGAAAAATACTGCACCAATTTCAATTCATGAATGAGGATACTTCCAATTTCAGCACATAAGACGCCATATCACTAACGCTACGAACTGCCAGTGCAACCGAGAAGATGTGGCCACAAAATGCATCAGACGATGTCTAAGGCAGCGTGTTCGTCGACAATTACATGCATGAACTTCGACACCTGAAATCAAAGCAGCGGCGCGTGATGAACAACCTTAGATACTTACTGATGCTATCAAATCCGCTCCAAAACGGCGATTCAAGTCTCGTTGGTACCCCGGTGAAGTTCAAAACCCGCCAAATTTGAGCTCACCGCTGCTAAATTCAGCAAGAAACTATGTCTTTCATACACTGTCTTCTCCCTCACTTAATTTCGCAAACATATCACGTATAGTGCAACTCAATGTGTTCACTGTAAAACCCACAATGGCAATAGCTACAAAAACGTCATCAAACACCAACGCACCTGTAAACCTCAAAAACCCTGCGAGTGCACTTGGAAGATCTCGCAGTAGCTTACAATTTTAATGGCTCTAGAATTATATTGATAATTTGCCAATGTTCAAAAAGCTACAAATAATATCTGCAAGTGATACTATAAATTGCACTTGGGACCCACCTTGAGCAAATGTCTCTCAGGTTCATCACGTTGCTCCATTGTCCAATCGTTTCATTTACGTGGCCCCTTACCAACCTGAGGCCTTTGGGGCTGCAATACCCCCACATACCCTCTCACGCGGTGAGATTCCGAGGCACTGGTGGCGGATATCGTCGGTATCTGGATAACATTACGTTAATGGCCATGTCCCGTAGATCAGCGGCACTTCCGTGTCGTCCAGTCTTTCGGAGGCCAACTTTGTGCTAGTTGTGGCTTCACCCGCTAAAATCAAATACAAGCTGTTGGGAATGATGAACGAATGGGGGAGCGGTGAGCGGTGCCGCTTTGATAATAGAGGGCGTACATCTGAGCATCGGTCGGATCTAAAACCTCGATTCCTCTCTGTGGGCTGGATTTCTCCATCGAAGCTCGGAGGTTGGAGGCTTCTGGTTGGGGTGTGGCTCACCTGGTGCGACGAGGTTTGCGGCTCGGATGTACAGATGAGGCTGCTCCTGCCATCTTCACCGCCACGTGGCTCTCCTGCTGCCAACCATATGAAGAAACCAGAATGCACTTTGTCTTAGTGGAGGAGGATATCGAACGCAAGTGAGTTAGCAATTGGGTGTGTATTGGGTTTTGGGTATAACTCCCAATGCATCAAGTTTGTGTTTGTGAGCTCCACTCCGTCAGTCTTCAATTGAAGACTTGAGAGCTCAAATTGAGGATTCTAGTTTCCGGAATATGAATTGTGTTTCCACATTTGATTTTCTCTGAAGGCATTTGCAGGAGTGGAGTTCAGCTCAAGGAGTTTGCGATTGTTCATTTGGAGGTTGAATCGGAGATGGTTGCAGCAGGTCATAGTTGTAGTTGAATTGAAGTGAAGCTCTGCAACTACATTACCTTTTGCAGGAATTGCCATTTTCTGCAGAGATGGAGGCTGTGTGTGTTGTGCAGAGCGTGAGCTTAGGGTTAGCTTGCGCTTCAGGGTCGTGCGTTGCGAAAGCCACGAAGGCGAGTTCTGCGACGCTCACCTCTTCGGCATGTGTCTCGGGGACAGTGAGTCATCGTGGGAATGGCTTCAAACTCCGCCATGAACAAAACGTTACACTCTCTTCGCAAACGAAGCCTAGCGCTGCTTCCAAGCTTGGTTCAGCGCTGTGGGGCTCTTCACTGCCATCTGTGGCTGCGACCTCAGATGAGACCAACAGCAGCAAACATGCAGTCTTGACAAGAGCCTCGGTTGAGGCCCCTCCCTCTACAGTGAAGAAGACACCAATTATTCGGTCTCCCGACACTGCAGGCGCGGTACGTTATTAATTCTGCACACTTTATTTCGAAAATCATCTCTCACATCGAGTGTAGTAACCCACAACCATGCTGATGTTATTGTAATCAGAAGTGATAAGAATGTAGGTTTCGTTGGAGGGTTTAGATGCTCTTGTCATAGTCTAAGAGATTTCTTCAATCCTTGACAGAGTATAACAAAATGGATAAATCTGGAGATTGAGCTGAGAGCTTTTGGACTTCATGCAGGTATTGGTGTTGGAGGATGTGATTCTAAGTGCCGGAGGGCGAGATCTGCTTACAGGTGCGAGTTGGCGCTTGCTGCCTGGCCAGCGAACAGGGCTGGTGGGCGTCAATGGGTGTGGCAAGTCTACACTACTGCGTGCCCTAGTTGGTCATGGCGACCTGCAGTCTGGTTACGCTGCTTTTTCTCTGGATACGGAGGTTGCCTACCTGGAACAAACGTGGGTTCCGTGTCATTCTCTACTGTCTGCAATTTATTCGTGGATGAATTTACTAGTGTTATTTTCATGTTTCTGGTTCCTCGTCTAGAAGCGAGACATTGCCTCTTAGTATAACAAATTCGAGGCGAAGGCGCTTTCTTGCTTGGTTATTGTTTCTTCTCACAAGTATTTAGTGTTCGAGATTAAAGTAGTCGGTTCTTGCCAAATAGCGGTTTATCCTGATTTTATTGTTTTGTCGTTGGTGTGAGCAGCGCAGTATCTGGTTCTACTCGTACTGTTTGGGACGAGGCTAGATCCCGCATGGTCGCAATCAATGAAGCTCTGGCGGAGATGGAAGCTGCTGAAAATGCAGTTGAGGGAGGTGAGGAAGGCGCAATCGCTCGCCTTGCCACTGCACAGGAGCAAGTGGAGGCGACGGATGGCTACCGTGTTGATGAAATGATTGCTGGGTATGCATCGGTCCTGAAAACAGATTTATTTTTAACTCTAATTCTTCGAAAGCTTTAGAATCGCGTTGAAAAGTTACTTGTCTTTTTTTCACCTGTTCGTTTCACCAGCAATTGCTGTAAGAACCTCACCAAGCACTGTATTGTAATCTCATAGGCTCATCGTGCACCACAGTAGTGAGTATTGATTGTGAAGAGTGAAGTGTGTTAATGCGTAGGATGTCATCGTGCTCCTTGTTGCTTTCAGGGTGTTGAACGGACTAGGGTTTCAGCAAGAAGATTGGACGAGGTCATGCTCGGACTTCTCAGGAGGATGGCAAATGCGAATCGCCTTAGCCAGGCTGCTGCTAGAGCAGAGATCTCACATGGGCAAGTCCTTACTTCTGCTGGATGAGCCGACAAATCATCTGGATACGAAGGCCAAGGTTGGTTACGTCAGTTTACGCTCTCCGCTCAATGACTGCACTTGAACATAAGTCATGGATGCGCAAGTGATCGTGTGTGAATTACTGAAGTGGGCTGACGTGCATTCATGGATCGTTCCTGCAGCAATGGCTTGGCAAATATCTTTCAGGAGTTACAGCTGCTGTTATTCTTGTCAGTCACGAGCAGGAGTTTATAGAGAAATCTTGCGATCACATCGCTGAGGTAATGTCTTGCCATTCTTGGGTAGCTTGTATTGTCATGCACGCATCATTATGTAGTACCAGAGGCTGGTTGGAGTTTGTGTGAATTCAAGAGCTGAGGTTGCTCGTTTTGTCATGTGTAGATCACGGGAGGTCAGTTACACCATTATGTTGGGAGCTACTCCAGCTTTTTGCGAGCGCGTGCTGCCAGACAGCAGCAAGCCGTGCAAGAGTACAGAGCAAAGCAAGCTGAGATTGAACGGCTTCAGGTATTTGTTGATCGTTTCGGAGCGAAAGCAACCAAGGCATCCGCTGCAAATTCTAGGAAAAAAATGATTGAGAAGATCAGGAAGGAGATGCCTGATGTTGCCCCTCCTGAAGGTTAGTCAGTGCTACGTGGCATCATCATCATTACACTTCAATTTTGTGTGTTCACATGGAGTGATTAGATATATGATTTATTCTATGCGAGGCTAGTAGTGTTGTGCTACGTGTAGACCTATCTTTAAGAGTGATATTAGTACCTTACATCTATTCTCTGGCAGACTCAGGCCCAGGTACTGGAGACAGGCGTACTGTGAAGATGTATTTTCCCAGGGCACCACCCTGCGCTAGAGAAGCACTGCGCATGAAAAAGGTGGACATAGGCTGGGATTCAAGCGCACCAATTCTGTACAATGTGGACATCAAGCTTGAGATTGGCATGCGGCTGGTTATCCTCGGGCCAAATGGGGCTGGGAAGAGCACGCTTATGCGCGCTATGGCAGGTAGAGGTGGGGTGCTCTCTGGTTCTCGTGAAGTTGGTGAAGGAGTGGAGATTGGAGTATTCACACAAGATCTGGCCCAAGATTTGCCTGGACACCTTTCAGCTAAAGACTTTGTTTTACAGGTGCGTGCCTCTGAACAAAATTAGAGGTTCACAAGGTGTTTTTGGAAAGTATGTTATAGTGCACTGTAGGTTCACCAAAAGTGAATGCAAGTATTCAACAACGTTTTCAAGCGATTTATGACCTGTTTTATGCCACATGTGTGCAAAAATTAGTTTCTTTCAGCGTATACAGGTTGATTGATACGGATATGTTTACAGGAAGCACGAGAGAAAGATATTAGCATTACGGACGAAATGGCCCGATCTGCACTTGGCGCTCTTGGTCTCATTGGAGAATCTGCTCTCCGACCCATCAAAGCTCTCTCCGGTATGCGCGTCGTGATTGAACATGCGCAGTGGTTTATATTGATATTTAAACTGGATTTATTTCTTGAAAACTTTTGTTTACAGCATACCTTACAGCCCACCTCTAAATAAATATTCAACCTCGAGTATTTGTTCGTAACATGAACTGAGGTCTAAACTGAAAAGTAACCATATGACTCAGGTGGTGAGAAGGCGAGAGCAGCCTTGGGAGTGTTCATGCTCCGGCCATACAACTGCCTCATGCTGGACGAAGCCAGTAATCATCTTGATCGTCCTTCGGCCATGGCTCTGGCTAAGTGTTTGAGTACATTCTCAGGTACCTATTCCTACAATTGGAGGTGCTTCTTACAATTTTTACGCGTATGACAGAATTTCCTCAAAACTTTTCCTGCTGTTTGTGTTTGGCCCACAAGCTGGACTGACGCTGATGGTGATGTTATATTCTGCAGGTGCAATGGTTGCTATTTCCCATGATATAGAGTTTATGGAAGCAATGAATCCCACACACGTCGCTAGAGTTAATCCTAACGGATCCGTTACAGTGAGTCAATGCATTAGTGGAGATTTGAAATCTGCTCAGAAGTCGACGGCAGAGACAACAATTCCCGCAGCGGCGAGCAAGGGCAAGAAACAAACAGCCTCAACACGTACTGTCAAACCCGCCAAGACGTATGGTGGAGATGCACACGTGAAGCCTGCTAGAAGTCCTGACCCCAAGCGAGTACACGAGGTATGGATCGAAGTGTCAACCATTTTTCCTGTGTTCTTTTTCCTTTCGTTTCTGTTACATATTTGATTTCCACAATGCTATTTGTGTAGAACGGACTAAGTAGTCTTCTTGAGATCAATGGACCTTGTGCGTGGCAGAAAATAAAAACATGGTGTGTACTTATTGACAGATTCAGTCCCAGATCAAGAAGAACATGCAGTTGATAGAGAAAGCGGAGATCGTGCTGGAAATGCTGGACAGGGAGATGCTGGAGGCAGGTGCTGATGCTGCGAAAGCGATGGATATTTTCAAAAGGAAGGAAGCGATCGAGAAGAGGAAAGCTGCCTTGGAACAGGAATGGGAGTTCTTGGACACCGAACATCAAAAACTCATGGCTAAAGCTTCTAAGTAGTGCAGTATTTTGATTCATTACAATTAGTATATTCTTAATTCAGGTGGAAGGAGACAGTTTTGAGCTTTTTCAGGAGCTGAATTTGCTCAATGAGTTCTTTTACCAACCGTAGACGCTCTTAAATTCCTATTCTTAACGTAGGAACCAATACCTGGCCAGTGCTGGATTGGGTTGTACTATACCAGATTGTGACTCACGTGTCGGTTTAAGATCGAAGCTTGTGGATCTGTTTCAGGGAAAATTACAGAAATTTGAGATGACGCGCTTACATACATGTCTTTAGGCAATGAGTACCTCACATGAAGCATACCCATCTTATTCGTACATGGATTGCATGACTGCAGTAAACTGTTTTTTCTTTTCCTTATTTCTTTTTCTTTCTCCCTTTTATCCTTCCTTTTATTTATTTATTTTTGTTTTGTTTTGATTTAGTGTTGTAAAATTTGGATCAGCAAGACCTCTCGTATTAATGTCTGGACATTTGCAGCTTACTAGAATATGTATGGGAAGGTTAGTTCTTTGCAACTAAATCAAAGGGTAGTGATATGTAGTGATTTTTAATATCAATAGGGTATTGCTAATGTCACCACAATTTTTGTTATTGCCACCACAACTTGCTATTTCCCATTTGTCACTCACACATGGTCACAGTCTAGCTCAAGGTGATTGTGGGAGGTGTTGAAACATTTTATCATGATTGCATAACCTACAATTAGGCTTACCTTTTAAACATAGTCGATTAAAATGTCACAACTTTAAAAGGTGCTAGCAATGTTAAGCTCCATGAGAAAGAGTGTTGCACAAAAAGTTGTGAAGAGAGCAATGGACACATTGTGTACATGAGGAGTGTAAAAAGAGGAGTGTTCAAGAAGAGTGTATTAAATCGTGAGGGACCATGTGTTGTGCAATGGGTGGTAGGTTGTGGTGGCATTAACAATATCCAATCAATAAACTATATTTGTATTTGAATGTCCTATTTGAAGAAGTAAAAACTATGAATCAGAAACTACTTGGATAGCATATGTACTTAATGCACTATGTTGATGTGTGTTTAGTGTTGACCTATATATATATATATATATAATGCAAGTATATTCTAGACTTTAGACAAGATTGAAATATTATGATGCAATGAAATGACCAAGTAGTAGAAAACATGAGAATGGGATGCTATACTTCTACATACAAACCCTTGAGAAATAAATATGTATATATTATTCTCTTAAGCATTGAAATTCTTTACATTAAATTTCAACAGGTGGCTCATGTGTTGAGTGAAGAGTATAAGTTAAGATCTCACACACTAAAGCCAAGATGTTACAAAGTGAAAACTTTTGATAAAGAGTTGTTTTAACATAGAGTTGAAGAATTTATCAATTGTTTTTTGACACATCATCTTTGTAGTCTAAATTTTGTATTACAATTAGTGTAACCAAGAAATAAAGTCTTTTCTCTTTTTTTTTCTTTTTTTTATATTTTTACATTTTTTTTACTACAAACAATTTAGGTAAAAAATAATATTGATAATATCTAAGTCACCACCTCCACTAAGAAACACATGTTTTGAAAATTTTAAAAAATAACCATAGTTTCAATTGTGCTGACATAAGTGAAGATTAGTGATTATATATGAAATTTAATGAATAATATTTATGGTGATGTTGGTAATTTTGAAGACAAAAATCTTGCATTTAATATTTGAATTTGCAGCTTTATCCATCGAACTACAAAAATTCATGTTCCAACATCACATTAGATTAGTGTATAAAAACTTAAACTCACAAGTTCACATTAGATTAGTATATAAAAACTTAAACTCTTAAGTTCAAAATTATGCAACCAATACAAAGAAGACTTAGGACCATTAGGCTACTTGGTAATACATTAGAAAATGCAAAACATCTTTTCCAAGATTAAATGAAGAAAATAAATATTTTTTTAAAAATTCATAAACATTTAAAAAGCACCTGTACAAAGCATGTCCCCTTTAGCTTATGAACTCAATAACATTTTTGTTTCTTCCTAATATTCTAAACTCTTTTGAAACTTTTTGTTTTATTTTATTTGAAAGATTGTCTTTTTAGACTTAAGATAATATTTAATTTTTTTTTGAAAAGTATGTTCTTTGATAAAGCTCTATTTGTTGCAAGTAAATAGTCCTTATACATTTCTATATTGAGAAAAATGTCATCAGATTATTTATTGATTATATACCAATGAGTTTAGATAAGTTTTTATATGGCTGTGTATTATCTTAATATTAATCAAGGATTTTAATTGCAAATTCTACAATATTGTGTTAGTGAAACTAATATTATTTAACAAAAGTATTAGAATTGATTTTCTTTTTGTATTAGACTTTGAACTTTTTTTAATTCAACTTGATTTTGAATATTTTTTTTAGCAATTAAATTGATCATGGATACAACATTAACCAATTCATATGTATACATGGTATTGAGTCTATATGTAAAATTTGAAAGTATGGGATTTTTTTGTAATATAATAATATGATTTGTTAAAGAAGTTGAGTAAAGATTGCAATAATACTAGCTTCTATCTTGATATGATTTCAATGTAAATTAATGCTATATGTAAAAATAAAAGAAAAAATCAATTAAAAGTTTGAAAAATCTTAATACTTAAGGAAGATTTTTTTTTTTTTTTTTTTTTTTTTTTCCTTTCTGACTCTTGATGTTGCAAAAAACTTAGAAAGCCTTAAAAAAACAAACAAACAAACAAACAAACAAAGCATAAACAAAACATAAACAAAAATCTTTTGCAAATTGTGATTGTATTCAGTAATTCTTTTTCTTATAAATTGCTTAATTAAAATTAAATTCAGAACATACATATACAAAAATTTAAAATTTTGATTTCTTAATTTACTTGTTTATTTTATTCTCTATGTGTATGTATATATATTAAAGCACATATAGGAAGTAAAAAAGAAATTAATTACAAGAGTTATTATATTGTAAAGTTTAAGAAGACTTCAAGTATAGATGCAAATATAGTTACAATCTCTCCACTGATTGTTGACGTTCCATTGATACCTTAAAATCAAAACATTTTTATTGATTTGACACTATGTTAATAATATTTTGTGGTTGTTGATGCAATCAGGTTAATTTTAGTGTAAAGTTGTGGTTTGATTTTTTAATTGCCTCAAATCATATTTTTTACATTTAAAATACCTAGTAAATTGCACTAATCTCTAAAATATTACAATTGAGTTTTGTCCACAATAACCAAAATGCATAAATAAAAGCATTTCAATTGTAAATCAACGTCATCTACAACTCAACCAGATTTTCACTGTTGGAAATGAATTTGGTTGTAATTCAAAGTATCGATTCCATACCGACAATTGTATTGAATCCATAACAACTTTCGCACACTCCACAACCCCTCAACCCTAATACCTAAATATCCAACCCATCTACCCACCTCAAACAAGTCACTGAAAATGGCTAAGCTGGGGGCACTGACGCTGACTTCTGACAACAAATGTTCACGTTCAGAGGTAAGCTTGGCAAAAAAAACCTAAATCAAAAAGCCTTGTAAACTTGCAACTCCGTATTGGTGCTAAAAGTGTCACCTTGCAGCAACAATCCATAGCCACAGATAGCAAGTCACAAAAGCTTTGGAAGCAAATGCGAGAAGAGGGCTGTAGGAATGGAGCTATCCGGAGCCGGAGGTGGGTAAGCAGAGTGTGGGAGGGAGGGAGGGAGGGTACTTTTGCAGGATACCAATCCGCAGAAAGTCCTCGTACTCATGTGCTTCGATGCACGCTCGTGACTACATACGGTGCCCCTCGAATGGAGATCCTTTTTCATGGAGGACAGCAAGTTGTCTCCAGTAATTAAAGACCAAAAAGAGAGAGAGAAGTGGTGAAGCTCCAGCAATCCGGTACGAGAAAACTTGGTTGGCTTTCAATCGGGATGATGGTGTTGATGGGATTCCTGTGATGCTGCTTCTGTTGCTGCAGGCTGTGAAGATGAACGGTGACCCGGAGACGATGTGCGCAGTGCAATTCCCTACTTTCTTCATCTGCCTTCGCCTGTTCTCTCGTGGCAGGTGGTTTGTGACTAGCTCGGCGGAGAAGGTGGTCTTTGCTGTACTTGGCTACCATGCGTGCGGATTCTTGACTGCTGCTACCGTGGTCGTCGATTCTTGTCTGTATCAGATGCTTCTCAAATCGGCCGCTGTGAGGTCGTGGAGCTTCGTTGCGTGACGCTGTGAATGCTTGTATTACAATGTCTTCTCTACTCCCGAAAATGCTCCCATTAATTTAACAGTGTCTTTGCATCGCGTTCTTTTTGATGTTTTGTCATGTGTTTTCGTCTCTATTCTTGAGTCTACCTTTTCATCAATGCCTTGTAAATAGCTCGAGTCCTGTTCGACAAGCACTTCTGTTATTCTCAAATTTGAAAGACCTTCCGATAAACACAACCCAGTTTTCACTTTGTCCATGTAGACTATCAGTACAAACGCCGGATGTTCGAAGATACACAATCGAGCGAAGAGGCCATTGAGGTCACCAATTGAGGCAGCAGCTCCACGACCAAGACATTATTTGTTTTGTCAATTAGAGAGTAGGATTCGAGATGAAGGCGAGGAGAACGTTCACTGCTCTACACGCAGCATCTCGAGCATTGAATGGTGGAAGACCTCTTCGGATCCCTAATCGAATCCTCGGCCAATTCATTTTCCCACCTACAGGCGCCAGGTCCTACCACATCCTCCACGAATCCATTCTCACGCGCGCAGTTGGGGGATCCAGTTCTCTCTTCCAGCGCAACCATCATCTGGACTTCAGTTTCCGCGTAGGATTCAACAGTGCAGCAACAGAAAGGATAAGTGTCAAAGATGTGGAGGGAGATTCTGCTTCAGCCATGGCTGCTATTGAGATTAGTTCTATGCCAGCTACAAAGCCAGACCAGAAACCGCGTGTTGCTGTGCTGGGAACTGGCTGGGGGGCTTGCCGTTTACTCAAGGACATCGACACTCGCATCTACGACGTAGTTTGCATCTCGCCTCGCAACCACATGGTATTCACGCCCTTATTAGCATCCACATGTGTCGGTACACTTGAATTTCGCTCCGTAGCAGAGCCTGTGCGAATCATCCAGCCTGCACTGGCGAAGGATCCCGACTCCTACTTCTTCCTTGCTCGATGCACAGACATTGACACCAGCAACCACGAAGTACATTGCGAGTCGGTTTATGATGATGTTACGGGTACCGCAGGAGGAGACAAATTCAAGATTGCTTACGACAAGTTGGTCATTGCCACAGGCGCAGAGGCCGCAACGTTTGGCATTGCCGGGGTTCACGAGCATGCCATCTTCCTGCGCGATGTCAAAAACGCGATGGACATTCGCTCGAAGTTGATGCTCAATCTCATGGCTTGCGAGATTCCGGGCACGGACATCGAGGAGAGGAAGAGGCTCCTCCACTGCGTAGTGGTGGGAGGCGGACCTACGGGGGTGGAATTCTCCGGCGAGCTCAGTGATTTCATCCTCCGTGACGTCCAGCGCAAATTCTCCCACGTGAAAGACCACATCGCCGTGACTCTCATCGAGGCAAACGAGATTCTCTCCTCCTTTGATGTGCGCCTCCGCCAATACGCCACAAACCAGCTGACCAAAAGTGGAGTTCGACTAAAGCGAGGAATGGTAAAACACGTCCTTCCGAAAAAACTGATCCTCAGTGATGGATCCGAAGTACCCTACGGGCTTCTCGTCTGGTCAACAGGCGTCGGACCATCAAAATTTGTGAAAAACCTTCCATTCGAGAAATCACAAGGTGGGAGGATCGGCATCGACAACAGCCTTCGAGTCCCAGCACACGATGACATATACGCCCTCGGGGATTGTGCAGGATATCTAGAGGGCAAGACACCATTACCAGCATTAGCTCAAGTTGCAGAAAGGCAAGGCAAGTACTTAGCCACGGCTTTGAACCAGCTCGGGGAATCGGGTCACGGCAGAGCAGGAGCGGGATCAAGAGCACCAGTGTCGGACCCATTTGTGTACAAGCATCTGGGGAGCATGGCGACGGTGGGCAGCTACAAAGCATTAGTGGACTTAAGGGAGAGTCCCCATGGGTCGGGCTTGTCGATGACGGGATTCAAGAGCTGGCTTGTGTGGCGCTCGGCCTACTTAACGCGAGTGATCAGTTGGCGAGCTCGGTTGTATGTGGCCTTCAACTGGGGCACTACCCTTCTCTTCGGCCGGGACATCTCTCGTTTCTAGCCTCCCTCTCTTCCTCTCTTCCTCACAGCAATGGTGATGGCGATGCTGTGCATCCTCCTCCACAAATCCAACTGCTACTGCAACCTCAGGATGCGACGGGGTGGCCCAAGGCTCATGTGGTGTGGTGTTCTATGTACATATTTATATGTTTGTGTGCGGGTGTGTGTTTTTTTCTTCGTTATGTGTATATTGTGACTTCTGTTTAATGTAAAATTTTCGGCACTTGCATTTTTTTTTATGATTGATGTTGATTGACTTTCAGAGATTTTTTTTTTTGGTGGAATTTATGGTAACTGTTTTGAGATTTTGAGGGGTTTTTAGCTTGAAATGACGATGTATCAAATGAGCGTCGTGATATAATCCACGTGTGAATTTTTCAACTTCTTTCTTCTATTTATTGAATTCAATGTACGTGTTTTGAGAAATATATAGATGTGACTCACTGTGAACTGTGATGTTTTATATCACAGATGGAATTAACAGTTGTGTTTTAAGGTGTGTTTGTGACATTAAAAGTTGCTTAATTTGCAAAAATTCGTTTGACAAAATTTAGAAAATATGTACATGTATATTTTTACAGAGTTACACTTATTAATTTGAAATTAAATGTTTAACATAAAATCATAATATAAAAATAAAAATACTGAAGGACTGAATTTGATTAAACTTTACTTGTAATTTAAGATGTCAATTAATATTAGAATTGTCTTGATTTTAATTTATTATCTTTTAAAGAACATTTTATACCATTAAATGTTGTGTGATTTATTAAATAGTTTTTATATATATAATCAACAAATTCCAAACTTTTAGATGTGTTGCTTGATGACTATTATTGTTCATTGAATTTGATATTATTATTATTTAAAAATAGATATGCATCACAAGATTGTAGATGTTGTATCTAAAACCTGTAAATATAAGCTAACTTCTAGCACCATCAATATATTTTGCAGTTAACAAATGTCTTTTTATTTAGTTGAATTGAAACATTTTAATCACAAGCAACTTTTATATATATATATATATATATATATATATGTTCACTAATATTTTTAAACTCTCAAAATATATGAGGGGCTATTTTTTACAACTTTTATAATAAATTCTATTAAAATATCAATTATTGGCTAAAAAAAGTAAAATATAAAAAATATATATTTTTAAAACTAAACATCACATTGGATATGATTTTAGATACAAAATACTATTAATTAAAGTAAATCATAATTTAGAACTTTGTTATTATAATTGTTATTACTATTTAGAAAGGTATCTTTTATAAAAGATTTAGAATTTTGATCTCATTGCTTATTAAATACTTTATGAATTTAGATTGGGATTTGTTTGGTTAGCTTAAATTTATTTATTAAAAATCAACAAAACAAAAAATATACACCTTGGAAGGAATAATTTGTATTAATAAAGAAATAGAAATCAAAGTTTTACATATGAAAATATTTTACAAGATAGCTATATTCTTACACAAATTTGTTCTTACCATATGTAATTATTTTATATAAATAAAGAATAAATACTTCTATTACTTGTAGATATTGGTGTTAAAAATTGATTAAAAAAATAAAATATAAAATATACAATATAAATAATTTATACTCACAAATTTTAAAAAAATATGATTGATATTCTAAATCTTAAAATTTCTTTAATATGCTAAAATATCAATAAGTTTTTTATAAATTAATCTAAATTTATTATAAAAACTAATATTATAGCTTTATTACTAGAAACATGATACATCTACTCCTTTAGTTTTAAACATTATCAAGTAGATAATTTCTTTTTGTTTATAAAATATTATTTTTAAGTAAGAATATTGGCTATAATTTATATGGAAATTAGATGAGATTTATTCAAAGTAAAAGAAAAATTGGAAGATTTATAAAAAAATTATTTTTGTGGATATAATGTCAATTTTTGCTAGTAATATATATATATATATATATATATATATATATATATATTACAGAATATTAAATTGAAATACTTTATTATATTATAATATAACTATATAGTGAAAGATAAGAATATGGATTCTATTATAGAAGAGCCTAATTAAAAAGATATAGTAAAAAAATATAGATATAAGATAAGAAGGTAATAAAATCTTTTAGTGCTAATACTGTCTTTTAGAGAAATGGACTTCTACTTATTTTATATAGCCATAAATAAGATAAAACAAAGTAGATTAAAAAAATAAATGATATAGATATTTTTAAGAGAGAGTTAAGAGTAGACTTTACTAAAAATTACCTCAAAAAAATAAGAATTGATATCTAGAAAGGACCTGTCGCCAACCAAGATCAAAATCAAACCCTGAGGCACAAAATTGAGGTCCAATGTTATTTCCAAGGTTCTTTTGCAAATCAAAGAGTAGTATTTGGGAGAAGACTTTAGAAAGTTTCTTCTAACATTGATTGTTAGTGATTTGGATAGATATTAATTCTATAAGAATCTTTCAAAATCAAAATTATTTTAGGTAATTTGGATTTTTTGTGAAATAAAAGAGGTTTATATTTTTGAGAATTTTGTAAGTTTGATAGTAGATCTATAGGTGAAAATTTGTGGATTTGTGATAAATTTTTTTTTTAATATATGTTATATATTTGAGCTTGATCAAACAATTAGATTGGAGGTTATTAAAGTTCAAGTGGATCGGAGTCTCTAAAATTAGGATTTGAAGGTCAATGAGATTTAATAATCTACTAGTTGAATTAAAGTAAAAATTATGTATATGGGAAGTTGACTTGATTTTCTACATATTTATGAACTTTGGGAGCAATTGAGTAGTACAAAAAAGAGTTATCAGCATTGGAAGATCAACATCTAAGATTGGAGAAGAATGTTGGCCTATATCCAAGCAGATTTTTGGGTTTATCTTCTATTTGGTAAGTTAGATCTTTTTTAAAAATTTTGTGCTTATTGCCAACTTAGTTCTTAAGACATATACAAATTTTGAGATAAAATCAATTATTATATCATTAGTTATTAAGGTTTCAATTTCCTATAGAATTTGTTAGGATTCATTTAGGGTTTGATCAAGGTTTCATTAGGGCTTGAGTAGGATTTGACTAAGGTTTCATTAGGATTTGTTTAGGATTTAAGATTTGACTAGGATTTCACTAGAACTTGGCTAGGAGTTCATTAGGGTTTTAATAAGATTTCATTAGAATTTATGTAAGGTTTAAGATTTGATTAGAATTTGATTAGGATTTTATTAAGATTTGACTAAGGTTTGATTAGAATTTGACTAAGGTTTCATTAGGATTTTATTAGGATTTTATTATATTTTTTATTTTTAATATTTAAGAAAGATTTTTATATTAATATTTCTTTAAAAATTCTTTATTATTTCTTTATGATTTCTTTAGAAGTTCTTTGGGATTCTTTTGTGTTTCTTTTATAATTCTTTGAAAATTTAATTGAACTTCTTTAATATTTGAGCATACTTATTAATCTTTGATTACAATTTATATATAAATTTATTAATGGTATTAAGACTTATTGTTGCAATTTCTTTTTTATCTTCCACAACTAGGTGCCAAGTGCATTCTCAAGCAAGACTTCACATAATACAACAACATAAATCTTAAATTGATCCATCTTTGTTCTTATGAAAGAAAGACATCTTTCTTCACCAATCTCTCAATTTAGCATCTTTAGAGTTTTTTTCCTCATTCAAAAGTATATTGTGTGTGTGTAATTCTTATACAATGAATGGCCGGATCAATTGAGATGTTTTATTTTTTTTGTAGCTTAGTGAAGGAAAGTGAAATCTTGGAGTGGAGTAAATAGATGGGATGGTCAAGACATGATATAGGACAATAAGAATAAAAGTAGGTCAATTTAAGATTTATCTTGATTGGTTTAATATTCTCTTTGATATAAATATATATATATATATATATATATATATATCTTATAATTCTAATTCATCTCTCACTTTGATTAAATCTCTTTTAAATTCCATATAAACTTTGGTCAATACTCTTGTTTAAAAAAAACTTCTTGTAAGTAAATAAAAAAATAAATTTTTGATTTGTAAGAATTAAATTTTAGACATATCACCACTCTATCAATAATGTATTATTAATTATTTTCTTTCATCTATTTATTTTATAAATAAAAAAATGTAAAAGTTTTACAAAATAAAAACTTGAATTTAAAAAATATAATTTCTATTGAACCTAATATAACATATTAATTTAGTTCATTTAACTAAGTATACTTTTTTTTGATAACAAAATAGATAAAAAATTTAGTTATATTTTAAATTTAATTAACTTTAAAATATGCATTAAAAAAACTTTATCAAGTTAGTCATTGGTCAATTTGAGTCATCAAATATTGATTTGGTAAGATTTTATAAAGTTATTAGATACATAGAATTTTAAAAATATATATTACCAATATATTACACAAAATATCAATGTTACATTGTTAAAAATAATAATATCTATAATTTTAGATACTATCCATTAAAAAAGATTAATTAATCTAAAAAATAACCTATAATTAAAGACATCTAGTAAAACCTTACAAATAACTCAATCAAATTAAATTATAATACAAAAGTACATACAAAAAAAAAATCTATTCTAAATATACTTATAAATGATGTCCTAATTGGAACATAATAAAATAAGGATCTGGGCATATTACTACTTAAATATCATACAAAGAAAAGTGAAATATTATTTTATTTTAATATTAAAAGATTAAATACTTTATAATATAAAATCATATACTTTAATTTAATTTAATTGATATTTTATCTTAATTCTATTTAAATAATATTTAGTATCAATAAAATATTTTTGATACTATTTTTTTAAAATCTTTTTTAAATAGTACATAAATAAAATTAAAAACTAAACCAAAATATTATAACTCATACATAAGAAATATTAGCAATTACTATCTTAGAATGATTTTTTTTTAATTTGTTAGAAATAACAAGATTTTTTTTCTAAATAAAAAAATTATATGTATATTTGTGTGTGTGTGTATATATATATATATATATATATATATATATATTTATATTTATACGAATAAAATTATAATTAATTTTTAGAATTATATAGAATAAATTTTATTTTAAATTTAATAATTTTATATTAAATCTTAATAATTTTATATTAAATCTTAATAATGAAACAAAATTATTTAATATATATTTTAAAAAGTACAATAGTAACCATTTAAATATTACTTTTTATACAAAATAACATACAATAACTATTAAATAAAAACTTAATTATTAAATATTATAATATTGACTTAATATTAATTTAATATTAAATAAAATTTTAATTTTGTAATATCAAATGAAATTCTTATAGAAAGATTAAAAATAACTAAAATAAATATAAATTATATCATTAAACATTAATGTATATGCAACTAAATTTAACAACTATTTTTATGCTTTTAACACATAAAGACGCAGTAAAACCTATTACAATTTATACCAATTATACAATTAGAATGCCATGTAAATATTTATAATTCCAATTAAAATCTTGATTATTTAATTAATATTCTAATAATGCAATCAATATTAACCAGCTTATATTAATTAAAACTTATATAGACATTATAAATTGGTATTCAGTGCTATTTTTAGAATTATTATAAAATTTTTATACTTAATATATAAAACAAGCTTAATGTATATTATATGTATATAAAATAATAAAATAAACTTATAACTTTATTAAATAAACTATAATAAAAAATGAATTATAAAATAATTTTAGAAAAATTAATATAAGTTTTAGATATTAATAATTTAAAGTATTTTATATTAAAACTATTAAAAAATATATATGTAATTAAATTTATGTAAAAAATAAGAATTTACTTATAAAACATTCATAAATATCAAAATTATATTTTAAAAAATTTTTAAAAAAAATTAAAAAATATTAAGTGTTGTCAAACCATGCACATAAATCTATATCAATAGTGCAAATAATTAAATAACATATTTTTAATTTATTAAAAAACTTATTTTTAACAAAGATCTAATATATTGAAATTATTGTGTATATATATATATATATATATATATGTGTGTGTGTGTGTGTGTGTGTGTGTGTGTTAAAAATCTACTATGTTTTGTTAAAAATATGTGATATTAGTATTAAAGCTAGAATATTTTTTCACCATGTATTAATTAAGTAATATATTTTAGCATAGTATTTGTTAAATATAAAAATTATGTATAATTTTTATAGATCATATATCATACATGTTAGTGTATTTCATATCTTCTATAAAATAGTAGATTCTTAAATATGGTATGACAAAGCTTTAAAAAATTGGCTATATTATTACATTTTTTAGTGGATTAAACATAGTAAACAAGGAAATAATGGAAAATAAAATAAAGCAATCTTCAGTCTTTTCTTTCTTTTTTTTTTAATAAATCTTCTGGTTTAATATGAATATTAAGAAATCCAATTTTCCAGGAAAAAGGTTATTCTCAGAAATATCAACTTTGATTCTTACCGTTTGATTTAAAACATTCAATGTTTTATACATAGACAATAGTCTAGTTTGCAAAAACTGAATTCTTACAATCGTAATCACTTCCAAAACCAGAGACATGTCAATGTAATCACTTTACCTTCAAGGCAATGGACTTTTCAATGCGTACTTTTCATCTCCGAAAGTGTATAGTATGAACCAAGAATTGAACGTTGTTCAATATTTACTTAGTGTTCTATAAAGTGTACAATGAAAATGAAGACTAGCAAATCGGTTGCTGCAAATTTTCCAACTAGTGTTTGTTTAAAGTGAAACATTCTGTCACAACTAAAAGCTAATAGTGAGAGACCAGCAGCTTGGGTGATGCAACGTTGTTTGCGTTGTGGACTTCGAACTCTGGCACAAGATGAAGCAGCTTCAGTTTCTCAAAACTCCCACTGATCCTGTGAGAAGCTTTTCTCCGGTCCTTGCAAGCTCACAGGATCACAGTTTCACCAAATTTCTTTCAGTTGATCCGCATTTTCTCATGCAGTTTGTAGCACCCTCTCACTCAATCTAGGGTCCAAGCTTCCATGCGGAGTTGATCTTGTTGCTCCTCTGAGAAGATTCACATCGACATTTTTCATGTTGATTCTTATCAGGTTCTGACAAACAAGGTATTCTGTGTACTTCCTCGACGTCGTCTTGACCAGACCAACACATCTCTTGAACTTGAAAGAGCATCTGCATGAGTTTTTGCGTAATTTCAATGGAGTTGCAGTAGATTACACCATCGATGACTTTTTGTTCTCTGCAAGTGTAGAGACAGGATTCCTTACCGATGGGTTACAAATGGGTGCGTGCGTGTAAAGAGCTTGTTGATCAACTTGTGATTGCGGCAGCAAAGAGATGTGTGGATTTTTCCTGCCGTGAGCTTCGTACTGTCATTGAGAAATGCTTGTTTGTGGTTCATACGACACCCAAGAGCTACTAGTATCACCACTGGAAGCTTAAAGTTAGGTTGTGAGATTTTCAAAGTCTTCTATTAAGTGATTTGTGAACTGTTGGCATGCGCTCAACTGCCATTCCTGCAAGCGAGGTGTTGCCGGACTACTTCTAATCGTTGTCATTTTCGTCCATGTGTCGACCTTTCCGAAAAGTCCTTCAGTTCTTTCATTTTGAGATGATTCCGTGAACATCTGAATCATCATACATACGTGAATATCTGCTGTTGAAGTGGTCCCAAGCCAATCTGACTTTTAACGTTACTGCTCAAGCACCGATGCAGAAGGACGGTGACCACTTCTATGCAGTTTTTGAGAGGAGAAGACAGACTAGTTCTGAATGAGTAAAAGTCTGCTACGCTCCTGACAATCCTGATTACGGATATTAGACGACGACTTCTATTCCTTCAAAAGCAACAAGCTCACCGACCAGCTGATCACTTCTCTCCTCTCAAGTAGTAAGAACAGTTCAAAGAAGGTACAATGACCCATTACTTTCTCCAGTTACGGACTCAAGATTTCTTGCTAGATTGACCACAGACTTTCCGCCTGTGCACCCGCTTTTGGTGCTCACTCTCTTCAAGGTAGGAACTGGTGCAATAGTTCTAAAATCACATAACCCTTGCTACGTAGCCACGAGAAGTTAATTCTCTCTCTCCAGGCAGCACGCTTCGAAATATCCGCTCGAGGAACCCAGTCTCATGCCGATGATACCAATCGGTTCTTATTGAGTATTGCCAGTTGATCGAGATATTTTTGCAGCGGATTGCAACGTAAGCCTTACCGTGCATGTCTGTACCTCCAGTGGAAATCGTCAAAAAAGCTATTGCCGCTGCGCAACGGATCCAAAGTCCAATTTCACGGAGGGTCCACCACAGTGATCGAGGAGAAGTAATGAGAAGAACCCAACAAGGTCCCTCCCTTTTCGATCATCCCATTTCAGCCATATGGGTCACTGCCGCCATTGTACGCGAGACCGCCAACTAATTGTACGAGAACTTCCACATCAATCACCACATCATGAATATCACCGCAACTGTCTTCAACCCCTCGCAAATGAAAAAGTCCTTGTAGCGACCTCCGTTGTTCAATCCCACTCAGCTCACTACTAGTCACAAATCCTGCTCCAACAAATTCAAACTCGCAAAACAAGCTCCAGAAACTTGCATCACGCCAACCTTTCTGCCTGCAGTCCCCCGGTCTCGACAACGTGTCATCGCGTCTCAAGATATGATTTGGATCCAGACTTCTCATCAGAGCAGTTGGCATCCATGAACTCGCCACCTGGCGAATGCACGGGTGGTGAGGGAGACTACAGTGAACGTGGGGGCTGTTGAATCTCGTGGCTGGACACTAGTAAAGACGGAAACGACAGAAACGAATCCAGGGCGAAGGGATCCATGGGAGCAGGGAATCCGAGGTGGAGGTGTAGAATAAGAAGAAGGGATGGGTGGCACTGCAGGAGGTGGAGGAGGAGGAGGGGGAAGCATGTGAGGAGCGAGGGCTTAGTCAAGGCCCCTTCTCTCCACTCCTATGCCCGTAGGAGATTGCGGTGGCCCACCGCCGCGGCACCGGGAAGTTTCCATTGGAGGAAGCTTCGGCGAAGGGAGAGGGTGGCCGTGCAACTCCACCAGTGGATGGAATGCTGTTCTGTCTGGTGGATTAGGTCACCACGCTTTGTGAGGAAGGGCAAACTGTGCTTCACTGTTGAGAAAGATCATGTCATATATGTGTGTGTGTGTCTGTGTCTATATGTGGATTTTTGTAGATGTGATTTGGAATTTGAAAAGTTGTGAGATTTTAGAAAGAAGACACTACACGACAATGTAATGTGATGCCGAATGTTGTTTGACAATGTTTAAATATTGAAACTGATTTATTTGTTTGTTTGTTTGTTTATATTTCATTCATAGGTGACATACATTGTGGTTTTTTTGGATTGAATAGCAATTCAATGGAATGTTTTACATTGATCAGTAGATTTCAAGGATTGGCAAGTTTGTTTGTTGGTAGTTGATGTGCTCTAATCATAATTTGGTTTATGTTTATGGTATGCAAATTATATGTATGTTTCTGTATGTGTATATATGTATGTATGTATCTATATATAGCGATTATTTGAAGTTTTGAGATTATATATTCTAATTTGTGTGTATACACATACATACATACATACATACATATCAAAAACGTTGCATGAGATCTTTGTAGTAAATGCATACACCAAAGTGATGGATCCAAATCTTCAAAAACAAATATATATATATATATATATATATATATCATTTTTAGACCTTCTTTAGATTTCATTGATATAATCTTGATTAATTTCATATGTTCTTTTGTGAGGTTTATTATTCAAAACATATTATAATAATTAATATAGTTTTATTTACTAATAAAAAATTAAAATAAGATAAAAAATAAATACTATTGGTTTATATTTAATGTACTTGAATAAGTTATCAATATATAAATTTTTTAGAAAAACTAAAATGTACAACTTTTTTTGTCTATAAATTTATTTGATTTATAGAATATTTAGAATATCATTATTTTTATAATATTAATATTATATTTTTAATATATATACTAAATAAATAAATAGAAATGAATTAAATTACGATTAATATAAATAATATGGTATTACTAAAATATCAAAATTAGACCTCTATTGCCAAATATGCTAATTATAAAGACAAATTGATTTGTGAAGATGAAGGTTGTAGATATAATCAATTAATGACTTGATACATAACTCAAAAACAAAAGGATGTAAATAGATGTTTTCAAATGGCTAACTAATATATTTTTATTTTTATATGTCAATTATACATGCCACATTGTACTGTTCTAACTTTTATATACACTAGCTTTAAAGGTCCTTGTTTTGATTTGGCAATAATATGTACAAGTAAGTTATTGGAATATGATAAAGTATACTATAACAATAAATTAAAATTCAAACAATACAGCAAAGGACAACACAAACATATTTCATCAACATCATGCAGAAAGATAAAAAAATTAAAAAATTAGAAATAAAAACAATTGTGTGAGTCATATAGTTTTGGTTTGTGTTTTATTCATCAAATGTGTATGTATATATATATATATATATATATATATATAGAGCATTTTTTATAACTTCATATTAAAAAAATTGGAAAATTTTAATTTAATAGTTTTTTTTTTACTCAATTGAATTTTTTCTCACTTTCACCATTATATTAATCACAAGATATTGTAAGATTACAAATTATTCTTTGGGTTTTATTATTGTAATATATGTATGTACGTATTTACTCAAAATATTTTATTAGTAACTTATTAATATTGATTTCTTAGATACACAAATAAAATATATTTTTAAACCTTGTATTAAATTATTTTTATAAGATTTGATTTGAGATTATGAAAATATTTAAAAAACGTAATTTTGTTTGAATAATTTAATTTCTGCTTTGAAATAATGGACATCAAAAAATAAGCCAATATCTTTTTATTTATTTTTTCCTAAAAACAGATTCTAATCAATAAAATAATACGGGTTTTTCCTCTCTTTCTTTTTTTATTTTTTTTATTTCAAACTAATATTGATTGAATATTTGTGCTGTTGATTATATTTTCCTTTACCTTAGTAATGAATAATTATATATAACATTTTATTCTCAATAGTGAGAAAGTAAAAATTTTGCAAAAATTTGCAAATAGACTATTAATGCATACTTCCAAAACCTATTTTTCTTAACTTTTCTTGTACATTACAGTTGAGATCAAATTAAAAAAAAAAAAAAAAAAAAAAAAAAAAACTTTAACCAACAAATTAAAACATTTTAATTTTTTAAAGATGGCATATCATTAAGTTATTTTTTTGGATAATTATTTGTTTACATTAGAAGGTAGAATCTTTACACAATTAGGAATATCCTTTGCAAGCTTTGGTATAATAATTTTTACATTTTTCATTTACAATTCTTAAATATTGCAAGGTACTCAAAGTTATGCTTTTTTTTTGGTAAAAATCTAATTGTTTGTAATGAAACATTACAAAAGAACAAAAAAAGAGGAGATAAAGAACATGGTATTAAATAAAACTATGAAAAAATAGTAATTTCTTCATTCATTATTTAGTTAAATGTTCCTTATCAATTTCAACTTAGGTTATGTATTTGGATAAAAGAAATCTAATAGCACTAGAGTGGAATGGTTGCAGGTAAGATACTAACAAAAAATATTCTCTTGCAAAACACATGTTAAAAATTGATGGTATTTGGAACTCTGAAGAATTATTTTGAAAATTTGGATAATTTTTAAAATTTATCTTTATAATTAGTAATATGTTGAGGGTGGAAAAACAGATGCATTACATATGTATTTTAACACTTGATATTTGTTTTTATTAAATAGAAAAACTAGATTATGAAAACTTAAATAGAGTTTAATTTTTATTTCCAAATAATAGCCTTAAGAACGTATATAACAGCAAGAAACTCATACTCCGAACAATTGGAAAACAGTCATTCATCTTATTCAAATCATTCTAACAACATGTCAAAATATTGGGACAAAAAACAGAGGCAATACTCAACCCTTGTAATTACAGATCAAGTCCGTCCGTCGATGGAGATCGATATAATAAGATCCCGTTAATCACCCATGTAAATACATAAAATCTATAAAAACGACTGATACGAGAAGTCTATGGGGGAGACGTAGGAATCTATGAGGGGAGCACCTTTGAGGCCCAAAGCCACATAATCCAACAAGTTGAACTTGCCCGGTGGCCCCATCGAGATGCGTGGGATCAGGGAGGGATGGATCTTGGTAGTCGAGGAGGCCATGTCGTAGAAGCACGCGGGGGCGTGGTGGAGGAAGAGGACGACGACGACGAGGAGGAGGAGGAGGAGCCTTAATGCGTGACCCAGCCGCACTGGCACTCCGGAGTACGAAGCATGCTGCTGCTGCTGCTGCTGCTTGCGAGCTGGCCATGCGACGATGAACCGCGCGGGAGAGATTGGGTTGAGTAACTGATTTTAGGGTTAGGTTGCGGGGAGCAGGCGGCAGCGGAGTTCGCCTCTGTGCGGGAGATTGCTGGTCCCTGCCACGTAAGTGTCGGATCCTTCTTCATTTCTGAAGACTATGTCAAAATCGTGTGAGTTCCAGGGATTGATCGAGTGACATTTGAAACAGTGAGCTGCTGTGTGGCCGAGGTATGGGTTTGACCTCGGTAGACCCCATCGGAGGAATCCTGTTTTAGTTTTTTTCCTCCTCATGGACAGTAGTTGGGTCCTCCCCCTTCTTGACCCTTTTTCGATCTGTTAGTGGTGCAACAGTCTGCCCTAGTCTGCATTTTGCCAGTCTTTGTTGCTGCTGAAAGTCCAGCTGAAGTCAACAATGTTGCGAGCCTCTTCTTAGTCATGTAATCATGGTGGCTGTGAGTTGGACGAATTCGAGAGGTGTTCCATTTTCAGGCATTGGGGATGAGTCGCGGAAATTATGTGTATTAGTACTGTCTTGATTCTGGAGATAGTGCATCAGGATCAGAAATTGTTGTGTGGAACTTGAATCGAGTGTGTAGAGGTATGAGTTCATTTTTGGTAGTAACAAAGGTAGGGGTTTTTGGGCGATGGCGTAGCGACTACAGGATTTATGATCTTCATCGATGATTTAGGATTATGGAGTACACGGGGAGCACCGGTGTGTGGGGTCGTTGTGCACTGCTTGCACTATGCAATGTGGATGAATAGATGATGGCACATACCTTATTCAGATCCATGGCCATTCTCACCTATACCGAACTAGGTCTTGGCTATCTTGCAGGTTAAAATTAGTCGGTATCCTTTGAGTGAAGGGAGTGGAAGGAGCAGACAAGAGTGGGAAAAATGAGTGGTGGGGCAGCAGTGAGCAAGAATACAGAGGGAGCACGGGAGCCACCATGGCTTCATGTGCGGCGGGAGGCCTTTGAGTATGGCACGCTGCCACTTCCTAGCCTTCTGCACAGCGATGTTGTCGCCGGATTGAGGAATCTTCGTGTTAAACTACTCCAGCAGGCTCCTCCTATTTCTACTTGGTCTTTGAGCATCACTGCCAATGCTTCATACAGCACTCCAGCTTCAGGGGGTAGGGAACGAGTGGCCACCGAGGGCATAGCTGCAGCTTTGGAGGTTACGGAAGCGCATGCTCATTTGGTGCTTGACACCCTAGCGTCTGTTTTGAATGAAGAGGGAGCAGGTGTAGATCCCTTGGCTATTACACCAGTAACCGAAATCGATTCTGTGGGAGCTGACGTTGACGATCTATTGATATTTTTGTATATTCAAACTTATCGAAGAGTTTCGTCCCGTCCCCATCGAGGTGCTGCTGACGTGGCTGACGTTTGGCCGTCCACTTCTGCGATCGATGGATTTCTTCCTGCTCTATCTTCCATGCAGGTACTTACTCCCATTTTGACAACTAATCCCGTATAAATCTTTCCGATTGAGATTGTCATTCATGTAAAATATGAATCGCATTTTCGAAGTAAGCTGTTAGTAAGTTGGCTTCCCTTCCGACCACCCAAGTAACATTAGAAACATCGCCTAGATAATGGTTGTTAGATCATCAATAAGTAGCTCCCAGTGCTACCTATCAAGACAATTCATGTATCTGGGTTCACTTGTGGAAAAGTACTTAACCTTCGCCGGATGAGAGGATGGATTTAGCTGAGCTGAAAGTAGTTTTCATGACGGTCAAAGTTTTTTAAGAGAACCTGAAGGCGTTTGAAGCCTGGGTCTTAAGGTATTTGCTTTCTCAAATTTGAGGGCTTTTTGCAGGTTAGATCTTCTACGATGTCTCGACGTTCAATGCCGGGTCAAGCAGAGGAGGAAGTCAATCAGCTGACATATGTGCAAAAGCATTTGCCAAATCTTCTCAACCTCCTGGCAGAGACCACAGAAGATGAGGACAGCAGTATTAAGGTAAGCGGGTTCTCTTATAAATTAACTTTGTGTGTGTACAAGTAGGCTTTCATATCATATAAGTGGTCTTTTTACACTCTGAAAAGCATCAGTTGGAATTGTACATGAAAGTGAAGCTTTGGTAAACAGTTTCTCATAGCTAATTCTGTTTTCATCAGGTTATAACAGCTGAGAGGTTCGAGCACCTTGGCCTTCTTCTGAAAGCGAAAAATGTTGATATGGAGTTGGTACAATTGAGTCAGGCAGCCCCCTTCTTCGCTAACTCCGACCCAGACATGCCAGCAGCTCCTGTGCCTGTAACACACGTGTTGGAATGGGTTCAACAGCACATATGTGCTGCTTCAGAAAGCTTAAGGGAAACCTCGCTGGTGAAAGAAGAGAAGGTGGTGAAGGATGTTGGCCCTGCAGAGACCTTGTCCTCTGAGGTTGTGGATGTTACCATGGCGGACGCAACGGCTAGTCCTGCGAGTCCTACACCATCTAATGCTCGAACTATTCTTGTACCTAATGGGGTATTGCACTTGTCTAAAGACTGGCGCCCGGAGGGTATGACATTTGTGGATGGGATTATTAAGGCATCTGTCTTGAAAAGAGAAGATGACATCAAGGGTGATTCTGTGAAGGTAGGTGGATATTTTTGAAATGCAGGATTTTGTATAACAATTGTAGTGTTCTGGATGTATAAAGTATCAGTAGCATAGGCTCGTCAATTTTTCAAAGCTCTCGTAACATGTTGTCCTCGTTTTCTGAATCTTGACAAGACTGACTTGAGAGGGAATCTACTGAACTAGCAACATTTTCTTGATTCTGTGCAGCTGGCTCATTGCCATGATTCAGTTGTGTATGTACTTGCACCAATGAAATACGTGTCCGTGTTTGGTTGTTCGGATTCTATTGTTGTGTTGGGGGCTGTTGGTAAGGTAAGTCACATGTTTCCTGCTGCATTTATTCTGACTCGTTTCTTTTGAACTAATTTTATCCATATGATAGTAAATGCAACTTTCAGCTCTTTCAATGGCTTCGCCTGACGTGCAAGTGTAGGGAGGTCATAACATAAGGTCTGATGTAGTGCAAGGAATTGGTTGTGATCTGTTAAGTAGAGAAAGGGATGTTGATCATGCTATTATTAATATCCTTAAAACTTTGTCTCCCTTCCAGCTGACTAGAGTTTTATCTTATAGACTTCCACCTCTTTTGTAACCTGATCTTAATTTCTCTTTAAAATGTGTGCAGGCAGTTCGAGTGGAGTACTGTGAGAGGGTACAAGTAATTGTGCCAACAGCTCGTATTACTATTGCAAACTGCCGGGAGTGTGTTTTTTATCTTGGAGTAAACCAGCGGCCGCTGTTTACTGGGGATAATCACAATCTTCAGGTATAGTTGTATCTTCAAGACTTCTTCCGAAGTTCATGTAAAGTCATCTCATTATAATTGGTACTTGATTGCCCAAACACATTTTAGTGCTCCATACATATGATTTATGCATTTTAAAAATACTGAATATACTTTAGAACCATCTGAAAATTATTCACCTTTTTAACCTCTTCCTCTGCTCTTTCTCAAACAGGTGGCCCCATATAATACGTTCTATCCAAAATTGGAAGCTCACTTGGCACAGGTCGGAGTTGATGCGACAGTTAACAGATGGGATCGGATACTTACTTTGGGGGTGGTGGAACCTCACGACGCCTTTATTCATCCGGCTAGTTCCCCCGATGTTCAAACTGAAGGCGCAACACAGCTCCCACCGGAGAAATTTGTGACGTTTTCAGTACGTTCACATCCTTGATTAATTGTAGAGTCTCGTCGTTATTAACCTATTATAATGTGATTGTTTCCGTAGTTTTTTTCCTTGGTGTTTGCGGTTGGGGGAAATCTAAAGAATTTTTTTGGCCCTTTTGCTTATTCCTCTCAGATGAATCACCATTGTAGTGAAGGAGAGTCCTTGAACGTCACCTTCTGAAATAAAAAAAAGAAAAAGTAATTTTAAGTTTTTCAGCTCTCTAATTCAGCTGTTCGTACTGTTCTCTCTTTCATTTACAGGTTCCCAATTGGAATGAAACTGATTCTGATCAGCTTCTCACTCGAGCAAATCCTTTTTTATTACCTAAACCTTACCTCCTTGCGCAGCAGCACAGGGTAACTCCTCTATCTCTCTTGCAATTTGTAATTGGTGTCTCTTAACGAAGGTTTAGTTCCTATGGTTTATGTGCATCAACTGTAAGTTTATGACAGGTTCGTGAAGCAATTACGGAAACTCATGTTTAGTTTTTTATTGAGTTCCATGTGAACAGTGTAAAGCAGCTGAGATTTTGAAGCAGAATCTGAGGACGGCTCTACTCGAGGAAGGGAAGAAACGCGAACTGATTTCGGCTATTCATGGGCACTTCCGCGATTGGCTATTTGGTACTACCAATATCTTTTGATCGTCTGTTCGCCGCGTTGCCATCAATTTCTCATAGCCTAGTGCAATCAGGATGCCAATTCTAACTGTGAGGCCGTGGTTTGCAGCTTCCGGCAATATCCGTCAAATATACGACCTCCAAGCATTGGATAGGTTGGACAGCAGCAACAACATGGAGTAGAGTTCACTGGACTGAGATTCATTTACCTGCTGTTTCACATCTCTGCTGGTTGTTTCAATATCTGGTCATTTGTTTATAGGTTTGGTGGAGACCACCAGGTTGGATCATCTTTTCTGTTGGTAGCTTCTGTCACTCAGACCTTAGTGAGACCGACTTGTGGGTAGAGTTCGTAATGGCGACAGTGTGACCCGTCTCTTGAAGCAGAAATCTGCTTCTTGTTGGTTGGGGTTAGTGGTAACTGAGGGACGAAGTAGGACGAACAGGTTCAATTTCCGAGAGAATGAGACACACAGAGACACACACAGAGAGAAGAGATGTAATTGGCAGTTTGGGGAGAGCTCCAGGTTTCTCATCTCGTAGGTAGGACCTTTGATTCCCCTAACCAACCGCAACATTATTTTAGTGCTGACGAGTAGTTCGTTTATGTTTTACACAGCCTTTGCAAAAGCGTTTGGGTACGCTTTATGGGGTCAATCTAATAGGAGTTAAGGCTGCATTAACTGAAATGTCAGATAATAACATACGCTGCAGAGATTAGAGCTGATGTAGTCCCTTTTCATGATCAGAGGTTATTGATGTCCACGAGCATTGGATTGCTGTTTACGCTCCTCTTTGATTAGAGGAATAATTTCATTACAGCCTTGTATTGTTTATCGTGCTTGTTCATGGTTTAGAATTTCAACTTCGTTTGGTCATATTTGCTTAGAGTGATACACCATACTTCGTCTATATACAATCATCTAAAGATGCTGATGTAGCGAAGAAGGTTAACTTCAATTTCACGTCCATTGAGCCCAAACTGAGATTGGTAAGGTCTTTGATAACCCTGACCAAGATTACTACATTACCACACATAGAAACTTCAATTACGCAGAATGTACTATTTTGTAACATGCTTCAAATGCTAAGACAGTCCGCTCATCTCCGAACATGTTTCAACACTGCAAAGTTTAGAGTTTCAATATGCATTAGAGCTTCGTCAGCAGGTTCATTTTTTTTTATCACCATCATTATTATTGCTCTCATTATTGTGCATTATCCCTAAAGAAATGCCCACAATATTAAGTGTACATGAATTTAGCATTGAAACTTGTTATTGTTCTTTTTGTGAAAGGGTCCCAATAGATTTAGGGAGTTTTCATACTTAAGAGACAAGCTTTTAATTGATACTTAGGAGACAAGGTGAGAGGCCACAATTTCTAAATGGTTTGATTGGTTGAAATCAAGAAGCCTCACTAAGTTGGCTTTTTACTTGGAAAAATCAGTCCAAAAACCCTACAAGGAAAAGATAAGGTGGAATATATTTTTTTCTTACATAGCATAAATAGTGTTGATCTTTGAAATTTCTATTGGACCTGTCTCAACAGGCTATTTTTAGAAAGATTTGAGAAGTTATATTGCACTTATTAAAAAATAATAAATTCCTTCAAGTGTAGATGAAAAGTTTTGGATTTCCACAAGTTGGTATAAAATATTTGCATAAAATACATATATATATATAAATATATATATTTGTATTGGAATATAGCAATTGCACCATGTATTAATATTTATTGTATTTAAAATCATAACTTAATTATATACCAAAGAATTTGATACAAATAAGAATATTAATAATACTGATATGTTAAAAAATCACTTCTAGATTTTTATTTCTTAATTTAGAATTATTATTTTATTAATATAAATATTATTATAAAATATTAAATTCTAATAAATAAAATATTTTATATGTAAAAAATTACAAAAATAAAAATAAATTCACAATTTATAATACAAAAAGCTTAATCAATTAGAAACTATTGTGTATAAGATTTTATTTCTTTCTTATTAATGTAAATAAAATTTAAAATTGTAATCAATCATCTTTGTTGTGAACTTTAATTCTAATGTTCTTTCATATATACATAAGAATTTTTATAAATAAATATTTTATAATTATTGATATATAATAGTAATATCTACATATAATGTGTAATTTTAAAAATAATCATTTTAACTATAAAAAATAAAGTAATTAAATAATGAGATTTTTATTTTTTATAAAAATAAAATATTTTATATTTTTAGCATGTATTTAAGGTAAAAAAATACATAATCTTTGTTAAATAAATTTTAATTTTGTACCAGAAATTTCTAATTTCTGAAACACACTACCAATGTTAATGCACCATTCAAGAGTGCACTATGACCATTCTTTGGTGTGTTTTAATACCATTTAATATTACAGTCGTGGTAAAAGGAATCGGAGGAGTGACGTATCACCGCTTCGAGGAGCGGCATTACACACACCATCTGAGGATCCACCTTATAACCGCGTTATGCCCCTGTTTCCGTGACCTCCTCGACGCCGAAGATGAGGCTGCAGGCTTCGACTCGTCTCGGGCTGTCTCCCTCGCAATCGCCGCTTCTTCGTCACATCGTTATTTCCTTGGTCTTCTCGGACCTCTCGTCACCAGAACAGGAAGCGAATGTGCTCTTAAAGAGTCACTTGCTGCAGAGAGGGAGGAAAAACAGAGAGAGAGAGAGAGAGAGCGAGGGAGCTCCCTAGCAGTCATCGGAGGCAGCGATGGTGTACGTCGAGAATTGGATGAGTTTCAGGAACTCTCTTGTGCTTTTCCGCTCCGACCCTGTGGCCGTATCCATACCCTCGTTCTCACCATTGCGCTTTGCAGGGAGAGGAATAGATGGGCCGTTGTAGGTTTGAGTCAGTGTGTGGGTGTGGGTGTGCGTGTGTTTGTGTTTCATGGAAGCTGTAGAGTAGGAATTTGTGTTTCGCAAGTCGTGTGGTCTCTGAGTGGTTTGGGTTTTGGTGGGTTTAGAGCCTTGACCTTATTGCTGTTCAGACTCGCTATGTGTTGAAATACAGACATTGTGATGGCAAACTCGTGCTCAAAGTCACCGACGATAAAGTGGTACGGTGTACTTTCTGTGTTGATTTCCCACGATATCCATGTTTTGTGCGAATTGATTGCGATGGGTTGTCTTTGTCAGGAGCTCGAAGCTGCACTGTGTCGAGCTAATCTTCATGCAATCGGAGGTCCTATAATACTCTTAACGTGTGGAGCTTCGGAATATTTGGGAGGGCTGCTAGCTTTGGAAACAATTGCGTTTCAATTGTAATGGATCTTCCCGAGGTGGTCATTTGAGGAACTTGAGGGGTGATTTTAGGTGTAAACCTGTCAACATCAACTCTGTGCGTTTGAAATGGGATTAGGTTTTTTTGTGGATAGTGTTAGCAGTCTTGATACAACTGCGTCATCCTTGATCAGTGGCTCTGTCAGTTTGTCTGTATTGTCCTCCTTTTAAGTTTTGTAGTATAACAAGTATCAAACCAGTGGTTATATCTGATCGAAATGCCGTGTAGACTTCAGAGAGATATTTGCACCTAACGTTTAAATTGACGAGAATCTTTAGTGTTTTGCGATATTGTCGTCTCTGCAAAATTCGCTTTATTGAGGCGTATACTTAATGTATTTCACTTGCTCAGCTGATTGAAGACCTGAAACTTTGATGATATTATCCTGCAGAGAAACACTTTGTCAATAGCAAGGGGTTGGGGTTCTGGACTTGTTTGCAGCTTTTACGACTTTCCTAGTAGGTGTAAGATGACTGGATTACTCATGTGAAGCTCGAACTGCTCCTTGCTATTATATTATGTGTTACATGTGATAAAGCACCTGCTCGATATACCTTGTGCAGATCCAATTAATGTAAGAATGTCTACTCGAGCATTTTACTGGAGAAGGACGTGCGTGCAAGTTGACATGATTCCTCATTGTGTTCATGACATTAATTCACGTTCATCTTCCTAATGTTTTTAGAGTATAAAAAGTGCATGGTTTCTGAATTGAGGGTATTCTGCTGCCATTTGTTTCTGCTGTCTGAAGTTCAAGACCGAACAAGCCCAGGATATGAGGAAGATGGAGAAGCTCAATAACACGTTTTTTAGTATGATGGCCCGAGGACCAGATGGTGGGTATTGGTTTTGACTTGCTCTGCTATGTAGTCTTGGATGAATGCTGAAAAAAATTATTTCCGTTGTTTGTGCTTGTCCGTGGACATAGAGTCACTCTTACTGACCTGGGTAGTATCGGAAATTGGTTCAAAAACTTACTGCTCAACTCTCATGGAGTTAAGAGCCAATTTTCTCTGGCTGTTTAAGTCGATTTGGATTTTCTCGAAATTTGCGTGTAGTTCTACACGATGATTTCCATGAAAGCCAAATTTTCTTCTTTTCAATGGTTTCAGTCGAGGTGCCAGAAGACTTGCCAAAAGAGCCTGTTGCTCCACCAGCTTCAAAGAAAGGAAAACAAAACAAAACAAAACAAGTGGCTGCAAGCAGAGTTGAAGGATGGAGCAGCCCAACTCTGCTTGCAGCCACTTGTTTTGTTTTGTTTGTTTTTTTTTTTTTTTCTCTTAAATCGATTTTGTTTGTTTGTTTATTTGTTTAGGTTAAGTTTATCGCTCTGTGTTACATTACGTTTGCCCAAGTAATGATTGAATGGTCCTGGTAGGGACCATGGCTGATCATAATAAGTATTATTAGCCTCACTAATTTACGACATCCAACTTTCACATACCTAGTTGAATGATTGGAAGTCTTATTGACTTACCGAAGTTTACAAACCTCTGGATAACTCGAATTTCGTCTGTCTTGAAAGAGCAGCATAAACCACCACTCCAGTTATTGTTGAAGCCGTTAGTAGCCAGTGTGTATTTGTTTTGTTTTGTTTTGTTTATTTACAACAAGGATTCGCAGGATGCGTTCAAAAACTTGGAGCCATTCTTTGAATTTATGTTGGGAATTTGACAGCAAGATGAAGATAGTTTATTTTTGTGTCAATTTCTTTTCTTTGTAAGCTTTGAATGATTAACAAGTTTTTTCAGGCTCACTAATTAAAGGATATTTGAAGAGGGGGATGGACTGGAGATTGTATTCTAAAAAATCTTATATTTATTTTGTTTTTCAAAAGAAGAAGAAGAGATGAGTCTCATTGTATTAATATAATTCTACACACTAAAGTATACTACTGTGTAATAAAAAATTGTTTTATTTAATTTTTTATTTATTTACATGTCTATGTGATGTCATGTCTATGTTGTTGCATAGTGTGTTTTGGCACAATTTTCCTTTACATCACTTTGGTTTTAATTTGTATAGTTTAAGTTATATTAATTTTTAATTTAATCTCCTATTTATTAATTATGAGTTTTATGGCTTATCAAAAATATTTTTATAAGACTAAATTCTATTTATTGCATTACATTAGCAAAACATCTTTTTAATATTTACAAACATTTAATGATTATAGTAATTAATTATCATATTATATATATATACACACGTATATATATTTGTACTAAGTAGCAAGAAATGTTGGTAAAATTTGTTTATTTTGAAGAAATGTGTTCATATTATGTACAAATAATTATTTTAAAAATATTATTTTTTATTATGCTATTTTTACACGACATTAAATAGTAAATAACTTGATTTTACTATTTAGCACTGTTTAGTGCTTTGGTATGCATCTCATACATTTACCTGCTAGATAAGATGTAGTGTGTTGAGTTCTCTCTATGTGTTTGTCAATGAGACATAAGGATAAGGATTTGGGTTTAGGATTCCTAGTTAATGACATATTTAATTATGGAAAATGCTGGAAATCATATTTAGATGGAGATATTGAAAAGTAGAGATTGTGGAGAATAGTATAATTAATATATTTTTGAAGGTTTTGGTAATATTAATATGTGGTTTAGGGTTTTTGTAGTTTGCAATATTTGATGTAGGGTGTAAATCAAGCATATATTTAATTAAATATAGATATGGTTATGGAAGGAGAGTTTTAATAACAACTTGGAAAATATTATATCATTTGGATATGTATTTTGGATATTGTAATATATAGGCTATGATCATTAAGATTGGTACACAAATATAAAATGTTGTAATTATAGGTGTTCAAATGTTACTAGGGTACATTACTCAAGTTGTTGAAGTTTCTTTTTTTGCAAATCTTTTAAGTGTTAAAATACTATGTAATATAATGTGTATTTGGTATGAACATTGAAAGATATTTTTTTGATGTTATAAATTAATAAAAGTGATTTTAGTAGTATAATTATAATTAATTAAATTTTAGTTTGTTTTAGATTTTAACTTTTACACTAATCTTATTTGTGAAGTGTTTGATGGAGAATTGGAAATTATTATATACATCACAATATTAAAGAGGAATGTGGTGAAGTTAGAGTTTGAAGATAATTTGGTGAGTAGCACTAAGAATTGTAATTACCAAGCTTGATTTTAATTTCTATTTTAAAATCTAAATTAATTGTCATGATATCTTATAGTTTGGTAATTTATGAGAATCATATTCTTGTGATTTTATTTATATTTATCAAGTATGAATAAGTATTAATGAAATATAAAGTGAAACTAATATACAATATTAATTTTATGATTGATGTGGAGTAGTGTACTTACTATCAATATAATGTGGCAAACATTTCGGAATTGTTTATGAAGTTTATACTATTGGTATAGAAGATTTTCATTGGATTTTTGATACAAGGATTTTCAAGTTTTTTAAAACAATATAATAGACCTCTTTAAAATATTAGCACTTCAAATGAGATGAAAAATGATATTGGAAATATTTGAATGCAATGCCAAAGCTATATTGGTGAAATCAAAGATTTATTGCAAAAAAAAGATGTGTTAAATAAGAATCAATGTGCAAATCTTTGTAAAATACTTTGATTGTGTTTTAAAAATGTTTCAACAATTATTGATAAGTGGTAATGACAAATTTGATTATGGCCTTTTTGATGAATTTTTTTTCACAATGAAGAAAAGTTACTTGTTAATAGAAAGTTGTAGAGGATAAAAGTGGTATTAAGTAGCCATCTTTCAATTGAATAATAAAAAAACTTTTAGAGTATTATTTTGGGATTTAAAATATTATTGTAATATAGCAAGTGATATGCTTTAAAGTACTATCCTAAGAAATTTGAAGACAAAGCATATATTATTTTTAATGTTGTAACATGTGATGAAATAGAAGATGATAATAAATATCTACATGATAAGTTGATTCAAGCAACTATAGAAGAAGATTTTGAATATTATTGATTGACAAAACATATGTTTTAAACATTGAAAGATTTATATTGCATAGAAGGTGGAAAATTAATAATTTAAATCTATCAACAAATATAAATAATCTTGTAATCATGGATTGCTTAAGTAAAGGATCTTTTGAAAAGGTTTATATATCAAAGTGGATGGGACTTTTGTATGCAACTAAAAAATGGATATTGAATTTAATAAATTTTTTATTAAAGAAGTGAGTATTTTAGCAAGTTTAAGCTATTCTAACTTAGTAACATATTATTTTGGAATGAAAGATAATGCCAATAGAAGTGGTGAATCTTTTATAACAATATACCAAAAGAATTATTTATATATGGAAATAGAATTGATATAAAAAAATTTAAGCAACATGTTACAAGTAGAATAACTATCTTATATTTTTTTATTAATATTATGTATCAAATTGCAAAAGGGATGTATTACTTGCATGCCATGTACATTACACATTGTGATTTAAAGCCTAAAAATATTTTAATTTATGTTATGGAGACAAAAATTTTGAAAAAGATTGTTTGATATGCTAATGTGAAAGTAATTGACTGTAGAATGTCTAAAAATTGAAGTTAGAAAAAATTCAAAAGCCACATAGAATAACTATATTTATAATAATGCTAATTATATGGCTCTTAGGATATTGAAAATAATTATCAAAGAATGACAATTTGCCATTTTAAAGTAGATGTTTATTCATTTGTAATAGCATCTGCTAAGATTCTCTCAAAAAAAATTCTATTTTATAATATTCACAAAATAGAAGAGATATTAGAAAAAATTGAAAAAAGTAAAAGACCAAATTTATCTTCAAATTGCAATGAATTAATTGATCTTATTCAAGAGTGTTGGAACTTGAATCCTATATATTGATCAAAATTTGTAAATATTTGTGAGAGATTGAATATATTAAAGAAAAAGTTTTTAATTGGAATTGATGTTATAAATGCACCATGTTTTGATACATCAAAGAACAATAGTCATTAAAATATAAACTTTTAACTAATATACTATAGATTGCCAATGGTAAGACTTGTACAAAAAATTATAGTAAGTATGTATTAAATTAATTAGAATGATTAGATTTTCTATTTTTATATACTCTTTTATACTATAATAATGGCTAGATGACTTAATATAAGCATAAGTTGAAAAACTAGATTAAAGTATAATGAATGTATTATTCTAATTCTTTTTGTTAATTTGTAGTTTAATTTTTAATTTTGGGTTGATTTATTTGAAGAAGAAATAATTGGTAGAATGCAATATTTATCACAAATAAGACTATAATGTGCACATGAAGTAAAGGCATTATGTCTTGGAGTGGGTAGAATAAGTAAGACCACAATAGCAAAGGCCACATTTAATAATGTGAATTACATATATAAAGCCTCACACTTTGTTGAGTGCATTGAAAGTATATTCAAAAGGCATGTTAAAAGAAAAAACATTGCAATTATGGGCCACCAATAAAAAAAATATATATAATAGAATAAAGAACTTATAATAAATACATTGATTTACCAATCATTAATGAAAGTAGACAAAGATGGATTTATAAGAGTTCATAATCAACTACAATACATGGATAGAAAGATTGTTGAAATTGAAATAAAATACAAAAAAATACAAATGTGGAATTTGAATGTAAAACCATTGTATAGATTATTAGAAAAGATATATATATATATATATATATATATTTATTCAAATGGCATATATAAAACTAATGATAGAAAAGAATTGATATTTGAAAGTTAAAAATATAATATGTTTATATCATTTAATTTTGATTATATTTTTTGATATATGTTGATGTAAAGATATTAATGTTTTAATTAATTTTATATTCTTATTAAATTTCTATATGTATTAAATTTATCACTGATATCAAAATTCTAAATTTTTTGTATGTTATATTGTGTTGGTTTATAATTGGAGGGATTATTTTATAATAATATAAATAATATTATTAGTGAAATAAGAAGTATTTTCTTTTCATCACTTTGATTTTTAAGCTATAATATTAGTGCACATGTAATAATGGATATTACAAGAATATCAAATTTATTTTTTATATTAATAAAATTATCTCTTAATTTAAAATATTTTCTATTAAATACATTATTTGAAATTTTATCTTAAAAAGGAGATTTCAACAAAGCAATGTTTTTGCTAAAAGACAAAGTATTATACTTACTATATGAAAAAAAATATTTGAAAAAAGCTTAAAAATTAAATTAACTTGCTCTTAAAATATTATACAATTTTATATTAAAAAATTTATATTTATTCTTTAAAATTGCTATCTTATTATGTTTAAATTTGATTATGTTATCAAATGAAATAAAGTATATTACTTCTTTGAAAACATCAAATTTAAAATTTTATAACAAATTAAAATTATTATCAAAATTATTAATAAATCTTCTTTTTTAAAAATATTTTAATATTAATAAGTGCTCAAACTTAATATCATTGCCAAATAAACTAAGCAATCTTACATCTTTAATTATCTTTAATATGAATTGGTATTTATGCTTAATATTATTATCAAAATAAATTAAACAACTTCATGTCATTGACTTCTTTTGATATAATACAATGCGTGGATTTAATATCATTTCCAAATTAATTTAGCAATCTTATATCTTTGACTACTTTTAATATGTGTTGGTATTAAAACTTGATATTATTACCAAATAAATTGGACAACCTTGCATCTTTGACTACCTTTGATATAAGCGGGTGCTTAAGCTTGATATCATTATTAAATGAATTGGATAACTTTTTATTATGGATACACCACTCAAGTAAAATAAGAGTCCAAAAGTTTAAAGAATTGAAAAAAAAGATGTTTATATCACAAACAAGGAGCTACAACAAGGCACAAGAATAAGAGAGAAGGCCCAAGTTGAGCCTTAGGAATTACATTATTAAGATTAAAGATCCCCTCAGCCTTAATTCTTATATGTATTAGGTGCAAGGAAGTTCTTTGAGGAGTTTCTTTGATGCTTGGAGGTGAAGTAAGCGTAAGATCCTTCTATAACCATCTAAGATCTCTTAGAACCTTCTAGGACCTTCCAAAATCTTCTTAGAACATACTACAACCTACTAAGGCCTTCTCAAAATCATCAAGAACCTTATAGAATATTTTAGAATCAAATAGAATCTTTTAGAACCTTCTAGAATCTTTTAGGATTAAATAGAATCTTTTAAAATCTTCTAAGATTAAATAGAATCTTCTAAAAAAATTTAAAATCTTTTATATTAAGTAGAATCTTCTTCCATTATATGTCCGCAATACCTTACATCTTTGACTATGTTTGATATAAGTCAATATTTAAGCTTAATATCATTGCCAAATAAAATGAATTGGGCAATCTCATATCCTTGACTACCTTAAATATAAGACACTGCTCAAGTTTGGTATCATTGTCAAATGAATTGAATAATCTCATATCTTTAATTACCTTTGATATTAGGTAATATTCAAATTCGACATCATTTCCAAATAAATTGGACAACTTTATTAAATATAAACAAATGCTTAAGTTTGATATTGTTGCTTAGTAAATTGGACAACCTCACATCTTTAACTATCTTTAATATAAGTAAGTATTCAAGATTGATATCATTATCAAAGAAATGGAACAATCTCATATTTTTTATTACTTTAAATATAAGCAAATGCTCAAGCTTGATATCATTATCAAATAAATTGAAAAACCTTACATCTTTGAATATCTTTGATATAAGTGGATATTCAAATTTAATAATATTGATATATAAATTGGATAATCTCACATCTTTGATAACTTTTAATATCAATAAATACTTAAGCTTAACCTTGTTGCCAAAGAAGTTGTACAAGCTCAATATAAATAATATGCTATATAAGCTCTTAGATATAATATAAATAATATATTATATAAGCTTAATATAAATAATATGCTAATTTAAACTAATTTTTCTTCATACTAAAAATTTAATATATTTTAAATTCTAAATCTTTAATCTTAAATTTAAATTTTAAATCTTAAATTTTTAATTTATAGTATACATAGTTTTTATTGTTAGTTTTTTTTAAAATATTCCAATAAAGTAGCAAGTTGTATCAATTCAATATTTATATGTATCTTATTTTTTCTATTATTTATAATAATTATTCTTTTTTACCATCAATCCTTTGATATTTTAATTTAATATCTTTTTATAAAGAAATTAATATTTATTGTAAAAAAACTTAAAAATCAAGTGATGATTTTGTGGATTATTTGGCTCTTGGCTGTCAATACCATGAAAATATAGAATAAGAGATTTAAATTAAAAAGAGGTTTTAAGAAGAAACCAATAAGAATTTGAATTATTTAAATGAGTACACAAACAACACCAAGAAACATGAACTAAAACTCCAAGAGGTGCCTTGTTGAGATTGAAGAACTCTTTAGCCTCAACTCTAATATATATCCTTATCTAAGAAACTTCTTAAGCAGCTTTTATCAAACTAAGAAGCTTCTTGAGTTCTTTCTACCAATTAAGAAGCTTCTCAAGTGACTTCCATTAACTTGGAAGCTTCTAGAATATTTTAGAAGGTTTTGTAACCTTCTAATGTATATGTTCTTAACATCACCCCTTTTTCTAGCAATAAATTTTAAAAGAAGCTCATATCTTTAGAAATCTTTTTACATATTTAGAAAATCAAGAATACACTATATTAATAAAGTTATATATTCTATTTTCTATTTTTAGATAATAGGTTCTACTAGTCCTCAAAAAAATTACCTATAGCCTTCAGCTGTTATTTTTTTTATTGAAACATTCCATCTAAAGATTTGATTTTTATTGTAGCCTTCAAAACATCCTCCAAATAAGATTTCAAATTTAAGAAGATTTGTCTTTTCATGCTCAAGTAGTATCACTAAAGCTCGAGCATTAAAATCAAAACTTATATGGTTGAATGTTGCTTTTAATGGTTCTAACCATGATCGTACTTGGCGCTAAAATATATCATCTTTATTTTACACAATTGAAGGCTATAAAAATTATATTGATTTGTTTGAAGCTTACAGAACAAGTAAATCTTTTGAATCTTATTTTGCTAAATCTTTCAATACTTAAAGGTTTGATATGGTGACTGACTTACTTCTACCACTCTATTCTATCTTGAAATAGATGACTGCATATTGATGAAGGATTTAATTTGATTCTCATTTTCTTATAGGTATTCCTCAAATCCAATCTTTATCAAGAAGTTATCATCAAACATGTTTGAGTTTGTGAAGATAGAGTTGATGAAATTTTTGTACTTTTTGAGGCACATTGGCGAGATTTTTGGCCAGTTTTTGTATGCACTCAATGATATCATAGCCGTATTAATAAACAAGATATTCTAATTTGCTCCACCTTTGCCGTGAATCTAGCACTTTTTTTACCTTGTATTCTTTATGATTTTTTATTTTGATATTAGGTAGTAATTACTGTATTCTTTTTGGAATATGCAACTCTCTGTAAGATTTTAAAAGAAAGACATAAAAAACTAGATGTACCTTCAAAAAAGATGGTAGTTCCAAATAATATGCTACTGGATTAATTTGCTTCTAGATAGAATATGGTTCTAATCTCTAACAGTCCAACTTATTATATGATCGCTTGATTTTGATGTTTCATTGAAGAAATCATATTTTATCTCTAATATGAAAAGCAAATAATTGATTCTTGAATTTATTTACAGATGCCTTGTAAGCATCTTGAGCTGCTTGTAATTGAAGCTTCAAAGTTGTTTAGTGTTGTGATAGATGCTTTGTAAATCCTTTGGCTATTAGTTTGTTATTTTTTGGCATATTTTATAAATCAAGCTTTGGATAATATCTATAGTTGGAATAAAACAATGTTTGTTGAGTTGAGACATGAACAATATTATTATATATAAATTTTATTAATAATAGATATAAGATCTAATCATCTTGTTAATAGTTGATGCTACATCATTAATATTGTTTCAAAATTTGATTAATTTTTTTTTTTTTGCTGTCAGTTTGAAGATAGAAAATTGAAAAAAATTTAATATCTATCTTCAATATTTTAAAAAGGCATTTCTAAAACTTAGATATAAACTAGAATCTTCAATCAAATATAATATCATCTGATAGGCCATAATATTAATATATATTATTAAGAAAGAGCCTTGTTATTTTTTTACTAGAAGCAATCTTTTTACAAGAAATAAAATGAGCCATCTTTGTAAAATGATCAATCACCACAAGAGTACTATCCAATGATTTAGATGGCAATAGATTTGTAATAAAGTCTATTGAGATAGAAGACTATGACAATTTTGAAATATTCAAGGATTATAAAAGTCTATAAGGATGATGTCGAGGATTCTTAGACCTTGAATAGATGTCACAAGAAAGTACAAAGTTCTTTACAACCTTCCACATTTGAGGCCACTAAAAATCTTAGAAAATAAGTTCCAAAGGTCTCGTTAAACCTAAAGTGACCTGCAATTGGAAAGTTATAGTGAGATTGAAGAACATGCAATTGTATTGGTCTTTTTAGAATATGCAAATGTTCTTCAAAATATAGAAAGTCTTTTTTAAGCTTGGATTTATTAGCATTTTCATTGAAATGACACTTAATATCAAAGATCAAAGTATCATTAGTTATTGGAGCATGCACTTTATTGAAAAAACTAAGTACCAATAGGTACCAATGTAATTTTGGCACAAAGACAAAATTGCTCTGGCTTCAAAAAAATTACATATTGTTGATCAAATACTGCCTTTCTTGTCCTTGGTACAAGATATGATTTTTTTAATAAAATATTAGACAATCTTTATTGCTATTCAGATTAATAAGTGATAACAAAGTTAAATCAAGATAATGACATATTCTATCAAACTTGACAACAATTAAAAACTTGAGCTGATATAAAGTATTTGAAATTCTTGTAATCTACATATATAATCACAGAATATATTTCTCCTTTGAAAAAATTATGCCATTTTTAAAAAAAAAATGTACAATAGTAAAAAACTCTTTATTATAGATTTTGTATTAATATTGATAATAAAAAACTTTTAAAAATAAAATGCAACAAGATAAAGTTTATTGTCTATATCCATTTGTAAAAGTATAGCCTTCAATACAAAATCCAAAGCATTGATCTCCATGTAGAATACTTTTATAAAATCTGAATGCACCAAGATTGGAGCTGCGGTGAACGCTGTCTTGAAATCTTTAAATGCCTTCTCTACTTGAAGCCCCCATTTCAACTTGTCTTTATATGTCAATTGAATAAGAAAGGTAACAACTTGAAAGTAATTTTTGATGAAGATTTGATAGACGTTGACAAATCTAAGAAAGTATTATACATCTCTTACAATTTTTAGAATGGTCTACTATATAACCACCTCTACCTTCTTGGGATTCATTATCATTCCTTAATAGATACAATGTATTCCAAAAATTCTATCTTTAATTGATGAAATATATATATTTTTAACTTAACATATAAACCTATATTTTATAGCTTTTATAATATCAACTTTACGTATTCTTTATGTTCCTCTAGATTTTTTAAGTAGGTTAAGATATCATGAAGATAGATCATCACAAATTTATCTAGATGCTTTCAAAAGATATCATTCATTAAATGCTAAAAGATAGTAGATATATTCATTAATCCAAAGGGCATGATATTATATTTAAAATATCCATACATTGTCCAAAATGCAATCTTCTGTTCATCTCCCTAATTGATCTATACCAAGTTATATACTCCACAAAGATTTATCTTAGTATAGATCTTAGCTTGGTTGACTTATTTCAAAAGTCTTAAAATTAACGGTAGTAGACAATGATTCTTCACTATTATCTTATTCAATCTCCAATAATCAACACATATATGTAAGGAACCATCTTTTTTCTTCACAAAGAGTATCGATACACTTGCTAAAGACTTTGAATGCTTAATGAAGTTCTTTACAAGGTTTTCATCAATATAATCCTTTAATGCTAAAAGTTTATTTTGAAAAAGATTATAAATTGGACCAAAAGGTGGTTACATTCATTCTTAAAGATTTATGGCGTAATCATATAGTTGATGCTTTAGTAATATATTAATATTTTTTATAAAAAAAAATATCTTAAAATTTGCTATATTACTTTAAAATAATTATCAATGAAGTCATATCTTCTTTAATTGGAGTTATATAAATAAAAAATGATGTACCTTTTTTAATCAATTTTATAAAGGCTCTTGCTTTAATAAATAAAGATTTACCAACTTGTGATTTTTTATAAATTTTTCTTGCAAGGATTTTGATTAGAAATATCATTCTTTATGACCTCCAATCTATAAATGGATTATACTCTTTCAACTAAGAAAATCCAAAAATAACAAGATTTAAAGGAGTCCTAATAATTTTAAACACAATTTGGCTACTATGGTCTTCAAATGATACTTCTATAGGTATTATTTCATGGATGACATTATCAAAGGATAAAAATTGTCCATCTATTATTTCTACATGAATAGGTTTGGATTTCTATACTAGAAGAATTTCATGAAGGATAGAAAATGCTTCATCTAAGAAAAAAATAGACATGCTTGAATCCAATATGAAAATTGTCTGAAGCTTCTAAAGGCCAAAATACAAAAAAATTACAAAGCAATGAGCAAGTTGAGCAAAAAGAAAGAAATTTGAATAATTTTATAATATTGAATTATCTACCTACACAATCTCTACTATGGTTGAATATCTTTGTTTTTCTAAATGATTGCACTCTTACTTTTGATGATATATTGATTTTGTTTCTTCACACAATTGTAAGCCTTATGGTTTTTTTCACTACAATATAAACATAGACCTTCTTTTATTCAACACTTTTTTTTTTGTAGACTAAGAAGTTTAAAACGTACCACATTAACTTGCATATCTTTTATTTTTAAATATAAATTTTGATTATTTGTCGATGTAACACAAATATATTGAATTATGTATTAGCTTGCTAAAGTCAATAAACATTGATCTTGACAATGTTGAAATAGTCGATTATCATATTTCACAACTTAGTTGATGGCTTCATTGAGTGATTGTAGATCTAAAAGCAATAATAATAGATCCTGCACATCATCTCTTAATCTCTAATAAAATTGACTTATTAAGGCTTTTTCATCCCAATTATTGTTACATGCTAATTATCTAATATTAGATATATAAATTGATGCAAAACATATTTTTTATCACAATGCTCACATTTTGGCTATTGTCTAACAAACCTTGTCATGTTTTCCAAATACTTCCTCAAATGCTTCTATAAAAGCTTCAAAGTTGCTTAAAAATTGGTGAATTTTTTTCAAATAAGGAAACAAACCACAATAATGCTTATCCCATAAATAAGATGCCAACCAACCCAAATTATGATTCTTCTATCACATAAATATCAGATTATAGAATTGTTATTAATCAAATTTGGTTGATAAATCCTTAGAACTTCAAAAGTGTACCATCATATTTCTCTAGAAGACTAACTCGAGGCTCCTTACATTATTGAACAAGTAGATTTTCTTGGCATAGCATAGATAGTATTACATCTTCAAGCATAAAAATTGGAGGCAAGTGCAGTCTAAGTTGTAATACTTAAGATATTACATTGTTATAAAGTTTTGCAATAATCACTTCAATCTTTGCAGACCTAGCAAAGAAAGTAGTAGGAGTATTTATAATAGCATCTAACTTGGACTTAGACGATTTAGTCATACTAATGTCTTAACTTCCAACCATTCTAAGGAAAAAAAATAAAAAAATAAAAAAATAAAGATGAATCTATAAAAAGATAATATTAATTTAGAACAGGATAATCCGCAACCTCTAATATGTTTTAAGACCTTCAAGAAGAAGGGTGATCTATTATCTCATAAGTAGAATAATATTCTAATATTATAATGTATAAAATATCAGTTTAGAGGAGGATAATCTACAACCTCTAAAGCACTAATATACCTTCAAAAAAGAGAGATAATTTATTCTCTAATGTTAAGGATCTAACTTTGATATTTAAGATGAGAGGAGTCTTGACAAACTATCAAGGATATAAAAATATAAAACAAGAGACTTGAACTAAAAAAATATTTTAAGAAGAAACCAATAAGGATTTGAATTAATTAAATGAATACACAAACAATATCAAGAAAGGTGAATTAGAACTCCAAGAGATGTGTTGTTGAGATTGAAGAACTCTTCAGCCTCAATCCCTATATATAT